>OX578272.1:171343261-172060989 GCA_951217065.1 Baccha elongata
GCTGTATCTCGAAGGGATTGCACTTTTAGTCAAAAATAACGATTTTTTGTAGAATTCCTAAAGTGGCAACAACTTTGAGACACCTATTCATATAGACAAAAAAAAGTCTGAAAAACGGCGATTTTGAAAATTCAGAAAAAACGCTGTATCTCGAAGGGATTGCACTTTTAGTCAAAAATAACGATTTTTTTGTAGAATTCCTAAAGTGGCAACAACTTTGAGGCACCTATTCATAGAGACAAAAAAAAGTCCGAAAAACGGCGATTTTAAAAATTCAGAAAAAGCGCTGTATCTCGAAGGGATTGCACTTTTAGGCAAAAATAACGATATTTTTGTAGAATTCCTAAAGTGGCAACAACTTTGAGGCACCTATTCATAGAGACAAAAATAAATCCGAAAAACGGCGATTTAAAAATTCGGAAAAAGCGCTGTATCTCGAAGGGATTGCACTTTTAGTCAAAAATAACGATATTTTTGTAGAATTCCTAAAGTGGCAACAACTTTGAGGCACCTATTCATAGAGACAAAAATAAATCCGAAAAACGGCGATTTAAAAATTCAGAAAAAGCGCTGTATCTCGAAGGGATTGCACTTTTAGTCAAAAATAACGATTTTTTTGTAGAATTCCTAAAGTGGTAACAACTTTGAGGCACCTATTCATAGAGACAAAAAAAAGTCGGAAAAACGGCGATTTTAAAAATTCAGAAAAGCGCTGTATCTCGAAGGGATTGCACTTTTAGTCAAAAATAACGATTTTTTTGTAGAATTCCTAAAGTGGCAACAACTTTGAGGCACCTATTCATAGAGACAAAAAAAAGTCCGAAAAACGGCGATTTTAAAAATTCAGAAAAAGCGCTGTATCTCGAAGGGATTGCACTTTTAGTCAAAAATAACGATTTTTTTTGTAGAATTCCTAAAGTGGCAACAACTTTGAGACACCTATTCATAGAGACAAAAAAAAGTCCGAAAAACGGCGATTTTAAAAGTTCAGAAAAAACGCTGTATCTCGAAGGGATTGCACTTTTAGTCAAAAATAACGATTTTTTTGTAGAATTCCTAAAGTGGCAACAGCTTTGAGACACCTATTCATAGAGACAAAAAAAAAGTCCGAAAAACGGCGATTTTGAAAATTCAGAAAAAACGCTGTATCTCGAAGGGATTGCACTTTTAGTCAAAAATAACGATTTTTTTGTAGAATTCCTAAAGTGGCAACAACTTTGAGGCACCTATTCATAGAGACAAAAAAAAGTCGGAAAAACGGCGATTTTAAAAATTCAGAAAAAGCGCTGTATCTCGAAGGGATTGCACTTTTAGTCAAAAATAACGATTTTTTTGTAGAATTCCTAAAGCGGTAACAACTTTGAGGCACCTATTCATTGAGACAAAAAAAAGTCCGAAAAACGGCGATTTTAAAAATTCAGAAAAAGCGCTGTATCTCGAAGGGATTGCACTTTTAGTCAAAAATAACGATTTTTTTGTAGAATTCCTAAAGTGGCAACAACTTTGAGGCACCTATTCATAGAGACAAAAAAAAGTCCGAAAAACGGCAATTTTAAAAATTCATAAAATGAGTCAAAAATAACGATTTTTTTTCTTAGAATTCGTAGTGGCAACAACTTTGAGGCACCTATCCATAGAGACAAAAAAAAAGTCCGACAAACGGCGATTTTAAAAATTCAGAAAAAGCGCTGTATCTCGAAGGGATTGCACTTTTAGTCAAAAATAACGATTTTTTTGTAGAATTCCTAAAGTGGCAACAACTTTGAGGCACCTATTCATAGAGACAAAAAAAGTCGGAAAAACGGCGATTTTAAAAATTCAGAAAAAGCGCTGTATCTCGAAGGGATTGCACTTTTAGTCAAAAATAACGATTTTTTTGTAGAATTCCTAAAGCGGTAACAACTTTGAGGCACCTATTCATAGAGACAAAAAAAAGTCCGAAAAACGGCGATTTCTCGAAGGGATTGCACTTTTAGTCAAAAATAACGATTTTTTTGTAGAATTCCTAAAGTGGCAACAACTTTGAGGCACCTATTCATAGAGACAAAAAAAAGTCCGAAAAACGATTTTAAAAATTCAGAAAAAGCGCTGTATCTCGAAGGGATTGCACTTTTAGTCAAAAATAACGATTTTTTTGTAGAATTCCTAAAGTGGCAACAACTTTGAGACACCTATTCATAGAGACAAAAAAAAGTCCGAAAAACGGCGATTTAAAAATTCAGAAAAAACGCTGTATCTCGAAGGGATTGCACTTTTAGTCAAAAATAACGATATTTTTGTAGAATTCCTAAAGTGGCAACAACTTTGAGGCACCTATTCATAGAGACAAAAAAAGTCCGAAAAAACAGCGATTTTAAAAATTCAGAAAAAGCGCTGTATCTCGAAGGGATTGCACTTTTAGTCAAAAATAACGATTTTTTTGTAGAATTCCTAAAGTGGCAACAACTTTGAGACACCTATTCATAGAGACAAAAAAAAGTCCGAAAAACGGCAATTTTAAAAATTCATAAAAAGAGTCAAAAATAACGATTTTTTTTCTTAGAATTCGTAGTGGCAACAACTTTGAGGCACCTATCCATAGAGACAAAAAAAAAGTCCGACAAACGGCGATTTTAAAAATTCAGAAAAAGCGCTGTATCTCGAAGGGATTGCACTTTTAGTCAAAAATAACGATATTTTTGTAGAATTCCTAAAGTGGCAACAACTTTGAGGCACCTATTCATAGAGACAAAAAAAAGTCGGAAAAACGGCGATTTTAAAAATTCAGAAAAAGCGCTGTATCTCGAAGGGATTGCACTTTTAGTCAAAAATAACGATTTTTTTTGTAGAATTCCTAAAGCGGTAACAACTTTGAGGCACCTATTCATAGAGACAAAAAAAAGTCCGAAAAACGGCGATTTCTCGAAGGGATTGCACTTTTAGTCAAAATAACGATTTTTTTGTAGAATTCCTAAAGTGGCAACAACTTTGAGGCACCTATTCATAGAGACAAAAAAAAGTCCGAAAAACGGCGATTTTAAAAATTCATAAAAAAGAGCTGTATCTCGAAGGGATTGCACTTTTAGTCAAAAATAACGATTTTTTTGTAGAATTCCTAAAGTGGCAACAACTTTGAGGCACCTATTCATAGAGACAAAAAAAAGTCCGAAAAACGGCGATTTTAAAAATTCAGAAAAAACGCTGTATCTCGAAGGGATTGCACTTTTAGTCAAAAATAACGATTTTTTTGTAGAATTCCTAAAGTGGCAACAACTTTGAGGCACCTATTCATAGAGACAAAAAAAAGTCCGAAAAACGGCGATTTTAAAAATTCATAAAAAGAGCTGTATCTCGAAGGGATTGCACTTTTAGTCAAAAATAACGATTTTTTTGTAGAATTCCTAAAGTGGCAACAACTTTGAGGCACCTATTCATAGAGACAAAAAAAAGTCCGAAAAACGATTTTAAAAATTCAGAAAAAGCGCTGTATCTCGAAGGGATTGCACTTTTAGTCAAAAATAACGATTTTTTTGTAGAATTCCTAAAGTGGCAACAACTTTGAGACACCTATTCATAGAGACAAAAAAAAGTCCGAAAAACGGCGATTTTAAAAATTCAGAAAAAACGCTGTATCTCGAAGGGATTGCACTTTTAGTCAAAAATAACGATATTTTTGTAGAATTCCTAAAGTGGCAACAACTTTGAGGCACCTATTCATAGAGACAAAAAAAGTCCGAAAAACAGCGATTTTAAAAATTCAGAAAAAGCGCTGTATCTCGAAGGGATTGCACTTTTAGTCAAAAATAACGATTTTTTTGTAGAATTCCTAAAGTGGCAACAACTTTGAGACACCTATTCATAGAGACAAAAAAAAGTCCGAAAAACTGCGATTTTGAAAATTCAGAAAAAGCGATGTATCTCGAAGGGATTGCACTTTTAGTCAAAAATAACGATTTTTTTGTAGAATTCCTAAAGTGGCAACAACTTTGAGGCACCTATTCATAGAGACAAAAAAAAGTCGGAAAAACGGCGATTTTAAAAATTCAGAAAAAGCGCTGTATCTCGAAGGGATTGCACTTTTAGTCAAAAATAACGATTTTTTTGTAGAATTCCTAAAGTGGCAACAACTTTGAGGCACCTATTCATAGAGACAAAAAAAGTCCGAAAAACGGCGATTTTAAAAATTCATAAAAAGAGCTGTATCTCGAAGGGATTGCACTTTTAGTCAAAAATAACGATTTTTTTGTAGAATTCCTAAAGTGGCAACAACTTTGAGGCACCTATTCATAGAGACAAAAAAAAGTCCGAAAAACGGCGATTTTAAAAATTCAGAAAAAGCGCTGTATCTCGAAGGGATTGCACTTTTAGTCAAAAATAACGATTTTTTTGTAGAATTCCTAAAGTGGCAACAACTTTGAGGCACCTATTCATAGAGACAAAAAAAAGTCCGAAAAACGGCGATTTTAAAAATTCATAAAAAGAGCTGTATCTCGAAGGGATTGCACTTTTAGTCAAAAATAACGATTTTTTTTGTAGAATTCCTAAAGTGGCAACAACTTTGAGGCACCTATTCATAGAGACAAAAAAAAGTCCGAAAAACGGCGGTTTTAAAAATTCAGAAAAAGCGCTGTATCTCGAAGGGATTGCACTTTTAGTCAAAAATAACGATTTTTTTGTAGAATTCCTAAAGTGGTAACAACTTTGAGGCACCTATTCATAGAGACAAAAAAAAGTCGGAAAAACGGCGATTTTAAAAATTCAGAAAAAGCGCTGTATCTCGAAGGGATTGCACTTTTAGTCAAAAATAACGATTTTTTTTGTAGAATTCCTAAAGTGGCAACAACTTTGAGGCACCTATTCATAGAGACAAAAAAAAGTCGGAAAAACGGCGATTTTAAAAATTCAGAAAAAGCGCTGTATCTCGAAGGGATTGCACTTTTAGTCAAAAATAACGATTTTTTTTGTAGAATTCCTAAAGTGGTAACAACTTTGAGGCACATTCATAGAGACAAAAAAAAGTCGGAAAAACGGCGATTTTGAAAATTCAGAAAAAACGCTGTATCTCGAAGGGATTGCACTTTTAGTCAAAAATAACGATTTTTTTTGTAGAATTCCTAAAGTGGCAACAACTTTGAGGCACCTATTCATAGAGACAAAAAAAAGTCCGAAAAACGGCGATTTTAAAAATTCATAAAAGAGCTGTATCTCGAAGGGATTGCACTTTTAGTCAAAAATAACGATTTTTTTGTAGAATTCCTAAAGTGGCAACAACTTTGAGACACCTATTCATATAGACAAAAAAAAGTCTGAAAAACGGCGATTTTGAAAATTCAGAAAAAACGCTGTATCTCGAAGGGATTGCACTTTTAGTCAAAAATAACGATTTTTTTGTAGAATTCCTAAAGTGGCAACAACTTTGAGGCACCTATTCATAGAGACAAAAATAAATCCGAAAAACGGCGATTTAAAAATTCGGAAAAAGCGCTGTATCTCGAAGGGATTGCACTTTTAGTCAAAAATAACGATATTTTTGTAGAATTCCTAAAGTGGCAACAACTTTGAGGCACCTATTCATAGAGACAAAAATAAATCCGAAAAACGGCGATTTTAAAAATTCAGAAAAAGCGCTGTATCTCGAAGGGATTGCACTTTTAGTCAAAAATAACGATTTTTTTGTAGAATTCCTAAAGTGGTAACAACTTTGAGGCACCTATTCATAGAGACAAAAAAAAGTCGGAAAAACGGCGATTTTAAAAATTCAGAAAAAGCGCTGTATCTCGAAGGGATTGCACTTTTAGTCAAAAATAACGATTTTTTTGAAGAATTCCTAAAGTGGCAACAACTTTGAGGCACCTATTCATAGAGACAAAAAAAAAGTCCGAAAAACGGCGATTTTAAAAATTCAGAAAAAGCGCTGTATCTCGAAGGGATTGCACTTTTAGTCAAAAATAACGATTTTTTTGTAGAATTCCTAAAGTGGTAACAACTTTGAGGCACCTATTCATAGAGACAAAAAAAAGTCCGAAAAACGGCGATTTTAAAAATTCAGAAAAAGCGCTGTATCTCGAAGGGATTGCACTTTTAGTCAAAAATAACGATTTTTTTGTAGAATTCCTAAAGTGGTAACAACTTTGAGGCACCTATTCATAGAGACAAAAAAAAGTCGGAAAAACGGCGATTTTAAAAATTCAGAAAAAGCGCTGTATCTCGAAGGGATTGCACTTTTAGTCAAAAATAACGATTTTTTTTGTAGAATTCCTAAAGTGGTAACAACTTTGAGGCACCTATTCATAGAGACAAAAAAAAGTCGGAAAAACGGCGATTTTAAAAATTCAGAAAAAGCGCTGTATCTCGAAGGGATTGCACTTTTAGTCAAAAATAACGATTTTTTTGTAGAATTCCTAAAGTGGCAACAACTTTGAGGCACCTATTCATAGAGACAAAAAAAAGTCCAAAAAACGGCGATTTTAAAAATTCAGAAAAGCGCTGTATCTCGAAGGGATTGCACTTTTAGTCAAAAATAACGATTTTTTTGTAGAATTCCTAAAGTGGTAACAACTTTGAGGCACCTATTCATAGAGACAAAAAAAAGTCCGAAAAACGGCGATTTTAAAAATTCAGAAAAAGCGCTGTATCTCGAAGGGATTGCACTTTTAGTCAAAAATAACGATTTTTTTGTAGAATTCCTAAAGTGGTAACAACTTTGAGGCACCTATTCATAGAGACAAAAAAAAGTCCGAAAAACGGCGATTTTAAAAATTCAGAAAAAGCGCTGTATCTCGAAGGGATTGCACTTTTAGTCAAAAATAACGATTTTTTTGTAGAATTCCTAAAGTGGTAACAACTTTGAGGCACCTATTCATAGAGACAAAAAAAAGTCCGAAAAACGGCGATTTTAAAAATTCAGAAAAAGCGCTGTATCTCGAAGGGATTGCACTTTTAGTCAAAAATAACGATTTTTTTGTAGAATTCCTAAAGTGGCAACAACTTTGAGACACCTATTCATAGAGACAAAAAAAAGTCCGAAAAACGGCGATTTTAAAAGTTCAGAAAAAACGCTGTATCTCGAAGGGATTGCACTTTTAGTCAAAAATAACGATTTTTTTGTAGAATTCCTAAAGTGGCAACAGCTTTGAGACACCTATTCATAGAGACAAAAAAAAAGTCCGAAAAACGGCGATTTTGAAAATTCAGAAAAAACGCTGTATCTCGAAGGGATTGCACTTTTAGTCAAAAATAACGATTTTTTTGTAGAATTCCTAAAGTGGCAACAACTTTGAGGCACCTATTCATAGAGACAAAAAAAAGTCGGAAAAACGGCGATTTTAAAAATTCAGAAAAAGCGCTGTATCTCGAAGGGATTGCACTTTTAGTCAAAAATAACGATTTTTTTTGTAGAATTCCTAAAGCGGTAACAACTTTGAGGCACCTATTCATTGAGACAAAAAAAAGTCCGAAAAACGGCGATTTTAAAAATTCAGAAAAAGCGCTGTATCTCGAAGGGATTGCACTTTTAGTCAAAAATAACGATTTTTTTGTAGAATTCCTAAAGTGGCAACAACTTTGAGGCACCTATTCATAGAGACAAAAAAAAGTCGGAAAAACGGCGATTTTAAAAATTCATAAAAAGAGTCAAAAATAACGATTTTTTTCTTAGAATTCGTAGTGGCAACAACTTTGAGGCACCTATCCATAGAGACAAAAAAAAAGTCCGACAAACGGCGATTTTAAAAATTCAGAAAAAGCGCTGTATCTCGAAGGGATTGCACTTTTAGTCAAAAATAACGATTTTTTTGTAGAATTCCTAAAGTGGCAACAACTTTGAGGCACCTATTCATAGAGACAAAAAAAAGTCGGAAAAACGGCGATTTTAAAAATTCAGAAAAAGCGCTGTATCTCGAAGGGATTGCACTTTTAGTCAAAAATAACGATTTTTTTTGTAGAATTCCTAAAGCGGTAACAACTTTGAGGCACCTATTCATAGAGACAAAAAAAAGTCCGAAAAACGGCGATTTCTCGAAGGGATTGCACTTTTAGTCAAAAATAACGATTTTTTTGTAGAATTCCTAAAGTGGCAACAACTTTGAGGCACCTATTCATAGAGACAAAAAAAAGTCCGAAAAACGATTTTAAAAATTCAGAAAAAGCGCTGTATCTCGAAGGGATTGCACTTTTAGTCAAAAATAACGATTTTTTTTGTAGAATTCCTAAAGTGGCAACAACTTTGAGA
Organism: Baccha elongata; assembly: GCA_951217065.1. Taxonomy (NCBI): domain Eukaryota; kingdom Metazoa; phylum Arthropoda; class Insecta; order Diptera; family Syrphidae; genus Baccha; species Baccha elongata. The sequence goes on from OX578272.1 coordinate 171,351,471, forward strand.
CACCTATTCATAGAGACAAAAAAAAGTCCGAAAAACGGCGATTTTAAAAATTCAGAAAAAACGCTGTATCTCGAAGGGATTGCACTTTTAGTCAAAAATAACGATATTTTTGTAGAATTCCTAAAGTGGCAACAACTTTGAGGCACCTATTCATAGAGACAAAAAAAGTCCGAAAAACAGCGATTTTAAAAATTCAGAAAAAGCGCTGTATCTCGAAGGGATTGCACTTTTAGTCAAAAATAACGATTTTTTTGCAGAATTCCTAAAGTGGCAACAACTTTGAGACACCTATTCATAGAGACAAAAAAAAGTCCGAAAAACGGCAATTTTAAAAATTCATAAAAAGAGTCAAAAATAACGATTTTTTTCTTAGAATTCGTAGTGGCAACAACTTTGAGGCACCTATCCATAGAGACAAAAAAAAAGTCCGACAAACGGCGATTTTAAAAATTCAGAAAAAGCGCTGTATCTCGAAGGGATTGCACTTTTAGTCAAAAATAACGATATTTTTGTAGAATTCCTAAAGTGGCAACAACTTTGAGGCACCTATTCATAGAGACAAAAAAAAGTCGGAAAAACGGCGATTTTAAAAATTCAGAAAAAGCGCTGTATCTCGAAGGGATTGCACTTTTAGTCAAAAATAACGATTTTTTTGTAGAATTCCTAAAGCGGTAACAACTTTGAGGCACCTATTCATAGAGACAAAAAAAAGTCCGAAAAACGGCGATTTCTCGAAGGGATTGCACTTTTAGTCAAAAATAACGATTTTTTTGTAGAATTCCTAAAGTGGCAACAACTTTGAGGCACCTATTCATAGAGACAAAAAAAAGTCCGAAAAACGATTTTAAAAATTCAGAAAAAGCGCTGTATCTCGAAGGGATTGCACTTTTAGTCAAAAATAACGATTTTTATTGTAGAAATCCTAAAGTGGCAACAACTTTGAGACACCTATTCATAGAGACAAAAAAAAGTCCGAAAAACGGCGATTTTAAAAATTCAGAAAAAACGCTGTATCTCGAAGGGATTGCACTTTTAGTCAAAAATAACGATATTTTTGTAGAATTCCTAAAGTGGCAACAACTTTGAGGCACCTATTCATAGAGACAAAAAAAGTCCGAAAAACAGCGATTTTAAAAATTCAGAAAAAGCGCTGTATCTCGAAGGGATTGCACTTTTAGTCAAAAATAACGATTTTTTTGTAGAATTCCTAAAGTGGCAACAACTTTGAGACACCTATTCATAGAGACAAAAAAAAGTCCGAAAAACTGCGATTTTGAAAATTCAGAAAAAGCGATGTATCTCGAAGGGATTGCACTTTTAGTCAAAAATAACGATTTTTTTTGTAGAATTCCTAAAGTGGCAACAACTTTGAGGCACCTATTCATAGAGACAAAAAAAAGTCCGAAAAACGGCGATTTTAAAAATTCATAAAAAGAGCTGTATCTCGAAGGGATTGCACTTTTAGTCAAAAATAACGATTTTTTTGTAGAATTCCTAAAGTGGCAACAACTTTGAGGCACCTATTCATAGAGACAAAAAAAAGTCCGAAAAACGGCGGTTTTAAAAATTCAGAAAAAGCGCTGTATCTCGAAGGGATTGCACTTTTAGTCAAAAATAACGATTTTTTTGTAGAATTCCTAAAGTGGTAACAACTTTGAGGCACCTATTCATAGAGACAAAAAAAAGTCGGAAAAACGGCGATTTTAAAAATTCAGAAAAAGCGCTGTATCTCGAAGGGATTGCACTTTTAGTCAAAAATAACGATTTTTTTGTAGAATTCCTAAAGTGGCAACAACTTTGAGGCACCTATTCATAGAGACAAAAAAAAGTCCGAAAAACGGCGATTTTAAAAATTCAGAAAAAGCGCTGTATCTCGAAGGGATTGCACTTTTAGTCAAAAATAACGATTTTTTTGTAGAATTCCTAAAGTGGTAACAACTTTGAGGCACCTATTCATAGAGACAAAAAAAAAGTCCGAAAAACGGCGATTTTAAAAATTCAGAAAAAGCGCTGTATCTCGAAGGGATTGCACTTTTAGTCAAAAATAACGATTTTTTTGTAGAATTCCTAAAGTGGTAACAACTTTGAGGCACATTCATAGAGACAAAAAAAAGTCGGAAAAACGGCGATTTTGAAAATTCAGAAAAAACGCTGTATCTCGAAGGGATTGCACTTTTAGTCAAAAATAACGATTTTTTTGTAGAATTCCTGAAGTGGCAACAACTTTGAGGCACCTATTCATAGAGACAAAAAAAAGTCCGAAAAACGGCGATTTTAAAAATTCATAAAAAGAGCTGTATCTCGAAGGGATTGCACTTTTAGTCAAAAATAACGATTTTTTTGTAGAATTCCTAAAGTGGCAACAACTTTGAGACACCTATTCATATAGACAAAAAAAAGTCTGAAAAACGGCGATTTTGAAAATTCAGAAAAAACGCTGTATCTCGAAGGGATTGCACTTTTAGTCAAAAATAACGATTTTTTTGTAGAATTCCTAAAGTGGCAACAACTTTGAGGCACCTATTCATAGAGACAAAAAAAAGTCCGAAAAACGGCGATTTTAAAAATTCATAAAAAGAGCTGTATCTCGAAGGGATTGCACTTTTAGACAAAAATAACGATTTTTTTGTAGAATTCCTAAAGTGGCAACAACTTTGAGGCACCTATTCATAGAGACAAAAAAAAGTCCGAAAAACGGCGATTTTAAAAATTCAGAAAAAGCGCTGTATCTCGAAGGGATTGCACTTTTAGGCAAAAATAACGATATTTTTGTAGAATTCCTAAAGTGGCAACAACTTTGAGGCACCTATTCATAGAGACAAAAATAAATCCGAAAAACGGCGATTTAAAAATTCAGAAAAAGCGCTGTATCTCGAAGGGATTGCACTTTTAGTCAAAAATAACGATATTTTTGTAGAATTCCTAAAGTGGCAACAACTTTGAGGCACCTATTCATAGAGACAAAAATAAATCCGAAAAACGGCGATTTAAAAATTCAGAAAAAGCGCTGTATCTCGAAGGGATTGCACTTTTAGTCAAAAATAACGATTTTTTTGTAGAATTCCTAAAGTGGTAACAACTTTGAGGCACCTATTCATAGAGACAAAAAAAAGTCGGAAAAACGGCGATTTTAAAAATTCAGAAAAAGCGCTGTATCTCGAAGGGATTGCACTTTTAGTCAAAAATAACGATTTTTTTGTAGAATTCCTAAAGTGGCAACAACTTTGAGGCACCTATTCATAGAGACAAAAAAAAGTCCGAAAAACGGCGATTTTAAAAATTCAGAAAAAGCGCTGTATCTCGAAGGGATTGCACTTTTAGTCAAAAATAACGATTTTTTTGTAGAATTCCTAAAGTGGTAACAACTTTGAGGCACCTATTCATAGAGACAAAAAAAAGTCCGAAAAACGGCGATTTTAAAAATTCAGAAAAAGCGCTGTATCTCGAAGGGATTGCACTTTTAGTCAAAAATAACGATTTTTTTGTAGAATTCCTTAAGGGGCAACAACTTTGAGGCACCTATTCATAGAGACAAAAAAAAGTCCGAAAAACGGCAATTTTAAAAATTCATAAAAAGAGTCAAAAATAACGATTTTTTTCGTAGAATTCGTAGTGGCAACAACTTTGAGGCACCTATCCATAGAGACAAAAAAAAAGTCCGACAAACGGCGATTTTAAAAATTCAGAAAAAGCGCTGTATCTCGAAGGGATTGCACTTTTAGTCAAAAATAACGATTTTTTTGTAGAATTCCCAAAGTGGCAACAACTTTGAGGCACCTATTCATAGAGACAAAAAAAAGTCCGAAAAACGATTTTAAAAATTCAGAAAAAGCGCTGTATCTCGAAGGGATTGCACTTTTAGTCAAAAATAACGATTTTTTTGTAGAATTCCTTAAGCGGTAACAACTTTGAGGCACCTATTCATAGAGACAAAAAAAAGTCCGAAAAACGGCGATTTTAAAAATTCAGAAAAAGCGCTGTATCTCGAAGGGATTGCACTTTTAGTCAAAAATAACGATTTTTTTGTAGAATTCCTAAAGTGGCAACAACTTTGAGACACCTATTCATAGAGACAAAAAAAAGTACGAAAAACGGCGATTTTAAAAATTCAGAAAAAACGCTGTATCTCGAAGGGATTGCACTTTTAGTCAAAAATAACGATATTTTTGTAGAATTCCTAAAGTGGCAACAACTTTTATGGCACCTATTCATAGAGACAAAAAAAAGTCCGAAAAACGACGATTTTAAAAATTCAGAAAAAGCGCTGTATCTCGAAGGGATTGCACTTTTAGTCAAAAATAACGATTTTTTTTGTAGAATTCCTAAAGTGGCAACAACTTTGAGACACCTATTCATAGAGACAAAAAAAAGTACGAAAAACGGCGATTTTAAAAATTCAGAAAAAACGCTGTATCTCGAAGGGATTGCACTTTTAGTCAAAAATAACGATATTTTTGTAGAATTACTAAAGTGGCAACAACTTTTATGGCACCTATTCATAGAGACAAAAAAAAGTCCGAAAAAACGGCGATTTTAAAAATTCAGAAAAAGCGCTGTATCTCGAAGGGATTGCACTTTTAGTCAAAAATAACGATTTTTTTGTAGAATTCCTAAAGTGGCAACAACTTTGAGGCACCTATTCATAGAGACAAAAAAAAGTCGGAAAAACGGCGATTTTAAAAATTCAGAAAAAGCGCTGTATCTCGAAGGGATTGCACTTTTAGTCAAAAATAACGATTTTTTTGTAGAATTCCTTAAGCGGTAACAACTTTGAGGCACCTATTCATAGAGACAAAAAAAAGTCCGAAAAACGGCGATTTTAAAAATTCAGAAAAAGCGCTGTATCTCGAAGGGATTGCACTTTTAGTCAAAAATAACGATTTTTTTGTAGAATTCCCAAAGTGGCAACAACTTTGAGGCACCTATTCATAGAGACAAAAAAAAGTCCGAAAAACGATTTTAAAAATTCAGAAAAAGCGCTGTATCTCGAAGGGATTGCACTTTTAGTCAAAAATAACGATTTTTTTGTAGAATTCCTAAAGTGGCAACAACTTTGAGACACCTATTCATAGAGACAAAAAAAAGTACGAAAAACGGCGATTTTAAAAATTCAGAAAAAACGCTGTATCTCGAAGGGATTGCACTTTTAGTCAAAAATAACGATATTTTTGTAGAATTCCTAAAGTGGCAACAACTTTTATGGCACCTATTCATAGAGACAAAAAAAGTCCGAAAAACGGCGATTTTAAAAATTCAGAAAAAGCGCTGTATCTCGAAGGGATTGCACTTTTAGTCAAAAATAACGATATTTTTGTAGAATTACTAAAGTGGCAACAACTTTTATGGCACCTATTCATAGAGACAAAAAAAAGTCCGAAAAAACGGCGATTTTAAAAATTCAGAAAAAGCGCTGTATCTCGAAGGGATTGCACTTTTAGTCAAAAATAACGATTTTTTTGTAGAATTCCTAAAGTGGCAACAACTTTGAGGCACCTATTCATAGAGACAAAAAAAAGTCGGAAAAACGGCGATTTTAAAAATTCAGAAAAAGCGCTGTATCTCGAAGGGATTGCACTTTTAGTCAAAAATAACGATTTTTTTGTAGAATTCCTTAAGCGGTAACAACTTTGAGGCACCTATTCATAGAGACAAAAAAAAGTCCGAAAAACGGCGATTTTAAAAATTCAGAAAAAGCGCTGTATCTCGAAGGGATTGCACTTTTAGTCAAAAATAACGATTTTTTTGTAGAATTCCCAAAGTGGCAACAACTTTGAGGCACCTATTCATAGAGACAAAAAAAAGTCCGAAAAACGATTTTAAAAATTCAGAAAAAGCGCTGTATCTCGAAGGGATTGCACTTTTAGTCAAAAATAACGATTTTTTTGTAGAATTCCTAAAGTGGCAACAACTTTGAGGACACCTATTCATAGAGACAAAAAAAAGTACGAAAAACGGCGATTTTAAAAATTCAGAAAAAACGCTGTATCTCGAAGGGATTGCACTTTTAGTCAAAAATAACGATATTTTTGTAGAATTCCTAAAGTGGCAACAACTTTTATGGCACCTATTCATAGAGACAAAAAAAGTCCGAAAACGGCGATTTTAAAAATTCAGAAAAAGCGCTGTATCTCGAAGGGATTGCACTTTTAGTCAAAAATAACGATTTTTTTGTAGAATTCCTCAAGTGGCAACAACTTTGAGACACCTATTCATAGAGACAAAAAAAAGTCCGAAAAACTGCGATTTTGAAAATTCAGAAAAAGCGCTGTATCTCGAAGGGATTGCACTTTTAGTCAAAAATAACGATTTTTTTGTAGAATTCCTAAAGTGGCAACAACTTTGAGACACCTATTCATAGAGACAAAAATAAGTCCGAAAAACGGCGATTTTAAAAGTTCAGAAAAACGCTGTATCTCGAAGGGATTGCACTTTTAGTCAAAAATAACGATTTTTTTGTAGAATTCCTAAAGTGGCAACAGCTTTGAGACACCTATTCATAGAGACAAAAAAAAAGTCCGAAAAACGGCGATTTTGAAAATTCAGAAAAAACGCTGTATCTCGAAGGGATTGCACTTTTAGTCAAAAATAAAGATTTTTTTGTAGAATTCCTAAAGTGGCAACAACTTTGAGGCACCTATTCATAGAGACAAAAAAAAAGTCCGAAAAACGGCGATTTAAAAAATTCAGAAAAAGCGCTGTATCTCGAAGGGATTGCACTTTTAGTCAAAAATAACGACATTTTTGTAGAATTCCTAAAGTGGCAACAACTTTGAGGCACCTATTCATAGAGACAAAAATAATCCGAAAAACGGCGATTTAAAAATTCAGAAAAAGCGCTGTATCTCGAAGGGATTGCACTTTTAGTCAAAAATAACGATTTTTTTGTAGAATTCCTAAAGTGGTAACAACTTTGAGGCACCTATTCATAGAGACAAAAAAAAGTCCGAAAAACGGCGATTTTAAAAATTCAGAAAAAGCGCTGTATCTCGAAGGGATTGCACTTTTTAGTCAAAAATAACGATTTTTTTGTAGAATTCCTTAAGGGGCAACAACTTTGAGGCACCTATTCATAGAGACAAAAAAAAGTCCGAAAAACGGCAATTTTAAAAATTCATAAAAAGAGTCAAAAATAACGATTTTTTTCGTAGAATTCGTAGTGGCAACAACTTTGAGGCACCTATCCATAGAGACAAAAAAAAAAGTCCGACAAACGGCGATTTTAAAAATTCAGAAAAAGCGCTGTATCTCGAAGGGATTGCACTTTTAGTCAAAAATAACGATTTTTTTGTAGAATTCCTAAAGTGGCAACAACTTTGAGGCACCTATTCATAGAGACAAAAAAAAGTCGGAAAAACGGCGATTTTAAAAATTCAGAAAAAGCGCTGTATCTCGAAGGGATTGCACTTTTAGTCAAAAATAACGATTTTTTTGTAGAATTCCTAAAGCGGTAACAACTTTGAGTCACCTATTCATAGAGACAAAAAAAAGTCCGAAAAACGGCGATTTTAAAAATTCAGAAAAAGCGCTGTATCTCGAAGGGATTGCACTTTTAGTCAAAAATAACGATTTTTTTTGTAGAATTCCTAAAGTGGCAACAACTTTGAGGCACCTATTCATAGAGACAAAAAAAAGTCCGAAAAACGGCAATTTTAAAAAATTCATAAAAAGAGTCAAAAATAACGATTTTTTTCGTAGAATTCGTAGTGGCAACAACTTTGAGGCACCTATCCATAGAAACAAAAAAAGTCCGACAAACGGCGATTTTAAAAATTCAGAAAAAGCGCTGTATCTCGAAGGGATTGCACTTTTAGTCAAAAATAACGATTTTTTTGTAGAATTCCTAAAGTGGCAACAACTTTGAGGCACCTATTCATAGAGACAAAAAAAAGTCGGAAAAACGGCGATTTTAAAAATTCAGAAAAAGCGCTGTATCTCGAAGGGATTGCACTTTTAGTCAAAAATAACGATTTTTTTGTAGAATTCCTTAAGCGTAACAACTTTGAGGCACCTATTCATAGAGACAAAAAAAAGTCCGAAAAACGGCGATTTTAAAAATTCAGAAAAAGCGCTGTATCTCGAAGGGATTGCACTTTTAGTCAAAAATAACGATTTTTTTGTAGAATTCCTAAAGTGGCAACAACTTTGAGGCACCTATTCATAGAGACAAAAAAAAGTCCGAAAAACGATTTTAAAAATTCAGAAAAAGCGCTGTATCTCGAAGGGATTGCACTTTTAGTCAAAAATAACGATTTTTTTGTAGAATTCCTAAAGTGGCAACAACTTTGAGACACCTATTCATAGAGACAAAAAAAAGTACGAAAAACGGCGATTTTAAAAATTCAGAAAAAGCGCTGTATCTCGAAGGGATTGCACTTTTAGTCAAAAATAACGATTTTTTTGTAGAATTCCTCAAGTGGCAACAACTTTGAGACACCTATTCATAGAGACAAAAAAAAGTCCGAAAAACTGCGATTTTGAAAATTCAGAAAAAGCGCTGTATCTCGAAGGGATTGCACTTTTAGTCAAAAATAACGATTTTTTTGTAGAATTCCTAAAGTGGCAACAACTTTGAGGCACCTATTCATAGAGACAAAAAAAAGTCGGAAAAACGGCGATTTTAAAAATTCAGAAAAAGCGCTGTATCTCGAAGGGATTGCACTTTTGGTCAAAAATAACGATTTTTTTGTAGAATTCCTAAAGTGGTAACAACTTTGAGGCACCTATTCATAGATACAAAAAAAAGTCCGAAAAACGGCGATTTTAAAAATTCAGAAAAAGCGCTGTATCTCGAAGGGATTGCACTTTTAGTCCAAAATAACGATTTTTTTGTAGAATTCCTAAAGTGGCAACAACTTTGAGGCACCTATTCATAGAGACAAAAAAAAGTCCGAAAAACGGCGATTTTAAAAATTCATAAAAAGAGCTGTATCTCGAAGGGATTGCACTTTTAGTCAAAAATAACGATTTTTTTGTAGAATTCCTAAAGTGGCAACAACTTTGAGGCACCTTCATAGAGACAAAAAAAAGTCGGAAAAACGGCGATTTTAAAAATTCAGAAAAAGCGCTGTATCTCGAAGGGATTGCACTTTTAGTCAAAAATAACGATTTTTTTGTAGAATTCCTAAAGCGGTAACAACTTTGAGTCACCTATTCATAGAGACAAAAAAAAGTCCGAAAAACGGCGATTTTAAAAATTCAGAAAAAGCGCTGTATCTCGAAGGGATTGCACTTTTAGTCAAAAATAACGATTTTTTTTGTAGAATTCCTAAAGTGGCAACAACTTTGAGGCACCTATTCATAGAGACAAAAAAAAGTCCGAAAAACGGCAATTTTAAAAATTCATAAAAAGAGTCAAAAATAACGATTTTTTTCGTAGAATTCGTAGTGGCAACAACTTTGAGGCACCTATCCATAGAAACAAAAAAAGTCCGACAAACGGCGATTTTAAAAATTCAGAAAAAGCGCTGTATCTCGAAGGGATTGCACTTTTAGTCAAAAATAACGATTTTTTTGTAGAATTCCTAAAGTGGCAACAACTTTGAGGCACCTATTCATAGAGACAAAAAAAAGTCGGAAAAACGGCGATTTTAAAAATTCAGAAAAAGCGCTGTATCTCGAAGGGATTGCACTTTTAGTCAAAAATAACGATTTTTTTGTAGAATTCCTTAAGCGGTAACAACTTTGAGGCACCTGTTCATAGAGACAAAAAAAAGTCCGAAAAACGGCGATTTTAAAAATTCAGAAAAAGCGCTGTATCTCGAAGGGATTGCACTTTTAGTCAAAAATAACGATTTTTTTGTAGAATTCCTAAAGTGGCAACAACTTTGAGGCACCTATTCATAGAGACAAAAAAAAGTCCGAAAAACGATTTTAAAAATTCAGAAAAAGCGCTGTATCTCGAAGGGATTGCACTTTTAGTCAAAAATAACGATTTTTTTGTAGAATTCCTAAAGTGGCAACAACTTTGAGACACCTATTCATAGAGACAAAAAAAAGTACGAAAAACGGCGATTTTGAAAATTCAGAAAAAGCGCTGTATCTCGAAGGGATTGCACTTTTAGTCAAAAATAACGATTTTTTTGTAGAATTCCTAAAGTGGCAACAACTTTGAGGCACCTATTCATAGAGACAAAAAAAGTCCGAAAAACGGCGATTTTAAAAATTCAGAAAAAGCGCTGTATCTCGAAGGGATTGCACTTTTAGTCAAAAATAACGATTTTTTTGTAGAATTCCTCAAGTGGCAACAACTTTGAGACACCTATTCATAGAGACAAAAAAAAGTCCGAAAAACTGCGATTTTGAAAATTCAGAAAAAGCGCTGTATCTCGAAGGGATTGCACTTTTAGTCAAAAATAACGATTTTTTTGTAGAATTCCTAAAGTGGCAACAACTTTGAGGCACCTATTCATAGAGACAAAAAAAAGTCGGAAAAAACGGCGATTTTAAAAATTCAGAAAAAGCGCTGTATCTCGAAGGGACTGCACTTTTGGTCAAAAATAACGATTTTTTTGTAGAATTCCTAAAGTGGTAACAACTTTGAGGCACCTATTCATAGATACAAAAAAAAGTCCGAAAAACGGCGATTTTAAAAATTCAGAAAAAGCGCTGTATCTCGAAGGGATTGCACTTTTAGTCAAAAATAACGATTTTTTTGTAGAATTCCTAAAGTGGCAACAACTTTGAAGCACCTATTCATAGAGACAAAAAAAAGTCCGAAAAACGGCGATTTTAAAAATTCATAAAAAGAGCTGTATCTCGAAGGGATTGCACTTTTAGTCAAAAATAACGATTTTTTTGTAGAATTCCTAAAGTGGCAACAACTTTGAGGCACCTATTCATAGAGACAAAAAAAAGTAGGAAAAACGGCGATTTTAAAAATTCAGAAAAAGCGCTGTATCTCGAAGGGATTGCACTTTTAGTCAAAAATAACGATTTTTTTGTAGAATTCCTAAAGTGGTAACAACTTTGAGGCAACTATTCATAGAGACAAAAAAAAGTCCGAAAAACGGCGATTTTAAAAATTCAGAAAAAGCGCTGTATCTCGAAGGGATTGCACTTTTAGTCAAAAATAACGATTTTTTTGTAGAATTCCTAAAGTGGCAACAACTTTGAGGCACCTATTCATAGAGACAAAAAAAAGTCCGAAAAACGGCGATTTTAAAAATTCATAAAAAGAGCTGTATCTCGAAGGGATTGCACTTTTAGTCAAAAATAACGATTTTTTTGTAGAATTCCTAAAGTGGCAACAACTTTGAGGCACCTATTCATAGAGACAAAAAAAAGTCCGAAAAACGGCGATTTTAATAATTCAGAAAAAGCGCTGTATCTCGAAGGGATTGCACTTTCAGTCAAAAATAACGATTTTTTTGTAGAATTCCTAAAGTGGTAACAACTTTGAGGCACCTATTCATAGAGACAAAAAAAAAGTCCGAAAAACGGCGATTTTAAAAATTCAGAAAAAGCGCTGTATCTCGAAGGGATTGCACTTTTAGTCAAAAATAACGATTTTTTTGTAGAATTCCTAAAGTGGCAACAACTTTGAGGCACCTATTCATAGAGACAAAAAAAGTCCGAAAAACGGCGATTTTAAAAATTCAGAAAAAGCGCTGTATCTCGAAGGGATTGCACTTTTAGTCAAAAATAACGATTTTTTTGTAGAATTCCTAAAGTGGCAACAACTTTGAGGCACCTATTCATAGAGACAAAAAAAAAGTCCGAAAAACGGCGATTTTAAAAATTCATAAAAAGAGCTGTATCTCGAAGGGATTGCACTTTTAGTCAAAAATAACGATTTTTTTGTAGAATTCCTAAAGTGGCAACAACTTTGAGGCACCTATTCATAGAGACAAAAAAAAGTCCGAAAAACGGCGATTTTAAAAATTCAGAAAAAGCGCTGTATCTCGAAGGGATTGCACTTTTAGTCAAAAATAACGATTTTTTTGTAGAATTCCTAAAGTGCCAACAACTTTGAGGAACCTATTCATAGAGACAAAAAAAGTCCGAAAAACGGCGATTTTAAAAATTCAGAAAAAGCGCTGTATCTCGAAGGGATTGCACTTTTAGTCAAAAATAACGATTTTTTTGTAGAATTCCTAAAGTGGCAACAACTTTGAGGCACCTATTCATAGAGACAAAAAAAAGTCCGAAAAACGGCGATTTTAAAAATTCAGAAAAAGCGCTGTATCTCGAAGGGATTGCACTTTTAGTAAAAAATAACGATTTTTTTGTACAATTCCTAAAGTGCCAACAACTTTGAGGAACCTATTCATAGAGACAAAAAAAGTCCGAAAAACGGCGATTTTAAAAATTCAGAAAAAGCGCTGTATCTCGAAGGGATTGCACTTTTAGTCAAAAATAACGATTTTTTTGTAGAATTCCTAAAGTGGCAACAACTTTGAGGCACCTATTCATAGAGACAAAAAAAAGTCCGAAAAACGGCGATTTTAAAAATTCAGAAAAAGCGCTGTATCTCGAAGGGATTGCACTTTTAGTCAAAAATAACGATTTTTTTGTAGAATTCCTAAAGTGCCAACAACTTTGAGGAACCTATTCATAGAGACAAAAAAAGTCCGAAAAACGGCGATTTTAAAAATTCAGAAAAAGCGCTGTATCTCGAAGGGATTGCACTTTTAGTCAAAAATAACGATTTTTTTGTAGAATTCCTAAAGTGGTAACAACTTTGAGGCACCTATTCATAGAGACAAAAAAAAGTCCGAAAAACGGCGATTTTAAAAATTCAGAAAAAGCGCTGTATCTCGAAGGGATTGCACTTTTAGTCAAAAATAACGATTTTTTTGTAGAATTCCTAAAGTGGCAACAACTTTGAGGCACCTATTCATAGAGACAAAAAAAAGTCCGAAAAACGGCGATTTTAAAAATTCATAAAAAGAGCTGTATCTCGAAGGGATTGCACTTTTAGTCAAAAATAACGATTTTTTTTGTAGAATTCCTAAAGTGGCAACAACATTGAGGCACCTATTCATAGAGACAAAAAAAAGTCCGAAAAACGGCGATTTTAAAAATTCAGAAAAAGCGCTGTATCTCGAAGGGATTGCACTTTTAGTCAAAAATAACGATTTTTTTGTAGAATTCCTAAAGTGGTAACAACTTTGAGGCACCTATTCATAGAGACAAAAAAAAGTCCGAAAAACGGCGATTTTAAAAATTCAGAAAAAGCGCTGTATCTCGAAGGGATTGCACTTTTAGTCAAAAATAACGATTTTTTTGTAGAATTCCTAAAGTGGTAACAACTTTGAGGCACCTATTCATAGAGACAAAAAAAAAGTCCGAAAAACGGCGATTTTAAAAATTCAGAAAAAGCGCTGTATTTCGAAGGGATTGCACTTTTAGTCAAAAATAACGATTTTTTTGTAGAATTCCTAAAATGGCAACAACTTTGAGGCACCTATTCATAGAGACAAAAAAAAGTCGGAAAAACGGCGATTTTAAAAATTCAGAAAAAGCGCTGTATCTCGAAGGGATTGCACTTTTAGTCAAAAAGTTGTTGCCACATTAGGAATGCTACAAAAAAAATCGTTATTTTTGACTAAAAGTACAATCCCTTCAAAATACAAAGCTTTTTCTGAATTTTTAAAATCGCCGTTTTTTTCGACTTTTTGTTGGCTTTTTCTTAATAGGTGCCTTAAATTTGTTGCTACATTAGTAGTTCGCGCGATTTTTTAATTTCACATCCCAAGTCGATTTTTCCTTGACCACTTTTGTGCTAGAAAAAAAGAATGAAATAAGGTATCAAACATCCTAAATTATACGTATGTACCTGCAATTGATGCTCTCATGAATGAAGATTTTGTTTTTTTGTAAATATGTATTTATTTCAAAATATGTAGGTAAATATTAACTTAAATTTTTTTTTCAATACACTAAAATTTTGGATTTTTTGTGTAACCTTATCAATTACAATTAAAATTAAAAAAAAAATAATAACTTTAAAGGTATAATTTTTTTTTGCACAACTTTTTTTGCCCTAAGGGTATTTCTTTAAAAATATGTATGTATATAAAATATATATATATATATATGTATTTTTTAAATTTGATTTAATTTTTTTTTTCACAAAACAGATTCTAATAACTTGAACATTATTATTGTTTTATTTTTAAGTTTAATTATTTATGAGCAACGATTACAAGAAGTCTGATTAATTTTTATTAATGTATTATCTTATTATTGCTATGTTTATGTGTTTGTATTTTATATTAAGTTATGGCTTATAATGTGGTGTGGAAATACATAATATGTAAATTGAAAATGTATGGTTATAATGTGCCTATGCATTAAAATATGATTCTATATTTCAATTGTATATAATTTAAAATTTTGAAAATATCGCAAAACAATTATTTTTTAATTAATCATACAAAAAATATTAAGACTCTTAATATAAATTAAAACGAAAGCAATATATACAAATAAAAAATTAAAATACTAAAACTAGTATCGATTTTATTATTTATATTAACAACGGAAAGTTAAAATTGAATAAGAATCTTTCAGTCATAATAGTTTTCATTCATTTTAACTTGAGCAAAGTAGGTAAAACACTTGTAATAAATAAGACAATTTTGGCCTCTTTTCTTATTGTATATATGTAATACATTTTGTTTTGTCGTACGGATTAAGCAAATAATATATTTCTTATGAACTACATAACTTTAACTTATAATTTAAACTAATATCATACTTCAATATTATTTTATTTCAATTTCGAATGTTATTTTCTGAAGTAAAATGAATTGAGTGAGATCTCTTTGTTTTAATCTGCCTGCGGAAAGCGCAACCAGAAAATAAGAAAAGTATGCTTTGAACAGTAAAGGAAAATTATTAGGAGAATCAATATTAAAGGAACCTACATTATCAAAATATAAGAAGTATCAAAAATATCCAAGGACTACACTTGAGAACTGTTTTTAATGATGTTAGACTGTTCAAATAATATTGTTTTTATTGACACAAACAATTACCAAGAACAAAGGCTTAGGCCCAGTTATTCAGTTTGAGATTATTTCTGAGTTATATTAACTCCGACTCCCGAATAATCTCGAACTGAAAAACTAGGTCTTAGTAACTTACACTTTAAACCTATCTTTTTGTCGGCGTTGATTGAAGAATTGAAGGCGACCTTGAATTTTTTGTACGAACGACTAAGGTTAGATGCACTTATAAGATGAGACTCTTGGAGGATTTGTCAGTCTCTCGCTGGAGGAAGTCCCCCTCAAAAAAAAAAACTTTTTCTCTTAAGTGTACTTCAGGGTTTGTTGAATTCAGACCTCTGTCGTTAATAGAATTTTCTATTTGCCTTATGTCCAGTTCTAGCAATATACACTTAAAACTATTATATTGCACCAGCGCCAGGCGATGATTTTTAATTTAATAAAAGCCTTTTTTAGCTTTATACCAATTGCCATTTTTTTATTAACAACTCATTGAAAGCTTACATCAGAATTAGTGGTAAAAGAGAAAGAAGAATTGAATCGAACACGTTCAACGTTCTTTTTCAAAATTGAAATACCAAATGTTCTTTCATTTACAAGGCGTTTTTTAATATATTTGGAGCATTGGTTGGTATTTTAAAACTGAAAGTTACTGGTACTGGTGCAATAGAAAATGAAACCAATAAATATTTGAAAGTGTTTGCTGCAACTGGACACATATTTTGAAGATTTTAAACGTGCTCCATGCTTGTTAATTTATCAAAAGTAGCTTTAGTTAGCACATTTAATGTCTGGAAAATCATACTTTAGCACAAAAAGAAACTTTTATTAGAGCTATTTTAAAATAACCCAACCATTAAAATATCTACTAAAAAACTAGATGCTTTTGAAAATGATTCATTATAACGTTGATATTTTATTAACTTCTATTGTGGATTTTTTTTTTTCAAAAAAAATTCAAATGTAATTTAGAAAGGTTTTAAAATCTAGTTGGGTTTTAATTTGTAATTTCCTCATTAAGTGCCAGCTCTATTTTGGGTTTACATTTTACTTCTGGGAAAAAGCGTTATAGCTATTCATCATCTACTACAAAACACCAAAAAGTACTTGGCAGAGTTCACGGAACACTGAAATGTGAGAAAAAAGAAACTCGATGTTTTTGGCTACAAATTTTCTGACTTTTTAGCTGGATGTACTCCTGATAAAATACTTCAGACTAAACAAAAAATATGTTTAAGAACCAAACCGAGCAATATTTTTTTCAATGATAACATTCTACATTGACCACAGGCAATGTTTTGATTTATTTAAACAAAAAAAAAATAAAGGAACTGTAAATAACAAGTTAAATAACATTCGACAAAATATTAAAATACATCCATTTTTACATGCATTAATATAAATTTTTAAAATTTACAACCATTAAAAAATACAAAACATAATAATTTCTATTCTTTACGAATTAAAACAATAAATTAAAATTCTTTGCTTTTCTCTTTCCATTAAGACTTTTAAATTTGTCATAAAAAAATAATATTTAAACGAACTACAATATTTTAGTATTTAATATCGTAGCACGTTCATTTCTAAAATCTAAAAATGTTTTACAAAAAAAAAAAATGTTTACTCACTCTTTTTCTTGAAATGGATATGATTTACATATGTTTTTTTTTCTATTTCGTTGTTCACTACTATAAATATTTTTTTACTTTTTGGGTGAAATACTTGAACTGGCTGACGCTGTTGATACATCCATATTGTCACAAATGCTTTCATCACAAGCTGCCTCCTCACTGTCGGTATCTGTTGGTTTCTCCAATAGAACTGACTTGGTTTTTAAATTGCTGGGCTTCTCCTCATCGCTGTTGATATTAAGAATTGTGCTGTCATTCATGCGATGATAATGTGGTTTGAATGAAGTACTGGGCCGAGAGTAGTCCAAGTGATCGTATTCATCTGGGGAGAAAATATCAATGCCTGGGTTTTGAAATGAACAAGGAAATTAAAGTGTTTGAATGAAAGCTATAAATGTGAAAAAAATTAAGTTGAAGACGTCTTACCGTCGGGAAATAATTTCTTTCGATATTCCTTAACTGGAGATGCAATAATATAAATAAGGAGATAGGAAAAGAAAGGTTAACAGAAATTTTCATGCAAAACAATAAGAATGAATGGAACAAATTTGAGGCAGAATGGTAATCATATTAAAGCAGTGTTTAATACTTTTCTATTGATTCTATTTTTATTGTACCTCGTCGCCTTTTAGAGGTGACATCTGAATACCCGACAGCTAAACTAACGACGCTGATAAGGATATTGTTAAACCTGTTAAAAACGTCATGGGTGTCAATCTATGTAACATTTTCAACACTGCTGCATAATAAAACAAGGATTTATCAGAAGCAGTTGTATCAAAAGTTATAATAAGGATTTAACTAATATTAGTTGTGTTCGTTCAGAGCTCCAAGAGCGGTAAAAAAAAACTGGGTTTTTCGGTTCTCAAAAAACACACAAGGGTTGGTTTTGTGTTGTTGACAAAAAGAAAGAAACAAAAAAATATTTTTTTCAAAAATTAAAACTTGAGATTTGTTGCTTTTGATACATTTCAAAGCATAGAACAATAACATTTTGTTTTATTTGTATGTTTTCTATTTATTCTCATTAAAATAAATCTACAATTTCTTTTCTTTGTATTGCAAAAGTAAAATAATATATTCAATCGAGCGAATGATTGTACAACACACATGTCAATTTGTTTAACTAAACTCACCCCAGCAAAAACCTAGAGCTTCTTCATGGCGAGTTGAGGTTGTCCCCAGGTATCAAAAAACACACAATTTGTTCACCAGGGCTAGTTGAGGTTTTTTAAAGAATGCTTTAGGGCCACTTCAGGGCGACCCAAAAGCGACTCCAGAGTTCAACGAACATTAATGCGAAAAAGAAAGAGAAAGAGCCTATAGTTCGTCCAGAAAAGATTGTCAGTACATGCCTTATGGGAAAGCTTTTTCTAAATCAGTGCGACCTTCCTATATTACAGGGGAACACAAAAATCAAAAAAGCCCCTAAAATCCATAACAAAACACACATACACCACGGAATTGTTTTTGTAATTCCTTACTTAATGCTTAACTAAAAGTCGTTCGTCCCCCATAACCTTCCTGCCACACTGCCGAGTGCAGTGTGGCAGGAATCATCCAATCAGAATCATTCGATGTTTTGTTCGTTGGTAATGTAAGAGTTACTTTTCTAAGCTACCCAACATCAACTACTCCATTTTCTATAGGTTGTATGCAAGAGCTTACAGAATAAATGCTTTTCCAATACCAAAACAAGAGTGAGTAATGTAGTGGTTTCACACTGGTTGGTATTTTATAGTTTAATTGGTAGAAAAGTTCGTTTAAAAAAATCGTTCATAGCGGTGTGCTTAGAAAGAATGAAGTGCATAAAGTGATAACAAAAGTGTGAAATTATAAGTGATAGGTAAATGTTTAATCTTTTGTGAAAAATGGTGTTGGAAGTGCGAATATAATTGGCAAATATAACATTTTGTTAAATTTTACCAGATGGTAACGCTGGTACAGTTTCAATGTAACTTGAAACGATTTATTAGAGCTTTCATTTGCGATAGACTTATGCCATACGCTGCAGCCAAACTGAGATGCAAACGTCCTTTCTTTCCTTTACTGACAATCTTTTCTTGACGAACTATAATCATGCACACTTTTCCAGTCGAAGGAAAGTTTCTGATAAAAAATTTCTTCGTAAAATCTATTTTCCTCTTTTTGTTGACGAGAAAAATAATATTCTTAGATAGAAGATTAGATATATGAAGGGATAAAAAGCAGAAATTACCGCCATTTTCAATTTACACTTTCTCAATTTACAAATAAACTTTCTGCCATTCAATTTAAGCTTCCTATATAATTAACTCGATCGTCATAATTTTGGTGAAACGGGCAAACCTCAAATTATGCCAGAGAAATATCTTTTTTTTATACGAAGCATAAAGCGTTGAATCAAATAAAATTATAAAAGAAATTATTTGTGGCGCCAACATCTTTAAGAGTTCTGATATTCGTCAGTTGGTAAAATAAACTTGTTAAAACTTTAAGTTGGTGCAATTAAAAACGTAAATTTTGTTTACATTTTCAAATAAACTGACCAATAAAAAATAATTTCTATTATAAATTTTCTATTGTGTCTTACCAGGATCCTTATATCCTTCCTTTTGTTTAATCTCATCATAAACATGTTCTTCTTTTAGTGGATCTTCGATACTATTATACACATTGGGATTTGTTAGATCTGCAGTTAGATTTTTCTGCAACATATCACTATTGTAATTTATCGAATATGTTCCAGCTAAAAAAATACAAGAAATACATTTTTTTATAAAACACCTAACTTTTTAATAATAAAAAAACAACTGACCTCTACTGCTAGCATTTGAATCATCTCCATATTCTGAATTGGTGCGATCTAGATTATTCATTTTGGGACGCAAGTTATTTAGCAACCTTGAATCAGGACCTTGGAATCCATAAACGGGATTGTCGAAGTTATGTCGATCTGGGTATGTTCCATGAGGATCAGTAATATACTGAACATGTGCGATTTCTGTCTTAAGATTTGATACCCGACGACGGTAGTAGAAAACAATTGCAATAACTATTCCTACAAATAGTATTGCCAATACGGGGCCCCAAGCAAGACTGGAGGAACGCTTAGCTATGAGGAGAGGAATATAATAATCACATATAACTGCGTTGGAATGAAAACAAAAACAAAACTTACTTTCAACAAGAACTCTCATTTCAGCTGCTGGAATATCACAGTTTTCTCCCTTAAATCCTCGACGACAAACACATCCTTCTGTGATGTGACACTGGAAGTTCTGACTGGGACAGTCACACACATGCTTACAATGTTCTCCATAGAATCCCTCAGGACACACTAAAATTAAGAAAAAATGCCAATTAAAAATAATGTTTAAAGAACTTAAAGGTATGTACAAACCTTCATCACATCTTGTTCCCGTGTAACCAGGATGACAAATGCAATAACCATCGTTTTTCCTGCATTTTTCAGCAAATGCACATTGACACCGATGGGCACAATTTAAACCATAGAATCCTTCTGGACAAGATTCATTGCAGTTGGCGCCGGTCCAACCAGGCAAACACTGACAATGTCCATTGATGTGATTACACTCGCTACCATATCTGCAGTTACATTTAAGACCACATCCTGGCCCATACAAACCAACTGGACATGGATGCTCGCAAGTCATTCCAACATAGCCAGGCCTGCAGACGTATTCTCCAGTTATATGATCACAACTTTTGTTTCCTATTAGAACAAAAGTTTGTTAGATCCCTGATTTACTAGATTTCTCTTTTTGACTAAATCTCACCATGAATTATATCTGGACACTTTTCCTTACATCCAGTGCCATAGAAACCCTTCGGACATGGCGCCGAGCAATCATCACCAGTCCAACCCTTGGAGCAAATACATTTTCCAGATTCAGCATCACATGATGAATTATTCATACATCTGCAAGCTTGTTCACAATTTTCGCCATAATAGCCAGGTGGACATTGTGTTTCACAATGGACTCCTACACAACGTCCGTGTTTGTACGTGTTTGTTAAAGGAACCCCACCAACATTAACACGACCAACAAAACGTTAAGAAAAACAAAACAAAAACGCAACACAAATGCAAATAATAAAATTAAATATTAAATAATGTAAGATATTAAATTAAAAATGTGTTATGGTGTTGATAAGTAATGTCAAGATGCTTGTGTGTGTGAAGTTTATTTGTAAGCACTGATCATGCATGTGAATAAAATAAAACCACTTTCTTGAAGTGAAACTTCAAAAAACGTTATCAATGTTTTTCACAAAATTTTGTATGCTTATACAGATGTCAAGCTTTTAAATGACACATTGTCTAAGGCCGCCATTATGATAAGTGAATCGAATTTTCTCCTTAGAGCGGACTATGAAGAAATCCAAGATTTATTAATATTAGAAAAGCAAGTTTCGATGTTTCAATAGAGAAACTTCTCTTTTCGTCAAACTTTTTCCTTTTAAGGTGAAAATAACAATTTGAGTCGCGAAACAAATGATTTTAATAACGTTCGCTTTAAGTCGAGCGTTCGATTCGCTAATCATAATAGGGGACTGAGTAAAGAAGTAAAGAAGGAGGTATAGTTGGGGTTATGTTTAAAAATGTAGCAGAAAAGTTTCTTGAAAAAAAGAATGTATGCACATTAATAACTCATGCAGTTCATATAAGTAAATTAAGCTCGGCTTAATATATATATTTGGCTAACCCAAACAGAGAAACATACATAAATAAAAAAGAAACTAAAAATTAAAATTTTTATTTAAGACTTAAACAAAAAATCAGAGGCAATTCTGTAAGGACAACTGTTTACGTTTATTCCTGTAAGACCAGTAGAAATACTATAAACTTAGTAAATAAGTTGCGTGACAGAAAGGAAGTCAAAATGACTTAATCCTACGAAGGGGACCACCCATGTACTGTCAACTAAAATAACTCGTGACAGTTTTGATAGTGTTGGCATGATGGTTTTCAAAATATTTTTATATTTTGCTGACGGTATGCTTGCTCGAGTATCAGCTGTCAAACGTTCATCATGCCGCGCTGGTCATGCATTAAGTAAGGTATGAACCCCCCTTATAGGAGCATTCCAAATGATTTAATATACACTAAGCGGAGAATCGAGGATGCAAAGAGGGTACTGGACCGTTTACGAAATATGAAATGGGTGAAGAAGGTGATGCCGACTTTAAACATTGATTTTGAATGTCTGAGTATCATAATGAGGGGAGAAATGGAGTGAGGTATAGCATTCCACATTCGAGCAGTAAGCATAATAATGAAATGTACCCGTCTTATATACACTTTGTAAATTTGAGCTAGATCAGAGAGAGAACATAGAATGTGATCGTAATGTCCTTATTATTCCAGTTTTTCTTTACGGTACCGGTGACGTGGACAGTGTCAAAATGGAATGACGAAATGCTTGGTCGTTTTGAGTGAAAAATCATTCTATAGATATTTCGCTCCAGTTTGTGTGAATTATGTGTGGCGAAGATGGTTAAACGACTAGATACGGTGGCTCAATTTAGCCAGAATGATACGGTTCCGATAGTGGGGATATTTGGCGAATGTACAACAATGCTTGAGCTCGTAGAATAGCCGAAGCCACCCCATTGAGGGTTTGGAGGAGATAAATGTCTTATCTACAGTGGTGTTACAAATCAGAAAATCTGCAATAACTGGAGGCGTATAGCCTAAGTTAGAATTGGCTGTAGACATATTAGTTGAGGCACTGGTGCCTGTAGGGCGTATGAAAGGGCGTAAAAAGAAGATGTTGATGGGTTTTGCTATACAGACAAAAGTCAGCTTTAAGTTTTCTAATTTAAGTATGCTACCAATAACGGAATTCAATGAGATTATCATACGTTGACGTTGCAGTTCTACTTCTGCGATGTAAGGGTTAAAGTGGCAGGCAAACATATTGTAGTGTAAACTAGGAATCTTATCAGAGACAAAAATGAGGCTCTGAAAACAGCATTGGTAAATTTTATAAGGAATTTGACTGGCGCTTTGTTGATTGTCGTTTTTTATTATCAACTATTCATTGCTGTGTTGAAAAATTGCTAAAAATTGTTTGTTGCTTGGCAAAATTTCAATAGGAGTTGCTTAAAAATATTGCAAAAAAGCGATTGCCAATTTAATAATTAACTTAGAAGCAGCTCAAGTTATGGTGTTGATTTTCACTATCAACTAACTTTGTAAATATCAGATTTAAAACCATGTAAAAATACATCGAAGATGGGACTCATCTTTGCCAAATTTCGATAAAAGCTCCATGTAAAACTCTATCAAATGCCTTAGAAATATCAAATGCAACAATCTTAGTTTCGCCATCAAATCCAAAAAAAAAAAGGGATGTATGTAACACAACAACTGGTTGGTAATTGCTGATTGAAGAAGATTCACTTTTTTTAAGGACGATCTAAACAAGGTGTTTTCCATTCATTTGAAAAAAAAAAACAGAACAAAATGACATATGGTACAGCTTACGCTTTGGTTTTGTCAGCGTGGCAAAATACATCTTTAGAACAATGGGTGATATACAATCTGGAACAGGGGATTTGTGTATTTCTAGACCTTTTAGTAGCCTTGCAACCGAAATAAAATTTGCCTATGGAAAAGTGAACGCTCTCCAGTACAGGAGGAGGTAACACCGAATTATGTACATGGCTCGTTAGCTGACCACGTGGTTATTACTGAAGACGAACGTTTTAATTGATTATAAGGTGGAATTTTATATATTTTTACGAGCAAATAAATTTAGTATATGGGGAGGCATCACATGTCATTTCACATGGCATTGTAGGAAATTTTGCCTTCACTCAATACCAAAGGAAATGATCATTTATGTTGCTTGAGTTTGTATTGTGCTCAGGTTAATAAAGATATTGTACAGAATTTTAATCGAACATAATTTGAACTAAATTAAGTTTTCCAAGAACAAATTTATTTTCCTTAAGTTCGCTTAATTATCTTAGGAAAAAATTTGTACATATTTCTCTTCCCCTAGAATTTAAAAAGTTAAGGTACCTGATATTTTGCAAACATAATAATGCCCACCTGTTATTGAATTCAAAGCGGAAGCATTAGGGAAGCCTTTGTCTACAATATTAGCATATTGAATTGATAGTGAAAGCTGACATGAATGTCTATCGGTTTTAAGTTTACTCTCTTTTATAAGTGCAAGTCTAATCACCTATAATAGTGACTAATAATAGTGTTATGTGTGTTCTGATAATAAATGAGCTTAAGAATGATTAAAATGACTGTAAATGACAATTCTACTAGGAATGCAATGAAAAGTGTGTAATGATTTTATGATCGAATTAAGTTAATTTTCTTTTATGCATTGCACGTACCTCCCCATTCAGATTTACAAATGCAACGCCCATCGACGGCATCACATGCAATTGTATTATTAAAATCACAGTCGCATTGTTGTTCACAGGCATGTCCGAATGTACCAAAGTCACATTTACGCTCACATTTCTTTCCAGTAAAGCCGGCGGCACATGTGCACGTTCCTTTAGTTAAGAATGATGTTTTAAAATATAGCCCATAAGACTTTCTAAGAAATAAATACCATTTTCAGGATTACACGATGCGTTATTTTGGCAGTCACAAACACCACTGCAGTCTTTTCCGTAGTGATTCTCTTCGCAGGGTCGATCACATTTGATGTTCTTCCATCCAGGGGTGCAGAAGCACTGTCCAGTCTCAGAAGAGCACTTTGCTCCATTCCGACAATCACAGGTTTGAGAGCAATCTTGACCGTATTTGCCTTCCTCACACGTCTCTTCACATTTCGCTCCTCGGTAGCCGGGCGAACATAAACACGTGCCATTTATTGGGGAGCACTTGGCGTTATTTTTGCACTCGCATGCCAGTTCACAATTTTTACCATATTTTAGGAATGTACAAGGACGATTGCATTCATAACTACTCCATCCAACGACACAATCGCATTTCCCGGTCCAAGGGTGACACATCTCTGTGTGTTCCATCTCACAATCACATGTCGCGTTACAGTTCAGACCGAATTTGTCTTCTGGACATGTTCTGTTACTACAGTCTAGCCCAGTCCATCCTGGATGGCAGTTACATTCCCCAGTAGCTGGATTGCAAATAGCGTCATTTTTACAAGCACAATCTTGAGTGCAATTCAGACCATATTTATTATTTTGACATTGATCAAAGCACTTCTCGCCCATGTACCCAGGTGGGCATTCGCACTTGCCAGTGATGTGGTGACACGATGCATCTCCAAAGCACTCACAATTCAGCTCGCAATTCGGACCATAAGTGCCGTTTGGACAGCGATTAGCACAAACCGAACCAATCCAACCGGACGTACATTGACATTCACCACTGTGTGGATCACATTTACCATCATTCTGGCAACGACAGTCTTGCTTGCATTGAACACCATGTTTGCCATCTGGACACTGGTCTTGACATCTTTGTAAAATAACGTGAACGTGTAGTTTCCAAGAAATATAACAACAACAACAACAAAATAACTGAACAAACTTACAATGGTCCCGTGTAACCGGGTGCACATTTGCACTCGCCAGATACATGGTGACAGCTGCCACCGTTTTCACAGCGACACTCTTCGAGGCAATTAGCACCATAACGATCGGGCGGACAGAATTCTTCACATTTTGTACCCACATAACCCTTAGCGCATTCACATGCCCCAGTGTAAGCTTCGCAGGTGCCCTTGTTCATGCATTCACATTCATTTTCGCAGTTTTGACCCCATCGACCGGGAGGACAGTCTAAAAATTTTATTTGAAAATGGGATTTGATTTTTTTTTTGTTTAGTTCAAAAGGTAATAATCAATTCGGAAAAATTAACACAGTGTTAGGTGACATACTACCCATAGCCGTTTTTACCATATGTGAAATATATTTTAGTTTTTAATTGGGATTAGTAAAAACATAAAGGGACACACGATGAGTGGTTAGTGTGGTTGATTAGTGTAAAAAATTAACTTTTAAGTGTTTTTTTTTTTTAACTTTTCTAAAAGTAACTACAAATATATCACCTGAAAATGCTATTTTTCAAGAAACTCTGAATGTAAAGGATTTTTGTAAAAAATTCTGTCGATGAAGAAAAGTTTCCGTGCTCTTTTAAAAATTATTGCGTGAATTTAAGCCTTGTTCACATATGCTGTTTGGTTGCGATTTACGCACAATTAGTGTCGTCTTCCATTACAATAAGCGAGCTTATTTTGCCGTTGCTTCCTTGTTTTCAAAATCAGTCACTTGATTCATTAAGGAAAAAGTAAGTTGTTTATCAATTTTTCTATAAGAACACATGCCTCTTCTGCCGTAGGCGAAAATTTATTTCACTCAACACAATAAATGACAAACGCCATCAATCTTGCAGTATGGATGGAAAAATAACTTGATCTTGATGCGTATAGTCGGCGATCACTAGCAATCGCTCGACTCGTGAAATCTGACGTAAGCAAAGACTCGCACGTTTGTAAATTCTGTATGTGCAAATTGTTTACGAGTTTTCTCACGATATAAATTAACACAAGACAACAAATTTCTGTTGAGCTAAGCTAAGCTTCGAATGTCATTTATACTCGATGCAATGAGATCTGCGGAATTCACTTTTCATTTGAGAACACTTTCATTAAAGAGTGGAAATTTTATAAATTTATGAAGAACAATTAATTTGTTTATAATTAGATGACCTTGACATTGAACATATCAAGAATCCTGAAATAAACTAGACAACTTTGTATACAAGCAGGTATACCTACTTACAATGAATCCGCATTACTGAAGAAGCGGAAGGAGAAGTTTTATGACCTGGACTATTTCAGAACCAGATTACAATGTCAAAGTTGTGCTCGGGGACTTCAATGCTTACGTCGAAAAGGAAGATATTTTTGGTGGACAAAACGGTAAACACAACCTCAATGAAACGACTATAGATAACGGCTTCCGATTAATAGACTTTGCATCGGCTCGTGATACGGTCATACGTATCACTATCTTTCAATTTCTTAGGATATCTAAAGCAACCTGGCGCAATCCAGCCGGTCGAACTAACAACAAAATCGACAATCTGCTAAACGACGCACTGCATGTATCCAAATTTTAGACGTGCATGCATTACGAGGAGCAACGTAGATACTTGTCCTTGCTGCTACTAATTTGGACGACTATGTGACAAAAAGAAAGAGCAAACCGTCTAGAAAAAGAAAATTGGTGTTAGACTCTTTAGTATACTGAACACCTAAGCGAGAAGCTCTCCGCTGAGCATTTAGAAGAAGTAGTTAAAACCACCGTAGGCTACTGCTCGTCAGTGAACGGAATTACAGAAATAGCACATGCGAACATTCTGCAGCTTACAAAAACAGAGAACAGTATTTAGCGAAGAGAAGAATATCTTGCGGAGAATTATGAAAGCATATGCGGCCTCTCAGCTTATGGAGATCCGGGAGTCTCGGGGCCGCGAACAGGCAACATGTAGAACAAAAAATAGTGCAGGAATACAACCCTATTGCACGTAATGACGAACCAGTTACAGCACTCAGTATAGGATATATAACACAGCTTAAAACCAGAACGGCAGCACTTTTGTTGTGGCTT
Source organism: Baccha elongata (assembly GCA_951217065.1). Classification (NCBI taxonomy): domain Eukaryota; kingdom Metazoa; phylum Arthropoda; class Insecta; order Diptera; family Syrphidae; genus Baccha; species Baccha elongata. Next base: position 171,378,674 of record OX578272.1, read on the forward strand.
ACCAGCAGATTTTTTTTTAAATACGGAGATCGCAGATTGGTAGGATGGGGATCATCAATAATCATCAATGAAGTATGGGTGGAAGGTATGAAAAGGTATGCCCTAGGACTGGACTAACAGTCCCATATGCTTCCCATCTTCAAAAAAGAAAATCCTATTTTTTTGCAAGAACTATTAGGGCATATTCTTATTAAATGTTAAATATAAGTTTATATCTAAAGTATTATGTGTGCCTCTTGCCATTTAACTTTAAAAAAGGAAATTTCAGTGAAAGATCTGCACGGATCAAGAACACACTCAGGTAGTCATGTAGACTACGCGTATGTTATCATACAAAAACCCTCGAATTAATTAGTAGTTTGTTGAAATGAATAAAACAATTTTTTAGAAACCCGAACTACTATCGTATGTGGTGAAAAGAGGAAGTTACCTACAAGAGATTGAATTGAGAAGCAATTTAGCTTAAGCTGTATGTAATGTATGTATGAAAGCTTCAAATAATTTTAAATTGATTAAGAATTAATCGCTCTACACAGATCGTGGAAATATTGATATGTATTACATATGTATATTGTTTCCATATGGGAACTTAATGATAAATGAAGTTTACTTAAATTTAAACACTAAAGCAATGTGCGAAACATATAAAAAGCTGTGTTTAAAATATAAAAATAAAACAGAAAACAACACTAAAAAAGCAACACATATAACTTTTAAAAGAAATTAACAAAACCCACACAAGTTAGTTATATTGAAAAATTATAAAAGATTTCCCACGTGTACAACACACGAACATTGGATTTGGAGAAAACCATTTAGTAGGAGTATTTTTGTTAAATACTTACTTATATCACATGCAGGTCCGCCAAAGCCATGTTCACATTTGCATTTGTTTGGAGCAACGCATGAACCATGTTGACATTTTAAATTGCATACAGGTATACAACTGTTTCCTTCTAAATTGAGTTCGTAGCCATCTTTAAGAAGAAAAGAAAACAATTAAGCAATGTTTTTAGAAAATAAAATGATATCATGTAAATTAGTTACCACAACAGTCCTTAACAATTCGAGATTTGGATAAAATTTGCGTTTTATTGACTTTTTTTGTTTTTAGCTTGTATGTTGAGCAACGTGGTGGCACATTCCAACACCAAATTGATACTCGTTCTTGAAACGATTGCATTTCTGTCGTCGTAACTTCAACATTGTAACTGAAAAAAAAATAAGATTTAAAATTATACTTATATATTTAATATAACAATCATAACTTACTTTTCAGACTTCTTACAGACATGAGGTCCTTCTAGCTCAGAATCTTCTAATACCTCAGCATTTATACTGAATATCGCAGTGCAAATTCCTAGTGCCAGCACTAGGTAAATAAATTTCATTATATTTGTATTCATGTTTCCATTAAATTGTTATGACAATCGGAATGAATGATTTTATTTTATCTGCTGAACAGATTTAAGAAAGGAGGGAATATCAAATGCAATTATTTTCGATTGGAGAGTTAAATTTCGTAGAGGCAGTGTGTTGAAATTTTTACTTCAAATTTTATTCGTTTAACATTCTTATTTTAAAAATGTGTTTTCGTTTTGTTCAAACATCTGAAAAAAAAGATCGATTTAAGTAAATTAGTTGATGATATTTTTAAAAGCAATTTAATTTGATAAAAAGCACTAAAACAGAATTTTAACAGAATCGACTCTTAGAAGACTGCTACATTTTTTTCTACACAACTGAAATTTGTTTGGTTGTCTAGTGGTTTAGATGTCTTGATAACAACTCAACTAAGTTGAGTTCAAATCCAATGTAACACCTACTTTTTTTTTGGGGGACTGGATCTTGCGAGGAAGTAAGTATCCAATCCTCGAAGAGAAGCAATTGTATCCGCCCTGTTCACTAGTTGATAAATTGTAGCTTTTTGTGAAAAGATGAATGTAAGGTGATGCCAGTACACTTGTGATAGATGGAATCGTTGGAAAAAGGGGTTTTTGGAAAGCTGATAGAAGTGATGATGCAGATGAAATAGATGGCAAAGGTGGCGGGGCGGTTGACGGAAGAGGCGTAAAAGAACGGTATACAGAAATCAAGCCAGTAATGGTTCGTTGTACACATAGTAATTGAGTTATACCATGTTTTGCATGTTCCTGTCTGGTATCATCAGCTAGTTGTTCAAAGTATTTCAAATTTCATTTCATGATCATACTACTTATTACATTAAATTGGCTTAATATAAACAAAAGACTATACATGATGGCGATTGTATTTGTCTCTAAAATAAAGCACAACATGTGCCCGCAATATATGCAATCCAGTGTTCCTGAACAAATAAAGATCCATACAATCTACGTAACGTTGATGACTTCAACATCACCCGGACAAGAAGTACAAGAGCCCAAGGAAGCATATTATATATGGGACTACAAGCTTTTATAAATATAGGCACCTTCCAATATAAGAAATATAAATAATAACATAATAAATACAAATGTAAGCCCACAATAATGGTGGACAAAGCACTTTGATGTGAAGTAATTTCCACTTAACAAACTACATATATCATCACGAAACTTGACACAATTGCAGGTTTATAGTCTTAGTTTCAAGGTTCAAAAGTCATCCCACAGAAACAAAGTTCATTATCAAGGTAACAGGGAAATAGAAAATAACTTGTTTTATTAAAAAAAATATATAATTAAAAAACAAAACCAAAATAAGTTAAGTCATCAAAGTAACAATTTCATAAGATTTTGTAACGAAAATAAAGTAACAATAACCAACAATGAAACCTACAGTAAGAAATCCAATGATTGGAACAAAATTAAAAGAAATATAATTGAACAATTGATAAAGAATGTATCGTCGTTGAAACAAAAATTTAACAACACGTTTAAAAAGTTCCCACGACGAAAAAATTATTAAAACAATAAGAAAAATAATAATTGTAGTAAGTTGTACAACTTTTTGATAATAAAAATTATTTAAAATAAAATCTGAAAAAATTGGTGACAGTTCATAGAGGAATAAACGATTTCTTAAAGTCTCGACGGTATTGAAAGATTCATCGAAGTAAGTTGAACGGCTGTAATCTATTTCTGTATGAAGATGATTTGGGAAGGTAAAGCGTCGTCGTTGTATTATTGGACTTGTAGGTCGAAACATTGTCTCATCGCCTTCATAATTTCCACAATAATTCGGTGTAACATTAAATGTTCTAAAATTAAGGCAATCATTTATGAAGATATTAATTAATAACCTAAAACAGTGCACAATATATACAACCTGTCCAAGATTTCTCTAGAAGTTTTTCTGTTGTAGACTTCGGTTTGGTTATGTGGTCGCATTTTATATATTTTTTTTTACAATTAATACAATGTTGACAAAAATGCTGAAATAATTTTTTTTTTTTTAATTTTTTGTTTGTTTACAGAAAACGATAAGGAATTTTATTTTATGGAAGTGAGTTTGATTGTACAGTAGAGTATAATTTTAATACATTGAAGTTCCTCGCGCCCAAGTTGATTGTTTGTATGTACATAAATATATCAATACTTATCGACGGAAAGCGGGTGAAGCAGATCAGTAGGTAAAGTGGGGAAGTGGGAAAGGTATGATTCGATTCGTGATCATAGCATTGTCGGAAAAGGCGAAGAAGAAGAATTGGATACCAACCTTACCAATAAAATGACAAAGATATTTATTAAACGTTAATAACATTTCTATATGGCCACCAAAAAACATGCGACTGAACTTTCAAAAACTTTTGAAAATTAAAATAAATGAGAAAACGGGGTAATTTTACTGCTGGATCGAATAAAAACCTCGTTATTCATTTTCAAGAAGGTTTGAGACGATTTTGCGAGCTTAGTTCTATTTCGCTTGTCGTTGTAAGGCTATGCTCGACGGCAAAATGAAATGGGGGGAAATCTTTTTAAAAAACAGAAGAAAATTTCTCCTAAACAAAGATTTTTGTATTAGAGTACAAGTTTGTTGGGGTAGTGAATTTTAAAGAAAAAAATAGGTAGGTACATATGTACATCAGCCAACTTTTGACGAAACACTTTCTTGATTAATCTACAAGAGTCAAAGTCATTTCGAAGCCATTAACTCTTGCCCTTGGAGGAACTGCTGATGAGTTTCTGCAAATAATATACCAGCATGCATTAGAAAATAAAACTTACAAAACATATTTACAAATGTTATTGTGAAAATCCCTGTTAAATACCTTAAATTGTTTACTGAAGATTATAACAAATCATTTAGTGTTAAGATAAAAATAGTAAACAAACACAAACAAACAAACACATAAGCTCGAACATAAGTGAACAAAGAAGATTTATTTGTTCACCAAATAAATCACAAAAATTCGTAAATGGCCAACTTTTGTGTAAAGTGACGCCCGCATTTTAAACTAAACTGTATCCAACGTCGTTAAACAGCTGATACCCGCATTATGTTCCCATCACAATCATTCAGAAAAATATGTTAATGTAAAAACTATACACTGTAATAACGTGCATTTTTATCTGAATTTTCTGAATTGTATTTTTTTCAAGAGTGTGAATGAAATCAAAACTAAATTTTAGTTAAACAAGTTCAGCACGAAGGGTATAGTCACTTTTTATTAACACATTTTGTGAAAGAAGTTCAAACCACTATGATTGTAAGTTGGAGAATTATTCCGAGACTCAATATGTTGGGAAATCATTATCGGATATGTTTAAAAAAAATTGTATAGCAGGGGTAATGTATTTTATTGAGTAGGTACAGAAAAAAAGGAGCTAAATTCTTATCAATCTTCACCTACATCTTCCGTTGAAAGTAAACTGTTCAAAGGTTTTCAATACATATTTTCTCAAAACCTAGGATTTTTCCACCTTATTAACGGTACCTGTCATATAAATGCCCCAGAAAATCCAATTTTTCTCGAAAAAACTACGATCGATTTTGATAAAATTTTGTGGGACTGATTCGTTGCCAATGGCGGAGTTTTTCGTTAGAATTTTTTTTTTTTTTTTTTCAAAATCACCTTATTAACGGTACCTGCCATATAAATTCTATAGAAAATTCGAATTTTCTCGAAAAAAATAAGATTGATTTTGATAAGATTTTGTGTGACTGATTTTTTTGCCAATAAGGAGATTTTCGTTAATTTTTTTTTTTTCAAAATCTCCTTATTGACGTTACCTGCCATAAAAACGCTATAGAAATTATTTTTACTTCCAATTATTTATTATAGTTTCTTGCTTAGTATCCTAAGCCAAAGGTTATTAATCTTACACAAGAGTAAGTTTGTCCGACGCAGTCGTGCTTTTTATTTTTACAAGGATTGACACTATGTAATTTTTTTTAGAAACTAGTAAGAAAAATCTGTGGCTTTTACTTAGAGATTCGACTGGCGAGTGTGAACTAACTAGGTACATAGTAAATGCGACTAAAATCAAAATGTACATTTATCACTCTGGATAAATTTATCGGAACGGGAAATGACTCTTGCTTGAAAAGTTGGCAGGATAAATATGTACACTTTGGATCGAACAAAAATGAAAAGCAATGCACTACATCCATGTCGGAAAATCCAACACGTGAGCACTGAGGAGTAAAATGGATGTAAGTACTTTCAGGTGAACCAATTTCGATTCGGACCTTATCTAATTGATGAAAAGATTTTACTGTAAATATCCAATGATGTACAATCATACTTATAAATACATCAACTGCATGGACTGTCACTTGAGATTAAACTGATAGCATTCATAAATGACAGCCAAAGCCTAAGCCGAAAGAACGAACTAATTTGAAGTTAAGTAATTCAGAAAATTCAAAGTGATATACAAATGAGTTATACATTAATTTTGATATTTAAATTCAGTACCTTTTTATTACTAAAGTTTTTAAGCCTCATCAAATGATCTGTTCTATCTTTTTCTTCCACCACATAATTTACATATTTGAATGGATGACCATTTATTACAAAAAGCAATGCTTACTCGTCCCTTCATTTTTCTGGACCCTCTGATTTCAATCATAAGTCCATCAATCAAGAATCATTTGAGGAAAAATCTGCCACCTCCCGCTCTATCAATGAACAATTTTGTGTTCTACACATTTTACTTCTTTACTTTAGGAAGTTCTCATTGACTTCTCTTGTAAGTGGTCAATTAGAAACGTTGTACAATTGCATTAGCCTGTTCCGTCTTGATGCGCATTCCCAAGACTCTATTTAGTTACTTTAAAGAACTCATACTCGTTCAGTTATGCACTATCTGTTTGCAGTGTTCACGCTGTCACGCGCTGCAATGACCTGATTTCCTACGACGACGGCAACGTCAACTTAGTGTGGTGAACCTAGTATTGACGACAGCACGATGCATGGAAAAGGAATGTACTTTACTGATACGTCTACACTCCATTCACTCGTACATCGTTCCAATTTAAGAAGTGTCGTCGTGTTGTTGTATGGGAACAATAAATGTCAAGACTTGAAAAGGAACACATTATGAATGTTATTTCTCCCTTCGGAACAATAAAAAAAAAAGAAGAAAAAACAAAGAAAATTATGATACTTAATTTTTACAAGAGCTAATTATTTATGTTAAGTTCAGCATTTCGTTTTATAATTTTTGGATTGAGGGCTCTTAGGATGTATGCCAATAGGTTCTTCAATAAAGACATTTGAGATATTTTCTGTGTTCTCTTTGGGTTCGATATTGACTTTTATGCTTAAATTATTAGTGGTATTCACGATACTATAGGATTAACCAAGTATAATTGTTAAATTTTATTTCATTTGAGACGATTGCTAACGTACTCTTCCTGATTTGTAGAAAAATAATTGTATAGAGGAAGTTATGTCTTGGAGATAGGTTCTGCGGCGATTACTATGGTGAAACCTTTACCGAAGAGGATCGACAGTTCGAAGTGAAGTAGGATGCAGCTAATAATTTCCCCTCCGTGAAAAATTGTTGCCCCCAAGGAACTCCAATGATTAGAGATAGCACCGTTGGAATTCTCTAGACGGAACCAACGTTGGTATTTTCAGTTTCAATTAGGACGAACTATTTGATGAATATCTTATATGGGGGTCGAATCTATTGAAGAACTAAGCGGCAGAGTTGATGTTCGAAAGTTTTGAAACCAAACGATATACGGGAAAGATTTTTCAGGTGCTTCTTGGTGCAGTGCTTATCGAAGTAATGTGAAGGAGAAGATTCAAGCTTTACTGGCTTTACAGCGACGTCGATCTGAAAAAAGCTAAAAATACAGCAGCTGAGATGGCTGGGACAAATAAAATTTTGGTATAAAATCTTGGTATGCAACAGAGCAAGAACCCACCTAAGATTGCACGTACAAGTGGATAACAATATTAAACGCATTCTCTAGTGAACGCTTTCATTTTAAATGTCAAACTAGATGTCAAAAATTAGTTTGTCAATAAAGTCTGCAATATATTGTTGAATTCTTTTCAATCAAAATAGTTTAGTTGCATAATTTCGACGGTAAAATTACTTTGTAAATCTATTTGAACGGTGGAAGCAACACTACTAGATCTTAAACCCTCAAAACAGGGGTTTATTTTTAGTGAAAGCTTAGCATTACACACTTTTATGACATTTAAATATTACAACACCCTTAGAAATCAGATCGAAATACCCCTATCATATTATCATCTTCATCACAAATCGATTACTCGAAGTATAGGTATGTATCAAGATAAATTACAATTATTTTTTATCAGTTTTACTTCGAAAAACAAACCGATTCAACTGTTTTGTATATTATTTCTTTGTTTGGCTGACTATCAGTTAAAAATAAAACCTGTTTATGAATGCAAATTCAGCAGCGTTATCAGCGACGTCATTAAAACGAGATGCAAACCTAAGCTGATTAACAAACATTACTCATACTGTAGATGGGGGGTAATAATAATTGTCAGAGTCACACAAACAAATAAGTGCATTATCAATGGCATTTGCGATGACAGTTTAGCAAAAATAAAACCGCTACACACAGAGTTTCTGATTTGCTTTGTTTATTAAAAATGATGTGAATGCGAACGCGGGATATTATTATTATCTAGATGCGTGGCTTATATTTGTACGATGGGTGTGTGGATTTTGAAGTGCGGAAGTCCGCAATAAAATTTGATAATAAAGTTTCGTTCTTCTTTCTCGGTTCAAAAGTCTGAAACAAACGATGCTTTGTGTGAAGTGTACTGTTTGAAGGGTGATGCGAAGACCACTTAACAAAAAAAAAAAACAGGGACTTTGATTTTATTGTCATAAAGACGGTATTAGTTAACTGAATATTCGAGACAGGTTGTTTATTTTAAGTCATACTTCTATATACATATATGTATGTTTATGTTCAGAGGAACGGAATGTTTGTTGTTTTTCTTGCAATTGATTTGACAGCGAAGTTTGACATTTGATAATTTCTGGAATAACTAACAAAAATGGAGCTCGTGTTTTTTAATCTTTAAACGAAATTGACGAAAAAACGATTTTCGAAATAATTGGTATAACCGAAATTGGTTTTTATCAAAATATTGAAAATACCTCCCTGAGTACAGAAAAGTAGGTCCAAGACCAAGTTGGCCAACGTCCCGACCATTTTCAAATTTTCGAAAAATTCAATAAATAATAAACGATTGCAATTCCGCGCCGTCTGTTTTTCGACCTTGATTTTTTTTAAAAGTTCCTACTTGGAACTCAAAGTGATTTACCTATACCCGAAGGTGTTTTTCATAGATATTCTGGTGCAAAAAAAAAAAAAAAAAATCGCAACCAGCATTTAGCACGTTCCGAATACGGGAGGCTTGTCGAAATTCTTTAAGGTCAATTTTGCGTTTAGTCTACGACTGAATGAAGTAGAAACATTCGAACATCGAATTAAAAAAAAAGAATTTTCCGGATAATGCGGGCTTCGTTCCTCGTTTATTGTGTTTCTATAGTCATAACGGAAATGTCCGCACTATTTTCTCAAACGTGTACCTTGTGTACCTCATGGGTTTATTGAACTTGGAAAAAAAACAAATTAAATTATGTGACCTAATGGTGTGAAATATTTGCAATAAGGAATTGATTTCCCTTCATTAATTTATTTGCAATTTCTTTTACCACACTTTTAGATGTACATATATTATGTTGGTAACCTATAAATGCTGGTAGAATTTAACACACATTCTAGATTCTTAAGGCAACAATTTCTTAATGAAGGTATAAGTACAATTCGTTTTGCTTAATTATTTTAATATTTTTACCGTCTCACTTTTTATTTTGCAATTGTATTTTTGTCATGCTTATTTTCCCTGATTTTTTTCTCAAATACCTATCTAATGAATTTTATATTAAAAAAAAAAGATGTGGAGAAGATATATTTACTGATAGGTCTAATGTGGATTTTTCTTTTTCTAAAATTAATAATTATTATTTATTTATTTATTTATAGTTATAGCGATCAGGAAAACGAAACAGGAAAAACTTTTCAAATCTATAATAAAATACCTACGTTCTAATTATATTTAAAACACAAATGCTACATTTGTAAATATGTAAATGAATTTTTTACAATAATATTTGTTCAACTGAAAATTTTATAATCACCAAAACTAAATTTTATTTCGAAAAATGTGGAAGGAAAGCCAATAAATGGACTTTGTGTGACAAACCAGCTTTCATATCAAGCTTCCGTATTACTGGAAAAAGTCAACTACATGCTCAGACAACTGAGGAAACAGGCCAATTCAATGACTACATACCTCTTCATTAACACTGATGCCGACACTATGAACTCACCACCTTGAAAGAAATAATCTGCTCAGAAGACAATCAAAGCAGTAAAATAGAAACACACTTATGTAGGTACAGCTTCTTGCTTATCTATTTAAGACGCATATAAAGAAGATTACCATAAGCTTTTATTTACAGAAGCTTCCCTACATGATGGAAGATAAATAAATAAAAATAAATAACTTTGAAAAATAACTTATAACAAACCAGAGTTTCCCCAGAAAATTGTGGTATGTCAGTAATTATTAAATAATACAATAGCCCAGTTAATATTTCTAAGATCTCCGAGATCTCCGTACGCTCAGAAACATAAACACAGTTTCTCAGTAAAATTTTTGGCCTGGAAATTTTTGGATTCGCTTGCTCAGGTGAGCGCTTATAGAAATATAAACTCTAAATAATATAATATATAAAAGAGTTTTTTTTTTACGAAAATTGAACGACCAGTTTTTGAAAAAATCGATTTTTTTCAAACAACTTTTTAAAAATATTTTTATAAAAATTTTTGAGTATGTCAATTTTAATAAACTAATAAATTCCATTCGAAAATTAAATTAAAAAAAAAAATCTGTTGGTTTTCAAAATATTAAATTTTCAAAAAAAAATTTGTTTAATTAATATAATTTTGTTTAGAAAAGCTATGAAAAAATTAAGTACGCCATTATTTTTCGGTTATCTAGGCTTTTCTACAAATAAAATTTGGTTAAGATCCGTTGAGTTGTTAACGAGAAAGTAAAAATATAAAAAACCGTTGTATGACAGGAACCGTTACAACGGTTTTTTAAGAATAACGGTTTGAACAGTTTAAAAGGCCTTCTATGTTGTATCACTCATGTTAAATTTTATCAAAATCGTTAGAGCCGTTTTCAAGAAAAACAAGTTTTTTCTTTACCGTTACATGGCAGGTACCGTTATATTTGTGTATAGAAAAAAATTACCAAAAACCCTTCTGACGGTCACGATAAAAAGCCTATACATACCAAATTTAAAGAATATCCGCCCAACCGTTTAAGCTGCAGGTGCGAATGACAGACAGACTCACAGACAGAATTTCCAGACCCACTTTTTTCGACTTTGCTATCATCGTAATGTCTTGTTTGATTGTTATCTCAAACCTTTTTTTTCACGAATTCATAACTTGCCTTAACTTGAAAGGTACTATAAACCTTTCATCGCAAGTAAAAATGTCCAAACACCTTCAAATTTCCTTAAGAACATTTTTGGAATTTAAAATTTGTTCATCACACTTGGAAACCCATGTCAACTTTACGGACAAGGGGTATGTTCAAGATGTATTACAGTATCATTCGTACCAAACGAACATATATGAAAATATAATACAAACAATTTGTTCAGTTGGATGGAAAATTCTACTTCAACGGATAGCTTTTTGAAAAAAACAAACACAGAAGTTTAAGAAAATCAAACTAAGAACTTTCTCAGGGTTCACTGCAAGGACCCTTCATATTAACCTGTTTGGCCCACAAAAGAAATTTATACTTTCTGATCAAAGGTCTAGACAACATTTCTGTACAAAAATATTGCAAATAAAATTGCTTACGTATACGAAAATGTCAGACTTCCATAAGGAACTCTTACAAAAATATTGATTGCTTGGCTTGTAATATGACACTGTTCCTTCGGCTTAATTTTTCCAACCCTAAATACTGTGTTTTGAATTGTTGATACTTTTTTCTCAGAAGCATTTATGGGGGTTAACCAAATACGATAACCGAGTTTTGTTTACTTTTGAACATGCACCCCAGCCGGCTAACGTGCAAAAAAAAGGTCATAAAATCGATGGTAAGTTGTCATGACATGCCAATGTGCATTTTTTTATTTAAATAAAATAATGACATATCAAATCTTTGTATGTCTCACCTGTCAGCACGTTGCAACTTAATATTCTACAATGACGTTCATACTGACAATTCATAAACCAAACGGAACATTAACTTTATCAATCTCTGCACATTATTATTTATGACTAATTGCATGTTTACTCCGCTATGACAGAGAATGCATGATATAAAATTCTTTTGTGACAGATGTTTGATATTATAAAACATTCTCAAGCTGAATTAAAAATAAATGTATAAAAAAAAAAAACAATTCAGCAGCGAACCTACTCTAAAAAAAATACGCAGTTCCCAACATGTTCGTTTTTATGCATTCGAAATGTATCGTTTACAAAGAAAAGCTAAAATATATCATTTCACACTCCACCTCGGATGTGTTCTACTTTTGTTTCCTTGCTCAAATGACAACTGACTGTCAGTGTGTTTTTGTTTTATTGGTCTCATTTAAATTATGCTACTGTTTTGTTATAATATGAGGTGACATTCATGTTTGCCTCAAGCAACTGTGACAATAGAAACACCATCAACGTCAATGATTTGTATTGTTCGTTTTGCATGCGTCCTCGAATTATATTTATTTTCATGGATACTTTACTCAATTGACATAATTCGTTTATGACACTCAACGAGAGAAAATTGATTAAATAGGTCTGTCAAATCTTTGATAAATTTTCTTTTATTAAAATCAAAATGGCGGTGATGGTATTATAATAATGTTGAAGGTCAATGACAGCTCTTTGTAGATTTGTTTTGAAGTTTTCTATTTACATATTATTGTAAATAAACAAGAAAATATTTCCAAGAGTTGATAACAACGACATTGGATACAATTCTGATAAAAATTGTTCAACATTTAAAATGCTGATAAAACCGAACCGCAATTTCCGGAGGATTTGACATTTTAAAACGTCAATTTGTTTTATTTTTTTTTTGTAATGCAATTGTGTAAATAGAAACACCTTTATTTAAGATTCAATATTTATTTTTTGAATGAGTAATTTACCGATTCATAGCTATTTGTTTTTGAAATGTTTTCATTTTTATTTAAATCCAAAATATCTAATAAACAGTTGTTGGATTTCATACACCGAAACCCACTCTGTTCGAGAAGTAATAAGGCTGCACAACACGTATGTTTTTATTTTGAAAAATATGAAAGATTGATTGTTTTTTTTTTAAACCGGAAATTCCTCTCGATTGAATGATTTTTGCTTGCATATAGACAACTTACACTACGCATCACATGCTTACATATTGAAATATTTAATAGTTTAGAAATGTTGTGAGAAAGTTTAAAAGAATTCAAATAACAACACCAGAAAATTTTTCGAGTCCAAATTTTTTTGGAAAATAAGCAAGAAATGTTGGAAATTGTGCCCAGAGAGAAATGGAAAAAAAGCCAGAAAGCAAAATGGAAATTAGGCTAGAAAATCAATTAATATATTCTGGCCTAATTTCTCAATATTAATTTGGAAAAAAAGCCAGAACATTTTTTGCTACTTGTTGTAATGTTGCCTTACAGTACAGACACATGAAAATATGCTCGGAGTGCAATTTAAAGTTGCAAGCTGAAAAATGTCCATGCTGCCGGAAATTTTTTTAGGGCAAAAAAGCCTGAAAATCAGAAATTTGCCAGAAAAGTTTGGGATATTTTCCTTAAATTTTCTTTAAATAAAGTTTTGAAAAAATAGCCGGGAAAATATATTTTTAATCAATTGTTGTAATCAGTAAACAGTTCTTTTTCCAAAACAAGAAAGGAAACAACGCCCGAATTTTTTTCTGACATTTTTTTCAAGCCAGACTTTCTGATAATTTTTTCAATTCGTGCAATGGAAATAACGCCAGATTTTTTTGGGAAAAATCGCCAGACATTTGTATGAAAAGCTTTCTGGCGTAATTTCCGGTAGCATTTTCTGGAAGAGAGGCACCCGCGCCGCAGAAAAAATACCTGAAATTTTGGCAGGTTTTTTTAGTTTTTGTTTTTACCTAGGAAAAAATGCCAGACATTTGTATACGGTTTTCTGATGTTTTTTTCCGAAAAAAAAAATCGTAAGTAGTAAGCAGGAAAGTTTTTAAGTAAGCAGGAAAATTTTTAAGTTTCATTCAAAAAAAAGTGTACTCAATGACTTTTTGCAATAACCAGTAATATTGTAAGTTCACTTCCAAATGCGAACTAACACAATAATACCTAATTGACTAAATGAAACAAAAAATTCCAGATAAAAATGTCACACTGCTATGAATACCGCGATCAAATATTTTAATCAACTCTGACCTTAATCAAACGACGCAGAGTGTAGCTACACATGTTCATTGGAATGGGAGTGTAAGATATTTTCTGGATTTAACAAACTAAAGGGTGCAGCATACAGTTTCCCAAGCAATATTACTTTGAGTTCAATAGAGGGTTGCCTCTTGTGATGACCAAACAACTGGAAATATGTTTTGCAATTCAAAAAGTATTTAAAACGTGAAAAAACGATACAGATACACTCCTTTAAATTCTCTGATAAACCAGCATTGCAGCCAGACATCTTCAGAACGATTTTGAAATAAAAAAAAAAATTTATTGATTTTCTTCGATTATTAACATAATTATATTGAGTCAGAAAAATATTGAAATCTGAAGTGGATTTAATTTCGTATAGGCTACTTGGAGTGTAGTATAGAAGCTATGAGGTCAAGAACCGGAGAAAAGTTTTTGTTGACTCAGAGAAAGAAATTTTCTTTGCCTGCCCAAGAAAAATGATTCAGTTTTATCTTTTTAAATGGAATTTCTAAAAACATCTAACAGATAATAATACCAGTTTTTTTTTTTTTTTTTGCAATCTATATTTACAATTTAGAGCGAGAAATTCCCTAAAAAAAACACATCGGCAGCCTTGTTTTTGTATTTTGAAATATGGTACTTATTGAAATGTCAGACAGAAAGAAACAAAAAAAAAAAAAAAAACAACAAATGAAAGAAGTTTTTGTTTCAGCGAGGAAAACAGATATGAAACTTAAATACAAAAAATAAATGGAAGAAAGTGTGGTAAGAACTAACTGCACTTTATAGCAAAATTCATGTTATATTTTGACAATCATAACTGAGATTTTGCTATATTGCAGCTACTAAAAATCAACACAAAAGTAAATTGGTTTTGTTTGTAGAAAAGATTTGTTTTGCATATAGCTTTATGAATTCACTCAAGAGCACACTTATTTTTAACATATTCTTCAAAAAAGAATATATCAATTAATTTATCGCTTTGATATGACAGTACCTACGCAATAAATACCTACTGGGAAAAGTTCAAAAATTGGATTTTTGCAAATCTGACAAAATGCTGAAAATTCGGGATGAATACTCCGCAAATGTCAAAATAAGATTTGTAAATTAAGCAAAATAACAAAACTAAAAAATAATAAAAATAAAACAAATAATAAAAACAAAAAAAATAATAAATTTCAAGTTTGTTATATAGCTATAGGTAAGCTTTCAAAAAACTTAAATTTTCCTTTTAAACAGGAGATAATTTATTTTGAGATTTTAGTATTTTTGGGCAATTGAACATAAAACAAGATCACCCTCTGAAAGCCACTTCAACTTTACGAACATACCCCCATTGAGATACATCAAAGTATTATTCGTACCAAACATCTAAAATTGTGAGAACAAAAATTTTGTTCGGTACTCAAATGAAAGTCGAAATCGGCTCGGCAGTAAGATTTTACCAATGTTTTTCTTTATCTACAGTGGGATGGTTGTATGAAAAATATTACTATAGTCTGTCCACTAAAAATTGGCAGTACAGGGAAGATAGGGATGTTTGTCTCTCATTCCCACTTCTTTGCTTTCCATAAGGTTATCTTCTTTCAAAAGCTCTAAAAGGGTTGCCGTAGTAAGCATTTTGAATTGGAAAAAACTGAAAAAATATGATGTAGGGTTACCTTTCTTCTTAGATAAGATCTGCTTATTTTTGTGATATTTGCATTGAGTCTTACCTCATGCAGTATTTTATCAAGCGTTGGAAGTTCATTATTTGAAAAAAACTGATGCACGATTTGTCTGATGGCGCACTTATCAAAATCATCTATTTTCCTTCTGGGGCCAGATTGGTTTTTCTTTTTTGGTGGTGAGTTGTGGCCTTTGGTATCATTTTCGTTGAGAAGTCTGTAGACTGTTCGCAAAGACACCGAAAAAATGCCTGCTACTTGCGTCATAGTTTCCGTTTTATTTTGCAGGTTCCTGTAAATCTTTTTTGTCGCTTCTACAATTTCTTTTTTTTTTCGGCGCTTAAGTCTTTCGATGTTTTTGAATCCATTATAAACTAGATGAAGGAGCACAACAGTAGCAAACTTCTCAAAAAATTTACGTTTTAAAAAAAAGTAATATTTACAACACTTCACTTCACATTAATTTCAAAACACTAATCACAAAAATAGGTACACAAAACATCAATACCGACCGCCCGCGCGCTTTAAAAATCTACGCAAATAAGAAAAAATATACACGAAATATCAACCGACCGACCGGCACGAGAATCTACGCAAATAAAATCTTTAAAGACAACAGCTTACCTACATTTTTGTAAACTGCATTTTAAGATTTTCCCCACATAAAAAACACAAACATGATCAACAAAAACACTGCACGATAACACTTTTGTACTAGTAATATGCTCATCTCAATATCTCATTATCATTTCATCAATAAAAGGTATTTTTTAAGCTCTAAAATCAAAAGTTCCTCAACAGAAACTCAATATAAAAAAATACGAAACGAGTTACCAAATTGACAAAGGTATCTCTGTTCGAATGGATGTTAAATGAGGGTTGAAATGCATTAGCCAATCAGTGCGTATTCGACTGTACGCTAGGCAGGTCGTTGTGGGATCTATGTCGGATGCGATCGAAAAATCATTGGCGGGTTAACATTTTTTAAATGGGGTTTCTTTCAATTCAGTATGGTGCACAAATAAGGCGCGCTACTGATTTTGAAAAAGCTTCCCCATAAGGCCTGTACTGCCAATTTATAGAGGACGAACTATAGGTACGTATTGTTTTTCTATATAAAGAGAAAAATTAACTATATTCAAGTTTTTGTTCAACTTTTGTAACGAAGTTTTGTGTTTTGTTTAGTTGGACTGGAGGCGACCAATAATTTACTACCAAAAACGAAGGACTAAGATTAGCTGGTTGTGAAAGTCAAATGATATACTATTGGAGGATTTGTCACTTGCTGGAAAAAGCCTGAGCTCCATTAAAAATAACTAGGTGATTGGCTGGATTTGAATCCAGGCCTCTGCTCTGAAGTGAGAGTAAAACGTTCAGTATGCCACACTGCGCTGCAATGCAGACATGTGTACACACAAAAGTAGACAACATTCCAAGGCTTAGTTGTTTACATTATTTTCCGTTTTATTCAAACCAACTATTGATAGAAGCAGTGCTTCTAATTTTCTGACAATTTCTTTGACATACTTGTTAATTGCCATTCATTGCTAATTCTCACAACAAAGTTATTAAATAAATTCTGTTACATTTAATAGCTTCTAGTCATATAGTAGATAAATCCCAATTCCTAGAATCATTTTACGAGTACTCTCAATTCAATAAAAATCTACTTTTCTTTAATTTCATTCATAAAATCTGAACAATCATCTTTCGATTCTTAGAAAAGTCCAACCACGTTCAAGGTGACTTCAGATTTATCTCAATGAATTAAGCAACTATATTTGCTGCAAAAAGAAAATATAAAATGAAAAGTAAACAAACACAACTGTAGGTTATGGTGATGGAAAATCGAATTCAGTTAACAATTTCTATGCGAACGAAAAACTTGTATGACATGACTTCAGTTAACAATTTCTATGCGAACGAAAAACTTGTATGACATGACTAATCGTATCTATTAGCACGTTCCGGCATTACGAACTCGCATGAACATTTAACAGACGTTTGATTTGTTTGTTTTTTGTTCCTTTATCTAAATAATATTTTTATATAAATAATTATATAGTTGGCGCATGACTGAGTCGTTCAAAATTTTTGACATTCATATGGAATGAAATGAATGTACATTGTATACTCAAATTGTATCTATTAACTTTTTTTTATGTCTGTATTTTAATAATTTTTTTTTTCTCTCTTAATCGAAATGAATGGAAATTATTTTCATCGTTGGGGTTGATTTCTTGGAAACTTCAATGAGTGTAACAAGAAGTTAATTCGATAATAGTAGCACACTGGAGAGACTTTATTGTTTAAAGATTTTTTTCTCAATGAAACTTATTTATATATGTATGAAAAGGAAGATTGTACCATTTATGATTACAATGTGAATTGATGAGAGGGGAGGAAAGACTTTAAATTTATTATGACCTCATGTTATGTCTGACTTTTTGGCAAATTGTACGCGATACTGTGCAATAAATACATCGCATGGGGGTGACATTTCATATCAAGACTTAATAATGAGGCGCCTTTCAAAATGTGTGGTCTAAAATCGGGAGATGCTTTACATTTTGCTAATGACTGTTTCTGTTGTTGATATTTCTAAGGTAGAGATATAATTTTGTATATAAACTGCAAGTCATAAGGATAGAAGCAGGCATATTAGAGAAGTAAAACTGATGTTACTACCGTTATATGCAAATTATTAAAAAAAAAAAGAGTATTGAGGTCAATAAAGTAGTGCATTCAAAACAAAATAGAGAACTTGTTAATTTTTAGAAGCCTGGGTTAATAGAATTCAGAAGGCTGTCTTTAAATTAAGTCAAAAATAAATGAATTTAAATCGCGTCATTAGAATAGAAGCAGTGCCAAAATCAACGTTTTTTTATCAAGTTGTAACATCTTTTTCGACATTGATGGATCATTTTGCAGAGTAAGCACATTAAGTCGTATGTTTTTAGAAAAAATGTGAAGAAAAAAGTCTTTTACATTAGAGGAATGAGTGAAAATTAATGTTTACTTGCTGCAGTATTTTTGAACGGCTCTATAAATCTCATTATTTAGAAAACCCGTCATTTTGCAGGGCTGGAAAAAATGAAAACATTTTGTCTGCTTTAAAGCTTTAAAAAACGCCAATAAATAATGTCAGAAAAAAGCATAGGATGTGTTTTGCCAAAGAGAACATGACGTGAAATGTTCAAAAATGGTAAGCTTAAACAACACTGTCGTAAATATTTATTTCTGACGATAAAAAATGTATTTTGGATGGGCTGAATGTTTAAAACTATTTTTTTCACTATCTAAGAAAACAGGAGCGATTTCTGAACAAACATCTGAACAGGGAAGGAAGCATAGTGGTGGAGGTGCAAAATCCTACTATAGAACCATTGACTTGATGATACAAAACACAGAAATTAGTGGAAAGAGCTACAAATCCTTGCTTGAATGAATTTTTCCGAAAGTGTATGATGGGTAAACCTCATGGATTTTTCAACGCGACAAAGCCCTTATTACTTACATTCCGAGTAGCAAAACCATTCATTAAGAGCCAAATTGTACTTTTTTTTTCACCAACGTACACTATGGATCTCGACGTAATGGAAAAAGTATGTGACTGGCTCACACAATAAGTTTGTGAAGAATGGCTATTAAACGGTAGCAAGGGTAAGTTCTTTCCATTTAAATGGCCTGGAGTAAAATTTTCCAGAACTACTTGGCTTCGATGAATAATCCGCTTAAATCATGGAATTTTTAAAGTTATTTTAAACTGCGATTGTCAAAAATAATCAATTAAATATGAATATATCTACTATACCGTTAGAATTCGTCTTGAAGTCCTAATGCAGTATTTTGGATTGAACATTTAACATTCCTTCTTGTGCACTAAAATTTTGTATTCAGTCTGTAATAATATGAAAGAAATTTGAGTTGTGCTTCTCGAAAATGCGTGTTTCTATCCTTATGACTTGCAGTGTATAACCTATGCTAGAAAGCTAGATCATAGGAGAAAGTAACATTTCCTTCAGCGTTGGACGGAATTTCACGCGGCGGACATACAACGGAAAGCTGCGCAGATTCTTCTATGCAAGTTACACTCATAGAAAGTTGTTGTTGGGTGTGTGTTTTATTTCAACTATAGAAGACATAACTGATTTTGAAAATCATTAAGTGGTTGCTGCATTAGACAATGCTGTCAAAATCGGAGTCAAATGAGCTTATCAAACGTGAATGACAGTTCACACTAAAATGTCAAAATACAATTCGTATACATTTGTCTAACTACTTGGTGTCAAATTTATTACTTGCTGATTATGACAGTTCGCACTGAATAGGAACTACGCGAATGTGAAAATTAAATTAGAAAGAATCTATCAAACTAAAAAATGTAAAATTTTTTGTCACTGAACGTCAAAGTTTAATGACAGTTCCCACTGCATAGTCTGCAAACGTCAAATTTAAATTTGTACAAATTTATCTAACTACAATGTGTCAAATTAATAACTTGCTAATGATGACAATTAGCACTGAAAAATCCGCAAATGTCAAAATTGAATTTGAAAGAATCTGTCAAACTTACTAAATGACAAATTAATTGCTTCTTACAGTTTGCACTGAAGACCCCGCATACGTCAAATATAGATTCATACAAATCTGTCAGGCTACAATGTGACTAAGAGCAAAACGGAGCAAAATATTATATATTATGATTTCAGGTTTGTTTACATGGAATCACATCTCTCGAATCATCTAAATTGCATTTTTCGTGTTGAGATTTAACAAGATCATACTCTTAAACCCACAATAACTTTACGAACATACCCCTTCGAAATACATGAAAATAAAGTAGAGTCAAAAGTAGAGTCAAAAATTAGTACTTATCACTGCAAATGCTTTCAAATTTATTAACAAGTTGCAAATGACGCATTACAGACAGGATCTTCCAAATGCTTCAAGATTGCATACTGTCTTGAAGAGGTATTGGACTTCCAAGCAACATCTGCAAATTTTTACGTAAAATAATGGCGTGAACGTAACATAAATTCTTAAATTCTTATTCAACAGTCATCTTTTTTTATGCCGAGTTTGAAATAAAATATAAAAATAAAATACATGTTTTCCACTTTTCAAGCATAATAAATTGCATGTATGTATTCCAGGCTTTTTATGGTTACTAAACCAGCATATTTTGCACAATATGTTCTTTTCAGTATTAAAGTTTTCAGACAAAAAAAAATAATCTAGAACCAAATAATCTGATATTCTTCGAGTTAACTGTGGTTAAGATAAGTTCATATTTCAACACACAAAATTTACATAGCAAACAACGAGACGACCTTGCACCAAACCACAAATATATTCCATGAACTTTTCGTCCCCACAAATTCAAATGAACTTCACTATAAATTCTCACTTAATAGAGTTCGCAAACCGGAATGTTGCGAGAATTACAACCGAAGAAAAACTCAAAATGTAGCGTTATAATTTTTTTGATAAAATTTTGTCTTCCATTTAATTTTCATATGAATTGTGTTAATCGCTTTAAACCGCAAAATTTGCGTTTCAAGAAAAATTAGCCAACATTCTTGTTGTTGCTGCAGAATTACCCTTATCCAGTTTGCTTTAAATAATAAAAGAATGAATAACAGAATCGCTAATAAGCACAAATTTGCTTAATGACACAACCCAGACAGTAGCACCAAAAGCCTTTTTTCGTTGCTAAAATTATAACTTTGAAATCATTTAAAATAAAAACATATTTTTTTTTTATTATTGTTGTTATATTGTACTATTCGTACAGTTTTATTACTGACCATTCTGTTAATTTTTCATTGAATGTTTTTGAACAACAACAACAACTTAAAGGCGCTACCACCAATTTTTAAACGAATTTTATTTACTCGTTTTTACGAATTTTACTATTCGTTTTTCCATTTTTGACTGGAGATATAGCTATTTCAAGGAATGCCAATTACTATCATCAGTCTCCTTTTTCTATTGTAATGAAAAACATAAATTGCTCTTGAAATATATTCTAATACAAGGCATAAGAGTATTATTTGGATCTTGGGTATTAAAAAAAATATTGGAATGTCAAGATCTAATGTGTGTTCACTTACACTTTTTCAATCATAATTTTGGCAAAAAGATTGTTAAAGTTTAAGCTTGGGTTTTTATCAAGTCAGAACCAGTTACCGAAATATTCAATATAAAGAACTGCATTTAAAGAATTTTGAAAGAAGAGGAACAATATGACAGCCCCAGACTGTTGTCCATACATCTTCGGTTTTAAAGCTTAACTCATCTTGATAGTAATCTTGTTTCGACACGTATCCCTGACGTAATCAAAACTGATAAAATTATGTTTACTTTTTTTGACAAATTTATGAGACTCATCAAAAAAAACAATCGAATCTTTTTTACGCTGCTATTTTTAGCATAAGGCACCACAGTGTGAAGTGTCATTAACACATCTTTATCAATACAAAAAAAAAATAACAATCGAAACTTTTTTATGCCACTATTTTTTTCATTAGGCGCCACAGTATGACGCGAAGTCCATCTCGATGGCTGCTTCTGTTTGTGTGTGCCAATCGAAGTGGCACACTTTCTTAATTTTTTTTTTTATTGAATTTGTTTGAAAAAAATCAATTTTGCAAGCATTTAAAATGAATAAAAATGGTTTGTTGACCCGCTTTTGTACACTGCCGTCACTCACTCAGCTTAAGTAAGAAGCTTAACGAACTTTCAACATTTCCTTGCTTTCAAGCTCAAGTACTTAAGCAAAAGAAGAAGAAGAACATGATATTTAAAATGATATATCTTAAAATACATACTCTTCATTGTGATAGTAAGATAATTATAGTTTTCAAATTAATTATAAAGTGATTGAAACTTTACTACAGAGAACAGATTACCTTCTTGGAAATCCAAGTTTTTTTTTTTACGTACCATCTTGAACTAAAATTAGAACAAGAAACATTTTCATTCCAAATTCTTGGAGCATTAACAACATCTAAGCGGAAACAAAAAGGCCTATTGGTTTGAACTATTTTGTTTAGATTCGGTTTCGGGAAAACATATAAAAAGCATTTATCTACTCTTGGATTAACATCGAATTTGCAGATGTATAGAGATGAAACAATAATGGAGTAAAGTTGAAAATTTATGTTTTTTTTTTTTTGTTTGTTTATAGGGAGTCGTAATTTATGTTTACGGAAAATTAAAACTATTTAAAATAGGGGAAAGTGGGTACAAAAGTAACATTTTTAGTTATTTGTCTCATTATTTGGAAACGGATGTACTTATCTTAATGGTAATTATCAAGATGGAACAATATGCATAATTATTAAATGATTTAATGGCTACCAAAAAATACTAAAGCAGTTTTCAGCTTTACTCTTGATCCAACGAATTCAAATAGGGATAGATTAGCTACCAAAAGCAAATAGCGTGATCTTATCCGAAGTCAAAAGTGAATTCCACTTCAAGCTCATGACTGAAAACACGTAACTTTAAAACACTTTCAATCAATATTATTTGCGGTTTCTTATTTTACAGAAACGGAGAGTACCAATCAACAAATTTTATGATTTTTCTATTACCACATTTTTGTTGGATTCTAAAGAAAGAAATTGATTCTTTTTGTGGTACATTTCCAAGAGTCAAAATCATAAAAATTGACAATTTCTATACACTTGACAAGTGAACACTTGTAACCTGATAGTTTCACAATCATAAAGTGTCTGCTAGTTGGGTTCACATTATTAAACAATCAGAGCGCAGCCAACTTCATGTAGTTTTCATATTATTTGACAGTTTTTGAGATGATTTCTTATCATATGACAGTGAAGTGCCTAAGTTAAGTGTGTTTGATAAATGAATGAGAGAATTTTGAGCAAATTCTGCTCAGAGTATACCACGTCTCTTATCTAGCGGACGAAAGCGGAATTGAATAGTGCATATCTTAAAAATTTGATGTGAATTTGATAGAGATGCGAATAGAACAAAAAACTAAGATTCTGCAAGATCTGCTGCTAGCCGCTTTTGAAATTCATGTAGGAGGCAACCAAACAAAATGTATGCTGCAGTCAGTCATACATTTCATTGGGTCTCGTCATCTAATTCGCTGTATCTCAATCTTCCATTCTTCTAATTTCAAAAATTAAGAAATATTTTCTTAGTTTAGCGGAAAATTTCATAATAAAAAAAAAAGATGCTAAAATATTAATTTTTTCTCATCAAGTGCATTTAATTTTTAACATATGCAAAGACATGAGTATTCCCGACTATTCACACAATCGATTTCTATGTAAGAGCATAAATTCCTTTCTTGAAAGTGAAATTTCATGAACATGATCGATGGTAATTGTTTGTGGACTCAGTAACATGTTGGAATAATTACTTAAAAAATAACAAAATTATCTTGACAAATGTTCCAGAATATGACAAGACAATAGCAAAATTGTCATGGAAAATATTTTTGTTATAAATTTATATATAAAAGAGACTGCCTTACGTGTGCAAGCATAACTCGAGAACGGATTGTTCGACTTCTGAGATTTCGGATTCGATGGATTCGTATTGGCCCAAAGAAGAACATAGGGTAGGTCATCTTGAATAAAAATTATCTGTGTATCTGCAAAAATCTCACACAAATCAACTTTGTTTTTTTTTTTTCAAATCGAATGAAAAAGAATTGTTTATCAATTAAATTAAATTTATGAAGTTAAACTTCTTTAGGAAGGCTAAAAAATAAAATAGTGTAACGAAAATTGTCTGTCGCTCTTCGGATTTTCTCTGTAGACTTCGGTATCGATCGGGGCTTGCAGTTAAAGAGATTCACGTGAAGCAAAATCAAAAGCACAGAGAATAAAATAAATCCCCTTCGTATGTTTTAATTTCAATGTTTTTTTGGGGTATGAATATTTCTACAAAATTTTTACAATTTTACAACGAAACTGGAAGAGCTCATTATGAGTGTTTTTTCAAATACCGCTCAGAATTATGAGCATGATTGGCTAAGTGCACGAGCGATGTTGGCTGCGAAAAACAAGTTTAGATTATTGGAATTTCGTCATTCAACGTCAAATCGTTTGTGAAAAAAATTCATACAAGTCCATCGACTCAGTCATGGTTGAAAACGATCTCACCAATTATCCTATAGAAGTTTTGAATTCTTTAGTCATAATTTCAGTCATAATTTTGTTGCTTGTGTATATGATTGTGAAGAATGTAAAATCAAATTCAAGTCACGATTTTGAGGGGAAACTTCAAAGATTAAGACATTCTCACTCCAAAAAATGCTAGGAAATAACTGAAAATTCGGCTCACAAAGCAAAAATTATCTTTTTTTAATTTTTTATAAACAACAAGGGAAGTCTACAACTTTCATATAGGTACCTAGCTGTTACCAAATGAAATTGGTGAGCACTTCAATGGAAACATTAATAATTGCCTTATTAATAAAAAATTAATTGTAATTTTAAGTTTTATTTTTAAGTTTTAATTTTTTTTTTTTAGATTAAGAATTTTTCATACTCAACCGTAGAGTCAATTATTTACTGGTTCAGTTAGTTCCAGAACCTTTGTAGGTACCTAGTTCATGGATTTGTTTTCTCTAAAGCAAGACTTAAAATTATAGTTCACTTTTTTAAACAAGGCAGTATGAAATGATTGACTAAAGATATTTAAAATCTACGAATGAATACATGAATTTTAATTACTCTTTGATGTTACTGTTCAAAAATAGGAATACAAACACCTTTCAGTTAACAAAGTTCCATAAAATAATTTAAACTTCTGGTGTAATTATTGATGTGAGTTTATAAGTAATTAAGTGAACAAACTGAGTGTTTAATAAAAAATCTTAAAAGCAAAAGCTAGAAAAACCACAAAGAATAATAAATATTGTGAATATTATTTTCTACTTCTGACTTAAAAAAAAAATCTCAGATACACTGTACTGATTTAATTACTTGCATCACAAAATAGTAAACTTGTCCGCCTTCACTTCTCATTGCATGCATGCTTTAACTAACGTCTTCCAACAGTCTACCCATTTCACGCTTTATGTCTATGGAATCTACACTCTACACTTCAACAGCATTCCATCATTGCAGCTGTTTCACTCACCAGTAAGTTCTTATATGCACACGACAAGTACATGTTAGCTATAATGATGAAGGAAAGTGTAATATGCACAAAGCATTATGATGGATGCACTTATAGTTGCACCTATAATAGCACAAGCTATAAATGTGTTGGTATAGAACTTGATTTTCTGGATTTGATTACTGCGAAAGACAAAAGTCAATAAGAACTAACACACCAACAAATTGTGTTGTAAGAGGTCTTTTTAGAATATTGTGGTCGTCGGTTTTATTGTAGAAAAACAAATATTTATAATTTATATTTTTTTCTTCTCATTTCGAATTAAATTGAAGACCAAATTGCAATTTAATTGAAATTGATATGTAAGTATGTATTTAAAAAAAAAACATTGAAGTATCTTTTCTTTGTCATTGTATCTGTGACAACCATAAAAGAACAAAAAAAAATTATCGCGGTAAAGCCGTTTGTTGTTTTTTGCATTATACGCTTTTTATTTATCTATCATCTTTTCTTCTTTTATTCTTATGTCTATAGAAAAAGGGTATAAATGGGTATTAATTACCAACATGTAGAAACACTCTGCATCACTTGTTTAAGGACAAGAAATTTTGATGACAGACCCTTGTGTAGAAAATTAACGTCTAAAGGCCCAACATGAGCAACCAGGAGCTACTGTCAAAATCGCGAATGTAAATGGGCGCGTTCAACGACGACTTTTGACAGATAGAACTGTCAAAAATCTGCCTTCTGATTGGCCAGCTGTCATAAAAATTCAGTTAAAGTCGATTGGCATTTACGTTTGTTACGTTTTCCCCTTATTTTCAGATGAAAAAGTTTATCTGAAAATTCAGATGACAGCAAAATTAACTAAAAAATAAAAAAAAATGCATGCACGTTGAAATTGTTCTTGCTTTTATCCAATCCAGTTATTTTGGTGCATCGTGTATACCAGCGTTTTGTTTTTTCTGTATTAAAACGTCTTAATTAAAACAAATTAAAGATATGAAAGTGTTTACGTGTTTATGTCGGTACATGTTTTTTTAGTTTACGAAGAATTTTTTTGTTTTTTTCATTTGTTATGTAGATCCATATGTAGATCCATAATACTGCAAGCTGTATTTAGAAAATTTAATGAAAGTGTAATGGTTAGAGAAGATTTTAGCAAGAAGTTATTTATTCACAATAAAAAATAAATTGTGAAATAAAAATGCATGTATTTTCAGAAACAATGATATGAGGAATTCTCATCGGAATACCGGGGTACAACTTTTCGTTGAAATTTGAGGTTCGTTCTACAGTGTTTTCGAGAGCAAGCATTGCATGATCTTCAAGCATACTATT
This sequence comes from Baccha elongata, assembly GCA_951217065.1. Lineage (NCBI taxonomy): Eukaryota > Metazoa > Arthropoda > Insecta > Diptera > Syrphidae > Baccha > Baccha elongata. Next base: position 171,405,720 of record OX578272.1, read on the forward strand.
TCTTCTAAATAAATTATTTTACGTAAAAAGTACACCTTCGACTGTACTGTCCAAATAAAAGAAAATCTTTTTCTAGTCAACTCACAAATAACTAAATTTTCAAATTCCACAACACAAAAGTTCTTTTTATATTTGATCCAAGAAAAATCAGAAAGTAAACACAAGAATTTGAAAGAAAGAAAAACTTGAATTTTCATAGTTTTTTGAGCGTTCAAAGTTAGGTACGTTTTCAGAACTGAATTTTCAGATCTGTCAAAAATTAATAGCTTGCGCTGTCAAATCTAGTCAAAATGTAGCTCAAACAAGTAGCAAAGCTCGTCCAGAATGGTGTAGCACAGAACATCAATTTTGATTTAGGCATTTCGCTTTGTTTTGATTTTTTTGTTCGTCAAATGTCAAAAAGTAGCAAGCATCGCACGCCAAAGTTGAAGTTGAGTGAACCTGTACCACAGCTGCAGCTACACATTTTGTGCGAATTATAAAACTTCTTTTTTCTTCTTCTTCTTCTTCTTCTTCTTCTTCTTCTTCTTCTTCTTCTTCTTCTTCTTCTTCTTCTTCTTCTTCTTCTTCTTTTTCTTCTTCTTCTTCTTCATCTTGAGACCTTTGGGAAAGAAGCTTTAAGGAAATAATTGTAAAATGCCATTTATCTTTCGCAAGTGTTTTCCCAAATCAATGCTTTCAAAACCATCGTATCAATTTCGAATAAAAATTCCTGTCCCTTAACAACTGATACAGAGTGTATCTGTTTTTCCCTATTTGTTTGTTTGAAATCCACTTCAGCAAGAATTAATACTGACTGAAACAATGGGTGTCCTCTTGGTTGACAGTTTATAGCAGCATTGCGCTTTGTAGTTTGCAAAAAAAAAACTAGGATGTAGAAAAAGGATATATTTTCTCATTTCTCTTTTACTTGACAACTGCAATGACAGATATTTTTTTCGTGGGGAATTAATTAAAGTGGAAGCCATTGAAACGAGTCCATGTTGCGTTAGAAGAAAAGATTCTTCGATGCACATCAGGGAAGTGGAAGGTGACGATGATGATGATGATTATTATTATGATGGCGATGAACAAGGATCTTGACTTGAAGTGTAAAAAAAAAAAAAAATCAGTAGGTACTCATATACGGTGAATATTATAAAGATTTTCTGCATTCCTATATAAGTAGTCCTTAGGTCACAATAACGAGACTGGTGGTACTGTTGACATTCGGCATGGTGTTTTATTGATTTTTTTTAAAAGCGCATAGGTATTTTTTAAGTCCTAGGTTCGTATCGCATTGCATTTGAAGATAATTCACATTCACATGGAAAAAGGGCGTTTGAAATATGGAAATGGGTGCAATTCTTATATGTATGTTTAAAAAAAAGTACACGTGAAGTTTATTTACCTATAATTATGAATAAAAAGTACAGTAGGTAACTTAAAATGCTGAAAATCATTATCTAACTTTCAATAAGTTTCTTTGCAAGAGCGTTCATGGTGTATTTTTTATTTATTTTTCCATTGTTTGTCAATCAATTATACAATATTTCATGCCGACAACGCGATTCGACGTTACTTTAATAATTTGAACATGCAACACAATCTAACTGAAGCACTGTTGCATGTGGAGTAATAAATTAAGGTGTTGATGAGCAAAAACAAAATGCTTTGAAAATATTGGTTGGTGACAAATAAGTCAAGAAAATTCATTTCTTTTTATAGGAAGGTTAGCCACCGAATTGCTTCACAATCCACGCATTGTATTCACGTTTCACTCTATATTATGTGAGTCACCATTAATACTCAGTGCACTTTTACTCAAAGTCGCCGAAACAAAAAAGATTTTTATATGAGAAAATTATTGAATAAAAAGCAATTCTACAGATCAATTTATTTCCTGTTATGAAGGTGACCCTTAAATGTATTTCAGAAAGTGCTTCCAAAGGAAAATGCTAGGTAACAATAGAAAGAAAGAAATTTTTACTAACCGAACTAATCGAAATTTTTTTATTTAATCGAACGTCCTTAGATGAAGAAATATTTACACCCATGTCCCATTCCCTGATGTTTTATATAACAAGTTTTCAAAATCTGGAACTATTGAAGGTTAAAGATTTAACGACATATTTTCCCGGAAACTACAAATAAAATATTATAAAATCCTACTTTCAAAGTAGACTTTTCCAAACTAAATTAATAATGGATGAAAAATTCTGAGTTTAATAACATAAATACCGGTGTTCTAGAAGAAAGTGTTATTTTTTCTGTTCGTACTTTCTTGTTCAATTAAAACTTTGCGAAATTACTTGGCTTATAGAAAAATATTCTAACGTTTTTTATATAAAAACTGCTTTAATACAAACTAAATATTACAAATAAACTCAATATTAAAGAATTTCACTGTCCTTTGTATCACATTTGATACGCACTATTAAAATTGTATATATGTACATGCTTTTCGACGTTCAACAAGAACGTTCAACAAGACTCTTAATTGATTTTTACACCACTTTGTCCAGAATTTTCTTTTTGGAAAAACAAATGTAGCTTCACTGTCCTATGTATCGCATTGAATCACATCATTCAAATTGTACCTGGGGTGTCATCGCGTAAGATGATAGTTGATGATCACATTTTTGATCACCACTTGTGATCACACTGATTTTTCCTTCTGCGTAATGTGATCAGATCCGCCGATTCAACTCAATTCAACTTTATTCAATTTGTCAGTGACATCTGTGAAAAACATTGTTACCGTAGTCATATTTTCAAATAAATTCATTGAAATTGTTAATTTTTTAGTGAATAAATGTAATAATTCTAAATTTAACCATTTATTTTTGATTGTTGGATATACTCATATGGTAAAAGAAATATTGTTTTTGTTTATTTGGTAACAAAAATTGAAAAAAAGTTAAAAATTCTATAATGTTTTGTATGCGTGTGGTAACTCTAGTCACATTGCCACAAAAATAAAAATGAAACGTCCATTTCATGAGGAGGTGACTATCACAATATTTTTGTGATTGGTTTTTAGCTATCACAAATCACCTTAGCCGATTCTTCCCGTGGTTGTTAGCGTCTTATTTGCGTTCTATTCATAAATCAAAACACAAATCGAAATAAATTTCAAAATTTGAAGATCAAATACAAATGCCGACTGTGAATAGCAAATGTATTTTCAATTTTAAGGTACAAAGCACTTACCAGTTTATATTTTCAATTAATAATTCATATAACTTTAAATTCCAGATAAGGAGAATTATGAATTTATTTTCAACAAAACTAGTCTGGTTGAAAACAATCCTTATCGAGTTTTTAAGATTATAAAAAAAAAGTTGCAATAATTTCAAAATTGTTTAATGGAGATATGAAATGTGTTGATACCAGCAGAAGCTAAAATTTTAATTCCGGGAAACCCCCATTAATATTTTACTAGTGGGTAGTGCGATGTACGAATAAAAGCTGCAAACACTCTTGAGTAGGTAATTGGTTAGTACACTTCATATTATAAACCTTTATTTCTATCTACTACCTATAAAATTTATTATATTTAATATAGGATTTTTAAATTGGGACAGGACGACAGGTAGATGTTGACTGGACAGTAGTTCATTGTGGCTATGTTTATGTTAGGCGTTTTTCTTTTTTAGCTCTGAGCATTACTGGCTGAATGTAGCTCAAAAAAGTAGCAAGTTCGTCCAGAATGGTGTGGCACATAACATCAACTTTCACTTAGGTATTTCGCTTAGTTTTGTTTTGTTTGCTTGTCAAATGTCAAAAAGTAGCAAGCAGCGAACGCCAAAGTTAAAGTTCAGTGAACTTGTACTACAGCTATAGCTGCAGCTACACATTCTGAGCGAATAATAGGATTGGCGTTGTCTCTACTTTGACAGTGCTACAAGCTACAGCTGCATCTATACCATTCTGTTCAAGCAGTAACACGGAAGAGAGCCTGTGCTTATCGAGTGCGCTCTGAGCAAAGTAAGTTTCGAGGGCTCTGATTCAATTATAAAAAACACTTAAGCACTTCACTAAAAACTACATGAACTTGGCGGCGCTCTACTTCGTGCTCCGTCTACTCCATCATTTTATACTGAGGTAATAGGGGTCGCTCCGAATAATCTCTGATTCAAAAAAGATTCATGAGTTGAGCTCTCTGAGCTAAAAAAAGAAACAAAGATTTATTTTTAACAGCTAAGTGCAGTGCTCCAAACTTAAAAACAAAAACGCCTGTTGTGACACTAAAGACACATCAATATGGCCGAGAAAAAAGAAAATGGACAACACCTTGGGTTTTCTGACTGGGTGCTAGCGCAATGAAACCAGGTCATTTCTGGATTAAACATATACCCCAGAAGGCAGCTGCCTAAGACGGCAGATTTAAGGTGGCGACGAATTTTCAACACTCACACTAAATGTAAATGCTATACTTTGAAAGCGTTAGAACTGCTTTAATCGCCATTTATTCTTTGTAAACCGTTCACTGTAAACAATCAAACAAAAGCAAACAAATCCATATCAATTTCAATAGTTTCGAAATGAAGGATACTGAACACAACCAATTCGATTTCAGTACCTACTTTACTACTGTTAGTTTGACCGAATCGAACGATTAAAACTAGAACCAATAATTTGAAAGAGAATCAAATGATTTTTCACCGAAAAGAACGACCATAACTGAAACTAATCATACAATATTTGGAATTCGAGTAACATAAGTAGTATATGGTGGCGTCTACTGATGAAATAGCGCCATAGATTACTTCTACATGCATTGTTTCACTTCAAGTATGTTTTGGTTTTTGTAGGTATGGCTACTTTTCAATTCCACTATTTTTCATTACAATAAGTGCAGTGCGTCAAATGAAACTTATGGGTTTTTCACGGTAAAACGCACCTATATATTTCAGATCTAGATGTGTTGAAATCCAAATTTAGACAATCTATACGTCATTGGTCAAAACTCTGTTTATTCCTGGAATAAGATGAAAGTGTTTTTTTTTATTTTGTGAAACAAATTTTGCAGGTAAATTTAAAAAAAAAGTGGCGAAATGTCCTAATCCGCCACTGAACGAAGGTCACTTTAAGGACGTTGCCAATTTACGCGGTCTTAATCAATCGATCAGTACTTTTTCAAAAACGACGATAACATCACGATTGACAGAGCTAGCAATTAGTCATTGATGACCAATTTCTTGCACTGTGAAAAAACGCCGAGCGAATTACAGTAGAATGAATATTTTTACAATTTACTTTCTAAATTTTTATTAAAATAAGATGTTTCAAAAAATTCACCCACCATTAATCGTCGGCGTCGTTAGGCTGAAACAAAAAGATTTTTAATATTCTCTCTTCTCTTAGATCACAAAATATTCACTGCCTCATCAACGTTGCACGTTTAGATTCTAAAAATATATTTTACCTCAACAAAATTATTTCCCTTTGAATTATATTCTCATTTTTTCCATCAAATCGACGTTCTTCATTTGAATATGTTAAAACATTTGTTTTGTAAATTCATATCATAATTTATTTTTGTTTAATAAACTTTTAATTTTTCATATTAGCTTTTTAATGATTGATCAAAAACTGACCTGTGGCTCATATATCAAAAGTCTTTATTAACCTATTCAATATTTCATTTGACAATAGAAAGTATCCACTTTGTCGGTTGATTGGATATTTACCCAATTTTGCACTTCAATGATAAAATAAATTAAAAAAAAAATCATCAATCAGCACTTTCACTCATCCAAACTTATTTTGTGTTTTGAATTTGAGTTTGATTTATTTAGACCAGACAATGGCTAACTTTAATGTTTAATTTAATGTTTTGATTGATATTTTATTTAAATTGCAAAATTAGCTCATAACCAAAGTCTAATATGGACACAATTAATTGGCGTCAATAAAAAACTATTGAAAACAAAACAAAAATTAGGCATTATTTAAAAACTCAACCGACATCAAGTTTTGTTTGTACTTTGAACTTTGTATGTGCTTTGTTTGTCAACAAAATTGTCAATTCTCGATAAATTGGTTTATTGTCCAGCAATCATAAACATTTTCCTTGAACAGGGTATTTTGAAATAATAAAAGTTTTTTTTGTGGAGCTCGTCAAATCCAACGAGTATCTGCTGAGTTGGGAAACAATGCTCCAATTCTTACTGAATTAATGCAATATGCTCTTTGCAAAATACTCAAAAGGGGAAACAAATGTGGGCTGCGAGTAAGCTCCCACAGAACTGAACGTCTACTCTCCACAAGGAAATGATTTTAACCTAGCTGAAAAGCTACACTGAAAATGCAAAATAAAGAAGAGAAAGTAAAGAAAAACATAATAGCACTGTTCTCTTGAAAAAAAAATCTGTTAGGAACAAATGGGACTTATCTCCCACTGGATTTACACAGCGGTCAACCGACTAATACTCATAGTATCGTGGACTGCCTTGAATAAAGTTACTTATCGTGACAAGCTATAAAAAGTTTAAAGATCAGACTGCATGTGCATTAGCGGAGATCTCCGTTTGAAAGCTTCAGATGCCCTGCCTAGACGTTCTACTTAAACTTTCACTTTTCGATACATGCATCAAACAAGTGGCCGCGAGTACAATCAGTTTGAATTCATTCGGATCACTCATCTCAAGTCGTTCAGACTACACCACCCTTAGCAGGTTTTTGACAAAAAATTGCGAGTCACCATCCTACCAAGATCCACTTGGGACAATGAGGATTTCTTGTAAGATGAATCAGTTAATTTCTATACTGATGGTGTACTAAAGTCTTCCATTTCGTCTCCCTGATTACCACTGTAGCGTGTTCCAAGCGCAAATTCAAGATACAAATAAATGAAAATTTAGCTTTTTTAGATATCGAAACATTCCCGGAAATTGTAAAGTCGATGAAAAATTATTCTACCAGACAAGGTGAACATTGGCAAAGCTATCGCTACGTGCAAACTTATACTAAAGCAAGGTGTCATGAGAAGAACAAACATAAGATGGACAAACAACACTACTTGTCCAGCTACTAAGCAGTTCTGGATAAACCTAGGTCTGAAACAAACCAAATGTCTGTTGTCTTTGAGCAGATAACACCTTAGATCTGTAGTTTGTCTCATAACTGAACAATGCTTTATAGGAAGACATGCCACGAGACTTTGAAGTTGCTGTTGCATAGACGAGGAGGAGGAGAGGAGACCATCTTCTTTACTCCTAAACTGCCTTCTAGTAATCTGATAAGTAGAGAATCGCTGTTTTTATCGCTTCATTAAAGGTTCCAAATGGTTTAATGAAAATAGATCCTAACTCTCGTTTTTTCATGTGGTATCACATTGGTCTATAGTGTGTTTTCCTGACTGTTTTCCTGACTGTCACCTAAATTTAATCTAACCTAACGTTATAAGGTTGTAATTAGCTGACGAGTCGTCAACTGATGAGTGCAAAGTGAGCATCCGCACGAAACGCCATTTTTTAAGGACTAAAGGCCATAAAAAGCTAATTTGAATCAATAATTCAACAAGTCCACTAAATTTAATGCTAAGAGTTCTACTTAGTTGAAATTATTTTTATTTATTATTCTATATTTATTAATTTTTTCAATGTAGGTATATAGAATTTGTATTATAACAAAAACATTTTATATGTTATAAGGTTGTTGAAGGTTTAAATATTGTTAACTATTATCAAGCAAATTCGGAAATTGGCGCCAAAAATGTTTTCCAATAATGACGGGTCGTCTATGTTAACAGTCTGCCGCAGCCATATCAAATCTCTGTTAATTTACCTACAGTCTTTATGACTCCTAAAAAGCTTCTTGAAACGATGATGCGTTTCATCAAAAATATATTTAAGAACACCCTGTACTAAACATGTTTTTTTGTTTGCAAAATTAAAGAAATATCCATTCAGAGAATACAAAATACAATAAAAAAAAATTGCACTCAATAAACTACATCTTGTCGCCACCAATTGAATGCATAATGACAAGAATCAGTGTAAAAGGGGCAGAAGGAAACAGTGACAGTCAGAGATGTCACTAAGTAATGGGAAAGCATTGTGTTATTGTCATTTGCATATCAGTCAGCTAAAATCATTCGAAAATGCGAAAATTACAAAGCTTTGTATTATAGTCTTTGTGATTTCGATTGATTTAGTGTCACATTACCGTTAAGTATGTACACCAACAGGTGCTTGTTTTTTATAAATTTTTTCTTTAATATATTTTACAACAAATATTTCATGATGTCATAAAATAATGTTTTGTATGTGACAAAAGAGAAATTGTAGGTTGTTGTAACATTTTCTCCTACCAAACAGCTGATTGAATATAAACACTTTATAGATTCATTATAACACTTAAGAATCTTTACTGTACGTGACTGAATTTACACTTAAACGTGCTTATACGAAGTGCTTTTTTTTTCATTATTGTGAGAATAAAAATTGCATTGTCTTTAGAAATATGCTTACGTAAAGGTTAAGTAAAAAGGAAAAATATTTGAAATAAAATATCAAAATGAGTTTCAGGGTCAAAGAAGTTTTCCTTTTATAGAGTTGCAAGCGATGCAATTAGCGATAGAGCGATATAATATTGAATATTTAATTATTATAACTATAAGTTACCAGACCAATCATTATTGTAGAGTGTGCAGCTTTTAAACACTGATAGATGAACATTTAAAAGATTTTTTTTGAATTTCAAACTTAAGCTTTTTTTAATACATATATATCATATGTGTGTGAACTAACATCTATGCTGATATATATTATATTAATAACAGTTCTGGATTATGTGTTTGAAGATAAGGTGAAAAACACGAAGTGATTCACAAACACAAGAAGAAGTGTGTCCAACTTAAATCAGAGTATAGATAACATGTATCGGGAGTTAAGAGAAATATCAGTACCGGTTGCTGATACAAACCAGACTATTCACCAACTGCGACAAGCTTACATTATGAAAGAAGCAAAACAAATTTAAATTGCGACCCAAAGAAAGAGGAAAAGATTTGTTCACCATGCTGAAGGCCAACTTCTTGCGTATGATAAATTGACAACAACATTTTTCACAGGTGGCTACAGTATTGTGAGGGACTTTTCGTTGAACAGTTTCTCAGACTGTACTTCCCAACAACCGAACCAAACAACGAACAAATGTCCAACAACGCAGTTGAAGAAGTTTGCGATACAGTCCGAGTTCCCGAAAAAGATAGGAAAGATCGGGGTTTAAAGTTTCGAAATTTGAAGTTTCCAAATGCCTAATCAGTGGAGGAAACTTATCTTTTACCAATTTACAATTACCAATTTGCTAATAATCGAAACTGCAATACTTAACGTTCACACACCATGAAGATTTTTAGGCGGGTATTTAATGGCTATTTGAAGAAAATATTATGCCCATATAAATCAATTACAGGTGCAATCCAAAGAGTAAGAATAAGGACGGAAAAACATCGTGATTCCTTAAGCGATGTGCATGTTGTGTTTGTTGATTTAAAAAAGGCATTTGATGACATCTGAATGAATTCCGGAAATCTATTTGCGAAAGATAATGGATATGCAGGAGTCACCGGAAATTTTCCAATAAAAGTTGGTGTACACCAAGGCAGCGTCTTGAGTCTTTTGAGGTAGGTACTTGAAAGTGACTCAGTTGATCTATCATAAGTGAAAATAATTGATCCTTGAAACGAGCACTTGATGTATGGATGGACGCTATAGTGAGAAATGGGTATTGTATAAGCGCCAAAAAGACATAATATAATAATGCTGACTGAAGCGCGGGAAGAACTCGGACATTTTCTTTGACCTAAAACTGCCTTTAAGCTTAAAGTAATACCCTACACTGCAGTTGTGAGTCCGGCACTTTCATATGGTTTTCAATGTTCGACAACATACAAAAAGTATAAGATCTTATTGATCGAATTGAAAAACTCCGTTGAAAAGGTATTACATATAATGCAAAAATCTGTTACGATCTCGCAAAAGAACCATGTCTTAACAAATATAACCACACCAGTATTCCCTGTCCTACTTGACTCCCGAGTTGACTCCATAGAACCGGGAGATTAGTCAATGAAATGGTTAAGCAGGTGTTTCTATTCTAAATCATTTACAACGATGCAAAAGCAGAAGAAATTATTAAAGAAAAAATGTCAAGAAATATGTAATTTATTTTACTATCGAGTTTTCCAATAAATATAATGCCATATTGATGTCAGAACTTTTGAATGACCGTCTGTGTTAACAATCGAAATTGCCTCACTATGTCACTATGTGGGTTCAAAAAAAAAATACTTTACATGCCCCACATCGAACGACACAATAGACAATCTCTAAGAGTGAGTTCGGAGTATAGGTTATTTCACCCAAAATCAACGTAAGCCGTTAACCGTTATCGCAAGTTTTTGATACCAATAAGCCGCAATATCCCGACACACTTTATTGTTAAACCTCGATAAGTAGGTAATGTTTTTTTATACCTTTTTGATTTGGTAACTACCTACTTAACTAGTCGTAGTAATAACAAACTTATATTTTTTTCTTATCTGGGCTTTAAAGTCGTATCTATTGAAAATATAGGTAGGTACTTTGCTTTGCACCTTGTAATTGCACTTATATTGTAATTGCGAACTTTTAGGTATTTCTTTTGCAAATTTTAATGTAAACAAACGCACATGTAGATGTATGACTCTAGAAAAAAAACGTGTGCCATACGATTGATATTCAAATAGTAAGAGAATATAAAGAGAGAGCCTTTAGAATTCCTTAAACAAACAAATGCAACGTCACCAGCTTTGAATAGAAAGTTGGTTAGTCTAAGGATGTTGTTATAAAATTGGTCAACTAAATGTCTTTTTTCAGAAAACTTGTAGTTAAAAAGGCTCTAAGAAAAAGCAAAAGGAAACATTTCCATACTTGGGTTTAAAGGATTTACTACTAACGTTGCCAAATCAAAAACTTTTTCACCAAATAGGTATCTAAATAGTTACATTTGTCAATTCAGCTTAAAAATGGTTTAATGAAGTATTTATTATTTAAACTCACAATTCCCTCTCAAAGTAGTTAGGCTCTTCTGTCTCTTAGTGCTAGCCTTGAACATAATTGTAATTTATTTTTTCTTTAAATCAGGTTAGCGATATTTTTGGATTCACTGTACAATACAAGTGCTGTGAACAAGTAGCCAATATGCAGTAGGTGAGGTTCTCATTCAACCTACGTACATTACATGCTGTCTATTCCAGTCTTCTTTAAACCACTTAAGAATTCTCAAAACGAAAACAAGTCAACGAAAGATAATCAAAAAGAAGACTAAACAATATTTTTATTGAACACGAAAAGAATTTCAAATTTGACTTTAATTAGCTTTTCTACTTCTTCTGGTTCTTCGTCGTTATTTATTTTGGGGAAAAGAGAAATTTTTCACTTCAAAATAAAACAGAAATTAAAATAAAATCGAAAAGAAATACCTACTTAAAACATTCCAATAAGAAACAGAATTTATAAAAAAAAAGAATAAAAACAACTTACGCCCAAGCAAAAATGCTTTTAATCCAAAAGTAATCCTGTTGGAGTTGTTACAGCATCCAAAGATGAAATCTTCATTCTTTTGATGAAATTTTTCTTTGTTTAATTTGTTTTACGACAAAAATATCACTTAAATGTTAAGAAATTCACACTAAACACTTTTATTTTATTCTCTTGCTTTAATTTATATATTTCTTGATTAAATAATTAGATTTTTCTTGATTTGCTTTTGCATTTTATTCTTTTTTTTTAAGAAACCACTTCACTTGCTCTTGATTTGTTGTTGTTTCATTGGCACACAAATTAAAAAAAACCACATTATGTGGTTTAAAATATATCACTGGTTGTATTTTCTTGTTAATTAAATTAATCTGAGAGCATAATTAAAGTAAATTGACCGATGCTCATTCACTGCTAATTTAACAACACGTTAAAATAATTTTTGGAGAGAAGCGCATTAGCGTGGACTTCTCGACACGACGAATATCTTTCAGAGAATGGTGGAAAATAGGAGAACGGTATTTTTTTCGTGACGTTTGAAGTTCTATTTTCATTTTGTTCCGGGGCATTCCCCAAAATGGTTGCACTTGTCAGAGATGTTATAGAAATTTTAGGTAAGGAAATTTATACGAATGGAATTAATGGTGGAATCACATTTCCACACAATTCCACAATGTGCATGCATGAATGAAAGAATACCAAATTACGACACTTTGGCATTTTCACTTTGTTGTTGTGTCACTTGTGACGTAATTTTCACTTGTGACGTAAGCATCTTGCACTCCTTTTGCCTTTAGTTGGGATACATTCATAACAAGATTCCACCATTTAATTGTTTTTCTGTTTGTGCTTACATCACAAGTGAAAAAAACACAACAACAAAAAAAGCTGAAAAAAACCAAGTGTCGTAATCTTGTATTCTTTTTCATTCATGATGTGCATGGTAATTTTCGCAATAGTTATTTATGCCCTCCAAAAATAAATTTGTAAGGTCCAGTTTATCAGTGCGAGATCATCCCAGGGTTAGAGTTGACCTCAACTTAGCTCTGAAAATACGTTTATCGGTTAGTTTGACAGCCCGAGTTAACTCATTGTTAACCCAAAAACTTGTCTGAGTTAAGATTGGATAAAATAAAATTAAAATTTTTGACATTATGCTGAAATATCTCTCTCACAATATAATTTGTACTTGTAACCATTGGTTACATTTTTGCTTTTATTATAATGTATAGCTGTTTACTTTATTGGGCCCTACTAATAATCAAATTAAGTAACAGCTTAAATACAAATCTCCACACTTTACGAACATTTCGGTGTAAATTATGTCTTAAGTGTGGAGATTTTATTTAAGCTGTTTTGATAAACATACCAGCATTAATATGCCATTTCAATTTCCAATCAGAGTTTGTCCTTTACTGAATAACTGCTTCGTGAGTTAACTCCAGATTAATATATTCTTTGGATTAACTAGCTCTGAGCTTAAGTCAGGGTTAACCCAACCCAATACTGAAAAACTGGGCCTAAGAAAGTAAAATTAAGAAAAAATTAAATATAAGATTGTAATTGACAGTTTCATTTGAAATGTACGGACACAGAAGTGCAAAATGCCAAATTGCCAAAGCATAAATGTGCAATTTGAAATTTTCTGGCGATGATGTTTTTAATTAAATCGCATTTTTTCAGTATTATTAGCATTATGAGAAAGTGAAGGAGAAAAACAAACAAGGTTTTAAGAATTGCCTACCCAATATTTTCAAATTGCACACTCATGCTTCTGGCACGATATTTGGCGTGTTTTATTGAAACATTTATTTTATTTCATAAAACATAGATTCAAACTTGCATGGTAGTGCAGAAACAAAAATTACTTTATGCGGAGTAACTCTTACTTCTCCTTTAATCCCCAGTAATGTTGATTGACTAGAAACCGTTCACATTAGTTCTGTTTTATCTTTGAAAGTTGGTTCACAAGCGCACAGTCCATGTTATTCTAAGAAAAAACTGATGGGCAGCTATTAACACTCTCTTAAATTGGGGAATTTCCGATTGAGCCGAAATGGGTTTTAATAGAAAGGACTTGAACAAGTGTACACTATGATGCTAACATTAATTTCGTTTGTATTGGTTGGGAAAAAAAAATTATCACGCAAAATGTTTGTTTTAGAAAAGTTTTTTTAATTTTTTTTTTACTTTATTCACATTTCTTTAAAAGAATTACATGACTTTGTTTCTTAAGTAAAAGTTTACTTTTGAATCTCTTAAATAAATAAAACTATCCAAAAGATATATTAATATTAAAATTATTTTAAATAATTAGTTTATATATATTTAACAACTTAAAAGTTTGTATTTAACAATTGAAATACAAACTCAATAATTTCGAAATAATTATAATATTAAATATGATTTGCAAAGCTTAATAATTCGTTTTATGATGCTGATTTGTTTTTTTTGAAATGTCTGATAAAAAAATTCATCAAAATTATTAACAATTTTTGAATTTTTTGTATTTATGCATAGAAAAATTTGTTGGCTAATTAAAAAAAAAAAAGAAATAAATCACAATGTTAAGAAAAAAAAATAATAATAATATATACTTAACAGGTACTATACATTAAATTAATTTTAAAACTTAAAATATTTTTAATAAAATAATTTTATTTATACAATATTATTCTTAATTAAAAATTTATGTTACCTTATAAATTTTCTTTTATTTTGTAAGCTGTTAAAATGTAAGGCACCATCATTTTCAATTTTAAGTTATATTTTTTTTTCTCATGGAAATTTCAATAATCATTTCAAATAAGTTTTAGTATATAAAATTTAAGATGAAATACCGACGAAACAAAAACTTGTTACATATTATTAATTTTTATTTAAAAAAAAAATAACTTAATTTAAGTATTTTTTTTAGAACCAGTCTAAGAAAATCAAAGTTATTCGTTTAAAATTGTTTAAGTTTTTTTTATATTGTTAAATAAATTGTCAAAAAAAAAAACTGTGATGTACGTCTACCAAAATAAAATTTTATTAGAAGTAGGCGTGGTGATTTTTGAAAGTATTATTCCTTGCATTTCAGCATCATCTTCGCTGTCGCTGCTTTATTTCGATATCGTTTTTTGTTTTGTTTTAATTTTATGCGCGAGAGTGATATTGTGTTGAAAAAAATATAATAAAAAATAAAAAAAAAAAAATAAATAAAAAACCTTAATGAAATTACATTAAAAATAAATTACATTGAAATAATTAAAATAAATTTACATAACAAACAAAAATCAGGCAAAAACAACACAATATTTAAAAATTACAACTTAAATAAACATATAAGCAAAAATGCACCTTTAACCCCATGTATTCAATATAACTGAATACACACATTTTTTTGCTGTATAATTATATGTGGGATTTAGAGATGCGATTTTTGTGTGCAATCATTCGTTTTTATGCTGTCACGGACACATCAGGCATAACGGAGATGACTTTTTACGGTCTACAAAAAAAAACAAGGAAAATATAAATGAATTTGATATTTTTTTTTACAAAAACAACATTTAAAACAAAAAACTTATTTTAACAAACAAAGAAAACATAAATCAAACAAAAATAATGAGTAATTTGTTTTTTAAGGTTACAAACTAATCTTTGTTAGAAACAATAGTTATTGAAAGAATTTGAAAATCATGCGTTATTAATTTCCTTCGTAATTTTCTAATGACGAAGAAACGCTGCAGCTAATCATCTTTAATTCCATTGTTTGCGATGAAAGAAGTGATTTGAAATTACTTTTGAAATATAAAACAAAATAAACGATACAAAATACAAGTAATGTAACAAAAAGAAAATTGTTTTTGAAAAATATAACTGAAATAGAACTAATACAAACATTATAGCTACATTTTATCTAAACGTAAGAAGTTATAGGAACTTTGAAATACAGAAGAAGATGCTATAATCAAAACGAAGATCTTCGTCTTTACGAAGATGGACATTTTGGAATGATCCATATCAATTATACAAATAATATTGTGTTTAAGCAGGCTCCAGGTCAATAAAACTAGATGTTAAATGGTTAGCAACGTTTCGAGCATGAATACGCTCTTCCTCAGGCCTTTATTGTAAAATAATATACATGGTCAATAATGTCATCTATACAATACATCAAAATTTTTTTTTTACTTACAATTTAATTTAAGAAATTTAAGAAACTTAATTTTCACAAACAAAAATATGTTCAGGAGAACCACACATTGCACACTAAAATTAATTAAGTTGATTTAGAAAATACAATTTAAAATTTTTTTATAAATACAATTAAATAATTACATTGACTTTAAAATACATTAAATTACGAAAAAATCTCCTTATTGAATTACACCTCCCAACACTGACAAAAGACTATACTTAATTTTGCCTTCTTTTATTGTTTTTTATTAGTTGGCTGTAAATGTTACTGAGATTCTCACAATCAGATCGTCTGTTGATCGAACTCTCTTCGTTGTTGATATGCAGCATTTCCAACAACATTCTCTTGTTAGGGTGTTTCTCAACTTCTAGTATAGTCACATTTTCTAAGTCAGGCTTGTGGTCCTGCTCTATGCAGTGGAGGGCAAGTGCAGTTTTTTGAGAACCACCACTGTTGATGTCAGACCGGTGGCCGGAGAGACGATTGCGGAGTTTTTGTTTGGAGGTACCAATGTATACAGACGAACAATTTGTCCCTGTCCCACCTGTACAATTAATTTTGTAAACAACATCAGACTTATCCATTCTATCTATTTTCCCTTTTGTGTTAGAAAATAGAAATGTTTTTAGAGTGTTGGTCGATCTAAACGCTATTCTTGTTGTCTCTTTATTTCTAATTGGAGCTTGTTTCATTCGAGTTGAAAGAGATGGAATATATATTGCACTCCGATAGACAACAGGTTGTGGTGGTGGAACATTTTCTAGACTCGTTTCCTTTTTGTTGTAATAATTGTTTATCAATCGTTCAATAGCATGGGCAGGGAAAGAATTAGAACACAGGGTGTCCCTTATTAAATTGATGTTTTTTTGTTGGAATAAAAAGTGGCTATTGTCTAGCACTCTTTTTATAAAATTCTGTGCAGTATTGAATAAAACCTGTTTGGGCAGCTTCGAGTGAAAATTTATTAATCGCCCAGAAGATGTAGGTTTCTTATACCAGTCAAAGATGATTTTTCCTTCGTGTCTTACAGCCTTTACATCAAGGTAAGGCAACTCACCACCAAGGTAAGGCAACTCACCACCAACTCACCTTGATGTAAAGGCTGTAAGACACGAAGGAAAAATCATCTTTGACTGGTATAAGAAACCTACATCTTCTGGGCGATTAATAAATTTTCACTCGAAGCTGCCCAAACAGGTTTTATTCAATACTGCACAGAATTTTATAAAAAGAGTGCTAGACAATAGCCACTTTTTATTCCAACAAAAAAACATCAATTTAATAAGGGACACCCTGTGTTCTAATTCTTTCCCTGCCCATGCTATTGAACGATTGATAAACAATTATTACAACAAAAAGGAAACGAGTCTAGAAAATGTTCCACCACCACAACCTGTTGTCTATCGGAGTGCAATATATATTCCATCTCTTTCAACTCGAATGAAACAAGCTCCAATTAGAAATAAAGAGACAACAAGAATAGCGTTTAGATCGACCAACACTCTAAAAACATTTCTATTTTCTAACACAAAAGGGAAAATAGATAGAATGGATAAGTCTGATGTTGTTTACAAAATTAATTGTACAGGTGGGACAGGGACAAATTGTTCGTCTGTATACATTGGTACCTCCAAACAAAAACTCCGCAATCGTCTCTCCGGCCACCGGTCTGACATCAACAGTGGTGGTTCTCAAAAAACTGCACTTGCCCTCCACTGCATAGAGCAGGACCACAAGCCTGACTTAGAAAATGTGACTATACTAGAAGTTGAGAAACACCCTAACAAGAGAATGTTGTTGGAAATGCTGCATATCAACAACGAAGAGAGTTCGATCAACAGACGATCTGATTGTGAGAATCTCAGTAACATTTACAGCCAACTAATAAAAAACAATAAAAGAAGGCAAAATTAAGTATAGTCTTTTGTCAGTGTTGGGAGGTGTAATTCAATAAGGAGATTTTTTCGTAATTTAATGTATTTTAAAGTCAATGTAATTATTTAATTGTATTTATAAAAAATTTTAAATTGTATTTTCTAAATCAACTTAATTAATTTTAGTGTGCAATGTGTGGTTCTCCTGAACATATTTTTGTTTGTGAAAATTAAGTTTCTTAAATTTCTTAAATTAAATTGTAAGTAAAAAATTTTGATGTATTGTATAGATGACATTATTGACCATGTATATTATTTTACAATAAAGGCCTGAGGAAGAGCGTATTCATGCTCGAAACGTTGCTAACCATTTAACATCTAGTTTTATTGACCTGGAGCCTGCTTAAACACAATATTATTTGTATAACATTGAAGAGGTCACCAAAATATCCAAATAAACATATCAATTATATTCAGTCGGCAACATTTCTAAACTGTTATACACTATAACTCCTAAAGTGTTACACGAAAAAAAGAAATATTAATTATTTTCTATCGAAAAATAAGTATCTATAGCACTAGGATTTATAGTGTGTACCAGTTTAGTTTGTTAAAATATTGCCAACTGGACTTAGGCTAGTTCTTCATTGTAGCGCAAATGATTGTGAATTGTAAACTGTCAATATTGACCTTATTATTGGGGCGAATCTAACGTAGTATCAGAAATAATATAACAATCTTCGACGCAGACGTAAGTAAGATTTTTTTTTATTGAGAGGTGAATTATTTAAAATGTAGATGCTTATTGTTTATTACCGATTTGTTAACATGTGCCTTTTTGATAGTTTTTCTTTCTATTTATACAACGACATCCCACTTGGTTAGAGCTACCTGCTATCTTCAACATAAACCTTCAAATGCTATGAATTGGTCATAATCATCGTAAAACTGCCACCAACATCAAATGGGAATACGGACAAAGGACCAAGGACCGCCTTTAGATACAAAAAGATACTGAAGTACTTACAATACTATAACGGTGCGTACAGAACCGGACGAAACTGTTAGAATGCAAGAAATACATATCTTGTTCCTATAATAACGAATTGTTTTGTTTCGTCAAGTTTTATACGTTTCTCGATTGACTGACCGCATATGTCTTTTTTATAATTGCACATGCACTTTCACTTGATAAGGTGTGTTTAGTAAGGAGACTTACGAAACTGACCGAATACAAGAAAATTATATTCTCAGTTTCATAATGCAGTATACGTAAGAATTGACGTTACTTGAGAAGTAGAATTCTGACATATTCTTTAGTTTAATTCCTCCCACTATACTCGTATCGTTGGGCTTTAAAACCTAATGGGTCAACCAAACGATAAAAGTCGAAACAGGGCGTACGGGGGATCGTACGAAAATATGCGAATACAAACAAATTAAATAGTGCGCCCATAATGTCAGATTGCTCAGGTTCGTTCAATTTCACCTCCGTACATGAAGAGCGCTCCATATCGTAGTTTTCGTACGTAAATTTGACATGTGAAATTTGTTTGCGTTTGCATCCGACCATTATGGTCGACTCATGGAATTGACGGCACTTAAGGAAACTTGACTTAGAATTATGACATTAGCTTCCTTTTGCTTTCGACTATTATAGTTGGGCCTTAACTATGAAAGTAATTAACAGCACTAAAGAAAACTTGACGTTGAATCATGACATTAGTTTTTGTTGGATTGCGACTATTTTCAGTCATTTTAGGAGCCCTATCGTTTTTGTGTAGTTTTAGTAAAACGACCATCGTAATAAGGGTCATTATTTCAGTCTTTAACGTGGGTTTTGTGGACTTATCAAACAAACTTAGCAATTTTTTTGTAATTGAAATTTGTGTACAAATTTCAAATGAAATCAATTGTATTTTGTGTGTATGTTAGAGAGGTTTACACATGCATACATTTTCTAGCGTCAGTAAAAATTTCATGCCGAAAAGGTTATGATTAAAAATATTTATTTTTCTGTAAAAAGTCATGCATGAGTTTAAAATTTCGGTTGATGCAAGAAAAGGTAGCACAGCTAGATTTTTCTTTAATAAATTTCTTTAAAGGCATATTCATAGTTGTTATTAAACTCAGATTTTTGTTAGACTGTGTCCAAGAAATGTAATTAAAAAAGGATAAACCCGAGTGTCCCATTGTTTTTTAAAGAATTTTTTTTCTGTCTATTTAATTTTTGTTCAAACTCAACTCAACTCTTTAACTTTTTAATTTATGAACTGAAAGACCGAAGTTGAGATGCTTAACTCAACTTAAACTCGATTATTCGACCTAGCATATAAATAAGTTTAATTTTCGACTTAAAAATTTCCACAGCTTTCATGCCCGGTTGCACCAAAATGCACAAAGTAAGAGGATAAAATATTAATTGGAAACTTTTTATCGTTATCACTGTTTTTAGTTTTGAAATTTGAATACCAAATATCAATTCATTAATTCTTAATTGGAACTTGAATGTTGATTTTTTTTTTGCAGTGTTGGGGTCAAAGGCTGTAAGCAAATTATATTTTTAAAGCAAAACAACATTCATCTTTACAAGTTGGTTAGTAAGAAACAACAAAAAAAACTTGCATGCAGCATAATCAACTTTAAGACCTTTATCAAGTTAATTAAGTTCATTTCAGTTCACATGGTTTAGGTTCAGGCCTAGGTTTAGCAAGCAGGAGAATATAATAATTAATAAAATAAAAAAAAATGATAATAATAATAGTGTGAATTTTCATGAAACCGCATAGAACCTTAATATTGTCGTATCCAGACAAACCATCACTTTTCGCTATGTTTACAATACTTTTCCGTGCTCAAATTACAAAATATGTTCGTATCATTAATTTTAAAATGCCTGTGTTTAGTGACAAAGTTTCAAATAGTTGCAACATATATGTATTCTTGATTTGGATATCTTAAGAAATTCGGAAATACATGATTTCTCAACAAAGTATTGAAGTAAATATTTTGGCCATATCCATATAAACTCTCATTTTATCTATGAAAAGTGACAGACTATAATATATTAAATATTGCTCCCACGAAACATTGACAGCATCAACGAAGACAATTCTGCCAGATCAACTATTTAAGTCAAAAGTTATTGTTGGTTATTTATTGTCAAGTTAAGAGAAAAAAACTAAAACAGTTTCACAAATAGGCCGATTTTCGTCTTTGTAGTAAGTTTTGTCATAATCGGTACAGTAGTTTGCAATCAACAAGACAAAAATGACAACGTTTGCGGAAAACCGAAACGGAAAGAAGCAAATACAAATTGCGGAATAAAAATGATATAAAAGAAACGGAAATCTTCCGAGGAACGGTTTTCAATTTTTTGAGACCTTCTCAATCATAAAAAAAAACAAGACTGGATAAACAATAACACGTTCTTTTAAAACCTGTTGGTTTAAAATGTTTGTGTTATAAATTCTTTCATCTTAAACTTATGTATATTGCGTTTAAAGCTTAATATCATTCAATTCACAATAGTTTTTTGTTTGGTTTGATTAATATGAGATGGAGTGGTGCGTTCACAGTGCAACTCATAATTCAATTTTTTTTTCGTTAAGTTTATTATAAAATGAAGTGGTGCGGTCACAAAGCAAACTTAGTTTGCACATAGATTTTTTAAGAATTAATATTTAATAATTAAAAAAAATGTTTTAAAATTTCATTATTATGTTGAAAATTGAAAATGAAAGGTTTCTCAATTGAAGAAGCAAATTATTATTCTTAAATAAGTTCTGTTTTTTTTTTTTTAAAGAAATGTCATTAAATAATATTTTGTATATAATATGTACATGTACAATTACATTAATAAGCTTTTTAGCACTAGATGCGGGATGAATAATTTAAGCTATTTTTTTTTACTTCAAATGGATTATAGTATAAAATAAATGTTATATATGCATTTAGGTGGGATGAAAAGGCGCGCGCACAGACAGCGTAGGGCTTTTTGTTTTGTTTATTTTTTTTTTTCATATAAGACAACATATTAATAATAATATGTAAAAAAAAGACGCATAATATTAAAATTATGGTAGTAATAGAAGGCGTTTTAAGCCAAATATTGCTTACTTTTTCATGAGCGATCGGACTTTTTTCAAAGTCCGATTGAAGAGGGTTTTCTGACTATTTGAACTTTTACCCGTGTCCTTTGAGCCGGTACTGTAATTCGATTGGGTATCTTCACGGTCATCTTCGGCCGAGCTGATGCCTTCGGGGCTCTGACGGGACACTGTGCGCTCAGGTGTAACAGATTGTGAGTCTCTGGCTGAGGCCGATGGTGTGGCTAGAGTGTTTGGTGGTTGTGGTGATGATTCGTCTACCGATTCCATATGATCTAAGCGTTTTTTAAGTTCGGTTGTCATTGGTGTGGCAAGATTATGCATGCTTTGTGTGACTTCTGTAACGCTGGGAGCTGTTAATGGAAAATCATCCAATAACTGATCTAGACTTCGAGATTTTCTGTTTTGTGCATTCAGCAATGTATTTGACTTTTCTCTTTTAAGAACGACTGATTCACAGCTGGCTTCGATTGGGGTACCATTGTCATTGCTACTTGCGACAACGGTGTCATTGCTAACAGATCCTCCGTCTAGCAGACCATTCAGACTTTGACTCAAAAAATTTGATGAAGGTGACGCTTTTGATGGAGTTGTGCTTGCCACAGCTGAACTGCGACGTCCTGATTTATACGGAGACACTGGCACCGGAACACCAGGGCCATTATATACCACACTTGACATACTGCTATTCACCGGTCTAGCCGATACCTGACTCGTTCGATACGGCGGAAAGAGAATATTTCTTTTGGATCCACCACGACCGCCATACGGACCAATGCCACCCATCGAACCTGCACCAGAGACCACACCGCTACCACCGTGGTGCCCATTGCCACCTAAATATGTGCCGCCCGGACTGGAGGATTTACGGTACCTATTTGCCGGATGATTAGCTGCTAGTTTGTGATTAGTATTAAATTTATTATTATTATTATTAATTAAATTAGTGTACGTAGACTTGGGGCAATCTAGTCAACAATCAGGACCTGATCGCCCCGTTGTTGTTGTGATCGAAGGCCCACCTTGTCCGCCATTTGTTCCTGGATAGCCACTTGCACCATTGTTATTGCCGCTGCCCGCACTGCCAACTACACTGCCGCCACAACTACTCACGCCCGTCTGGTAATCGGAATCGTTGCTGTGCATTCTTTGGTATGTTACCGAAGCTGATCCCGGAGTGCTTGGTGCCATTCCGATACGATCGGGATTCTTTTCACCGCGCATGAATCTAGATAATGATGAATTCACATTTAGGATTGATATATTAGCTTTCTTGTGAATAAAAACCTTTCTAGTTTATCGATGCAAGCATCCTGGTAGTCATGTATCCATGTGACTCCATTGAAATGGCAAACAGTACGCATATCTTCTGGAAGTCTTTCAGCCTCTGGCCAAGAAAAGTTGTCTATGATCGGGATAATATTGCAGTTTGAGTTGAGAGCAGCAACAATTTCCTATAATAAATCAGGATTTTTAACTCCATTCTTTACAACCACTTTCTTTAATGACTTACCCTGTGAACCCAGTCCTTGCCATCATAGTCTTCGACGCACCTTTCCAGCGCATTTGGTGTTAATACTAAAATAAAGTGCTTAGCTTGTCTGATGCTGTTCAACAGACCATTGTCAAACTTTCCAGCTTCTAGTCGTTCAACGTCAATGAACACTGAAAAGCCCCGTAACTGTAGATGGACCTAAAATCAAAATCAAACATAAGTTTTTTACTTCGTTAATTGATGAGTTTGAACTCACTTTGAGAAGACTGGCCAATTGTGAGCCATTTGATCGCCGGTAGCTCACAAATACATCCAGCGTTTTGGCCATATTCTCCTCTGATACACTTTGCAGGGAGTTCTCTAACGATTTAACTGCATACAGGATTCTATTTCTATGAATTGAGTTTTCTATGCCACAATCTCTCTCCAGCATATCTTCATTCAATTGCCTCAGCGAAGATCTATCAATTCCGGCATTTAGCATGGCATAGGTATACGTACAGTACTCAGGACCAATTTCGTTCAAAAACTGACACATTTTCGCACAGTCTTTCGATGAGTAGTCAGCCATCTTTTTCAGGCTTTGAAGTTCACGAGCGAAACGCTTCCTTAGGATACCGTTCATGATACCAATGTCTTCTCGGAGATTTTGTTCATTTAACTTAAGCAAAAGATCGCCATCTACTTGTGATTCGGCAAACTGATGTTCGAAGGCACCAAAACCAATTTGTTTCACCCACTCTTGGACATCTTCGACTGACCAAAGTGGAACTTGTTGAGAAAGTTTATGAGGGACGGTTTCTCCGATCAAGCGTAATGCCTGAGCAGCAAATTTTGATGCAATTGCATTTGGACAGCTTGCCACATTTTTCAATGGTTCTATGGCACCGATTTCGCGGAAAATTTCAGTGTTTCCTTGTTCTTTCTTGATACCGGCTTCCATGCAGAAATGAAAAGCCGCTAAATTTCTGGCTTCTTCACGGTTTGAACTCAAAACTGGCACCAATCGTTCAAGCCAGTTTTTGCTTTGACCGTGCGCATGTGCCAAGTTGGACTTGGCAAACTCTGATGGATCATGAGAGGTGACAAATGGCTCAACCAAATCCAAAGTTCCTGACTTAAGAACCTCAGCTTCGATTTCTTTATTGGCAACCAAAACAGCAATGGCTAAGCAGGCATAATACTTAATGTTATCATCGTGATGGAAAGCAAGGGGAAACAACCACATGGGAACCTTTCTGTTTATCATGGCTTCCTGATTCTCAGCACCGCCATATAAGGACAGATTTGCTAAGGCACTAGCACAATGCCGCAGAGTTTCTACATCATTTGTGCGGCACTCAAATAGAACTGCATCAAGACCTCCAAGTCGAATCACATCGTAGCAAGTTCCTTCACTGTGTTTGAAGAGATGTTCTAAGATTCCAGTGCCGACTCTCGAGTGCTGAGTGTCAGTATTTTTCGTACAGACACATGCTACCTTAACAACTTTATCGAGCCCATTGTCCACGACATGTGTCCTGTTTTCTGTTGTCAGGCACTGTTCCAGTAGGCGTGCCGAAGAAAACCGTACAGCTTGATCACTTTGCATGCAATTCTCCATCAGCATATCGAGACCGCCACTCAGACGCAGGGAATTACACAAACTATAACCAAGTTCATGACCATGAGTTGGAACAGCCCAAGCATTTTGTATAACCTCATTAATGGTATCTAATTGAAGAGGATTCTCGTTGAAATTTCTTTCTTTTAGCTTATCAATAACTTCCTCGAGATAACTTGAATATTTATTCTTCGTATTTTCAATGTCTCGCAATGAACTACTTGAAGTCAAAGATTTCAAATCATCAAACTCTAGATCAATTCTCTTATGGCGTGGAATTGTACTGTTCCCCGAACTGGATACACTTCTCGTCGTATAAGTTATGTTTGTAGATTGGGCTGAAGATTTTTGCATTTCTTGATTTATAATACCACCATTCATTGTTGTTGTTTGGCTATTTTGTTTTTGTGAGATTGCCTTCCTTTCGGCACTGAAGCTTTTGCCTTCGACTTTAATACTTTCGGCAGCTACATCGTTGAAATTGGTTTGGATGTCGTCACGGGTGCGTAAGGTTTGGGCATTCTAAAAAGATAGAAGAAAATTTTAATTTAACTTTTAAGACAGATTTGAGATTTAATTTTGTTTGTATTTTGGTCTGGTAATGCCATTTTCAAAATTGTTATAAAATAGTTCTTAAAAAATTACATAGCAACCCTAAAACACAAGAGTTGCAGTCTGCCAGACAAGGTGTTTCTGAACCAACTACTAAAAAAATTATCATCCCTACATTTGTTATAAAATCACTGACAAAAAACATTACCAGCTGTCTAACTAACTGGCTGAACACAATGCAGACGGAGCTGGAATAGCTAGTTGTCAAAATAATGGATAAGAACACAACCTAATGCGGGAACCCTTGTAGGGTACACACGGTGGCGCTGCCTTTGCGCCACCATCAAAGTAATAAAAAGTAAAAAGCAAAAAGTAACTAGAAAAAAAAAAAACCGTCAATTAAGTGGTAGCGACGGTGGTCTTTGGACCTCCGTCAATTTTAAGATAAAAACGTAACTCAAGTTAGTAGTTTCAGGGTGGCTTGTCCCCCAGTAATTCGGACTGCTTATAAAAGCAGCAAATACGGAGCTAGGAAGCAACATTAGGGATTGGTGTTCAACAGCGCTCCAAGCAACCAGCAATGGCCAGGATGGAAGTAACATTTTGTGAGAGATGTACAATAGCGCTCCATATAACGACATCGATGGACGAAAACTTCCCACCCAGCTAATATTTTACTGCTAGATACCCAACGGTACATCAGGCATCGACTACAACAGTAAAGTTTATAACGTGACAACAATTTTATAACGTGACAATCCAGCGTGCAACAGTGTTTCTGTCTTCATACATATAAAGTGTTCAAATATTTAAGTATACTGTGATAGTTTCACTTTATCGTTTTGATATTTTAATGTAATATAATTTGTTTCAATCAAATTTTCATTGAAAACTTAATAATTAATTATTTACGTATATTCCTAGGGCGGTCTCGCTCTATCAAGCTATCTAATCATATCATTTATAAGTGTTAATAATTTAAACATAATATATGCATTGCATATATAGTAAAAGTACTGAGCTCTCGCTCTAACTTCAAAAGAAATTTTATTCTCAATGTAAATTATTTTATTTTAGTGTTAGTTTTTAAGGTATTTGTAAATATATATGTGACTTTCCGTCTCAAGCAAAAAAATAACACTTATGAGCAAAAGTAGTGTAACTATATATCTTTTATATAATAACTGTTCGCCACGAGGCTTTACATTATACACAACTGAAAAAGAAGGCCATACATTACAGCCACTTTTGTACTCGCTAAAGCGAACAAGAATTAGAATTAGAATAAGACAAAAATGTAACTCGAAACTAAAAGACTCAATAAAATTCAATTCAATTCAATTCAACACAACCTAATGCATGTTGTGAAAACTATGACATGCAATTGTAATCAGAATGGTGCTAGAATAGAATAAACGAATGCAAGAAATTCATATTTTGTACCTTTAATATTTATCTCTTCAGTCAAAAGTTTGATTCGTTTTGCTTTCGGACTTACGGAGCTATCTTTTCTAAAAAATTGCTAGCTGAATCACTGCGTTTGTTTTTAACTTCCACGCACTTCTGTTAATTGTGGAAAATGTTTACTTGACAGATCGGAAGAGAACATTTCGTTCGATTCTAACATTAGCTTCAACTTTCCTTTTCCAATTATATTTGGCCCTTAATGCCCAAACTATAATAGTAGCGGAACCGTAAGAAATGGAATCAATATAGTATAACGGCTGTTTGTTCAGTTTCAGTTTTCCTCGAGATTTGCATTCAACCTATAAGAGTGGAGTTTACGTTTAGCAAAGCAAATTTGACAGTCTGTCAAATATAATATGTGACATTTCCTTGCGTTCGCATCCGACAAATAATGGGAGACTCAAAGAACTACCGTCACTTAAGGAAACTAAACAAAATGTCATGCTTATGATTATGGCTATAGTGGTTCGACTTTAATCTGAAATTTTTAATAATTCAGCCCAACTGATAAGCAACAACGGAAAACCAAGTTGATTCACACACGTTGCGAGAAAGATATGAATAAAAAAACATACACGAGTAGCAATCACGTTTAATTTTTATACTTACATTCATTTATTTTTTCACAAACATTTAAATTTGTAAACAAGTTCTGAATCATCGAAGCAAAATTATTTATGAGTTTTTAGAAAATGCTTACGTATTTTTTTTTTTTTTGTAAAAACAAGTCATAATGCAAAAAAATATTGATTGGAAAACAAGACACAACTGATCTATATATAATTATGTGGGGAAATCCCAGAAAATGTAAGTAAAATGGGCAAAACAGGCATAACCCATTCTTGTCTTTTTCAAATCATAAACAATTTGCATTTTCTTACGAGTGCAGATGCAACTAGGATTCTCGGAAACGAACCTTGTCTAGAAAAACAGATGGCCATGCTAGTTTAGGTACCCACTGCAAATGCAATATAACAATGAGACAGATAGGGGTTAAGTGATGAAGCCAAAGCAGTGATAGTTTTATAAAATAAAGGGCACACCTGGGTCGCACAAACCGGCTCTAGTGGCAATTTCACTGAGTAAAAAAAAAAGTTTTGAGATAACAATTAAATATGAAATTACGATGATAGCGTAGTCAAAAAAGTGGTTCTGGAAATTGTGTCTGTCTGTCTGTATGTCAATCTTTGTGTTTCAGCACCTACAGCCTAAACGACTGAACCGATTTGCTTCAAATTCCTTTGAATAAAAATTGCGATTTTTTTAGCTTAAAAATTTACGGTAGGTACCTGCCATAACCGTTATAAAGACGGTTAATTTTCTCGACTCTTTTTTTGTGTATTGTCTTTTGTTAAGATGAAAACAAAAATTTTGACAAGCCTATTAAAGGTACCTCCCATAGAACCGTAATTTTTTTTTCTTGAGCTATCTCATGAACGGCTAACTCGATTTTAACCCGAAAAATATTTTTAGAAATGTCTAGATTATTTAATTAGAAAATATTTAACTGTGTTTAATCTAGCGTTTTTATGATACAATACCGGAGGCGAATGATTCAACACATGACTACCGAAAACATTAGATTACCAATTTCAAAGATTCACTAAAAAATAATTAAAACAATTTAAAGAAAAACTACACAGATTTCAAAAGAAAACGTACGTAGTATCAATTTTAATTTCACTGTTTAATCAAGAAAATATTGCGATGATATGTGGTGCTGATTATTAATTAATTAAAACTTTTTCTAAGAAGAAATGCAAAAATTCCCAGTCATAAACTGGGAAAGATTTTATGTTTTCTTTTTTTATTCAACGTAGGTTCCTATTTGTCAATGATAATTAATATTTTTTTTAGAGGAATTAATTTAGAATTGAATGAAATCATCACTCAACAGTCAACTATGGATTCAGATAGAGGGGTATGAATATATGTAAAAGGAGTTAAGATACATCATTCAAAAATAAGTTTTGTTGACGAGACATTTCATCTGTGATCAGGATCACAGTAGGTATAGTTATTTCGAATGTAAAGTCCACATCTTAGGCGATGAACTTAGTGGTGATGCAGAGATTATGGATGATGACAAAACATTGGGTCTGTTAAGTTAACGGCGAAAGGATATCCAAATGCTAAAGAAGCATCAGTTATAAGCTAAGACGTAAAGTTGCCTTCTGAGACTTACTGTTTGAACAGAATGGTGTAGCTGCAGCTGCAGCATGTAGCACTGTCAAAGTAAAGACAACGCCAATCCTATAACACGGCTACAATGTGTAGCTGCAGCACAAGTTTCCTCAACTTAAACTTTGGAATATAATGCTTGCTGCTTTTCGAAATTTGACAAAAAAAAAACAAAATCAATACTAGATACACCATTTTGGACGAGCTTGCTATATTATGACTATGCGGTACTTTTTGACTGTAGTTTTGACAGTGCTGCTGTTGCTGCTGCAAGCTATTTTATTCTGTTCACCCAAGTTACTGACTGAATACAATAGACTGCTAAAACTACAACTGTAGCTGGAATAGCTGTCAAAATGTGAGAAAATGAAAACCAAGATTCAAATATTTAATGTTCTGTTAAAAACTCCTAGTCTGGCGTAATCCAACGCGGCATTTATAAAACATCGTGTCAAAATAATTTTAACGCCGCGTTTAAAACGCGTTCTTTTTGACAAGGTCTTTACTCAGCACGGACTGCAGCACCTACTACAGTTGCGGCGTGTTGTGTTTGAAAAAAAAAATTTAATTTGTGTGCATTCAAAATTTTGACAGCAATGTGATAGAGATAAATATTAAAACAGTTGGTGAATTTGATAACAAATATTATTTTTGCTTAAAACTAAGACAAAGCGGATTTTTTCGAAACGATAATATTGGAATGTTACGGTATACCAATATTCTTCTCATGTGATCGCTTGTTGCTAATTGATCCAGTCAACCAGTGTCTCTTATGAAACTTTGTTTTATTCACTAACAAATGATATGTTTACTATAGATGGAGTCATTTATTTAGTTACCTTAAAAAAGTCATATTGAAAAAAAAAAATCAATCGTCTAAGCTCTCGTGTCATTTCTGGTTCTGTGAAAAAGTGAATCGAATGAATCGTTTTTACATTCACTTTTACACTTTGTTTTCATTTTTTTCGATTCACCCTCGACTAAAAAGCGATTCTCGTTCCATTCCTGAAACTCTAGTGGTGAATTTAATATTGTGCAATAAGCTGATTAAAGAAGTAGTCTTTAGCTATCTGTAATTTAAACATTATTCTGAATTTCAAAGCAAATCATAATTTTCACTTTCACAAGAACATTAATTTTCAAATAAAGTGTGTGGAAAAATGTATTTCTGACGTATTACTTTTTAGTTTCACCTTTTTTCATAACGAGAATCGAAATTGTGGTGAAATATGTATTTTTATTTAATTTATTCATAGAACAAGAATTAACGGACTGTATATTCTTCAATCGCCATCAAAATTGTAACGAAAACTTATTTTACTTCACTGTTTAAATTTTAAAAGAACACTAAATCGATAAACTGAAGTATTTCATGAGGAGAGAAACATATTATTGATAAACGATTCATTAAATAATAGTTCCGATAAAAAATCTAAAAACAAAACTAATAAAAGATGACAAAACTTGATTAATTAAATTAATTATAATATCTTAAGTGCTTCTGTATTTACATAGTTTGAGCGAAGTTGATTTCATATAAAAGCTCATTTAAAAGTAAGTAAGAGGTGATCTAAGCAAAGTGTATTCTTTAGATCACCAACGTATTATCGTCTTAAGTGGTTTGACAGATATATTAATTGATAAGGAAGCTCAAAAATGATAAAGATAATATTTAAATAAAACTAGCAAAAAAAGAATGTCTTAATGTCATAGAAAATAACTATATGATTATGAAAACTAATTACTTGTCTTACAAAATTAAATATACATATCTATTAGTACCTAATAATAATTTAAATCTAACACTTTTGTTAACCATACAAATATATTACAACTTTACCGATTGCTGTTCAACTTCAATTGGAATATCACGAACGTTATATTTTCTCATATTGCTATTGTTACTTCCAGTAGATAATGGCGGCGAAGATGATTGTTTTCTACCGCTACGCGAAGAAAGCGAAGATGGTGGCGATGGCGATTCACCCGGTGAAAATGGACTCTCGACAATTGTTACTCGCGGACTAAATGGACTTCCGCTCTCGCTCTCATAGCGTGACCTTGAACTTGAGCTAAATTCAGAACCGGATAATGGCGGAGGGGATAGTGGCATCTCAACAATAGGACTAGGTGATCGCGTTGGAATAAAATCAGATTGACCGCTCGATCGAAAAACACCTTTTCGTACACCCCAAGGAGCATTGGCTGACATGCTTTAAGTTCTGTTTGTTTATTATTTTTCTGATTGTTATTTTGTTTGTTTTTTTTTTTGCCAAAATAAAAAAAAGGAAGAACACTCAAAAGAATATTATTTAAATATACACTTGTCTCATGTCAGTCGTGATTTAACAAATAATAGATACACAGAGATATAATTTTAGCATCTACAAGTATGTGAATATGGTATTTTTAAACAAATTAGCTAATGTTAATAAAATTTACTCCCGAATCGGACCGCACCACGATAAAATTAGTTTATAACCACCATCGATCGCGGCGAACCGATTGCTTGATCAGACGAATTGCGACTCTCTGACTGACAGCAAGATCATGAACAATACAATTTTTTTTCAGCTGCGCGCACAAAATAGCTCACGGGGCGCGCATGAAATGTGCAACTACGAAACGATAAAATTAACATACACAATCGATTTTCGTCTTAATCGAGCACATTTAATTATCAAATGCTTCCTAGAAAAGCTAAACGCGAGAATAAGAATAATATATACGAATGTCAAGAGGTTAGTTTCACACATAAAACTATGTAACACTTCCGTCTAACAGTATTCAAGAAATAGGGTTTTGATATATCAGCAGTCACACACAGTTTAGACTTTCTGTATATTTTCAAAAAAAAATGCACTTTGGTGTTCTCGAACTGAATGTATCGTTAGTTAGTCGTTTATTTTTCGGTTTGACGTCTTCTTTCAGAAGGTCGAATAGTGTCTATTATTAAATTTTTTTTGTATAAAGTCCGACTAAATGATATTTTATTGCTGATGGCGATGCGGAGCGCGCTTAAAGCAAACACACCATTCTCGGAAGAACGACACGCGAATGTGAATAAAAATGTGGAAAACGTTCTTCAAAAAATTCTGTGTTTATTTGAAAAATTATGTTTGAATGTGTGAATGCGTGTCTATATATTATATTATAAAAGAATCAAAAATAGAATTGAGAATACAATGTTTTAAAAGCTCAAGAGATTATATCAATCGACAAGCGAGATATTTTGGAGATTATAATGCTACGTTTACACGCGTAAGAAATTCTTTTTTGCGGAAGCGTATTTTAGTAAACATTGTCATGTTCAGTTCATGCTAGAAAATATTTTTCAATACTCTTTGATAAGAAAAAAAAAAATATATAAAAATACAAGTGAAGGATGCTGTTGTCTATTAATTTAAACATAAAAATATACAACATTTAAAGCACTAGCTCTAGCTTTAAGGAAACAAATTTAGAGTAAAAACATAGTTTTTTTTACATAGACGAACACCAAAATCTCAGAATAGACTTTTTGGTGATTTCCGCCAAACGCTGACATTTTTTCATAATCTACGCACCAGTTTATGAAATCAATCACATATATTAAAAAAATGTGGGCAAAAGCACAAATTGAAATTGTGTAAAAATAAATGTCTTTACAATTGCTAAATACCGGTAGTGGGTTCGCAAAGCAAGAATAGATGAAACAACATTCTGAATTACGACATAACTATAACGGAAAGAATTTTCTTTTCAGTTTCCACTGAAATTCAAGTAAGTTGACGCAGTCGGTTGAACTCACTACATCCATTTATAAAACCGGTTTCTTGAATACAATTGATGTGTTAGATTACCACGCCACAAAAAACTAGGTACAGATATAATTTTTTTTTTAAGCGATCTACAAACTCCAGGATTTTCCAAAGGATCGAGACTAACAGCCCGATTCTCCCAAACATCAGTGATACCTCGCAAGTCATAACAAGAGGTGAAATTGATTTTATTACTTTTTCGGATTCTCCCCCGCAGTCACAACTTGTAAGAGTTATAAAAACAATCTGCTACAAAGGGGCACAGCACTCGAATTTCAATAGTTTTTTTTTTTTTTTTTTGCTTTTTTTGTGAGTTGAAACGAAAGGAATTCTTTATTATGTATTTTTATTTTGATAATTCTTTGGGTTATGCAACTTATCGTTAATTAAAAAATATCAAATTAAAAAAAACTTTTTGGAATTGTTGAACTTTTCTTTTCTTTATTAATTCCTAGGTGATCACATTTTTTTTATAGGTAAATTTTTTCTTCGACTATCCATGTTTTTTCTTCAAAAAAGCTAGTTTTGCATTACCACACATATTTTTCACTGATATTAGTTCGGATACGTTGTTTATTTCTATAAAATTTGTAAATTTGATTGAATTATTTACTTTTCACATAAATTTTCCACAGAAAAATTAAAAAACTTTATCGTGTTCTGTCACAATCAGCTGTTCCAAGTCGAAGAAAAAAACTCACCATAACGCGGTGAGTTTACTTATGACTTTTCTTGTGAGGATTGGGGGAGAATTCGATAAATGTTATCGAGTCACAACAATCCTCGCAATAAATTGTCCCAAGGGCTTATGACTTATGACTCCTCACAAGGGGGAGAATCGGGCTGTAAAAACAAAATCGAAGCAATCAAATTTAAAAAAATTAATAAATTAGGTGGAACTGACAGCTCCGAAGAAACACGGCCTAGTGACTTACAACTCTCAATCAATCCTTTTGTGTGCGTTATTAGTTCTACGGCACACTAACCACTAAACCACGGGGCACTACAAATTTCAAATCCTTGCAGTTCACAGCACTATTGGAATTTTTAATGTACTTGAAGTCTGGAAGCATTTGAAGATACTATCGAAAAAGTGTAGTGTTGTCAAAAAAACAAACTTTTTGTCCATTTTTTTTTGTCTAATTTTTCAAGGCTAAACGCTTATATCTAAAAACTTTCACTTTCACGGAAAAAAAGTGAGGGAGGCAAAAAAGTTTTACAAACAAATCTTAAGCACTAAGTATTTTTAGTGTAGGTTAGGTTAGGTTAGGTTTATGTGGCTGTCAGGAAGACTACTGACACACTTAGACCACAGATAGATCCGTTGTGATACCACGAAATGAGCGAGGGAGTATTTCTTTAATTAAACCAGTTGGAGCTTCTTATGAAGCGATGTAAAGATAGAATATCAACGTTCGACATATCGCTTGGATCGTCGAAAAAGAAATTACCCAGGTGTAATTTACGTCTTTGGGAGAGAGCTGGGCATGAACAGAGAAGATGGGTGATACGTCTCCTCGTCCATGCAGCTTCTGCAAAAATCATTAGAGAATACGCCAAGTCTTATGGCGTGTCTTCCTATGAGGCAGTGTCCGGTTATGACACCAATTACGGAGCTAAGATGTAATCTGCTCATAGATAACAAACATTTAGTACGTTTCTGATCTAATTTTGGTCATATTTGCTTTGTCGCTACGCAGGTAGTAGTGTTTGTTCATCTTAAATTTGTTTTCTCTATGGCATTTAGTTTTAGCATGAGTTTTAGTGTAATTCTCTAGCAAATCGAAGTCGATATTATATTTATATAAAAATGTTCCTTTATAAAATTTTTTCATTCCTTATTTCGCTGAGATTTTTTTTTTTTTTTAATAAGATTTTAAATTTGTCATTTGTACTTACACTGTTTATGTTAGTTTCAGATACTGTATGGTAAATGGTATGATGCTCATCTATCATACAGATTTTATCAATATTCGAAGAAGAATAACAAAACAATTTTTTTTCATATCGCCACTTCATTATTTTCATAAATTTTTTACCGTTTCGATTTTTATCCATTTCGTTTAATAATTTCGTTTTCGAAATTCGCGTATTCCAGAATAAACCTTTCAGTTTGGAAAGCAAATATTAACTGAGTTTTGTTTTTTATTAAACAACCATAATAATATTGATGTAATCACAGGATCATGATTCAACTGGTGTATTACATTTTGAATACCATTTTATCGGGAATAGCATCGTATATGAGTAGTGCAAGTAATATAGTTACTTAATCAGACTACCGAAGCGTATTCTAAGAGGTTTTCAAAATTAAGAGGATGAAAATACCGTTAGTCGAAATGAACTTCAGAGTTTTAAAAAGTAGATGCTTAGGACTTCTAACATAAGCCAATCGTACTACAAGCCATTTTTAAATTATTTTAGGAAAAACGTTTTTCAATATATGGTAAACAATGCGAATTTCCCACCATTCCGCAATTTCGTTTGAATACACCTGAAAAAATAACGAACAATATCCAATTATAATATTGGATGAGTATTCTGTTGCAAGAAAAGCCTAATAAGACTGTGCGACGAAATGGCATTTTCTTATTTGTTATCATGTTCGACTCAAATGGCTAAAATCCGACAAAAAAAAATTAATTAACTATAAAATGCTAAGATACCAACATATAACCAAAAAATCTAAGGAAACAATTCTACGAGAACAACTCACAAAAGTTAAAAATGAAAACAAATATTTTATATATTTTTGTGAGTCTTATCGCATAGTGTGCTTTTACATTATGATTCTGGAGTCATGACTCTGTCGACGATTTTTTATTTGGTTTCTGTGCCGTGCGTCACGATGCTATTACACCTTGATTTTGAGAGTCATGACTCTAATTATTTGAGAGTCCCCTTTTCCATCCTTTTCGCACAAGAGCATTTTGTATACAAAGCATGCATGTACAATCTTTAAGAAGCGTAAATAAATGAAGTGAGCGAGAAAAATTACGAACAGCAGAAAAGAACAGCAAAAAAAAAAGTCATGAAAAACTTGGCCCACGGCGCACAGGGCTGTTTATGTGCCGTCTCATTGTTTCGATTTTTTCCTTTCGTTCGCACTTATGTAGTTTCAAAAGAGTCATGACTCCAAAATCATGGTGTAATAGCACACCAAAGAATTCGAAAAAATGAGACGGCAGATAAGCAGCCCTGAGCGTTGCGTCGTGGCCTCGTGGGCCAAGTTTTTCATGACTCGTTTTTTGCTGTTCGTCATTTTTCTCTCTCGCTTCTTTTATTTTCGCTTCTTGAAGAGTGCACATGCATGCTTTGTATACAAAATGCTTTTGGGTGAAAAGGATGGAAAAGAGGACTGTCAAATTAGAGTCATGACTCATAAAATCAAAGTTGTAATAGCACCTTGACGCACGAAACAAAAAACATAAAGGAAATTTGGCTATAGAGTCATGACTCCAGAATCATGGTGTAATAATACACTAGCATCACTGACGTACCTACTTGTAAATTGTTTAAACATTAAGGGTAGGTGCTAAAAAGCAAGGTAGGCATTCATTCAGAAAGAAAAGTACGAGTTTGCATACCTATTTCCATTTCGCACTTTCTTGTTTCACTTTATTCGTTGTATAAAATTTTTTATTTCGTAATTTAAGCGTTAAATTATAGTTTGAAATTAATTTTGATCAATTCCTCCCAAATTTTTACATATTATATGCTAATTAATTCTTACTTTAATTCTTAATTTTTGTACCAACTATGTACTATGGTAAAATTATTTAAGGTTTTATCATAGTGTAACCTTAGTTTTAATAAGCGAAAAAATTAAATGGCAATATAAAAATTAAGACATTAAAATGCCTTTTAAATTAAATGAAAAATGTGAAATTAAAATTGCAAAACGAAGTTGTCAAACCACTTTGAAAAACTTTAATTTCCAAATGTCAAAAAGCGACATGGAAAATGCAGAGTAAACAAAATGTGGAACAAAAAACTGCGAATGAACTCAGTCGAAAAAATGGAGTTTCCGTTTGAGGAAATGCTAAGCAGATATAAGCACAACAAAAAGTTGTTAAATTTAAGCTTTTCGCCGTAAAGCTGTAAATGAGTTAAATCATTTAGTGATTGCATTCATTTGAATGAAGACTGCAACGTGATGAATCATATTTAATACAGTGATTTAATTCACAGAATTCAAAATGATTTCAGAATTAAGCATGTTCAAATCCCATTCATTTTGAATTCGTGATAAAAATTACTGGCTTCAAAATTTAATTCAGAATGCAGCGTGTTGAAATCCCATTAATTTTGAATTAATTTTTTTAAATCACTAAATTGATTCGCATTCATTGAATTGAATCCCATTAATTTTCAATTCAGTTTGTCAATTTTTATTTTTTGTATAAAACTTAATCTTATCCAATGCGATTGTAATTTTTGTTTTATTCAAAAGAGAATGGCAACAAAACATCCTTAATCCTGAAGGCTATTCAAATTGAATGCTTTTATTGAATGGGATTTAAACGCTCTTAATTATGAATTCATTTTAAATTCAGTGATTGAAGTCAGTGAATGCAAAATAATTCAGTGATTTAAGTCACTGAATTCAAAATGAATAGGATTTGAACATGCTTAATTCTGAAATCATTTTGAATTCATTGATTTAAATCACTGAATTCAAAATGAATGGTGAAAGAAAAAAATGTATTCTAGTCATTTTGAATTCAGTGATTTTAATTCATTTTTATCAAATTGAATTCAGACTTCACGTGAATACATTCGCAATTGATTTATCGGAAACCCGAAATGGAAACATTTAATTTTAGTTTCAAATAAAAGATATAAAACAGACTGTGAAATTTGACGCGAATGTTTTGCATTTTATAACTGACCTTCATTAATTATTGTTAATGCTTCGGTTTGTTTGCATTCAGCTTATTATGAAAATACTGATTACTGCGATGTTGAAACATCGCCAGTGAAGCAGGTAATGAACACAATGGGAAATGAATTTGGAATTGGAACACACTTCCTATGTTTATAATTTAAAGCTGCCTCACGACAGTACTCACCCCTCACCCCTTTCGCCTACGAACTTTCGTGAGTCCGGTATCAAATTTCCCAGTCTAAACAGACTCCAAGACAAAATCTTAATCCGTTTGTATTTCGGCTTTAATTGAAATGATTTACATGGCTCACAAGTTATTGGAATTCTAGTTGTCAATATGATCAAAAATGAGTTCACAATCTACAAGAAGTATGAGAACAAATTGAGGGCGACTAACGTAAATATGCTTCGCATGCAGCAGGTGTGACAAGGCTTGATCGAGTAAGAAGTTGGAGGATCTGTAAAAGCCTTCACCTCCACCTCAAAAATGTCATGGTTCATAATATATAGCATATTTTCAACTCAGCTGCTCTCTCATCCATCTACTAAAGAGACGCTGACACCCCTTCCAAAAAACCGTATTCATAATGAACACCGGGATGTATACTTCAGCGATGGTGGATTCACTGCGTAATGCGTTGGACCGGTCACTGATGCTTATTCATAGCGTGCTAGAAAATTCACTTAGCACTATTCAGTGGGTGCTATATTCACAATTAAGTGTGGTAAAATTGTACCGCAGTGAATTGTGATTGTGAATAACAATCAATTGTGTTAATCGAGGAATAAATTGTGCACGGTGAATTATTAAGACTAAGTATTGCTGTACTCACTTGTTTCGATTTATGTTGTATATGTACTGTCACGTGTGACGAAGTCTGTTAATTCACAGTGCAGATTTAACTGTTCAGTATGCACTATTCACATTGGTATACAATTCACTGCGGCGGCGGACTGTTGTACACAATTTATTTTGGTGGAAATATTCACTGTGGCGAAAGTTGAATTGTGTACCACAGTGAATTCTGCACAGTGAATTTTTCACACAGTGAATAAGCCTAGATTACATATTTGATTGATTCCTAGAGCCTTATTATTTTACCAATCTATAACATATTTCCGTTATATTTTACGTTTATAATGCTTGTTCTGCCAAATGATACAATGGTACCTTATGATTTTTAAAAACAAAACGCAAGTGTGAGACTTATTTATTTATACTCAACTTATTAAATAAAAGCAATAATTTTTAAGGGTCTTTTCCACTTGTTGCTGACAAAGCATGACAGTAATCACTGTTATAATATTTCATCACAATTTAAAATTCTATAATTTAGCAATAAAAAAAGTTCCAACAAGTTTTAGTATTTTGTCCCAAAACAGCCAAATAAATCATTCTTTTGCCAACTAAGAAAAAAATATCTTTTCAATTAAAATACTTGCACTTTTATGAACACCGGCATATCATTTATGACAGGTATTTTTGTTTTTAATTAAAATAGTGACACCATAATTTTCTATTTAAAGACATGGCATAAGTTTTGACAATATTTTCAACATTATCTTGGATACCTTCCAACAAACGAAAAAGCTTGGAAAATCATAATTTTTATTTAATTTTGTTTATTAAAGATGTTCAAACAAAAAAATGCGTCACTAATATTCCATGACGATTAAATCACCGGCTGTATGTTTTTCACAAAAAAAGAAAAATTAAAACAAATTTTTAGCAAATTGATAAATTACTTCCATTTTTTTTAAAACTGACAGAGATGTCAAATATGTCGAGCTGAAAAATTTATTTTTTTGTTTAAAACTTCCGAAGTATATTGACGTGAATATGGATATTAAAAAAAATTAACTGATTTTTTTTTTTATTTACCGATAATAATTTCTGGAAAAATGATTTGTTATGTTTTCCTTGTCGTTGTACAGATGTCGATGGTAGAATTCTCACACAAGCCGAGAAACACTTTGTTAACAACATTTCATTAAAAGCAAATGGATCAAACTAAGGAAGGATTTTGTATCCTAATTTTCACACAATATAAGTATACTAAACATAATTAACTAAATTAGGGACAAATCGATAGATTACGAAGCTTTTTGTTTAGCAATTCATTATTTTTGTTGGCAATAAATTCAAAGATATGCTAATTAATTTATGTCTCGAAAATAATTAGAGTCACCACCACGTCAATAGTCCTCCGAGTAGACTGATTAAACAAAAAAATTCCCGGCGAAAAAGTGAAAGTCTTTGTTGGATTTTATCTTTCCCCTTGAAATTGGGGTAAATCACAGGGATTGCTTATGGAGTTTTTTTTTTTTATTTGCCATATATTGCACCCATATAGGGTTGAATAAACCATGCTACTACTGGGGTTGGATTTGCGCAGAGTTCTTCGTATTCTACAAAAGGCAACACTCCTTAAAGTCTTAGAATGTTAATAGGTCTCTAAAGAAAAGAGCTTCAAGTACAGTTGGGTCATTTTCATAGAAGCTTTTTGAATTTATAGAGGTTATGGTAACGAGCTTAGTGGTATTTCCATGGCGTGTAATGGTCAGGGTCATTTGATATTCTAACAAAGATAAAATTCTAAGAATTAAGGACGAATGTTATTGTCGAAATGCATTTATTATAACGTCCATTGCAATTTGTTCAAGTTTTTACTTAATGGAAAATCAATGGGATTTCATGATGGAAAAAAATTTTACTCATACGCCCTACATTTTATTTATGATTTTAAGAAGCTTTCTTTTATTAAGAGAAGGCGCCATAGAATATTTCTTAAGCTGTTCATGAGAAATCTGTCTGGAAATTTAGTTTAAATTAATGGAGTGAACGTTATGATCAAGGCATGTAATTGGTATATTAAATTTAAATGATATTTGTGAATGCTATGAATGGAATAAACAACGACTTTTTTACACGCTTTAAGAAAAATTTAAAAGTAGAATACATCACAATAAGGATTGCATGAAAGCTATAGGAAATAAATGGGGATTATCCTCACATATAACTCACTCGGTCTTCACAGCGATCAACAGACCGATTCTTATGTATGGGATAGCAGTATATCCACCATATAGGGCTTTTTAGGTAACAACGATATATCTCTTTCTCGTTCTCACAGAATTGTCAAAAACAGCAGTATGGTGAACAGCTGATTTTTTTTTTTATCATTGTTGAAAAATTGATTGAAAACAAAAGCGGGAATTTTAAAGATTTGTGCGCGAAAATTGTGAAAATTGTTGGTTTTGCTAATTAAAATAAATTTTTAAGCCACGGAAATCACAAATTTCACACAAAAAAGAATACCGCATTTAAAAATTATTTCCAAATCGTTTTCTCCAAGATCTTGAGTTTGACAGTTTGAAAAAAGCGCGATACATATTTCAATCTGTCTTCTCCATAGTGTGAGCTTTGACAAGATGGTAAAACTCCCTATTGGATAAATTCACTTATCGTGACAAACTAAGCAAAGTTCAACGATCAGCCTGCATGAGTATCAGCGGAGCTATCCATTCGACACCTTCGCTGACCCAAACATTCTACATAACCTCATAACTCTCGATATAATCGGCAAACAATTGGACGCGAGCACAGCCATTCGTCTCAAAGCCACCTTCCAATGGACCAATAACTCAATTGGACATAGCATAATTCTGAATTAAAATGGGATCATATTCAAGTAGTCGCTCCAACTACACTACACCCCAGCTAGGCTTTGATACGAATTTCCAAGTCAAAATTCCACCAAAATTCACTTGGGAAGAAGAAAAATTCTGGAAAGAAGAATAGGTTCACTATTACACTAATTGATTAAAACCGAAGATGGGGTTGGTGGCGAAGTGTACTCAGACAGACTAA
Source organism: Baccha elongata (assembly GCA_951217065.1). Taxonomy (NCBI): domain Eukaryota; kingdom Metazoa; phylum Arthropoda; class Insecta; order Diptera; family Syrphidae; genus Baccha; species Baccha elongata. Next base: position 171,447,259 of record OX578272.1, read on the forward strand.
ATATCATTCCCCAAACCGTTGTGTGACGAAAATTCTGGCGATAAAAGAGGTTCAATTTTCGCAAAAGGAAAACGTGATATTCCTATCGGATATCCGCACCTTTTCAGACAGATAGCAGAACAGTTAAGCATTCAACTATTTTGGGTGCCGTTCTCTCTTGAAGTTCTCTCTAACGACTTTTGCTAAGCTGCATGCAGGAGGATGAGGAGAAGGAGGAAGAGGAGGAAGAGGAGGAAGAGGAGGAAGAGGAGGAAGAGGAGGAAGAGGAGGAAGAGGAGGAAGAGGAGGAAGAGGAGGAGGAGGAGGAAGAGGAGGAGGAGGAGGAGGAGGAGGAGGAGGAGGAGGAGGAGGAGGAGGAGGAGGAGGAGGAGGAGGAGGAGGAGGAGGAGGAGGAGGAGGAGGAGGAGGAGGAGGAGGAGGAGGAGGAGGAGGAGGAGGAGGAGGAGGAGGAGGAAGAGGAGAAGAAGGAGGAGGAGGAGGAGGAGGAGAAGGAGGAGGAGGAGGAGGAGAAGGAGGAGGAGGAGGAGGAGGAGGAGGAGGAGGAGGAGGAGGAGGAGGAGGAGGAGGAGGAGGAGGAGGAGGAGGAGGAGGAGGAGGAGGAGGAGGAGGAGGAGGAGGAGGAGGAGGAGGAGGAGGAGGAGGAGGAGGAGGAGGAGGAGGAGGAGGAGGAGGAGGAGGAGGAGGAGGAGGAGGAGGAGGAGGAGGAGGAGGAGGAGGAGGAGGAGGAGGAGGAGGAGGAGGAGGAGGAGGAGGAGGAGGAGGAGGAGGAGGAGAACGGAGATAAGGAGAATATTTCCCATATGCTGATTCCCTGCTCTCTATCTTAACATATACCTAGATCTTCTGTTTAAATCGCTTTATTAGAAGCTCCAACTGGTTTTTAATTAAAGAGAAAACAACTCCATTCGTATGGATCCACAACGAATCTATTATTGGTCCAAGTGCCTGGTCTAAGTTTCCTGACAGCCACGTGCACCTAACCAAACCTAAAAAGAAGTTTGAACATTCTATGTAACAAAATTTTGTGCATGTTCGCCAGTTTATCTATAAGGACAAACATAAGCGACCCCAGTAGGTCGGAAGATCAGAAAGCTTAGAGTGTCTCTTTGTTCTTTTACATTAAACCGTTGCTAAATAGACCGATGTTCGATTGATTAAAAAGTTCGTATAGACTTTAGATGTTTCAATCTATTCAGCACTCTTACCAAGCTGGCGAGAGGAAAGGAACTCCGAGTACTTCTCTTTTCAACAAGCCTAGACCGATAAACCTTGAGAAATTACCGTAGATCACTCTTACACTTACATATGTCTTTCTGAACAAACAAATTTCTTTATTAATGGAGAAACTTTGGAAAGTAAAAACCGGTTAAAATATTAAAATTATGTTTCGAAAGTTTTCAAATTCAAGAAGTGATATGGTCATTGGTCAGGCCTCTTTTCAGAATGTTCTCTATAGGAACATAGGTTAACTAAAGCTTTAACTAAAGCTGCAGTGTTTTTTAAGCGGAACTGTTTTTAGTCTGACCATTGTATATACATTTCTATAGTATTTTCATGCTGAATAATCACCGCCTGGCCATCTTGAGAAACGTGTGAAAAACACATTTTTAGGTTCGTGCATTTGCTAGTTGCTTATTCTGTAACCCTAAAAACAGTCGTAAACATATATGATTTTTGTTTTGTTTACGACTCTTGTCAAGGAAATATGGATTTTAGAGCCAATAAAATACATTATATATTATTAATTTGTTTCGCAGACTACTATTGTTAGGGTAACAGAATAGACACTTAGTAAATGTAAGAACCTCCAAATGTGTAGTTAACAACTTTCTTTAGATGGCGCTGCTCCATGGTTGTACTATAGAAATTTATATACAATGGTCTGACGTAAGATTTATGCTATGTGGATAAAATCCAATGATGCGAACCAAGCATTTTAAGAATCTATCTTTAAAATTGTCTATCAGAGAATAAGAATCCGTCAGGATATTTGTTCAGCAAAGTTTATAAACAATGCTCAAGGACAATCTTTTTGTGGATAACGACAAATATTTTTACGGGGCGAGACTGTATTCGGAAGGACATTAAAATGGACAGTTTCCCATGCTATATTCATAGCTCCATCTTTCTATGAAGAAGTGCGTCATATCACAATCGGAAAGGTCAGTTCGGCAGCGATATACGACGCTAAAAAAGAAAAGCGATTGGGGTAGACGGGAAACCCTCTGAGTTCCAATAGAAGATGGGAGACATCGGATTTAGACGACTCACGATTCTTAAATTTAACAGAGGTGATCAAATGCCCAATCAGTGGAGAAAAAGTTATATCTTACTAATTATGAATGGGAAGGATGATACACGTTGAGATAGTTATTGCTCAGTCGAGGAATTCTCAGTAAAATGTTGATTTACATCAAGGAAGTGTTTGTTCAGTGTTAACATGAAGTTCATAGTATTATACAATGCACAAGAAATATGAGAGTAAATAATAAACACCAGGATTGAAAAAGCTTGATCGAATTCCAAGCAGGTAATAAGATTTGAGGAATGTTCATCAGTACTCCAGCAAGATATCAAACACAATGAAAAAATTCTTTCATGAAGAAGTAGTATCGAAGTATTTCTTTACCTTTTCTTTAGTTTTTCAATTCAATAACTCAGAAAGAAAAAAAGAAAACATACCTGAACAACTGCAGCATTTTGTTCTGCCTTAATGCCGTCTACTTCCAGTCTATTTCTCACTGCAGACGCTGCTTTGGCCTCTTTGTATTCAATATCACCGGCCTGCAAATGTTTACTTAATGCCATATTACTAGTAGCTTGTTCCGAACTATATCCATCCGTAATGACTTTCGTCTTCGATTCGGTTTTTGTACGTTTTTCTTCAAATTTAACTGTATCGACATTCTTTGAAGATCCAACACCTAAGCCATTTGTCAAAGCATTTTTAGATACATTAACCAAATCCATTTTTAAATCATGATGATCATCATCATTATCGGGGAAAGTAACCAAAGGTTCATCACTTGGACTATCTACAAGATTTTCTATTGATGAACGAATTCTAGAATAGACAAATTAAGCAAAGATTAGAAAAGAAACAATCACAAGTATCTTAAAACTTACTTCTTTTGAATTTGATCGAGTGTTGCTGAACTATTCATTTTTAAGTCATTTAATTTTTGTGTTGCTGTGCAACTCATGGCTAAATCATTTATTTCAGACATTGAATTTTTGATTTCGCTCAAATCACGTTTAAGGGCGGTAGCCTTCATTTCGGATGTGGATGATGATGATGAGGATGATGAAGATGTAACTTGATGCAAACGTTGGGATTTCTTTTCAACGCGTGTTGTTGTACTGCTGCTATTGACGACCTGCAAAATAAAGAAAGGAATATGTTTAAGTTGTTTGATTTGCCAAATGATTTAAGCAGTAAAAAAAAAAAGAAGAAATCTTGAAATCAACCAGCGCCATTAGCCAGTGAAGAATACAAATTTAAGTTTGAATGAAACAGCAAAAATAAATTTGTGTACATAACCAGTGGAAACTTGAGCTATAGCTGGAGTTAAGGACCAGAGCTAAAGATTGGAGCTAAAGGCTGAAGTTAAAAGCTGGAATTATTAGCTTGATATTATTGTTGTTTAGTAAAAGATCACCAGAAAACTACCTGTCACGAGAGCATGGTTTTTCAACCCTCGTATTTTTTTATGACCAGAGTCTGCTACAAAGCAAACGTCGAGCAAAATATCTAGCAGGCGATATCTGCTAGGGCAGCTGCTAGTGAAAACAAAAGCAACGTCTTTTTGGGTGCTGAGTTGAAGGTGCACCCAACGACAATTTATATCAAGGCAAAATTCACCAACATTAGCCTTACATGCGGACATGAACCATGACAGAGGAGAAAGACGAATACATCAAGGACGAATGCATTGAGATTCTTACTCATAGATATGACACATGTGGTCTAATGCTCGAATATGTTTTCTAGTGTTCTAACTACGACATAAAAGTTTTCTTCGAAGATTTTAGCACCAAGCTTGAAAGAGAAGACGTCTTTGATGGCACAATCACAAGAGTCTGCACGCACCACTTCCAGTAACGAACGACTTTGTTGCGGGGCGAAACGTTGTTGTAGCTAGTACGCAATTCCCATATCTCGATATTCACAAGGAGACATGTCGATATTCTGGTCAATCAACAGTCAGTTGCGATCGATGCAAGGCGCTCCTCGAGTGTCATGAATTTCCGTACATTTCGAGAAGCTAATGTTGACTTGAGCCACTACCTCGTTGCAGCCATGGTAATCCAATCAATCATTGAGTCCGCGAACCAGTGCTAACATCGGTAGAAAGATGCCACCTCTAACGTGCTGGGCCTTACACGACCACCGCAACAAAACCACTAGTTTGACACAAAAAACCGGCAAGGATTGGTACATACAGCCAAACAACAGTCACACAAAGTAGTGATGAATAGAAGAAGTAGCGATGATAGCAAATTCTAAAAGCAGAAGAGAAGAGAAAATTAAAGTTTTTTCCAGAAGAAAAAAGAAGGAGTATGAAAACCGCGTCATCGAAGACAAGGCTCGAACTGAAGTCTGCAAGTATAATTAGTGGAACATCGAAGTAGACTTGCAGTCAGTGCTGAGCACATGGAAGAATCATTTCTGCAAGTTGTATGGCGGCGATAATGAATCGAATTTCGCTGCTATGCCGATTGTACCATTTAATCTAGATGATGCGGTACAGCAATAATTCGGTCTACCCAATTTTGGAGAAGTGAAAAAAGCTAAGTCCAATAAGCTGCTGGAGGTGATGGTTTTGCGACCGAGCTGTTCAAGTCAGCTCACAGCTGGTAATAAATAAGTAAGGAAAAAATGCAGAATTCATGATGCTCCATCAGCAAAGACTTAACCGATAGCTTTGATGTCAAAAGGGGTTAAAATGCGCTGTCATGCGATTTCTTCAAAATCATTCTTTAAAGCACAGCGCAAAACTCTCACGTCCACACTGGAGGTACAATTTTTCAATAGTCCGTCCAATCACTTGCCGTCGATATTGACATAATACGATGAACAAAAAGTGATGCTCTCATGAGTATTGAGAAGAAAGCCAAGAAGATGGATTTGACAGTGAATCAAAACAAGACTAAATATATGCTGGCAACAAGACAGAACACTCAACACCAACGCTTAATTTTGAGGTGGTAAGAAACTTTGTGTACTGTCGCTCCGCTTTCAACTCAGTGAATAACACCTGCGCTGAGATCCAACTAAGAATAACTCTTGCCAATCACTGCTTATTCGGGCTAAGGAGGCGACTGCAGACCAAAGCCATCTCTCGAGCAATTAAAGTTTCCTTTCATAAGACACACTTATTATCTCGGTCCTTAGATATGGTGCAGAGGCATGGACATTTTTAAAAGTCAATGAGATTACTTTAGGAAGTTTTGAGGGAAAATATCTTCGGATGATTTTTTGGTAAAAAAAGATATATAACAATGGATCGTATGAAAAGCCAACAACTAAAGTGGCTGGGTCTCTTAAGAGACTAATGCTCCAGACACAAGTCTTTGACAGTGTCTAGTAACCGAAATATCTGGCACAGGTGAGTTGAAGAGGACATCAACAAGGACAACCCTGGGAGACAGGTAACTAGAAATGGAAATAATTTAAAATGTCAACCTGTTTACTGGGCAGGACTATTTGTATTAAGGTATTTAAGTTGTGTGTATATAAAAATATTTAACCAATTCCATCTTGAAGTAGACTAAAAATCAGAATGGTCCACTGTGGGAAAGTTTACCCTAAACTTCTGGTATATGAATTATTTTCATTGCAATTTACTACAAACACAAATAAACTGAGATAATTCAAACATCTTATCAGTTCAAGTTGTTGATTCATACACTATTGTTTTTTTTTTTTGTAAAAATTTGCTTTTGACAAATAAATAACTACAAATATAAATTATTTATTTACAAATTGTTATAAGAATATAATATAATTCACAGGGAGTTTTCTCTGTAAATTTTATAAAGCAGTCGGTAATCATCGACAATTATTGCGTACTAGATTGGGTTTGATGTCATCTAGCTGATGAGCCCACCATCAAACTAGGGCGAAACGCAATGCTTTTGGAGTAAAGGCCACAAAACCTTTAATATTGAATTACATTCATAAATACTCCACTAAATAAATTTTAATTCGACTATTTTTAGTCTTTTTATTGTTTTTATTTGTTCTTTCTTATAAGAATATAACGCAAATAGGTTGACCACAATGACCACCCTCTAAATTGCAAACCCCATGGATTTGCATTTCTATAAAAAAATATTTAACCAATTCCATCTCGAATTAAACTAAAAATCAGAATGGTCCACTGTGGGACAGTTTACGCTAAACTTCTGGTACATGAATTATTTTCATTGCAATTTACTACAAACACAAATAAACTGAGATAATTCAAACATCTTATCAGTTCAAGTTGTTGATTCATACACTATTGTTTTTTTTTTTTCTGTAAAAATTTGCTTTTGACAAATAAATAACTACAAATATAAATTATTTATTTACAAATTGTTATAAGAACATAACGCAAATAGGTTAACCCCCCCCTCAATTGCAAACCCCCTTGAATTTGCATGTCTAATTTATTACTCATTTATATAATGATAATTTGTCGGATTACAATGTTTTAATTTTTTTGTTTAACTAATGCATTTTACTACAAATTTCTTTTGATCTCTAAAAATTCAAAGAAAACATAAAATAAATTTAAATCTATTTTAGTAGTAATGGTGATGTACTTAATAAGTTGATGAGATAAATGGAGGAAGTAATAAAAATAAAATTTGTTGTATCGATTTTGACTAAAAATCCATGAAATTCTTCTGTGGATATGTTTCTTTTTTACCCACGCAAAATAAATCCAATTTGAAGTGCACTTATAGATACGATATATATTATATACTAACCTTGCTTTAAACGTTTTTTTCTTAGCAGACAAGTAGGTGCTCTGGTGAAAAACTTGTACTTCCGCTTAGTTATGAATGATATATTAAATCTTAAAAGATCAATTTTAATTTTATTTTTTATCTTATTTTACTCGTCTTTCATTTAAATTTGTATCTTTATTTAATAATAATACTTTTTTTTAAATTTAAATCGTTTCTTAAATAATATTCGTTCGTTTTATAAATTTTCTTTTTACAAATTGCGTTTCATTAAAAAATAGGGTTCGTTGTTTTTATTATTATTATTATTGTATGACTGATCGTGTTGAGGGGCGAAAACAATTTAGCTGAACAAATTGAAAGATAAAATATTCACGCGCACAACAAAAGATAGTCTTCGTTCGTTTGACTGATTTACAGAAATGAAATAAGCTTTAACTATTGGCATAGATACAACCTATAAGCTAGTTGAATATCGGATGAAGCTTTTTTTCTGTTGAAGATCGTCGTGGTGAGCTCAGATATTTTTCTAGGAATTCATTTGAATTTTTTTTTTTTTATTTCTTTTGAATATTTGTTTTGATTTTGATTCTCTTTTACTTGTTTGCATGCTTTAACGTGGTTGTTGGTATTCTATAAATAAAGTTTTTTTTTTTTGTTTTGTTTTATGTTTTACATTAAGATACCTATATTTCGTATCTTTGCAAATATAAATTATTTATTAATGCAATTTCTTACATTAGATTATGCTTTGTGCAATTGTATGTACATTGGCGACCGATGTGGTGAATATAAACGATTTTGTTGTCAGGTGATAAGAATAAATGTGGTGAGTTTTTGTCTTTCAGAAACTTAGGCACGAAAAGGGTGAATTTTTCTTACGAAATTCAGAAATACCTTGTTGCCGGCTTTTTATGTGAATGTGATTGTAATAAATTTATTACTTTGAGTTGTTTGGAAATGTTTTATAGATTTTTCGCAAGAAGAATTTCAAGTGCTTCATTATTGTTTTACTTATCCGTAGAAGATAAAAAGATTTTAAAATATTTTTTTCAGGCGTGCGTCTGAGTGTCGGGTGGAATTCATAATTTTTTGGTTCAACAGGTGCAAATAATTGTCTGTTTCAACATCCTATTAAGATACATGATATTCCATAAATAAAGTTAAAATCGAAACTCTAAATAAGCTTATCTTTTCTGAGTCATAAGTTATCATAAGCCTTGCTAGGTTAAATAGTAAAATAGATTCTATTAAACCGAAATGATTGTGGGTTGAACTTGTGAAAATTAAGAATGAATTGACATGATAATTTTACCATTTAGATTTGTCGTGAATGAATTTCTATATTTAAAAAAAGTGACTGGCGAAACGTTTTACTATTTCACTTTAGGTTATTGGCAAGTTTTATATATAATTTTAAAATTATAATATATAATATTTGTGTGTCTTTTCAAAAATTATTTTTTTTGTATGGTCGGAAATTGGAAGGGACAATTCGGTGTTAAGTGTTATTTAAGAAAAGATAAAACAAGTATCTGATGGATGTGTGACCTTATCTTGTTAAAACAAAGTAGCAACTGCTCAATTTTTACAAGGACGAAAAACCAAGATTAAATATTTTTTCGGTAGCTCATATCACCTTAAGTCCTAGAGAATTGAAATGCCGATCCGGCTCGAAGGACCAATGATTTGGTTTACAGCTTTTTTTAATATTTAATCAGTATTATATAATTTGGGTTAGATGGAACCTGAGAGGTAATCTATCCAATAAAAAATTAGGAGTAGAATGAAAGAAGTTTCGGGAAGTAATATTAAAAAATCGGCCAATTACAATCAGGGGTGATTTATGATAAGTGAAAGTCAAAATCTACACTTTTTGTCTGCGTAAGGTGATCATCCTACTGATAGCTAAAAACAAATTACAAAAATATTGTGATAGTCACCTTTTTATGAAATTGACGTTTCATTTTTATTTTTGTGGCAATGTGAATAGATTTACCACACGCATACAAAACATTATAAAATTTTCAACTTTTTTTTAATTTTAGTCACCAAATCAACAAAAACAATATTTCTTTTACCATATGAGTATATACAAAAATCGAAAATAAATGGTTGAATTTAGAATTATTCCAATTATTCACTAAAAAATTGACAATTTCAATGGATTTACTTGAAAATATGACTACGGTAACAATGTTTTTCACAAATGTGACTGAACATTTGAACAAAGTTGAATTCAGTTGAATTGCTGAATATGATCAACTTACGCAGAAAGAAAAATCAATGTGATCACAAGTTGTGAACAAAAATGTGACAATCAACTATCATCTTACGCGATTGAAGTTCTTTGCCACAAAAGTATAACACTAATACAGAGCTATATAAGAGAGAATGATACATATTTATATTTATCACTCACGCGTAGATGGCGTGAACACTTTTTGGGAGGGAAAAGTAGAGTCTTCACATAAACCATCTTATGACAAAAATTAGTAAAAAAGAAAAGACGGCTTCTGAAACAGTCAAGTTATACAATTTAGAAAAAAAAATGAGAAACATTTATTTGAATAATTTTTGGCACATAAGGTCAGATTCCAAGGACAAGGGAATTACATTTTGAACAAATAATTTGGTTTTGTAGTAAGTCAAAATAAATGAAGGGAATTGAAAATGTTATGGTAAATCCAAACGGGTTAGTTGCGAATCACTTTATCATATGAAGAGATACTCGTAAAAATGAAAAAATAATTATTTTCTTACGAGGGGTGAACTTTTACTTTAGGTGTCAACAGTTTGGTAACCCGACCCGGCACGCTAGCCATAAACCTACGAAGAATTTCGTATCAAACTATTACAAAATTTGAATATAAGGAGTCATTGTAATAAAAACACACATAAATTCAGAAACAAGTTACTTAACTAAGGGTTGTTGTCTAAAAAAACTTTTGAAGTCAACGTTTGCTAGATAATGAAAATACCCCTAGCGGAGCAACGAAATCGTATGAGCAGTAATAACTGCAGAAACGAAGTTAAAATTACTTGGTTCTACCATTGTATATAAATTTCTATAGTACAATCATGGAGCAGCGCCATCTAAAGAAAGTTGTGAGCCGCACATTTGGAGGTTCTTACATTTACTAAGTGCCTATTCTGTTACCCTAACAATAGTCGTCAACAAAACAAATTAATAATATTTAGTGTATTTTATTGGCTCTAAAATCCATATTCCATGCAAACAAAACAAAAATCAAATATGTTTACGACTGTTGTCAGGGTAACAGAATAGACAACTAGTAAATGCACGAACCTAAAAATGTGTTATTCACAAGTTCCTTAAGATGGCCAGACTGTGTTTATTCAGCATGAAAATACTATAGAAATATATATACAATGGTTCTACTAAGCAGACAAGCCAGGCACTATTGATTAAGGAAACTATTACCACCGGCGCCTGATAGGCGGCTGATACTTATCGTGGGCAACGAAGTTGTCTGAGCCTAAAACAGACAACAGAAGAGGAATTAGAATCTCTTGAAATCCCTTTTAATCAGATTCTTTAAATTTTGAAAATTTTTATGTATAATTGTCTTTACCTTTTTTATTTTAAATTGACCGAAAAGGTATGATTCACTCACGGAAACAAACGCCATATCCGGATGGGATTTATTACTACCAAGGGATTTATTATCACTGGACTTATTCTACTGTACATCAAAACGCACGTCTGAAAGTGGTTCAGAGATCTTTCTAGAAAAAGCAAAGGAAGATACAAGAAACAGATACAACAGAAGACACGTTTTGGAAAGTGGAAGCTGATATGAACCAGAAAAACATTTTCAAGACAGACGATATTCGTTTGGTTAATATGCAATTACTGGACTTTTTACATTATAACAACTTCGAAAAGGTACTCTACATTACACAGTTTAAAAAAGAATTGGTTAATCGGTCAATGATTCTAAAAACAAAAAGTGGTTAAGCCACATCTTCTATTGAAAAAATGAAAAACTTCACGTTTTCAGTATGGATTTAGTGCGACGCATTTGACACTTCATTTACTATTTAGGGTGCATAGTTATAACAGTTGGACTGAACAAGAAGGAATTTAGAATAAGATTTTTTGAAGAAACATTTTGGTAAGCATCTATACTCCGGTTCAACCGGACAACATACCAAGAACATAAAGAAAAAGCTGCTCGTAGAGTGCAAGACCAATTCTTCAATCTTTGGAAAGCCCCTATTCTTTGTCAAGATACATCAGAATTACCACGAATCAATCGGACAACATAGGTACCAAGAACATAGAGATATATGCAAATTATTCTGGGCTCTGGATAAAAATTAAGGCCAGTAAAACGGAATTTATCGGCTAGAAAATGACACCAAGATGCAGAAATATTTCTTTTAAGAAAGAGCAACGAACTTAAAAAGATTGCAAAGTATTAACTTACAGCTGTATTATTTGGTTCACCCGCATACAGCTAAGTTCTCAAATCTCTTGGAGAAGAAAATCTTAAGGATCTACATTGGAATTTGGCTTTTTTGGCAACTATGCAAATCAATGAAGATGTGGTTTGTATCAATTAAGTGCTTGCTTTGATGATATTTCAGCCCCCAAAGTCAACCAGCTTGATTTTTTACTGAAAAAGTTGTCATGCAGGCTAAGACCTCCGAGTATCGAACTAAAGACTTGTTTTCTAATTTTGACGTGACGGAAACATATAATAAGTGTTCTCCAAAATTATCGTATATATGGTTGAGTAATCTTTCTCTTTCTTTGGTTAACATTCAAAGATCAACGTAATGTGCTTGATTTTGGCTTTGTTGCGGATTGTGACCAGGCGCTCAGATACTTTCCGAAAGTTCAATACTTATTACCGAATTATTCAAAACAAAACCCCAGTCATTTTTTTTTTTCTGTTCCTTTCATCATTAGCTTTTTTTGGTAGGCCTGAAGTCCGAATTGATAGCGACCGTAATAACGCATATCAGATGTTCACAAATAAAGTCAAACTAAATGGAACCATTGATTCGTTCTAGAGAATTCTATCCCGCTCCTTACACTGTTTATGTATTAATGTATATAAGTTGGGCTATTGAATTAGAAGAACTCTCAATTCAGATTGAGCATTGAACGGAATTTTCGTGAAATTCCGACCATTAAGTAGATGTTGCTTATCATTTTCGTAGAACTCATATCTACCCTAAATTATTAACTTAGCCTTTAACTGCTATTATATAAATCAATTACACTTATCAATAATATCTAAATCTATATGAAGCGATTAATAAACTATTATCACTCACAATAAGATTGGAACTAATTTTTGATAATAAAATATGTATGCAACAACAAAATTATAGTTAAAATGTAACGAATCGTATTGGAGGCCAACAATAAGGTTATCATGCGTGCATCTTCAAGCGAGGCTAATAAAAAATATCATACGGCTCTTGAAAAATTCACAAAACAAATATATAGATACAAAAACGATTAACTTCAATTCGCATAAAAATCGAAGATAAGATAATAACTTGCCTATCAATTTTTCTATCAGTATTTTAATCAGGCGTATATTTTTTTATTATGACTTCTTTTATATTTTCATTTTGCCGTCCGGCGTAGACATGTCTGATCTACTTTTAGGCAGATGACCAAATGGACTTGCCCAAGCTTTACACCTTTGTGTTTTTAATTTGTCACAAACTACCAACCCACTCAAGATCTTAATTTCTCAAGATCATTCGAAATTGGTTGACTCATGGTACTAGAAATGAACAAGCTGACACATTTTTTGTATTTATTTATTTTGTTTTACCTTATTTTGCCAGCTGTTAAGCTTTTTCTAATGAGGAATATGCCTTCATAAAATTTCAGTGAAAGATATTAACAGAACAGGTGATATAGATAAGTTAACTTGAAGACATTCAATGAATTTTTGACTTCAATAGAAAAATATTAATTAAAATTACAGAGAAATGTTTTCAGTAGAATTCATTAGAAAACTTTTCAATTTTAATTCAAAAATAGCTTTTCGTAGAAAGTCATTCATATTAATGGTAAAATAAAAAAAAATGCGACAATCGACTTGTCTTTCTGAGAAATGTTGAAAAAGTATGTATTTTTTATTTCTGTTGGCTTCTTATTGGTGTATTAAATTACAAAATAATTATATTACATGAAAGCTATTCAATGAAAGTACATTTCACTTTTTCCAAAGGCATCAACATTAGGAAATGTTAAACGAAATTTAATACATTATTTGCTCTTAAACCACAGATTCGATGAATCTTGCCAATACTTGTACTTAATATGTTCAATGTAGAAGGAATTTGATTACAAACTCAAACAAAGGGAATTACAGGGTTGGACTTACTAGCTATTGTGGCAAGTAACTTGGTGGTATGGTATGGTATGATTTACAATTGTAAGAAAGCAAGATAATGCTAAAGAAATACATGAGGTACAGGATTGTTCAAACTAATTAATAAATGCAAACAAATTAAATGAATTTAAAAATGTTTAATCTTCCAAAGGAGAGACACAATCACCTGGCGAGACCACTGAACTCCACTTCCTCGTAGCACAAACTAACAAATGAGAGCGATATAACAGATGGTGTGTAAAGTTTTACAAACTTAACGATGATATGCGTCTTTAAGCGCTGTTTTAAATATGGCCGCCTTATATTTCTATTTGCATTGACGGAATCAAATTTGCCAGGGTATTTACGTACAAAAGGCGTGGACATAAATAAAGTTTGAAAATTATTGAAATTTAACAAATATTTTTTACTTTTTCTTTAATATGCTAAAAGCTAGAGTATACTTATTTGAGTTTATGGCAAACTGCAAAAAAGAAGGTGTGTACTGACAGAGTTTTTAACTAAAAACGTCAGGCCAGGGTAGAGACTTTTTCAATCTTAAATATTGAATTTCGTATTGTCTTACGACTTTACATTCATATAATTCATATGATCATTTTATGATAATGCTATTTATAGAACACACTATGAGTTACAGAAAATTACAGCCCGTATTTAATTATTTTTATGCCCTTTTGCGAGTTCCAAAAATGTTACTTTGGTGTCGTTTTTTAACAAAACGTGGACGTCTGTCCAGAAATATATTTTTCACGACCTTGTTTCACATTTCCTCTATTCAACAGCATGTGGACCGTGATTGCTGAAACTCAGACAGAGTGATTGCTGAAACTCAGACAGAGATAGATTGGTCCTTAAAAAGGCTTAGCTTACGGTGATTTTTTTTATTTAAAATTTAACCTTTCCGGTTCGGATTTTCAGTAAATTTAGTTTTGTATAGCAACTTATTTTGGTGCTGAATATTTTCTCCAAACCATTAGCAAATTCATCTGTACATCAACATTTTCAAACCTAAAAAGGAGTTAAAAGTGAACATACTTATTTTATTGTCAACTGCGTAAGCACTTCACGCCGAAAAACGCCTATAATCATTTTTTTGATTTCAATTATAGAAATCGTTCAATGTACAGCTGACTTTAGTTCCATAAAGTGGAATACAGCACTTCCCTAGTATTGAATTTCGTCTTAGTTGGTTTACCCCGGAACGAGAGAATCGTCCTATTCAAAGTTTTTCCAAAATCGTTTCAGTCGTTTTCAAAAAGATCTTTTTTTGAACCTTACCATTATAGATTATTAATAAAAAATGGGTATATCACATAAAAAGACAAGGTTAAAGAACATCAAAGAGGGTCAGAGTAGTGTGTAGTGCATCTATAGTTTTTTTTTTAAATTGGCATGAAATTTTGAATGAAACTTCTTGGTGGAATTTTAGAAATGTAGCAAATAAAATAATATGGAAAATACCTTTTAAGCATATGAAACTTCAAAAAAAAAATAAACCTGAAGGTTAACTTAAGGTAAAACAAAACACCATCAAGACCGAAAATAAATTGTATTAAATTTAAATTTGATTATGTGCATTTTATCAGTGTTTGCAAAAAACGTTTATTTTACTTTACGAGCCAGATTCGAACTGCATAGGGAATTGTATACTAACTCGTGTTTCTCTTGATAATGAAACGAAACGGTACCACAAAGGAATTTTTGAGTAATAAATTCTGTAAATTTTACCAGAAATTTAAAAGAATATCTAGAAAAAATCTAGTACGGATTTATTGCTACTACGAAAATGGAAATAGATATACTAGCAGAACTATTGCAGTCGCTGTAAGAACTATTGAACCATTCGAAATGAAAATGACAGACATTAATACGGGCCATTATTATTTTCCATATTATTTAAAAAAAAAAATAATTGAGAACAGTTATAATTAATCTCAAAATCTACAGAGCCGATAGAGCCGATGTTTGAAATATAAATAACAGTTGCCGTCGATTAAATATCCCCATTCGTTTAGGACACATGAAAATACACCAAAATACCAAGATGATACACACCTCTGCCTTTTTGAGTTCAAGACTGATTTTGATAACATCTTCAAAGATAAGTTCAACAAAACCAATTTCATAATTTGTGGGTTTTGTTTCTTCAACAGTTACAACTTAATGAAACTCTACGAACATTTAAGAACAATTATGACTTTACCTTAAGTTTTCTTTCAGCTATTATAATTCGTCCTTAACTATCGAACGATTGAAACTTTTAACGAAACATTTTGTGCAAAAAAAAAATAATTTAGCAATAAGGCTCAAACCACGACTTAATAACCGTCCACTACTTTCTATGCGATATCAATATGCGATAAAGTCTGCTATGATTTAATCATGTAGATGAATGGAAAACAAGAAATCAGCCCGTAAGATCTTTTGGTGTTTAAGACTGGAACCAGTTAATCTTGGTTAAGGCACAGACTCTCGACTTTAAATTAAAACTTAAAAATTCCATAATTTGAAATTATTAAAAGTTATTAACAATGCTTATACAAAATACATTCAATAGTGCAATACCGTTACATAATGTAAATGAACTTAAAATAAAGTTTTTTGGAGTTCAATTCGTAAACAATTTAAGAAATCCAACTAACAACATTTGATTTTTCGACATATCAAATATACCAAGGTATCAAATTCATAATCATAAATATGGATAAGAATATTTATTTCTCAAACAACTTTCTACAAAGAGAAACCCATTGGCTTCGACAACACAAACAAAAATATCAGTGCAGGCAGACTGGTCATAATTTTCCATAAATAAAATTAAACAAAACAGAACCCCCCCCCCCCCCATAACTATAACTATAACTATAACTTACCTGCTGTGATGTGGATGAGGTTTCCTTAAGACTACTGCTAGAACTAGAACTTGTATTGATTAAATTTTGTCTGGTATTTGATGATATTGAACTGAGGGCTCCAGCCGAGCCAGCAGTTACTGTTGGTGTAATCGTTCCGCCACTACTGCCAATTGTTAAGGCACCACTTGTAGCTGTTGGACCAATTGTACCATTTTTCTTATGAAAATTTTCTATTAAAGATGCAGCCGGACTAACGTGTTGTGTTGTATCCGAGAAGTCAGACATCTGAAAGACAAACAAAAATTGACATTATAGTACATGAAGGTTGCTTAAAGGGAAGGAAACACTATACAGTACTCGCTTATAAAATTTACAATATACTTTAAGGCGTACAGGGTGTATCAGTGAACTGCATGAAGTGCAGAATATAATGTTAATTTATATAGTTTAATATTTTGATTGTTTCTACCGTTTTTTTTTTTTACTATTATCGTATTTTTGTAGAAAGGTGAAACAAATCGATATATTTGCTCTCATTTTTAAGTTAAACAAATGTATAATACAATGTCAAATCATATAAAATTAATAACTAACAGATCGCTATTTTACAAAATTAATAACTTACAAAAACAAAATAAAAAAAGATTTCGAATTTATTTTAACACTAACCTTTGACTTACGTGAACAGTTGTCAACTAAATAATTAAAAATTAATTATTAAAATTAAATAAAATAAAAAAAACAGATAAAATAAATGAATTATAGAAATCAAATAAAACAACATAAAAACAGTTATAAAATATATAAAATAAATGATGTAAATAAATAATACAAAAAAATAAATAAGATATAAAATATAAATAAAATAAAAAAAAAATAAAAATGAAAAAAAAAATAGAATAAAAAAATAAATAAAAAAAAAATTAATAAAATAAAATAAAATAAATAAAAGTAATAAAAAAAAATTAACAAAATTAATAAAATAAATAAACTAAATAACATTCATTTAAAAAATAAAATTTATAAATAAACAAAATGAGAAAAGTTAATAAAACAATAAATAAAGTAAATATAATAACATAAATCAATTTATAACTTAAAACAAATAAAACATATTTATAAAAAAGTAAATAAAATTTATAAAATCAATGGTAAACAAATGAATATTTTCGAAAATGGAAAGAATATATCCAAAAATAAATTAACCTACTTTTTCATCGTTTAGTTATTTGGTCTAACGATACAAAACTGGTGAAAGTCGTCATAAGTGTACCAAAAATTTGTCGATAAGTAAAAATAGTTTTATTTTTGAAATCGAAACAACAAAGTTAGTAGAAAAGAAAGCTCTGACAAAGTGATACTTTTTACTGAAAGAAATGGTCTGCATCATTCGAAATAAAAAAAACCACATGGAATTGGAGAGATGTTGTTAAAAGAAGTGTTTGTTGAAAGAAGTAGGATGTTTTGAATAAGAAAATTGAGTAAAAACTGTTTAACATTAAATTTTAAAAGAATACTGCCAAATCACAAATGTCGGACGATGGTAAAGAACAACTTCTGGATATATGAGAACGCTTTTCAATTCTGGGTTGCTATATGAAGAGTCAGCTTATGTGTAACAGTTTTTTGTCAGCTGCTAGTTTTTTTGTTTAGATATCAATGAAAGTTAAGAAACAGTCGAAAAAGATTAAGTCGATTCGGTACAAGAAATCGTTTATGGAACAAAACGTTGATTACAATAGAAGAAAGATTTTCCGAAATTAGAAAAAAATGTTTTCGTATTACAGAATAAAGTATTATAATATTGCTCATCGTAAAGCTCTTAAACACAAAATTTTGATCATTATTTTCCATGTCTTTTTCGTCAACCAGAGTTAAAGCACATTCACTAAATTATTCGAAATTTTTTCAGAAATTCAAGAGGAGCTCAACTTAATCAAAGTGGTTGCGGCCGCAAAGAATGTTTTAAGCTTGAACCAGTCTTTAAAAAATTTCCTACGAGAAAAGGGCAGGCATATTTTAGAAATAAAGTAGATTTTGACAATATTTACGGTATGCTTCTATGAGTTGTATTGTTATTTTGTGTTTTTTTATATTATTGTCTATATAACAGCGGATAACTCAGCACTTAAAAAGTACCGAAAAGGGAATCCTTGAAAATAAAATTTGTTTGCTGAAAATCGGCGAAAAAAAAACAGTTTTCAAGATATTTAAAACAAATATTCATATTTAAAAAAAAAAAAACACAATCTATGGGAATAGAACGCGACACCCTGTAACTGCTAAACACGTACCCACACAATCTATTGTTTGCATTGGTATTTAGAACGCCAGACGTGCACGCCTCGTTTGCATTCAGCTAATTAAATTTTGTACTTACAAACGGCAGCAATAAATCAAACGACATTGTTAGCAGCAGCACGACACCTTTTCTACGTTTCAAAAATACTGTAAACGAAAGTTCATCCTCAGACTCTAAATAAAGGGATTGCTTGCAACTATACAAAATGCAATTGCGCCAATAAATTAAAACGTTTATTCTAGCAAACTTAAAATAACCATCTTCGTGTTCATGACAGTATTTGTGCTGTTGAGAAGCCGGCTATTATGCCTCCGAAACCCCCCTAACAGCTGATAAACAGAAATTATTTGAACACAAAAAAACGTGATCTGAATTTATGAATCATTTGGTATTTTGTATTTAACACAAGTCACGTGGTGGTCAGGAAATGCCAAAGCAATGCTTTTAACTATGAAGAATATTGTTGATAGATATAACGTTTGAACGATGGTGAGTATAGCTACATAGTTATAATTGAATTGAAGTTTACTTTAATTTGAATACAATCATTATATTGAAAAAGCCAGGCCTATTTTTATGGTGATTTACCATTTATTGTATTTAGTTGACAGTGAAAATTTGTAAGGCAATAAACTATTAAGTGTTAGGCAGTTTTTGTTTAATGAGCTTAAATGTATTTATGAGGGTGTTGTAAGGTGGTCCGACTAAAATCCGGCGGATTTAATATGAGACAACTAATCAGTAAGATTCAATGTGAATTGCATGTAAGTCTTACAATGGCGGATTAGGGTTTACGAGGGGCCTAATTTTAAAGAATTATTTGACTTTTTAGACAGATCATTGTCTAAAAATTAATGAATGAAATTATTTCTTTACTTTTGATGATCTTGAATGGGTTCTCAAACTTCAAAGATTTCACCTGGCATACCTGTACTGTTTATGCCTGCTTCTTTCTTTTCGCGAGTATATCGTAATGTAGATTGATGACCGTGAGTTTTTCAGGTTTTCCAATCAGGATTTGACAATACTGACAGTCAGCAGCGGCCATGCATCGAACCTTGACACTCTATCGTGCATAACTTGCAATGTATTTGAAATCAGTTTTTAAATAGTAAAAAATAAATTTGACAGGCCAGAACAACATCACCGCCACAGACTTTCAGCAGCGAGCCATTTCTATTGGAAATCCCTTCACAAAACCGAACAAGGGGTCAAGCCGTATTTTGTGTAAAATGCTGTTTCTGTCTTGAGGCTTTCTCGACTTTTTTTGCTTCTATTTCGATTATGCTTCGTATCGGAACTAATAAGCATCTTCATATTAGCTGCTAAAATTTGATCTCATATTTCATATAGTCCTATGAGCCTGGACGAGAAAACTTCCAAGATCATTGCAAGCACCCAATTCCAGGACCTCAATATATACAAGGGGACTTGGCGGTCTTGTAATCGAAAAATCGTCAATTTGATTGATTTTATGAAGTTGTAATCGCAACAGACTGCAACAACTTTAGCTGGATACGTTAATCTTAATCTTTAAGCAAGCCAGCCACCAGCAGCAATCACAGAGGACAAGTAGAGACAATGTCAACAAGGCATCAGAGGAGATGCGTTTCCTAAGCGACCAAAACGAATCTGGTTTGAAGAAAATTGCCGGCTGAAAAGGAAGCAATTCTTTAGACAATAACCACAGATACTGATAGAGCATCCTGGAAGCTCTACGGGCAAAAAAGAGAGGAACACCCATTCAGAAGGAATAAGAGAAACCTGCCGATATGAGAAGAGAGTTCTAACATGTGCCAAGACAACTACAGAGGAATATCTCAAAGAACTACTCTAACTCTTAATAATCCCTGTTTCTTCGAGTTCTCTCAAGCTCTTTCTCATAGACCCACAAGAAGACGGTGCAATACCTTAATCCTCAAGTCATACTGTATGGGGCAGAAGCATGGACCTAGAAAAAATCAGAAAAAAACTTGATTGGGTGCTTTGAGAGAAAGATTTTTTGAGTGAGTGAAAATTCAACGATAGTTAACAGTGACGTTTAACTGGTCGAAAATCTGAAATTACAGCGTCTGAAATGGTTGGGACACGTATGGACATCAACCCAACAGCTCTATAAGTCTTCAAGTCCAACCCTGTTGATGCAGCGCAGGGAGACCCCACAACTTAAAGTACACAAGTCGAGAACGACCTCAGCCGTAACTAAGAGGCTAGCTAGAAATAGAGGATAGAGCTGTCTGGAGCGGAATGTTGGTTGAGGTCAAACTGCTTTGCTATAAGAGCCATCAAAAGTATGCGATAAGCTTGACAGTTTTGTCGAGTGATATGTGTTGATGAAGGAGTTTCGTGTTCACTTGGAGAAAAAATATTTTCACCTTCTTGTTCCAAATTCTAAATTCAAGATCAGTTGACATTAAATCGGAAACTTCATTTGAATATTAATTTTCTATTTTATGATCTAACAAAATTGTGTAAAAACCTATTTACCTTCATCAATTTTCTGTTAGATGCAAATTCAAGACGCAATAACCTTCCATCATCATTTGCACATTATTCGTGGGTGGATGACTTTTTATTTGTTTGTTTATTATTATAATTTTATATGGAGGCTGCAAATTTGAATTGCACTATCTTTTCATTTTCACACAATAATCTGCCCAGTCATGTGTGTTTATTGTTTACAATTTTCTCACTTAACTCGCCCACTTTATAACATCAAGTTGTTGTCATTCTTTTTTCTTATGCAAAATCAAATACAGAACCTCATTAATAATAAATGTTGAATTTGATTTATTAATTCCATCAGACTTTTATGGAGATCCCTTCATCAACCGTAATCATTTTCTATAGAAAGTCGAACAAGACAACCTCGAATGTGAGTGATCTTGTTTAACCTCAATCAATTACTATACTTGAGTGCTCAATATATGACTTTTCCTTTATTATAAATAAGTATCCATTCTACATCAATCTGTATTGAATATGCAAATGAAATTAAATCTGAATTTGAATTCGATTTGAGTGAACTTCATGGTGGTACAATACGGAAAAATGATTTATAAGTAAATTAAAAAGATGGATTTGCACACTTAATTTATTTTGTTCAGTGTAGGTTGATAAATGATGGCGTTACCATTTAAGGGAAAACTATTTTGCTTTTATTTTTCTTAGAAAAAGTTCTAAAAATTTCATTTATAAAGGGTGTTTTTTTTCGAGGTATAGAACTTTAAGTTGGCATTACTTTTCAAGACGGCGACCGATTTAACAGCTGTCAAGTGATTTATTCTCAGTTTGGTTTGGCAATTCATCATGAATAGACTCACGCCTGAACAACGCTTGCAAATTGTGTCGAATGGGTACAAAACGAGATGGCCGTTGTTCCCGATTTTCATAAACGAATTTTGTTAAGCGATGAAGCGCACTTCTGGTTAAATGATGGCTACGTCAACATTTGGAGTGAAGCTAATCCTCAAGTGTATGTCGGAACACCGTTACATCCAGAAAAACTGACTGTTTGGTGCGCTTTATGGGCTGGTGGAATCATTGGTCCGTACTTCTTCAAAAACGATGATAGCCACAACGATACAGTCAATTGTGATCGGTATAGAGCCATGATTACTAACTTTTTCATTCCTGAATTGAACATTCATGATGTCCAGGAGCTGTGGTTCCAACGAGACGGCTCAACATGTCACACAGCTTGTGCCACAATCGATTTATTGAAAGACACGTTTGGTGACCGCCTAATTTATCCTTTTGGACCTGTAAATTGGCCTCCAAGATCTTGTGATTTAACACCGCTAGACTATTTTCTGTGGGGTTATGTAAAGTCATTGGTCTATGCGGATAAACCACAAACGCTTGACCAGTTGGAAGACAACATTCGCCGTGTTATTGCCGATATACGGCCACAAATGTTGGAAAAAGTCATCGAAAATTGGACGTATAGATTGGACTATATCCGAGCTAGCCGTGGCAGTCATATGCCAGAAATCATATTTAAAATGTAATGCCACAAGATTATCTTTCGAATAAATAAAAAATCATGTCAATCGAATATTAAATCGTTGTTTTATTGCAATTTAAAGTTTTATACCTCTAAAAAAAACACCCTTTAGTATGATGGCAATAATAGTGAAGTCAATAATAGTGAAGCTGAATAAACGAAATACACTTTGAATATGTTGCCACCAAGAACGGAGTAATATCCATAGAATCTTTCATTTTAAACTTTGTTGTTCCATCACCGATGCTACTGAAATGCTACGGAATTATCAGTAGCCTTCGTGTGGTAGCTCCCAGAGTGTCTCAAATATGAGTTAGCTCATAAAAATATTTCCCTTGTCACTTTAAGTCTTGGACTGCATAAGTACAGTTTAACGATTACGATATCTTTGGAAATATCTAGAGCGTAAGTTTTGAGCATTTCTTTCTCAATTGGCATACACTTCAATCATACAAATATTTCCCACGTCACTTTAAGTCTTGGACTGCATAAGTACAGTTTAACGATTACGATATCTTTGGAAAGTTCTAGAGCGTAAGTTTTGAGCATTTCCGGACATTCTGCAGTCTTATATTGTGCTTTAAGGCGTCAAATTCAATACAGCTCTTAGCGACAGCTTTTCACAAGCTTTAACTTCATTAAAAAACAGTAAAAATTGATTTCATTACTTGGCTGTCAATGAAAATTATTATTAATATCTTATAGTATTGCGGTATTGTCATTTTAAAAACAACTCTAAATATTTGTTACTGCTAAAATCTCTGTTTTGAGAAATCTGTTGCAGATTGATTTTAAATTATTTTGTTCGAACTTCTTAAAAGAAGGAAGATCCAGTTCAATTTGAAGCCAGAACTTTATCTTTAGCCTGGATTTTTATTTATTAATTTTTAAATTCTATTTTATTAAAAATTTTATTTATTTTTTCCAAAACAAATAATCAGAATGTTGTACAGGATCTCTGATACTCTGGCGATTAACAGATTGATGGCCGTTCCTTGTATAAAGAGGTCTTTTAGAAACTGACTACATAGTTCCCTTTACAGATTTTGAAAGGCCATTCCAATGCTTGTAGGGTGGAGTGGATTAATAATGAAGTTTTACAACCTACAACCAAATCCATCTTTACAGACTTCTCAAAAATGTATATAGGTACTGGGGCTGGCTTCTTCTCAGAAGCTCTATAGAAGGCTCGATCAGGCTACCCAATAACAGCAGTGTATTCCAAGCAGAGGTTCTAGCAGTAACGAAAGCTGCCAGAGTGGCATCAATGATGGCACTACCCCGAGAGGATATTACCATTCTCATCGATAGCCAGGCAGCGATAAAAGCAATTTCTGTTATTGAAATAAAGTCCAAGCTTGTGAAAAGCTGTCGCGATGTTCTTAAAGTTTTTGCCACACAGCATAATATAACACTCTGCTGGGTCGTCGGTCACGTGGGTATCATGGGAAATGAAAAAGCCGATGAATTGGCAAGAAAAGGCTCAGCACTTAGCCAAGAACTCTCAGAAAAGAGCTTAAAACCTCCGTTATGCGACCACAAACTTAAGATAATGTGTGAAATCCTGTCAATAGCCAAGAAACCTAAACACTTGTGAGGTAGCTAGAAAACTGTGGCCGCAGTACGAAAAAAATAGAACGAGTGCAATCATTCAACAAGACAGGAAGTCAGTATCGACGTCTGTAGGTATTTTAACTGGCCATAACATGCTAAGATATCACGCCAAAAAACTACGTCTAACTGAAAACGATCTGTGTAGAGGTTGCAGTGACGAGGAAGAACATGAGGATATATACCTCTGTCACTGCCCCAGTCTCTGCCATCTAAGAAATAAAACTCTGGCGAAATACTTCTTCGAAAGAATCAAAGAACTATTAGAGTGCCCAGTAACAAATCTATATACATTCGCAAGAGGAAACGGATGGTTGGATACCATGGGATGATACTAAGGAACTATATATGGACTACGAGTATGGTAAGATGAGGAATTGGTAAACCCTCAAATGGGAATCACAATAGGTTTACAATGATCTAAGTGAGTTGGGGTAGGAGCTATTTCCTACAGCAACCCGCAAACATAACCTAACCTTCAGTAACAATTTCATTTCTTTAAGATAATAATGATTCGTTATTCATAACGTAAATACATTATAAAAGGTGAGATTTCTTCTTCTCTAGGGCAACCTCGTCAAAGTCTTTCTTTAAAGTTAGTGTTGAAAAGGATAACATATAACATTTCTCTTACTAAATAAGCTTGTTATCAAGCTATAGTTGATTGTTTTTAATACTCAGTCTTACAAAAGTTCGTTTCCATAGCACTTGCCTTAAAATTGATTAACCTTCAATATCCAAGAAAGCGGATGGAGTGAATTTTTATGAATTTAAAAAAATTATGTCTTGACCAAACGTAACAGCTTCACGTTTTTGTTTAGTAATTTTTTTTTTTTTTTTTCAAAACGTCACATTTTCGGGGGCTTGGCCTAAGTCAACATAGTATAATTTAGTACCTTCTATCTATTGCCAATCCTTCAACAAATACACACAAATACCTAATATATTTTTCTTTCACCATAATTATAAATCAAAAGGGAATCCAAATTTAGTGAAAGTAAAAATCATCGAAGGACATTGCCTTTGCCTGTTAACTTATTGTCCTTTTAGGTTTTTTTTAAGCGCGTAAAATGAGCATGAACACAGTTAACTGAAAATAAATAGAAAAGCAAACATTTATACACGTGAAAGCATTTTCTGTAAATATTTTTTTTTTTCCAAATTCAAGGTGATTTTCACGTGTAATGATTGCGTGATTGGAGGATATTTATTTGCCTTCATTCGTGTTAAACAAGAAACCACATCACATCACGAACTGAATAAAAAACGAAGAGGGTATGGCTGACAAAAAAGCAAATGGAATTGAAAGCCGTTTCCATAATCCTGATTGAAGGAAATTTTCAGTTTTATAAAGCTTTTCTTGAATTGTCTGTATATAGAAATATTTTTTTATTGGAAATGGTTTAGGGACTCTCAGTCTTAATTCTCATTTCTTGTTTCCGTTTCATTTGAAAGTTGAATTTTTCAAATAACCTTTAACAATAAAAACATAGCAAAATAGGTACTCCGCTAACGAGTCAACTGATTTGCAACTCTAGTTTCATTGCGAGACTTCTTGCAATCATTTTGAAATCTTTCACTTGTACAGTGAAGATAGCCATTTAAGTTAACTGATAAATAAATATTTTGAAATTCTTTTCGGAATGATCACTTGAAACCGTATTTCTTGTAGATCGAGCATGACTTTACTTGCATGGTCACTTTTGACAGTATAGCTGCAAGAGTAAACTTTTTGCGCCCTCTATTTTAAAGACTTGTGATTCGGACTGGAGAAGGATTCAGAATAAGTTGGGATATGCACAATGAGTACACAAACAAATGGCAAACTTTTGACGTTTGTAAAATATTTAGTGCAAGCTTGACAGATATAAACTAAATTTATTTTTAATTCACTAAATGGGGAATTTCACCATGTCGTCAAAAGAAAAACAATCTGTCATCACACTACGCGGATGACAGATTAAAATATGTATTTTACGCTTTTTTCAGACTGTCAAACTCAACATCTTGTAAAAAGTATTTTGTAAATAATTTTAAAAGTCGCTCTTTTTTCAAGTGAAATTTGAGATTTTTGTGATTTAAAAGTTTAATAAGACACTATTCACAATTTTCATTAAAATTCCCCTCTTGTTTTTAGTCAATTTGTCAACAATGATAAAAAAAATTAAAGCTGTCATAAGTGAACTGCTAATTTTTACACTGTTGTGCGAACGAGAAAGGTATATATCATTTTTACCTAAAAAGATCTAGGCAATCAATAATTCTTCTTTCCTTCTTTGAAACTTTGTTGTTACAGAACCAAACTTTTGCGTTTTGGAAATAGTCATTTTTGTGAATATCAATGGAATAAAATTATAGATGTGCTTGAGTGATGCAAATGAAAAAAAAGTCACAAAGTAAATCAACTTAACGAACAAACCCAACGAACTTTCGAGATTATTTAGATGGTTTTTAATTAATCAATTTCTACTTTCTGGTGCTGATTACACATAAGTACTTTACCTTATTGTTTTTGCACTACAGTGGTTGGTGCTCCTGGACCTCTTGCATTTCTACCCTGCCATCTTCAGTTAAGTATTATAAAAAAATAGTCTTGTACTTGATGAAGCAATGGAAGATGAGGATTGGTTTCGTCATGTTCCTTATCATATTCCAGGTCAGGTCAGACGATCAAGATAGATAAATTCACTGAAATATTTTGAACAATTCTGCGAAGTAATATCAGTTTTGTTGATGAGACCATAGAGTAGTAGGAGTTCGTTATAATTATACTTGTAAGTAGTTAATAACAAAACGATCGCTGTTCACACCCAAGATATTATTGAGAGATAGTGCCTGATGTCATGCAGCACTTGCTGTTTAGTCCTATGCGCCTTCAAGCACAATATTAAATAAGCTGGAGTACATGATTATGCATCCTTGTGGCAGTCCTTGGCAATTTCGACGGAGACTCTCATAATAAGACTTACTGGTTTAGGAAGGAAAGAAATTTAACTAGAAACACTTTTCTATTGACACTATCAAAACATACTTATATAGCTCCCGATCCATTTAAGGTCTTCAAAACTTGAAATACTACGGTTTTCTATTCTCTTCGATGCCAGGCAAGCTGCTTCCAGTTATCTAGGCTATGCACTCTGGCATATCTGAGATGGCTTGATCTTTAAACTGGAGCTGAAGTTCGATCTGCCTTGTTGCCTCAAACGTGGGGACTTGGGTTCGACTTGTTTAAAGCATTATTTTTCATTTGCTCGACGTGATCGAGCTAATGTAGTCGACGTGATTTGGCTCTCTAGACTTCATCCTGGTCTTTAAACATCTTATACAGTCCCTAGCTGTATATTTTGCTCCAGTAGCCTTCCTCGCACAAATTACAAAATATCCGTCGAATTTTTGAGGAGTTGTTATCTGCAATTATTTCGCCAAACTGAAGTAGCAGCGGTTTATTGTGGCTCCACCAATATGTCGTTCGTGGAGTTGAAGTTTACAACGAGGTCGATGAACCCTTCAACTGCTTCGAAGTTGTTGCTTTCAATGTTGGCGTTTTGTTCTAAACGGTAGGTATATTCTTGTTTGTCTTTTGATATCTATTTGACCTTATTCTCGTTTACTTCAAGATCAAGAAGTTTCGTCTGTTCCTAACTTAAATTAAAGAAATCTATGATGACACATTGAGAGCGGACATTTATGTGCATATCGTCGCCATACTTTAGAAGTTGGTCGGGTCTGTGATCCAAATCTGTTTTAAAGTCGATGAATAAGACTGCGGGTGTTATTTTTCCCAACAGTTGGTCAACTCGTACCCGTCTTGACTCTGTGCGTTATTTTTTTTTCTATAATCCAGTTGAGTTTTTCGAAAACAACTCTGAGTTGGTAACATAAAACGCCAGAAAAACTCCTTAAATGTTTCGTTCTTCCTTTAATTTTTACACCATTTAACGAAACTGTCAAAAGACAAACGATAAAATGCTCGAAATAAAAGACTCGTGTCATCTAGGGTCCATATAGAATTTTGTCCTGACGCAATTTTAAAACGTACTGCCTTAAATTAAATTTATTAAAAATGTATACACAAAATAATCGTCTGCTTCATCAACCATTGAATATAATCTCCTCATAACTTATTTATTAACCTTCAAATATTTATATTCAGACATCATAAAATTTCAATATCTATAACGTTATCACGTGTGGCTTTCGCATCAATCAATCTAATTGACATTTGTATCTTAAATTGCAAAGCATATCATTGCATTGCTTTGCTTTAATGTTGATGTATCAAAATAAAATAAATTCTGATTATTCAATTTTTCAGTCAGCACCATCTGTTCTGATTTAAACAAACAGAGCGAGAAAAACATGTGCGTCGTTGCCGTGCCGCTTCATACTGCTGTCAAGTTCATACAGGCAGCTTTATCTGCGCGGTTTAAACTTAAACGACTGAATATGTCTGGACACATAAGATTGTGTTTTTACTTACAATTAGCTTGATTTTTCATCCATGGAATTCCAAATTGTTTTTGGGATTCGAAAGGCACGTACTGATGTCCTAAATATACATGAATGACTCCACTTTGCCAGAAGCTGTCAAAATCTAAAGCGAGCGTATGTTTGCATATTTTTTCAGATTTTTCATCTTCGACGATTTATTGAAATATTTATAAATTTCTTGCAAAAAAAAAAACAAAAATACCAATAACCGCATGACATATAAGTATGAACAAAAATTGGACTTTGGAAGAACTCAACGCGACGCACAACGATCATATTGTGTTGGTGGCCTGTCTTATGTTCGTTTTTTGCTTTAAAACCATATAGAATGTTTATTTTTTGCTGTGTAAAGTACTTGTTCAACCAACTTTGTACTAATCACTAGACAGACGGCTTCTTTGTCAGTCGTCGAACTGATAGGCGATCACAAGGGGAACAAGAAAATGCCCGACATGGCGTCAAGTGGGAAATTGAAAAATTGTTGATCTGTGTGCAATTACTGGAGCTTTTAGTGATGGAAACAGTGTGGTATTTTGTGGGTGGGAGCACTCAAACCACAAATTGATAAAAACACAAGAGTTTGCTTGTTTTTTTTTTATTTGTTTTGTTTATTAAAAAAAAAAATAGAAACACTTAACATTTAACATTTATTTTTATTTGTATTCTTGGGAATACGAAAACAAATGCGCAAATATTGATTTACGCACATAAACGGTCTTTTGGTTGCAAACAAATGAAATGTAAATTTTTAATAATTAGTTTATAGCCAAAGAGCAAACGACCGATTCGACAAAACACAAATTTTCGACAGAAAATTTAGCAATATATCATTGATTGAACACAAAATTGATTTTTTAAAAAAGTTACTCAAGAGTTTTCTTCTGGAAAAACAAATTCAGCTCAGCTGCTCAGTCTAATGAATCATATTTGATTCATAAGATTAAATTTGGCTTTAGTTTTCAGCGTTCAAAAATTGACTCAAACACATGATTTCTCCTAATTCCCTCGCCAATTCCAAGAAATCGTTTGTGATCCACTGGATGTCATATGTGATCTATGGTTCATAATACTGTGAATCAAATATGACACATTTGACAGTATATATTTTTAACTTTTTGCGAAATTATGAGAGAAGAAAAATTTTATTCTAAATGAAATAACCCTACTGGTAAATTTTGGGATATTTTTGACATTCATAACCTCATTCATTTCTTTCCTGTCAAATTCCTTAAGAAGTCGTAAGGGATGAGTTCTAATATCCCTGTAGGAAATCTTACTCGAAGTAAGAGTTACTTAATGATAAATCATATAGAGGCAAATAACACAAGATAAGCTTAAAAAATTACGAAAAATCCTTGCTAATAGAAGACGCACTTACCCACCGCTCAATACCACTAATACGTGCAGAAATGAACGGGTCAGAGCTTTACGGATCTCAGAGAAACAATAAAACAGATTCGTCAAAATCGGCAGGAGATGAAACGGTGGAAGTGAAAGGATGAAGGTTGAAAGTACGAGGTGCAATAGATAGTGAAACACAGACAAACAAACAGGCTGAATATATTTTTCGCCCAAGAAGCAAAGTGACGAAATAATGGGAACAGGATCCGTTTCTTGGATGTCGAGACAAGGGCTTACAAGATGTTCAACTATGGAGCAAAAAAAGGCACAAATGGAATTGGTTGTTATCATTGCGGAAAAGTTGCCTGCGAACCCATTGGCTATTTCGAACTCAAATGGTTCAATCTAGATATCTCTATCAGTTCAGAGTGTAAATAACTACGATTTTTTTATTTAACATTTAATTTCATTGTGGACTTGGAAGTATAGTTAAGCATTGATAATAAGAACGGTATTAAGAATTATGTACTAAGTTGTTCTATCCAGAGACTTGCATGCATTTTGGATCAACCAGTCAACCACTGCTTTGCATTCGACTCAAACGTTAGGTTTGGTAAAAGTTACTCAAACTAAAGAGTCGGTAGCAAAGGGTGCTCTCAGGATTATTTAACCGAAATTCTCGGGGTCTAGTGTTCCACATTGACTTAAGTTTGTTGGAGTTGAGCTGATGGCTCTTCTCCATCAATTTGCAAACCTAACCTAACCAAGCCCGAAAATGTCAGATTTGACCGAAGAATGGTTACGATGTAAATAGATTAAGAAAATTCTGAAAAAATAAAATATTTTGAAACATTTTTCTGCGGTTGATGGGTGATCATCATATTATTCAACTATCATCATAGCTTTAAATTTTTAAAATTCCGCCGATAAATGTCCAAATTTTAATGCATGATGATAAAATGTTAAACACCGATTCATTGTTTTAACTAACCCTGTGTAAATTTGCAAGTAAACACACCTCCAAAATTCATATCAATATAGTGGTAGAATTGAGTCATGCTAGATAGGAATGCTCTGGAAAACATGCGTGTGTTCGAACATCGGCATCGGCCAAATATAATAAAGTGTTTTTCGAATAAACATAGAATTATATAACAAAGCAGCATCACTCAAGGAATCTGATGATCGGCTTTGGGCGCCATTGAATACCGCAGGTTGTTGGTGGTTCACACTTTTCATTATAAGTTTACCTTATTGTGGACCGCAAGCTGTGCAGTCTAACTGCAGTAGGTCTGTAATCATATAAAAAACACTTTACAGTTAAAAACGTCGTGAACCAAATATTTCCCTAAACATCTTTTTAGAAAATTTCATAAAATTTTGAGTCGGTTAAATCTTCTTTTTCTTCTTTACCGACGATGCTATGATTTCGACTGATTATACCTTAAAATCTGCCTCTGGGGTTGTTCTATACATTTTAAATTTAATATCCAATAAAGAATTTTAATCCTTTCCATCAAATTCACTGGAATTAATCAAAAAATTTAAATCCAATTTATCGATTAAAGCTCATAAACTATCTCATTAAAATAAAAAAGCCACTGTCTGACATGTCTTTTGTGATATTCACTTTATAATGTCACACTGTCTTGCCGGTGATACTCATATAATCTTTTTAACAATAGCAAACGATCATAATAATCAAAATGAAAAATGATAATAATGTTTAAAGTCTGTATGTAAGTATATACAGTAGTATTTATGTGAAATTAATTTATCAGAAAAAAATCTAAATTTAAATTTTAATCCACATTAAGCTTTTTTTTTTTTTTAAAAAAAAATCTGAACTTCACTTTGAATGAACGATCGCGATCGTTTCAATCGAATGACATTCCATACGTATTTCTAGAACAATATCCAACACACGTTTAAATTAAACAATGCAATTGTTGCTGTTGTTGGTTTTTCAATATCAGTATAAAAAGTTTATTATAAATTGAATGTGTTTATTTTTGTAAAAGTGTTGTTGCGCTTGATTGGAACTGGAATTCTTTTATTAGAGAATAATCTACTCTTCTTTTATTTTTAAGTGTATTTGAAAACGTTTTTGACATATACCGATTGATTTTATCAAGTTCATATATTTGTTGTCTATAGATACGGCAAGTCTTTGAATTTACCGCCAATGGCCATCGCGCCAGCAACACAAGTTTTGTGTCCACACAGATACGCAAATAATGAATTTATTAAGAAGGAAAATAAAATTATTTATTATTTACTTTTGACATAATACCTTACCCATACCCATTGTGACGTTTGCTGATAAGAAGTGTCACATCACGATATGAATTTGCAACTTTTTGAAGGTTACAATAGCAATGTGGCAAAATTAAAAGTCGTGTTGTTTTTACAAGAATTTCATTTATTATGTTTGACCAATTAACCTATAATGTTACCAAACAACAACAAAAGAACAATAATAATCATGCAACAAAATAAGGCTAGGTGGTGTTGAGATTTTAAAATCGTTAGGAATTTCTAATTACTTCATTATTATATAGACTTTGAATGAAAATGAAAAATGAGAGAATTAACAGAAGTTTAAGTGTGACAGATAGACAGACAGACGGGCACGCTTGACCCATATGGGAAGTTCATTGTTTGAAAATTTATTTATAGAAACAATTTAATGACAGTTGGAATTAAAAAAATATATTATATTTCGTGTGTGTGGTAAGTCGTGAGTTGATTATTGTGATTTAATAAATGAACATTCGTTAAAATAATTCTTGTTTGTTTATCTGGTTAAATGAGACAATTTACATTACTTATGTGTTTTATTATAATTATTATTAATTAACAAGAAGTTGATAACCATCATAATGGGTTTGAACAAGTTAAACAATTCAATTTATATTATTTCTTATTGTGAATAAACTACACATATGATTGATATAGAATAACTATATTTGACGGATTTATTGTGAATATCACGTGGAAAATATTTCGACCTTCGAATCAACAGTGACATTTCGAAAAAAAGGAGCTGTGTTCATTGGCTTTTCGAAGTAGGTAAACTCAAGTTACACCATAAGAAAGTGTAATATTTAAATTTTTAATTTTTTTAATAAAAAAAAATCATTAATCAATCTGGTTGCATTTCTTAAATGTTAGCAGTGTAGACTGGTTGCTCGGCTGGAAACTTTTTGAGAGTTCCAACATTCTATGTTGGAGGGCCAGGATCTAAAATTTGATTTTGAAGGGAGCTCCTAGAATTTCCTCTGCTGCAGTTCCAATGAAAGGGCAAGATTTTCTGGCGGTTGCACCATCGCATCTTCTTCGTTTGTAAAAATTAAAAAAAAAACATCAAAAGACTCCACCTTAAAGCTACCTTTACACGGTCAGTCATTTGACATCAATCTGTTATATAGTGTTAGTAAAAATAAGTCTGTTTGCGTGCATTTGTATGACGAAAAATCAAAACCATTTTGATTTTGTCTGATGACTGTGTAGATGACTGACGTCCTATGACTGACCGTGTAAAGGTCGTTTAATATCAAACACTGGAGTCACCCTATAAAGTCGAGAGTAGAATTTTGAGATTGGAGAAAGTATTGAAAACGGAATTGATTGTCGTTAAATATCTTAAAATTCTAAATATTCTTACATAGTGTTGATCTAATTTGCCTTTCTTTTTCTATTAAAACCACTTTCTCTGTTTTTATTTTTAATTTATGAATCAAGAATTAATTTGTTTCAACATTTTGTATTTAAATAGTGTCAATTGAATATTAAGTTTTGTATTCCAAGAAACAAGCTTAAATGATTAATAATAATTTACTATCATAACGATTGAGGCACGCACTCATGACAAAAATATATTATTCTACTAAATTGATAAAGTGATCTGTCAAATTAAATTGATTTTAATGGTCATTTGTTGAAAATAGTATTTAGCTGAAAGATTATAATGAATTGATTTTTTGTTTGCATATTAAATTTAACTGGACAGATGTGTTTTTTTTATTTTATTTGATTGTCATATAAATGAATGAATGTTTCAATTTCTTTTTTCCAAGGACAGTAAAATTGTATGCATTCAATTTATCTAGATCTCTTGTTTGGTTTTTTTTTTTTTAAATATGTACATCTTGAGGCACACCGCATGTATGATTCTTGATTGCAACTTCATATGCTCATTTTATGCCGAATTTCGATTCATTAAATCTGAAGTTTCTAATGGCTAGTGTAGCATGTGAAAAAAACACAACCACAAAATCCAAGGCCTGTTCTATGGCTATAGCATATATGCACGGACAAGTCAAAACAAAGGTAAGACGAAGGTAAGACGAATGGGAGTCACGCCAGAACTCCTGATCAAAATTGTTGTACACCAAGGAAGCTTCTTGAGTCCTTTGATTTTTACTACAGTTTTAAAAATTTACTTGCAGTTAAGGTGACGAATTTTGCAGGATGATGGAGCAAAGAGCACTTTTTGAAAATGCTTTTTTCATAAAAATGGGTACCGCATAAGAAGTTCGCAATGTTGTTGGTGTGTACAAAACATATTATAGTAAAGTTCCGACAGGTGCTATGAAGATGCTTCATAATAAAGCCGGAGTGAAAAATCTTGACCGAATACTTAATAAGAACACTCGAGGAAGCCTTCATTACAAAAACACTATCGAAAACAAAATACATCACGACCAACTCAGCTGGCATTGTTTTGAAGAAAGGAGATGAGTCGGTGAGAATTCTATCAAGAAACAATATGTTTATCTTTATACTAACCAAAGATAAAATTTATCTTTCCATCTTAAGAAATATCTTTTTGAAAAATCTTTTAATACTGTAAAGATAACAAATACAAGCAGTGAAGTTGTAAAGCACTTTTGATGGGGATTCCCAATTCTTCAATTCCAAATAGAATGCTTTATCAATACACGCCTTCTAGATAAAGCAATAAAAACTTGAAGAACAAATATCTAAACAAGAAGGTATACAATTCAATGAAAAAATTATATATTCTGGCTTGTGGCGGAAATTCCAATCGACAATAACAATGTTAGCTGATTTAATCTTAAAAGCTTTTATGACCATTTTCAGTCAATTGAAAAAAAAAACAAGTACAAATTGAAGTGGAAAAATACTGAAGAAGTTCATAAATTTTAAAATTTTTACTACAAAACTAATTGAGATAACAAAAACTATTTACCTTCAAAGGAGTTTTTTTATTATAGTTTTTTTTATTATATGGTTGCATTTTTACCAAAAAAACTGAAACTCATTTAAGTTATCAAAGCATCAAAATTAGATATCATGATTCATTTATATGTGTTGCACTAACATCAAGAGATAGTGGTCACAGTGGTCAGAGTTCTACAATACAAGGGTATGGATATATGTCACAATAATTAAAGAGATGGTTGTCGTCCCATTTCCAACATTCCAACATCGTCTATTCAAAAACCAAAAAACAATTGCGGACGGAGAATGACGGGTACGAGTTGTTTAGGTCGAGGCCTTAACTTGTTTATATTACAAGCCAAAAAATAATGTGTCATTCTCTGAAGGCAACAATGTAATTTATCACCTGTTTAATTCAAATAAAATTAAAATAAATAAATTCCCTGCATACCACCTTGAAAACTCACTCTTCTTAAACCAACCGAACACAGATGTTTTTAACATCAGTCTTCTTAATGTTTAATTTTAAATAACGTCAATCAATTGAAATGT
Source organism: Baccha elongata (assembly GCA_951217065.1). Taxonomy (NCBI): domain Eukaryota; kingdom Metazoa; phylum Arthropoda; class Insecta; order Diptera; family Syrphidae; genus Baccha; species Baccha elongata. The sequence goes on from OX578272.1 coordinate 171,482,950, forward strand.
TTATTTTTATATCTACACATACATTTGCACAATTTAAATACCAGAAATACATTTAATTATTTGCAATAAAAATTTCTTTTTAAAAACGTACTTAATCACAGGTGAAATTTGGCATTAAACCAATTACCCCGATTTGCAAAGAAAGAGTTTTAAAAAATTAAATTTAATAATTTTAAGACCTCTCTATTCGTTCGGTTCGATGAAAAGTTTATCGGAACATAAAATACGACAATATTTTTTTATAATAAAATCGTATAGAATGCCTGGCGGCAGCGGCGGCGGACGGCGATACGGATGCTTTCTTAAAAATTGCATTTTTCTCATTAAACTAAATAAATTTAATTGTTTTATTTTCTAGCAAATGGTATGCGACAGTGATTTTGAAAGAAAAATGCATGTCTTTGTATAAATAAAATACAATGCCAAATTAAAATTATATTTATCTTAAAAGTGTTGATGGAAACGAGTTAAGTGTTGCCAATGCGACACAACAGCGAGTTATGAGTTATTTCAGACGATCGTAGATAAGCTGCAAATTTGACAAACTTTTTTCAAATATTCTGTCAGCAAAACAAAATAAAGGAAAATATTTTTATTACTCTGGAATTATACAGACTAGTGTCAGTTTTGTTTTGACAATCAGTAAAGTAAACAGATCATGTATTAAGTTAACAAGCCATGAAACGCTATAATCCTCAGCATCACACCATAATTTTGACTTTTTGTTACGGAAAAATTCTTCAGTGATTTTTGCGCGACGTGGTTTTCGGGGGTGATTTATAAGACGTCTTACACCACAAGTCAAATACTAAAGGCGGTATTTTAAGCCCATGATTGCGGAATGCTATGTTTCGTCAAGTTTCGATAAGTTTAGCTTACGGACGTAATATGCACTCCCATTCACATCAAAAACTTGACAGCTGACTGACTGCATATGTCTGCTGACTTCGTACATTATTGGTAACGACAACGAGTTTAATTGCCTTTTGACAGATCAGAATGCAACGTTTCGTTAGGTTCTGACATTAGCTTCTCTTGCCGTTAAAGTTGGCTCGCCTTAAATAAAAATTACAACTTATAACAGAAAAATTCCCTGAACGCTTCGTTCTGCTCGTTTCTACTTAAATATCGCAACTGTGGTTGAAGATATAGCAAATGATATTACTGTGACTGGTTAATGTCAACAGATAGCTATGGTCTACGACTTTTTATTTCCTTTGGTGAGGGCACTTTGAATGATGCTTTTCCGGGTCGCCTTGTTTCACATTTTGGCGATTCTCAGTTCACATAATTTGATCACTTCTGACTTTAATTCTTCTGGTCATGGTGCTCGAACTTACTGACAGAAATTCTCGCCAAAACGATTGAAAGGAACTCAAATGGCATATTCTAAAATAAATGGACAAACCCTTAAAGATCCAAATAAACTTAAAAGATAAGGATCGTTTTTAGAATCACCCAATATTTACTTCCGCATGATTTTTGTAAAAAAATACTTTTGTTCACAACGACAATATAAAAAAGTTGCCAGTTGCGATATTAAGGAAGTAAAAACGCTAGATAAAAACTCTACTGTGACCTAAGCTTAATGATACAATATAATCAATCAGAGAGTGGGAGTAAAAAAGGTTTAAAATGCTTGAAGCACAATTGCTCCATCCATTTTATAATAAAACTTTTTTTTTTTTTATGAATAATGAGGTGTTAATTTTCGGGCAACATTTTCGAGATATTTTAACCAAATCGAATATTGTTTAAAAGACTTTTTTTTTTATAATTTATGATAATTTGTTTTTGGAATTAAATTAGATGAATATCACAAAGTTTATGAATTATTCATGTAGATTTAAAGTAGTTTATTTTTACGAGACTCGAACCTGCTTTTAATGTGATCTCCGTGACGCATATAATGGTCGCTTTAATTATCGTGTCATTAATTTTAAATTATACACCTATTGTGTATAGGGCTAGGAATAAAGTGGTTTAAAACATGTGTTATAACTGTGTTGACAGTAAATAAATGCATGAAGTTTCTATTAAAGTTGTAGGTATAATTAGCAATGATATTATATTGTGTAAATCAACGTTGTAAAAGTACATATTCCTCAAATAATGTGGAAAATTTATTTTAAAATGCAATAATTTCGCTAGGCTCTGGAGTAAAGTACCTCAAAATAATTATTTAAATATTCTTAAAGCTACCGTTAGCAGATTATTGTGAAAATGATATTATTGATAAACTGTCTACACAAGTTAAAAGTAGTAAAATGTAAGCATGCTAATCTATCTGTGTGAGTTGCTACTTCACCGGACTAGAGGAAATCTAAATTTTACATCCAAATCCAAAATACCGCTGAGCAACTGCTTATGCTTTGCATTCATGCAAATAGGGACGAGCACCTTAAATCACAAATTTCTCAAAACTTTACACAAATACATGTGAGCGAATAGAAAAAACTGAGAAATAAAATTTTCTGGTTTACCGGAAAGAGGGGGTACATGTTGATTAAACAATAACTGTGAAATGTTTATTATTGAATGTCTGTGACAAAGTTTGCGTTTCGAAGAAGTTCAAAGAGTGCAGCAGGCAGAGTGAATATACTAAAAGTAGAAAAATAAAGAGAGTAACTATACCAAGAGTCTTTCACGTTGCAGTGGATAATCAATACTTTTTAATTAGTAAGATCAAGCTGCAGGAAAGCATTGAAGATACATTAATTTGTAGAAATTCAAGAGATTCCATTTCGAAAAATTCTAAAGATAAATAACCCACCTTTAATGCTACAATTCCAGTTTTGTTTTGACAATCAGTAAAGTAAAGGCGGTATTTTAAGCCCATGATTGCGGAATGCTATGTTTCGTCAAGTTTCGATAAGTTTAGCTTACGGACGTAATATGCACTCCCATTCACATCAAAAACTTGACAGCTGACTGACTGCATATGTCTGCTGACTTCGTACATTATTGGTAACGACAACGAGTTTAATTGCCTTTTGACAGATCAGAATGCAACGTTTCGTTAGGTTCTGACATTAGCTTTCGCTTGCCGTTAAAGTTGGCTCGCCTTAAATAAAAATTACAACTTATAACAGAAAAATTCCCTGAACGCTTCGTTCTGCTCGTTTCTACTTAAATATCGCAACTGTGGTTGAAGATATAGCAAATGATATTACTGTGACTGGTTAATGTCAACAGATAGCTATGGTCTACGACTTTTTATTTCCTTTGGTGAGGGCACTTTGAATGATGCTTTTCCGGGTCGCCTAGTTTCACATTTTGGCGATTCTCAGTTCACATAATTTGATCACTTCTGACTTTAATTCTTCTGGTCATGGTGCTCGAACTTACTGACAGAAATTCTCGCCAAAACGATTGAAAGGAACTCAAATGGCATATTCTAAAATAAATGGACAAACCCTTAAAGATCCAAATAAACTTAAAAGATAAGGATCGTTTTTAGAATCACCCAATATTTACTTCCGCATGATTTTTGTAAAAAAATACTTTTGTTCACAACGACAATATAAAAAAGTTGCCAGTTGCGATATTAAGGAAGTAAAAACGCTAGATAAGGAAGTAAAAACGCTAGAAAAGCATTGAAGATACATTAATTTGGAGAAATTCAAGAGATTCCATTTCGAAAAATTCTAAAGATAAATAACCCACCTTTAATGCTACAATTCCAGTTAAGTTTTGTCTTTGATTCAATTTCAATAACAGGTTTCTTTGTCAGCTTCTGGGTATCCAATTTGTGCAGTGTAATTTCAACTACTTTTATTACAAAAGAAAAACACTTTAAGCACTCAACGCTTTTCAAATAACTTCATTGTGACCTTAAAACGGAAATAAACACACCTTCCTTTAACACATTCACAATCACCTTTAGAATAACTTTTTTCCGTTACTTTTTTTTCAAGTGATATAAAAATAAACTCTGCCAATTTTAAATCACAATATACACTTATTTCTTGACAGCTATAGTAAAAACATTCTTCTAAATAACTTCAGAAAACACGTTTTAAGAATTTATAATTATATACCGCACGATATTATTAACAATTTGCGGTGAAGGGGGCAAAAACACTGTGCATATGGATGCACATAAAAACTGGAAAGCTTCACCACACAACAACTCGATCATAATATCAAACACTCTTCTCACCATCAATTTACTCGGGACATGATGGCTACACTTTAACAATATTATGACGACAACAATTCTGGTTTTTCTTGGCGCGCCTCCAAATTATTAAATTGAATTGAAAACGATTACAAAATACAAGGAATTCAAGTAAATTTAATAAAAAAAAACACCTTTGTTTTAATCACTGCATTTAAGTTAATCTACAGTTAAGAATACTTTATTTTGCACTTGAAAATCGACATTGGCGCGTGTATCTAGTTCGCGTAACCACATTTTACGACAATTAATCGCTACTTTGCTAGTTTTATAACAAACTATAAGAGCTATTGTGAATATTTCAACAACAAAAGTCAGATTGTTTAAACATCGACTCTACTTTTGTTTAAGAAAGAACGTGCACGCTGTAATGAAGTTAGCTCTGAACTGACACTAAACTCACCACACCAAAGCATAAGATTGGATTCGACTGAGAAGTTCATTTTAAACATTGAACTTCATTCATTCGTTTGTCTTTTGTATCATTTTCTTGTTTGATTATCATTCTCAAATATCAATACACTACCCACCACTGCCAAATGTGAATACAAAATACTCTATGAAATAGAAACTTAGGGGAAGGGAGCAATAATGAAAGAGAATTAGTTTTGTTTTGCTTCCCTAAAAGCAATAATCAAAATGGGGAATCAGAAAAAAAACTAAAACTTCCATGGGTTCGCAAAAGAATCTCTTTGTATTCAAGAAGTAAGCATTCTTCCCCGTGTCCTTTGTTAAGAACCAAGCAATTTATTTCAAACAAATACTTGAAAAACTTGAATTTAAAAATCCCTTTTTACTGTTACGTAGGCATTTGTTGTACAAAATGTAAGTCAAGATAGAAAAAATGATAATGCAAATGCATCGTTTTACTTATTAACACACACGTTCTAAAAACGTGGATAACATTTTCATGGTGAATTCAGCGCGTATGTTAATAAATGACAGGTGACAGTCCGCATGTGCGTGATAAATGTCACAAAAAAAACAGTCGCTTTTTATTGAAATGGCATATTGTAGTCATTATGGGACATGAACTTAAAACGAGGCCGGTTTTGTTTTGAATGTTCTGCTTTGCCTTTTTTCGTATTGAGGCGAATAGTTTGTTTAAAAAATAAATTCACCCCATGTGGTAGAAAAGAATGACCAAAGCTAAATGAACACACGTTTTGTATTTGTTGTACAAAAACAAAATGTAAAACAAGAAAGAAAAGCAACAATGCATCGTTACTTTTTTAACGCACACGTTCCAAAAACGTGAATGGTGAATTCATTTAACGAATGTGCGAGATAAAATATGTCAAAACACATTGGGATTTCAATGAAATGTCATGAATAGTTAGTCAAGTCATTGTTGGGCATAAGCATAAAGCGAAGCCGGTTTGTTTTGAATGCTCTTTGCTTTTCCTTTTTTCGAATTGTTAGAAAATTCACCTCATCTGGTAGAAATGGCATTAGCAAAATGAACAACAAAAGCAATGCCAACACACCACCGACCTGGCAGCGCGAATGTTGCCTATGAATTAAAGTCATTGTATACTTTTAGGAGTGTTAAGAGGAATGCCTCTTTAACAAATGGAGCTTTTTTCACTATCTGGTAAATTTTGAGCATAAGGAAGAGATATTTATGTTTTATTATAAAATCAAGCAAGTTGTTGTTGTTATGCTTTTAAGCTGTGCGAATCAGAAGTTAGTTTCCTGGTCTTTCAAGTTGAGGATTATGCCTATACGACATAGAATACGAGAGTAACTCGACGTGAGAAGATTCTTTCAATATTTCAACAAACTGCATTTTTCCATTCACCTTTTGATCATTCTTTTAAGTAAGTGCGCGTGCTTTTAAATGGGACAGTGTCACACTTTTAAGAAATATGGTTAAAACAGAAATGGCTGTCACACAGCATCTTTCCACACGTGTTCACGGATATTGAAACAATTTTTTGGAGACTGGAAGGACGGGTGCGAGTTGACCTGACCACACTGCGGCCTAGTAGTAACTCCTCGACCAAGTAAAACAAACATTTCCAAAAAAGACCAACAGCATAGGATGTAGACGGATTAATGTAACGAATAGTAAGTAAATGCTTTGGTCTGCTACTAAAGCAGTCAGAACAGCATTCTAAGATGTTTGATAGGATGGCACAATAAAATTCAAAAATTAAGATTTCTTCTTCGTGCCTTGTTTGCTACATTGAGAAACGGGAGCAATGCTTCGAATGTAATTAGGACCACACCAACGAACGTCTAATGAAAGGTCAATTCACTAATATCAGAATGATTTGTGCACAAAGTCATATAGATAAAAAAAGGACTTCTGCAACGGAAGATTCTATATGAGCTGAACGAAGAAAGCAATTTTACCTTACTTTGAAAAATGCTGCCTCTAAAACACTTAAAAATAAGGCCGTTTGACTATGGGGCAAGGAAAACCACAGCAGAATAGAAAACATGCCATTTCCGCATGGTGTATTCCCAACTATTCGACTATCCACCAATTCGCGATCGATTGACTTTCAGAAAAGTAAAGGTTTGAGAATCAGTATTGCTTAAACCCTGGGTTAGTGAGCAACACTGGTAGAAGCAGCAAAAAAATGCCACAGGATAGTATATCTTTCACTCTAGCTTTTTCATACTTTGTGCCATTAGAATCTAATGTAAGTTTAAATGAAAACCATGACAGAATTCAAAACAAAGCTATTGATAGGCTTAATATTGCTCGATGGCGTATAGCGTCGCGGATAAGGAACCTTTTATTTCATTTAAGCCCGACCTAAAAGAGAGGTTAAAGATGTGAAGATGTCTTTAAAGAAGTCTAAGCCTAAAAAAACTATACCAGTAAGTAGAGTCGTAGTTGGTGCTGAGGTTATGGAAAGACCACACCTTCCAGACTTTGGTAGAATGACAGCCACCAATTCTGTTGAAATTGAGGATAACAACATAGAGTCGGTGGACCATGTGCTGATACTAGTTGATATTAGCTGATGCCAGCAGAGCTGCTTACAACCACCAGAAGCAGCATTCAATAATTCATCACGAAAATATGGTCAAAGTGGTATTCCATGATCGATAAATGGAACTTTAACATTGAATGTCCAATTCTCTTGTTCGCATTAATAAAGTACAGATGAATAAGACTTATTGGAATTCAATGCAAAATTCAATTTTCCTTATTTCGGAAGCGAGTAAAAATATTTACCAAACAGATTGATCGGTAGTAAGTGATGTTTTAAATTAGAAAAGTATCCGATCGCATTTAAGAACGCCAAATCCATACACACCACCTCGTTTACCTCATTAACTGGGTCAGCAAATAGTTAAACGATTGGTTTGCTAAACCAAAAGCGGTTAGCTCGAAATACACAAGGCTGCATCAGAAGAATCATTTGATTGGGTTTTACGGAATGTAAACCAAGGAAATTTCTTACATTCACTTCTGAAAATTAATTTAATTGTCAACAAAATATTGGCCCGAGAACTGGAATCAGGGCATTGGCATAGAAAAAAGATCCTTCTCCCTGGTATTTCTGCTGCATGCCCAGTGACCCGCGCTAACTGCGATGATTCTAGATACATATTTCTTGTTGTGGCACGACTAAGCAAACCCTTAAATTTACGATTGGATTCGCTAATGAAACATGATACTAGCATTCCCAGCTGCTGCTGCAAGTGTCAGCTGTGAAGGGCCACAAGCTCAACAGTTGGTTCATTGTCCCGAATGCCATGGGCTCAGGGACCCAAAGCTAAGTAACATTCTGGTTGACGCAACCTGACTATCTATAAATATTTTATAAATTCTAATAAAGAAGCATTCAACTTCTTTGATTGGCAGAAGTTCCGCCAGAAAATCGATTGCGAAATTTGAACATGTCATGTCAATAGAAATAGTTGTGTCGTAGCTTTTTGCAATTTCATCGTTTTCACATTCCTTTAGGGTATTAAATGGGACGCTGAAACATTTATAAAGAGGTTCGGTAGGTTTCGAATATAAGCCCGAGGGAAGTTAATGTGACCAAAAGGTCGATCGTTACAGCAACCGATTTCTCTAAGTCTCAACTAAATACTTTATAAGTATTTCGAGCGGCAGGTGTTAGATTACGCTCAGAGCAGGAGTATAGGGAAGGGTGATCCTGTGGTGCTTACGCTAGCTGTTGGGCCTTTTTGAGCTTATCGATACTAGGATTTGGATTAGAGAGGACCACCAGACAACCGATCTAGTGTCATTATTTAAGTCAAATTAGTGCATCATTGTTGTAACGTGCAATACTTTTTGTTACCAATCCATTATATAGTCTATTTGGTCCTAGTTTTCTTTAAATAAAAATACAAACAAAAATAAAAAAAATATTTTACTTAATGGACAACTAATTTCACTTCCTTAATTTTGTTCTTAAAAATAAAAACTTAAATGTAAACACTAAAAAAAAAACAACTAAAACGTGCGTATCAAAATAGATTTCCAACAACATTTTAGTTATGTTTTTCTTTTTGGAGCTTTTTCTACATTTGACGTCAATGAATTGAAGATTTGTATAGTAAAAATCTAGAAACATCTGCCAAGAAAGACAGAATAAGAATTTATAAAAACATTAAGACCTTTCTTACGTGTGAGGTCTTGCCCCTTTAAATTCGTTTTCATTTATAAAACTGATGGCTTCTCTTTTTTTTATTTTAAAATCTATTTTAGCCAACCATAGGGAAACAAGTTATTTTCGTGTAGTAAGACACAAAGATACAAAAAAAAAGCATTAAAATAAATTTGCTCCAAAACATGCGTAGGCACCACTTGAATGCTTTTTGCAGATTTCAAATTATGATAGCTGAACTGACCCCGTGGCCGTCTTTCTTAAGACAAAAAAGCGGGATCATTTAATCAAATCGTACTAAATCAATCTTAATTAAAAAACATTTGCCAATTTAAAATAGTGTTGGCTTTTTCCAGTTGAGTATATACTATATTTTAGTGTAGTCTCTTAATAGAAGAATGGAATTTATAGAATCAACTAATTCAATCTTTGTGGTCAATTGACACTTTGGCTTCGGAATCGGATGGGAACAAATTTATTTGTTCTGTTTGATTAAATATATGGGTGCATTGTGTAGTCTTGAGTTGAATGTTATTTGCAGAATAAAATGCATAAATTGCATTTAATTGTTAGTGCAACATTTAATTATAGATATTTATTTCGACATTATTGGATATGGGTTGGGGTATATGTTCACACAGATAGTTTGTTCCATGCCAAGACTCGTGTTTGCTTAGCAATAATTAAGTGCCAACATTGACAATTTTATCTTTTATGAATGAATAGAGAACGAAAGTGGAGCTTCTTTATTATTCTCGTTAAGAACAATAATTAATAGATATAAATGATGTTAAGAAAAGAACGGAGAACAATAGATTGAAAACTTACCAAATAAATGCTTTGGAGATGAAAGAGTTATTATAGTTTGAAAATTAGGTTAAAAATATGTCAACATTGTACTGAAGAATCAAGTGATAACATAAACAACTTAAAGTTGAAATGAAATTAAGTTGACCACATTAACATTATTTAAGTATCTGAATCAAGGAAGAGATGTCTTAAACATTTTGTAGTGTAATGTAGTGGGGTAGTCACTGAGTGATATCGAAATGGTGATGCCCATTGATGTAATGTATAGGTACTACACGACAACAGGGCTTATTTGAACTCGAAGTGGTAACTCGTCGATAGGGACTTGACTTGCTAAACAGCAAAAAAATTTGTTCAATCACCTCCGTGTGAAGACGAGGCAGAATATCCTAGCAGCGGGTTCCGTTTTTCTGTTGAGACTAAGGGATCAATCAAATCTAGGCAAATAACCGACGTGGTAAGATACAATCAAACAAAACAAAAGCATTAGAGTGTCGAAAACTTACAAAAACGTCAAGGAAAATTTCTAAAAATTTCAAGCATAATGGAAGAAGAAAATGGCTACAACAATAGGCAATCCCACTTAAGGCAATACCATTAATATGCAAGCTCCTGAATTCCGGAAGTAAAGAAATGCAACAGATTAGTCGAAATCTGAAAGTGCCGAGCTGGAACATTGGTAGTGTGAACGGTCGAAGCTACATATATACTATCTAGAAGAGATTACGAAAAGAAGGCGAATGGACATTATTGTGACATCCAAGAAACTAAATGGCGAAACACTGCACTGCCAAAAAAACAACTCAAAATCGAAGAAAGCAACTTTGAATAAAAGTAAAATAGTTTAATTGTTTCAACTTTAAATGAATGAAAAACAAAAATGTTTTACTGGTTGTTCGTGTATATTGTCACTTTGGTGTAAATAAAATTTCTATTGGTTACACTTAGTGTACTCTCAATCCAAAAGTACAATTTACACAAACAAGCCTCAGGCCAACTCTGGCTTTTCACTGTCCTTCTGACAGAACTAAATAATTTATATTCATGCAAAAACGTGATTTCAACCCGACACAATCTCTTTTTCTAAAGTTCTTTTTTTTTATGTGACGCCAACATAACGTTGCTAAACTATTTTATAAAGTATTGTTGCATTTGCATATTTGCATTTCAAAATTAGTAAAGTAAAATTATAAATTGTTAAATAACTAATAAAAGTAAGGAATACCACAAAAACTAAAAGGTGTTTTTTTTCACCACGACAAGGATATATTTTTGTTTCCACAACAGCAGGCCAAGTATAGAGAAGAAGACGGCGCAGCATATCCAGGGCTCCAAGAATCATCAGAATTGTGGGTGCTTCTAGATAAGTATCTAAACACTGGTAATTAAAAGTGGGTTCGTCTTTAAAATAACATTGTTTTTCGAATGAAATATTTTCAAAACAAAAAAACTTTGATTTAAAGGCGTTTCATTTTAGTTCAAATGCGTTTGTAGTAAGAATCTTAGTTTCATCGTTTTCGTATTTAAATCAAGGTATTTTGTTTGATTCAGTCATTATTTTTTGTTTTTTTTTTTAAAGTAGCCTGCAGCATAAATTTAAACACGAGCGCATTAAAAATTACGTTGCTATTTGGAAACTTGTCTAGTTTCTTGTATTTGAAGACGGAATCATTCACGATGTTCTATTATATCAACGTAGAGTAAACAATGACTTAATTTTTCTCCATCAACTTATCTCTGGACAAATTGATTCATCGGACCTGTTAGCCTTAATTGGTTTTAACTACCGCGGACGGTCGTACCACCTTCGAAGTTCTGAGCTTTTAAATATTGAACATCACAGAACCAATTATGGCATGCATGAGCCTCTCACGCGGATGAGTAAGTTATATAACTTGAACAATGGTGTGTTGGATTTTAATTTAAATAAAAGTAATTTAAAAACTATCTTCAGAACCAGTGCTCCACGATCCTAAATGTTTCTGTGTAATTTTGTTTAATTTTGTCTTTATATGTTTTCATCTTTTTATGTGCAAGTGTTTTTGTTTTTGTTGCATTGTGCCTACTAACAACTAACACCTGCACTAAGTGATGAGCCAGTGGGACACATTTTATGTGTCGGCAAATCTTCTTTCATCTGCTGATGCTTGCTTTAAGCTCCATTTGAATAAGATCTGATAGTGTAAAAAAAAAAAAAAAAAAAAAAATAGATTAGAACAAGGTCCTTGCGAAAGAGCTCTTGGTAGCTACTAGCTAAGTCTAGTGACCGATTAATTTTTTTTAAGCTGGTGATCTAAGAATGGCTGTAGAATATTGTCACACCCTTAATTGGGTGTGAGTAAGCGGAAAAGGATAGGTTTTAGCCAGATTTCCAAGACTTTCTTTAAAAAAAACATCAAGGGAATAACTTTTGTTTGTGGGCGGAGATTTAAAGAAACATGGCACGAAGCCTAACGAGGACTCCAACAATGGCAGTTCTCATAGTCCTCGTTCGGACTTTGAGAACTTCCATGTTTTTGTTTACGGCATTTTTTTGAAGGATAGTAAGGTGATACTCGGTGAAATGAATGCCCAGCAATACCGTTTTCTGGTTGCAGAATTTTTTACGTAGACGAGAAAAAGAACCAAACAAACCTGTTGAACCATCAAGTGGTATAATCTGGACAAAGCGAAGGGCAAGAGCATTCATCTCTAACATGAAAAATGTGCTGTGGGGAACCATCCATAGACCCGAAAATGAAAAAAGTGATGTACAAAACAACAGAAAGCCTTTAGAAAAACAAATCACTGAACTGCAAAAGGAAAGTACGGGACAAAGAAACATGATGGTGTAGTGATGAGACTGTGATGGCTAAGGGAAATGATTTTCAAAGCTTGGTGCTTTGATCTGGAGACGTTTCAAGAAAGAAGCAAAGAAGAAATGTGCTCAACTTAAAAGAGTGAATACGGAGAGCATGTATCGGGTGTTGGAAGAATATCATGGATTCATGTATGGTGATGCAAACCATGCTTTTTAAGAACTGCGACATGCCGATACTAACAAAGGCCCAATTATCTTTAAAATATTGACAATCATAGAAAGAGAATTGCTCTGGATATTTGTTTACCAAAGTACATAAAGATTGTTCAATGCCAACTAATTGTCCAACAGTCGCACCAAACAACTATGAAGTACCTGCCACCACATTTGAAGAAAACAGTGGGGCGGCGATAAAAAACTTAAAAAAAAAAAAAAAACAATTGGGCCAAATGAGTTCTTGAAAAGGATTGGAGAGATCGGGCCTAGATGCCTCACGGTTCTCATCTCCGAAGTTACCAGCGGTGACCAAATGCCTTAAAAGTGTGGTGAGATTTACCTTCTCTCAATATGTATTTATGTACGAGCAAGTCAAAACACAGGTTAGATGCATTGCAGGAATCAAAAAAAAAAAATTCCCAATAGGATTGATGTTGGTGTACATCAAGAAAGTGTCATGAGTCCTTAGCTTTTTATAACAGTTCATGGTTATCTATACTTAAAGATAAGGTTAAGAACTCGAAAGTATACATTAGTCGTGTTTTGTTGGTAATTTTTAGTTAGTCAGCATTGGAAAGAACCAATAAAACGCTCCATCCACTTTTTTATTTTATTTCAAAGTTGGTATTCTTGACTATATGTCAAGCCGAAGTTTTAAATAATTTTATGGATGTGTCTGCAAAGTGTTTCTATATTTACTATGTATTTACTATATGAATATGCCGAGTTGGTCAACTTGTACCCCACCTTCCACTACAAACAAATAAAAACCAGATAAATAATCATTATTTAGCTTGAATATTACCAAATTATATAATTTTATTTAAAAAATCTGCTTTAACCAATTTTTATTTGTTTTTAAGCGAAAAGTTCAAAATCATCAAAACTTTTTTACAACTTTCGTAGGTTGAAAGCTTCTTACTTCTTCCGCAAAACGCGGCCCTAAAGGAAAACACATTGAACACAAAAATGTATTGACATTTCGCGCCAAAAATTTCCAGGCATTCCAAGATTTTATCTTCACTTTTATGTTCACTTTAATTACTGACCAATTTATCGCCACTTTTCGTAACGAATACAAAATTTTGTTAAAGTGACTAAACACTTACCAATAAAACACGCCTATTAGTTATTCTTTGCTGAACATGAAGGCATCTTAAGTGAAGATCCTTCATCCTTACTTACTTGCGACTTGAATTGTCGAAAAGAAGAATAAGAGAACAGCCTGTGTTGAATTGCTATTAATACTAAATTCCAATATGGATAATTAATCAAATTAAAGATTAAAAAAAATACAATGAACTGGTACGTAAACAAAAAAATTGTTGGGTTCGGGAGTGCCAATCTATAAAAAGACCTCACCCAGTAAAACATAAGTGGAACGAAAAAAAGCATCTGAAAAAAAAAATAAACAGAAAAATATATATAATAGGAAAAATATCGCCCATTTGTTTTTAGTCCGGAAGGAAGTTCCTAAAGATACCTGAACTAATCTCTTGGAAAAAACCAATTGTTTCACTTACAATCAGTTAACTATTTTCTGAAATTTCCAAAACAAAATTATCTTTCATCAAAGTGTGTTGGAAGAAGCAAAGCAGTATTAGAATTTTTCAAATAAAATCAGATCGTTATTTGTATTCTTTCTTTCCAAATTGTGTGACTCATTTGTTGATATCATTTAATTTAATAAATTCATTGTTATTGTTTTTTGGGATCAACAAAAACACAATCACGTTTTTACAACTCAATCTTTTTCAAGTCGTTTTTAATTATTTAATTTAAAAAAAAAAAAGAAATAAGAACAAAATTATTACCTGGTGACTTCTTGGAAAAATCAGCCTCGATGATCTCGTTGGCGGCATTGGATTCCTTGCCGATGTCACCACCATTTTTAGATTTTTTTAGATTCGTTGATAATTACTAGTTTTTTTTTTTTTTTTGTAAATAATGACGATGGTCTGATCGTTAAATTTCAATGCAGCCAGGACTATTTGACTTCGTATTTATAATTTAATTTTATTTCACAATATTGCTTTCAATTTAAATCACTCGTCACAATTCGTTGTGTAATTTTATTTCCAATTGATTTTAATTTTTACTGAAATGAGTTAAGGTTTAATTTTGTTAGAAACCGAAACGAAGAATCAATGCTGTCATTCTTTGGTCCCGTTAAATTATATCCCTCATATTATTTACAATAACCAGTCTTTAAATGTCTGACCATAACACACTTTTAAGTCTCAACAAAAGCTTATTAACAAATTTTATTTGCGTAGCAATAAAAAAAAGCCGGTAATGTGCGCTCTGTCATAAACCTGGTTTTACCAATTATGGCAATTCACTTTTTTTCGTTTGGTCCAATCATCTTGTGATCACGGCAATAAAACTTCATCTCAGTTGACATTATTAAACTAGTTAGGTAAGCTGCAGTTCAATATAGAAAGATATACGGCGTCATATCTACCCACCCAACTGTTTTCAACGTATAGACTTCATAGATAGTATTTCACAACCTATCTAAACACTCTTAAAAGTGCGTGGGTTTTTTTCTTCATATTTCTAGAAATATCGTGTCGCCACGATCGCTTAGAAGAGAAGGAAGGAAAAGAGACTCTAAGCCCACCTTTAAAGAAAGAAGTCAATAATAATGACTTTGGCGGAATACATCTATATTGCAAGAACGGAAACATGATTACGTTAAGTCCGGCGGACATACAATACAAACGGATGAAGACTGAATTCAAGAAGTTGCGGTCGCGGATATCATTATTACATTCGTTCTTTATAATTTACATCTATAAGATACATTCAGAGTGTCTCTTTTCATTTGTAATTTACGTGAGTTTAACGTTCGATTAAAGTTCGTCTACATGTTGCAGTGGTTGTGTTGCGGATGTGCGACGTGAAGAGGAAATTAAAATGTAGGTTGACTTGACAATCGAAGATCAACATAAAAATTGTTGATTTTCAACTTACTATTTTTAATATGTTGCTATAAAATCAAAGAAGACAAACGTAAAAAAAAAAATTGTGGAAGTAGATGTTAACTTTTTGAAACTTTGTCATGTTTTCTTTTGATGGAACTTACAAGAGACCTGAAAGTGTGGAGGTTGCGTAATAATAACGTGCTAAGTTCGTGAATGACAGATAACAGGATGTTATAATATTGCATCCGTTGAAGGTGACTATAATGAGATTGTAAAATAAGTTTTCAGGTTTTTTGTGCACGCAAGGGAAAATCCATGAGCGCACAAAATGAAGGGGAAATAACTAGCATGAAGTTAAATGCAGTTTGTATGGAAAGTGAAAAGTTGATCGGAAAATTATTTGACTCAGGCTTAAAGTATCAGAAAAATAAACAAAAGAATGGCAACTGTTATTTTCCTCAAGAACCTTAATTCCAAAACCAATTTTATGGGTGGATAAATGCCCCGATAAGATTTTCTTATAAATTTATTTACAGAAAGTGTTAAAGTGTTAGCTATTAAAAAACAAATCTTCACACTACGCCAGATCCTGGAGAAAACCCAAGAATTTAACATCGATACTCACCCACCTGTTCGTCGATTTTAAGGCAGCCTACGACAGCGTTGACAGAACTGAGCTTTATCGTGCCATGTTCAACTTTAGAATTCCTGCCAAACTCATACGACTAATTAGGATGACATTAGAAAATGCTCGCTGCTCCGTCAAAATTGGTAGGGACTCTACTGACACCACCAGCGGGTTAAGACAAGGAGACGCACTGTCATGCAGCTGTTTTAATATTGTGCTCGAAAATGTAACACGAAATACCCAGGCCAGTACATCGGTCACCATCTTAAATAAATCGACACAACTACTTGGGTTTGCGGACGACATTGACGTGAAAGGACGAACAAAAAGAGCAGTAACCTGCGCTTTCACGTCTATGGAGTCAGCAGCAAACAGAATGAGACTGAAAATAAACGAGGATAAGACGAAGTATATGCTCTCATCAACGAAAGCCCAATCCCACCACCGACTTGGTCAAAATGTAACCATTGATAGGTATAACTTCGAGGTAGTTAGTGAATTTGTCTACCTGGGCACTGCTGTAAACTCAGGCAATAACATCAGCGCTAAAATCAAACGTAGAATAACTCTTGCTAATCGCTGTTGTTTTGGGCTGAATAAGCAATTGAGGAATAAAGCCCTATCATCCCGGTCCTGCTGTATGGTGTAGAAGCATGGACCCTCTCCCAATCGGATGAAAAGTCACTTGGAGTTTTCGAGAGAAAAGTTCTGCGTAAGATTTATGGTCCTGTCTGCGTTAACAGAGAAAGCAACGTTTGGCGAAGAAGATACAACGACGAACTGTACGGGCTGTACAGCGACATAAGCCTAGCCAGAAAGATTCGTCAACAACGACTAAGATGGCTTGGCCATGTAGAGCGAATGGACATCAACGCTCCAGCACGTAAAGTCTTCAACGCCAATCCAGAGGGAGTCAGAAGCTAAGGTAGACATCATCTTCGATGGAGCGACCAGGTAGAAGGAGATCTCCGACTACTTGGAGTGCAAAATTGGAGACGGCAGGCTAGGGATCGAGCCGGCTGGAGGGGCATATTTAAAGAGGCCTAGGAGGACAACACTCTAGTTGAGCCAGCATAAGTAAGTAAGTAAGTTAGCTATCAGAATAATATAACACGACTTATTAAACTCATTGCAGACAATTTATTGTGTCAAAATATCAGGTCAGAAGTCTGGGTTTGAATACAACTTTAAGTTTTTTGCATCAGGAATACTTCCTCTTTCGATAAAGTCAAAATCATTCAAGAGAATATCATCTAAGCCGATTGGATTTGGCAGAAGATCCCCTCCATTTCTGTTGATTAACTATGCACACGAAAAAATAAGGCGAAATTCAATACATACAAAAATTTCGCTTAAATAAATTAACGAAAAAAGGAACAGGCAATATTTTCTGGAAATCTAGTTGTTGATAAAGTAATAAATAAATTGCAGGAAAAAAAATCAACCATCATCAGGTCTATCCAAATTTGTAGTTAAAGGTTAAATAGAGCTTTGAAAAGTTAACAGTATTTTTTTCGCAAATATTTTTTTGTAAAAAATTTACGGGAAATCGAATTTCAATATAATGATTGGTATTTTAGTTTTGTCTTTTTCTGTTATATGGTACAGAAGCATTGACTTTTTCTATATTTCTTAAGCTTGAGCTATTTATTAAAGCTTCTTTGACATTTTATAGTGACACATAAAGAATATCATCTGATATTGGAAACTTCCATTCAAGTTGCATGACTTGTTGGGCATATTGTTTATGTGCATTTCAATTGAATTATTTTCCGCTATGTTCACTGCTCAACGAATATCATCAACGAAAAAATCAAAAGTAGGTTACCTCTTGCTAGATGCATTTTTTTTTGTGCTAAGTAATTTGCGAATAAAACCCTATTGTTGTATGGTGCAGAAGCATGTATTTTTTACCTATCGTATCAAAGCTCCGTCCAACTATTGATTCTATTTTTAATGAAAAACAACCAACATCTGACAGAGAAAATACCAAGACGGATTATAAATATTGTACAACGATAAAAATGCATTTAAAGACTTAGTTGATTTGGCCTAAAAGATCGAATGGAGAGTGAACAGCTCAAAATGAATTAGACGCCAGACCACTGGGAACGAAAAGCCAATGTAGCCCTGATCTCTGGTTCAGTGATATTGTATAATCAATATTTATACTGGAGGCAGCCGACTAAAGATTGAGCTTTAAGTGGAGATCACTGGAACTAAAGGTTACGACCAGAATCGCCCTATAGGGGCAGAATCTGTGACACCTGAGTTATATTCTCAAAATCTAGAGGAAACAAGAATTAATCAAACCTGAAGAGTGTAGATTCCATTGAAATAATATACCAAGCAAAAATTGAAGAAACCAAAACTAGTGACCAATACTTTTCCCCTACCCACAAAATTGAAACGCACATTTAGTCCGGTATGTTGCACTAAATAGACCGCGTAAAACAGAGCAGCTTGCCGATGTCCTTGGAAATTTTTAAGCTGATATATAAAATGCTTCCAGTTAATTCGATATGTTGGTTAAAGCATCAGAGAAAGAGAAACCTGCTTGATTTCTATAACGGAACCTCCTATTAAGACAGAAAATTGCACTCGTTTAAGTTTAATCACAGCAAAATAGTAGCGGCGATCTGCATCATGAACGAATTTAACAATTTGAGCTTAACAAGTGAGTGCCCAGCCCATGCTTCTACAAAGAAGGAGTACAATTCCAAAGAAATATCCTACGAGCTCCTTATCAAGATTCTTTTTAAGAAATGCCAACGGGAAAGAAGACATTTATGGTTCAATGATTGGGAATGCAGCCTTCTTGACATTCCATCCGCCAACGGAATAAGTCCAGTCAATTTTCTAGTGGGACGAAACATGGTGATGAGAGTAGCACTACATTTCCACATCTCGACATCCACAAAGACACAAAGCTCTCACTGAATGGTTAAACTTGCATTTATGAACGAGATATCAAGACAGACCTCATGTTCGGTTCAATGATCAAGTAAAGAGAGATCTCTAAGGATTATTATACCAAACTTCAAATGGCTGGCAAGAGATCGAGCATGCTAAACAACACTTGTAGAATCAGCTTAAGCTCGTTCTCGTATGGTCCTACTAAAAGGCGCGACGCTCATATTGAAGAAAACTTTTTACAGTAACTTTAGAACACAATAGAGAAGCTATGTACCAAAATCCGGCTTTCTAATTTTAGCAAAGTTTACCCGATTTGTTTGCTTTATTGAATGTCCTACATTGCAAATGAGAATTGGAGAACCATTTCGGAAATGTTTACCAACCCTGTTACCAAACAAGCATTATTAAAACTTTTAAGGAAAATTTCAAAAATCTTTTTTAAATATTATTTAAATGTTTCTGAAAAGTTTTTGTTTATAGTCGGCACTCATTTTAAGAAATTATAAAAACATCGAAGTGCAAAAGAAGGTAAAACATATAAACATTTTTGACTTGATAGAATTTTCGACGGCCGAAAAGTAAAGGAAAAAAAACTGACAGATCTAAATTAACAAATTGCAAAAATAACAAAACAAGATCGAATAATTGTTTTCGGGCGATTTTTTTTTACAAAAACGGACGAAGAACAAATTTCAAAGAATGATCGATGATGTTTTGAGAATTTGAAAAGCAGCTTTATTTCAAATACCCGAATTTCATTCATTTATGTCACATTTAAATATTTTAATGTACAATTTCTCATGCATGTGTGGAAAGTAAAAATTATTTTTGTAACTGGGTCAAGAAAAGTCAACAACATTTTTGTCACAAAAAAGTGTTTCTTGCTGCATATACATAGATCGTTCTAGAAACAATAATAAAATGAATTACCAATTCTTATCACACAAAAACTACCACCTTTAGAATTTCAAACAAAATTCTTATTATCAATCAATAGTCCGATAAAGAAAAGGTCTTTATGTGTGTACCTAAATATTTATGTACCTACTTTTTTGTAAATTATTACCAAAAAAAACCAGTAAACAAATAATAAAAATATCTTTTGTATACTTAAAGGAAGTTCAATGTCGGTCAAGTGTGAGTAAAATATCTATTTGTAAGATAAACAGAAATTATTTGTAATAATATTTCCATGTAAACATTTTTTCATTATTTATATATTTCTTTTGGCACAAACACACACTTAATCACAAGTCACAATAATAAATAGATACACAAGCGCTATTGTAAATTATTTTAGTTTGATTTAAATTTAGGAATTCGTGGAATTTCGTTGAACTTATTTTTTTAAATCACCACGATCACCAACCAGATTTATGACAAGGCGAAATGAATTATAGTGATTTAGAATTTTGCTGTATTCACAGTAGATATTTTTGTAAATTCACAATTAATATTTTTTACCTTTTAATTTATTTATTTTAATTTAAACAAAGAAAAAATAATTTAAAACGATCGAACTATTATTTTTTTTCCAAGAAATTTATATATTTTATACTCGATCAAAACGATCGCTTGGATTCATGGAAAAATATTCGTTGAAGATACTTTTTATTTTCTTAGAATATTTCTTTTATTTTGAGAATTTATTTTTGGTTTTTATCGCACGAACTATACAACTTTTCGATTTATTTCGATTTATAGATAAAAACCGAAATATTGTATCTATGCGCGAATAATGAAGAATTTTTTATTTTGTATTTGGCTATATTTTGAAATACACCGCTAACTTTGCGCTCATTCGTCTGAGATACTCGAAATGCAACTAAATTTAGTCGTTGCTTTGTATGTTGCGTCGTCGTCGTGGTCGTCGTTTGGATACGTTAACGAAACGTTCGTTTCCATTGAGAGTTCGAAAATGGACTGAGAGGCGCGCAGAGACCTTTGAATGAAATTCAACGGTCGCGACGATACGACGCGCAAAGTGTGAGCGTATCTTTCAAGGCATAATTTATATAAAATACATCTATAAATTCACAGTCAGAGCCTTTCAGATATCTTATACTTGATTTTTCTTTTAGATAGTTTTTTTTTTTTTTTTACTTTACTTTGCCCCATTCTGGGGGTTTACTTTTGAGGTTCGGTTCGCTTCGTGGAGGTACAGCGGCGGGCATGCGGCAAGCACAAGACCTGTTCGCCTAAATAAGAAAACCAAACAACAAAATAAAAACAAAACAAAAATAAAAGAAGACAAACAGTTGGGTGTATGACTTATGGTAGAGATAGAGCAACGACGAGCAAGACTTAATGCACGCACATACAGCATGCAGTGTTGAAGCAAACGCGTAGTTTGGTCGTGCCGCACCTTCTTAATTTTTTTTTTTATAGAAAATATCGCACGATGCGGCGCGAGGTGGAAAGTGCAGTTTGCTTCTCATACAAAGCCCTGTTGGGTGGATCGTCGATGGAAATGGAAATATTGTCATAGTGGGTTTTTCCTCGAGGAGTTTTTCACTTGCACACCAACTACTGTTCATTGGAAGTGTGATTTGGTGTCTTCCGTTGAACATGACATGTATCTCAATATAGGCTGCCATGTAGGTAGATAGACGATAAGTCATGAAGGTTTCAATAACTTATGGAACACATTATTGTATTATGTTTTTTTTTGTTTTCTGACGCTATGCCTTTTGTAGTTTTTTATACCTTAAAAAAGTTATTTCATAACTCTTCGTTTCATAAGACTATTTAGACGGCTAGTTTATTTTTTTCAATTTTTGATTTTGAATGGGTTAACAGTAATCATTCTGATTCTATAGCAATTAGTATTTTTACAAAAAAATTGCATCTAAGCACTTCTCTTTTTTCACTTATTCTTTTTCTTTCTGACGATTTTATTGATCTTGATTGGGACCTCTGTGGCCTAATAATTGTATAAAATTCTAATAAAAAGTATTTAAAAAAACTGGCGAAGATTTGTGAATTTTGAAATAGGTACATACTTACAAAAAGCCATATATGGCTTCCGATTTTTATGAGATTTTTCGACAATAAAACTAATAAAACAAAACATTCGTACATGTACATGTATTACTTAATTTCGCATTGGGGTCAAAATCTCAAAAACCGAAATCCCGAAACCCCAAAATCTCGAAAATATTTTCCCGACAGTTTTCCCGAAATCCCGAAAAATTATATATTTGGAAAATTTGCGCAACTTTTAATTTTATATAATTTTTTGGGATTTTCGGTTTTCAGGCTTTTGGGTTTTCGGGTTTTGCGGATTTTGGGTTTTCGGTGTCGACTGCTAAATCAATACAACTATTAAAACTGAAAACTGGCACTACTGACTTCCTTTACAGAAACATAGATATTCTAAATATTTTATTTGCTTACCCATTTGCTGCCCAAAAAGCCATATATGGCTTTTGATTATAAAGCAATTTTTGGATCGCAAAAACTGATTAAATAAAAAATTTGTTCTTAACTGAATTTTGTTTATCTTAGCTTGCGTTGCAAGGGTTTGCAGAAAAAAAAACAAAGAAAACAAAATGGTTTTTTTTTTGGCCACGACTAGTTTCAAATGTGATCAAAAAATTCAATGAAAATTGACGGAATAAAGAATGGTCAAGTAACAAAACTAACATTCTAGTACGAATAGTACAATACAACAACGATAGTGATCAAATATAGTTTTTATCTAGGTTAAAAGATTTGATATTGGTAAGCAATATTTAAATACCATGTAGAATCCATGTGTGAGTTAAGTGTTTTTGGCAACGTCCACATATGGATCCTTAAGCATTCTCAAAAATATTAGCTAGATTTCAGAATGGCATATATGGCTTTTTGTGTGTATAAAGATTTTTTTAAGAGTTAACCTTAAACGGCTAAACAATAAACAATATATTTTTACAACAAACAGAGGTTTTGTGTTGTGAAAGGATGAAAACGAAATTCTTGATCATAAGATGAACAGACAGAAGATCATGGAGAACTACTTGAGGAACATGAAACCCAGGAAAGCTGTGAATATGATTCGGAAGAAGACAAGCCCTTGTGTAGTTTGACTTTAAGAAAATATAAGAGAGAGGAGGAAGAACAAAAAAGTGTTTTTGCAAGCCAAATTCTTCCCTTTTTTGTAGACTAAAAATCTTCCAGAAGAAATCTTAGGTTTTGAAACCCTGCAGGCTTCTTTTTCTATTTTATCAACAATTTGCCGACAATTTATCACCTGTTTTACGAGGTGGAAAGAACGGGTACGAGTCGACCACTTGTGTTTGTTATGACTTATGAACTTCAATAAATTATTTATTACAAAATACTGTTATTTTTGGTTGGAGAAAATGCCATATTTCAAATTTCAAGTTGAAAAATCGTTTATATGCACAGCAGGCCAGATATGTCTCAAAAAGAAAAAAAGGAAAATAGTGAAAAAAAAAATTTTTCACTGAATTATGAACTTAAAATCAAAATTTACGCGTTTAAAATAACGACGAAATTGAAGAACTGTTTATATAAATATATAACTTTAAAGTTTAATTAACTTACGGTTTTTCCAATATCAAAAAACTTACCTGTAAAGGAAAAAAAGGTTATTAAATATTTTATTCCTGGCAGTTTATTTAATACAAAAAAATTTAAAGCTATTTTCGTATCTGATCCTATTAAAGTAAATAAAAACAAATGTGATATGTTTTTTACGGTTTATTGTTATATTGTATTCCTTTTTTAATATTTATTGTTTACTCAAAAAAATGCATTTCATATGTATATGTTTGTATTGTTTATTTATAGAAGGTTATAAATTTCGCATGATGAGTCAATTAATTTAGAATTAAACGAGTCAAAATGAGTTTTATTTGTTTTTTTTTTATTGTCAACGTGGGGAAACTTAATGATCGTAAGACTATATTTTTGTTAAGACATTTTGATTAAAATGTAGACAACGTTTTTGATTTGGGATTTCAAGAACAGAATGATTTTAAATTAGTTCATCTCTATTATGATACCTCCTTATAATTTTTAAATATTCGTAAATGTACAGGGTGTTTTAAACAGCACATAATAATGAAAAAAAAAACAACAGATAATGTTGGAGAAGACTAATTATAATTTTGGTTTTTAATTTTGATGAATTTGAGCTTTGCCCACATTTATTTGCCTTAATACAAGCTGAACTCTTTCTATAACTTAAAAATTTACAAAGTTACAGCTAAGACAGGAGTTAATAAACAAGAAGGATTTTTGAGAATGCGAGAAATAAAGTCAAGTGTTAAAGAAATTGTCTAAAAAA
Organism: Baccha elongata; assembly: GCA_951217065.1. Lineage (NCBI taxonomy): Eukaryota > Metazoa > Arthropoda > Insecta > Diptera > Syrphidae > Baccha > Baccha elongata. Next base: position 171,507,303 of record OX578272.1, read on the forward strand.
GTGAGCTTTAATATCGTTCACAAAGATAATAAATAAAAGGGAACCCAGGTGGCTTGAACTCTTGAAGTGTCCCGGACGTGGGTAAAAAACTGGTTTTCCGTATCTGAGGATACTTTTCTTAAAACAGGGACAAACCAAATACCAAACATTTTTTGAGAGAGGGAGAGAAAGAGTGGTGAAAGATCATTTTTGGAAAAAAAAAATAACAGGGTTATCACACGAGTTAACCTTGAGTTAATTTATCATTAAGTTGATTTATTTTGTTTTCATCGATGAGGTAGAAATAGCCCCAAGTTACCCAGAGAGATTGTTTAGTTGAATCATCGGGCAAATTCTGGTGAAATAAATCGTTTTCACATTCGCTTTCATTGCATTCACCGTTTTGATTCACTTGGTACAAAAAAGCGATTCTCGTTCAGTGAATAAAACCGTAGTGGTGAATTCAATATCACTCGCAGTGGTGAATAATTTTTGTTGGATCTTGTAAAAAAGTGAATTGAATAAATTTATATACATAACTTGCTAATTTCATTTACTAGAACGAACGTTCGGTGTAAACAAAATTTATTCATAAGAATTTGTTGACAATTGCTTTCACATTTTCACAGAAATGAAATCGAAATTACAATTAAAATGTGAATCGTTTTCACATTCCCTTTAAGGCATTGCTTTCCCCTTTTCGATTCACTTGGTATAAAAAAAGAATTCTCGTTCAGTGAATGAAAATATTTAGTGGTGAATTAAATTCTTTTCGCTGTGGTAATTAATTTTTGTTATTTTTTGTGTATTTTCCTTGTTCTGGTTCTATGAAAAACTTTATTAAATAAATTTATGAGGGCTTGAAAACAATTTATTTAAATGAACATTTTTAACGTGTGATTTCACTTTTTCACAGAACGGAAATCGAAATAAGGGTGAAAGGGTGAAAATATTTTCATTTAATTTTTTCACAGAACCAGAATAGGCCAGTAGGTGAAGTGGGAAAGTGGGAAAGTTGTGATCCCGCACTCGAGATCATAGCATTGTCGTAAAAGGCGGAAAAGAAGATCGAGGTGAAGGCAATTTTACTCAATGAAAGACTTAAATCCTGTCAAAAATATCTTAATATTGTCTTTATTTTGCCCGCACTATTAACTATGCGGTGACTATTAACAAAAAAACAAAAGCTTCACATTATTAAGTAAATAGGAAAGGCGAAGCCGTATCGATGCACATTGGTTTTTAATATTTGGAATATCACAATTGCCGGGAAAAATTATTCTTAATTCATGTAGTGCCGCTAAAAAATAATTTCTATAATTCACAGAAGGGTTGAGAGATTATGAATTAAGAAAAACACTCAGCCATAAGCTCTTTTTAATTTTGATTTGAAAAATATTTAATTCACAAGCTCTCTTTTTTAACAAGATGAGTTTTTCATCTGCTAATAATGTGTAGGTGAAAAAGCTAAGAACAAAGTGGGTTTCTTCAATAGTCAGTATTAGCAGATACAAAACTCATTTTTTTCAAAAAAAACATGAGAGCTTGTGAATTAAATATTTTTTAATTCAAAGTCCACAACTGAATTAGGAATTAAAAGAGGGCTTAAGCTAACAAAAAGCTTAAGCTTTTGCAACACAGCAAAATTTTCGAAATCACTTTTAAAAATTACAAAATTTCCCATACAAATACATAATTTCAATTTGTAAATTTGTACCTACATTTAACAAAACTTGCTTTAAAATTATGTTTAATTGCAGTCTAATTGATTAATAAAACAAACAGAACTACAAAAATGTGGCTATTCATTTTCCTACATACAAAAAATTAAATTCATAACTCACATAAGCCAGAACGAGAAAACCATATATTTTTTTTTATTGAAACTGTCTAACCAAATCATCTCAATTTTAGTGTGAACACTTTAGGGTCAAAATGGGGTTTACCTGGAAAGTTTTGAAGGAGTTTTTAAAATAATTAATTTTTGTAGATATTGAGGTGCCCTTGTTAAATGTTAAATCCATTGACGTACTAGATATGGACCGCCAGTCGGTTGAAATTTTCATACAAACGGTCAAAAAAAGTTGTTCCAGCTAAAAGCGGCCAAAATGCGCCATTATCTTTTAGTGTTAAAGACATGTACTAATTTTGCCTTTAAAATTTAAATAAAACGATGACATATTCATATGCAAGTAACTCAATGCCATGTAGAGTTGATTTTTTTTGTAAAATAAAACTAGTTTGATAACAATTTCCACCAAAATATATTAAAATTAAATAATTAATTAAAACAAACAAAGCACTGCTGCGCAGATACCCTGCTATAGTTCTGTTGGAACACGCGTGAAGTTGGCTACTGGTGGTTCATATCTAATACGTCAATGGTTAAATCGTATCTTTCCCGCTAGAGCTGTCATTCTTTAAAAATGGCGGGCAAGGTGGCAAAGTGAAAAATCGAAAAGAGCACCTTGGATGGTATCTATCGTAAATTTTTTTAAAAACTCATTCGAAATTTCCAGGTATAAAACTACTAAATTACTGTACTATTTCGTAATTTTGATATTGAGGCTTGGAAATTGCACAATTTGGGGCTAGGTGAGAAATAGTAGATATTCCTCTCAATTTTAGTCCGTTTTTTTTTTTAATCTTATGAAATATTTGAATGGCGATTTGTATTATTATAAAATTTCATGCGGATCCGCTAAGAGCGTATTTCAATAATTTGCATTTTTAAGCTTCTTTTAGGTATACATGCAAAACAAACTCGTGCGACTAAGTTATGCATTTAATTTGTCATGTCTTAAAGTTATTTAAGATCTTCAAAGATTCTTTTTCGAATACCACATGTTAAACAACATAATATGATAAAATATAATCAAAACAAACAAAAAAGGACTGAAAATTAAAGTTTAAATTTACTATACGGTTACATTTTTATAAAGAACACGATGTTATAAAAAAAAAAAAGAAGAAATAAATCAATGAGGAAGTAAATTTGTTTGTATGCAGTTTTATGAGCTTCTGATGCAGCTTCATCGAAGGTCAATGACAAGAAAGCATCGTTAATTTAATAATATTGCATGTTCATATATTTTTCTGAGTCTCTTATAAAACCCACTGGATTCACCATGTGTTGCAAATTGAATTATTTCATGGTATAAAGTTAAACATGCGTTTCATCTTTTGTAATGAAAACCGAAACGAAGATAAATTATCCAAGAGAATTATTGCTGAGATAACATACCGTTGGCGTTGTATCGAAGTTGCATTAAGAAGCTTAAAAAAATTAATGATTTAATACGATTATTTTTTGTTTAAACAAGAGCGTGGTAGAGCCGGCTAATTTAATGTGCACAATTAACAGTGGACAATGAAACGTCAACACACTTTTTTATTCATAATTCAAAGTGCTCATTATTTTACTGTGCAAGTTTGAATCGCCTTGACTATTTTCCACTACCGTTAAATGTTTGACTTTACCAAATATTTAAACCCTTAAATATTATAAATGAAAAATTTCTCAACTACTGAATCGTTTTACAAACTAATTTTCCCAAGAACACCACTTGGACGTGCTTTTAGATCCTTCAAATTTGGTTATCGTTACACCAAAGTTGAAAAACAATGCCTGCACGATCAGTAACTCTGTCATAAAAATGTCCTAATTTGCTTTATAAACTTCTCCAAATTTTCTATGAGTCCATCATAATTCCGCCAACAAACCGGAACCTTAACTTAATTCCATCAACGCACTAGATTCAGAAAACGTCAAAAATTCAACATCTTCGTCCAAGACTTAATAACATACAGTTTCAAAAAAGGTTTCAAGCCTTTTTTGGAACCAAAATCTGATGCTTTTAACAAAAGAAAATAACAGCAGAGATTACAACTAACGATGTCGATGATACGTCTACGGAGGATAAAGCCCCGACTTTCGCTGACTACTTCGAAGATTGTTTTTATTCAAACTTCCCTGGGGTCTCGTATTCTTGGAGAAGTCAACATTCTATTGCTCAGACTATTGAAGAGACAATAGACCCTCTAAATAGTGATTAGATTCTACACAGAAGCTACCAGAAGAAGTGAGCTGGACCAGGAAAAACTGTCAATTTCTTTAATAAAGCCTTCTCCAGTCAGTGAAGATATTCCTGGTCAACAACTGGTACTTCCTAGTAAATAGAAAAGTGCCAAAATCGTAGAAAAATTCTGACCATGTGTAAACGAGAAAACCTCTTCGGTGGGAAATTAAACATAGAAAAGTTGCAATCCCAAGAAGTCACCGTAGGGAAAAATATCTCTCTCACTCTACCATCTAACTCTTTGTCACGAGTATCTAATGCAAGAGACCAATGGAATGTTCACAAAACAGCCATTGGTCGCCAAACGATAATGGTTCACACGTGAACATGCAGAAAAACTAGAAGCTTATCGAGCATTGCTGCTGGACCACAAATGCTCGGGCGAAGGGTTTTGAATGCAACCCCATGAGCCAGCAAAGTTAAAAGAATATGGTAGCAGGTGGCGCACGCAAATGAAGGAGGACCTCAACCAACTTGGCGAGCCAAACCGTGCTTGTTGATTGAGGCCCTGGTCCGCCCCGAACTTTAGCGCCACCTTAAGTAAATAAATTAAAGCAATGTTGCAAAGGAAAACTGGAGCTGTCATTGAGTAATATAAACAGAAAAGAAGAGAAGAACACTCGTTTCTAAGGCAAACGAAGAATGTTAACCAAACCGCAAGATTGAAGACATGTATGGAAAAGGATGCGAGCCAGGAGACGGTCCGTCATGCGACGTCTTCAACATCCTCTTCAAGGACATCATTCGAAACTCAGGTGTTAACCTACGACACAACATCATCCAAAGGTCGATGCCGATGACATTGATATCGTTGGTTAATGAAGAAAATTCAACGACGAGCTTTATGAACAAAATAATAAGTAACTAACGAATTTTAAATTTAAGTCATATATGGAGTTGTTTTGAATACAAATATTCAACGATGATTAAACTTCCAGTATTTTCAATTAGCTGCACGATTTCCAACTTGTTTCTTTTCCAAAGTAATACGAAGTGTAAATTATAATTTTCTTTACATCCTTTATGTTTTTATTGATATTCGAATTGCGGATGCAAAATGAATAAATTAATTTTTAATAAGTATATCTTTTGGATTCAAATTGAGATGCAACGTGTAAAGCCTTTTTCATTCTTTTCTTTTCGGCAAATTTGATTACTCACAGCTGTTTACTTGTGTTGTGCAGTTAAAATTGTTTTGTTAATTTTTCTTTCACCAACTAATGCTAATTTTGATATAAGCAAACAAACAAAACGAAAATTACAATACTTACGTCTTGCCAAATAAATTTATAATTTCCTGGTAAAAGTAGCACCCATCCCCTTTTGGCCTCTTTTATGACCAAATTGTGAATAAATACTAAACAAACATCGATTATGGTGGGTGAATCTCAAAATGTTTACACTACGAAAAAAATTATATTGTTGTTTTCATCGACTTTAATAGCAAGAATGTATTTTTAAAATATTTTTTAAATCTTTCAGTCAAAGACAAAATGAATGATGTCTATAGTAATCTTTCATCATAAACATCAGTTCATTAAGGTCACCTTTCATCAAAACTCTTTATTAAAACTAAGAAAAAAAAAAAAAACAAGTACCACAGGGTTGAATTTATGGACCGATTGTGTTTCTTCAAAGTTATCACAATCAGTTGACACCTAAAAAAAAGTCATTAATCTGACTTCCTCAATTTTAAACCACATCAATTTAAATTACTTATGCTCCATAATGTCTAGCGTCCAGTGCCAGTCCATTAACTGTGACGACTAATTATGTCGGATCAAATAAGAAAACATAAAAAAAATTAATTTCGTACAAAAAAAAATAATGATTGTGAACCATTTGGTCAATTACATTGTTCTTTTAGAATCATCGATGGTGTGTGGTTGCCACATCCAGTGTTTTCCAGCTTAGGATTGATGCCACATTAATCTGTATTTGAGTTTTGTGTGTGCACATAAAACCAAAAGATATCGCTTCTCGTGACTTCTAGTTGGAAGCATGAAGAGAAACTTGATGTTTTATGTAATTTTCATTCCATGCCATCCGTCATGTCAGGAATGGTATTTTTGTCTGTGAATAAAATACTGGAGACGAAACAGAAGTGTGTTGTTTTTATATATAATTTCAACTGCTCCCGCTGAGAGGGATTTATGAATTGCTCGATGGTGGCGGGTTGGCTAATATTGAACGAGCAACAACATTAAGTGCTCCCAAGCGAAACGAAAATGTGCGTTTGGTGATGGCAACTTTTTTTTTTTTGTATCTTGTGGTACAATTCAACGGCGCCAATTGACAGTCATTTCGGTGCAAACGACAAAGAGTTCACATTTAATGTCAAGTCAATGTATTTTTAGAATAAAGATGCAAAAATAGTTTTTTATGAGAAAAAATTGAACGGAAATTTTGTTGAGTTTTTGTTGTGGAGATAAAGGTTGTTTGAAAATTATAGAAATGAAAATGTTGAATGGTGAAATCGTTCAAAACTTAATACAATCACGGTTCATTTTGTAGTCAACAACAGTTTTTATTTGCTCCACGAGTACATATTCCAAAACATTCATACAAAAATTTGATTGTTGAGCGTTTGAACGGATAAAGATCGAGTGAGCGAAAGAAAATGAGATACGCGTCCATAAGCAAATATTGTACGACTTTCCGTAAGAATCTCGAAGAAACACAGCCAGGTCTTAAAACTCCTGCAACAAAAAAATGAAACAACACCATCAACCATCATCCAGTTGGCCTCGTTCAGAGAACAATTCAAAACCTTAATACTATCCGACGATTTCTCAGGTAAGTCCGGTGAACCTAACAGGGAGATCCTTAGAGTGAAGTATGAAGGAGGATTATGGTCCGATTCGAAGTTTGGGTCTTCAGAAAAAGTTATAAGAAAAATGAAAAAATAATGGTTCCACTGTATTTTCGTTGCTCGGGTTATTGTTAAACGAAAACCACTTTCCAACTAGAATAAGAGACAAGTGTGAACTGGCTTACAAATTTGCCGTATAATTTCTGTATTTTTAAAATTCACATTCAGTTTTTTTTTTCCATAAAAATTAAAAGAAAGGTTGAAGTTTGAATTTGTATGAAAATCTAGATTGTGGGATTACACAGTAACTTTGAATTCCCTTTGGAGTATAAGAAGGCCTTGCGATTGCTGGGAAACTTCAACGCCAAATTCAGAGATGGGTATACCTTTTGTTTTAAAGTCGAAGGACACAGCCTGCATGCCAATGCTTTGGGTAAGGCCGGAACATAGGATGGCAGATTTTGCGTCGAGCCCAAATGTCAGCATATCGCGTACACAAAGATATTTCATTTGATCAAAACACCATCAACCAAATTGATCACATCGCGAATGACGCCAAACAGATATGGTTCAGTCAGTATTTTGGATGTCCGATTTTCTCAAGGTACCCAGCAATCTTCCAGCAAGCCCGCTGCCAGCTTAGTACCAAACACCAGTGAAAGCACTGAGAAGAAGTCATTAGAAGTACCGGCACTTGAATTTGACACGACGACGCCCTGGTTCGATGAAGAGTGTCAGCTGAAGCATGCATCTAAAGATGAAGAGTTATTTTAGAGTGGAATGGAGTTTGCCTTGAAGTGCGGTTAGCGGTTTCCATACTTAAGTCGCACAATGATAGTTGTACTGATGGTACGGAACTACCCGACGAACTATTGAAAGCAGCGGGAGATGACTTAGTATACACTAACTGATCTGTAAAATTGACGGATGAGAGAGTGTGCTCGACGAATGAAACCTAGGAATATCATGCTCCATTTACACAATTGGAGATGCTCTAAACTGTATTAGCTATCGGGCAATAAGTCTGACGAATTAAAGTCAAGGAAGGATAGAGGAGTCTAGCCGCTTCATCAAAATCCGTAAGACTGAGCTGTTATGTAACCTCTGTAACACGTTACGTAAAGTAATTGTTCACAACTCACAATTCGTCAACAGAAGTATATTCTATAAAAAGTCCGTTTGACTTCTGCTTATGCAGGCAGATGACATGATTATTAATGGCAGAAAGTAGCGAGCTATCGCTAGCGAATTTTCCTTTATTAAATCGGAGACTGTCGATGGGATTTGAAAAAAACAAAGCTCATAATATTTCTTTTTTAAGTCGCAGTCAAAGAAATAGAAGAATTTATAGAGGACTCCTTTATTAAAAAATACTGAACTTGCCGTACTGATACCCCAGCTAATTATGAAACTTAACAAGATGATAATGGCACAATTCATGTCTTAGAGACACAGTAGTATTTCGACCTAACAATAGATAGCTTTGGCGTTTGAGTTAATTGTCATATTCATTTGTTGTTGTGCATCGACAGGGGAGATCTTACGGATGTTATCTACAATAATTCCACATCAAGTTATCTATTATGAGTTTTCTCTGAATTTTTTGCCCAATATGGATATCGAATCTGTTGATTCATTTTTATTTATTGAGTAATAGGTTTAAGTAAAAATTTCATGGAAGAGCAATAATATTGAAAGTGAATTCTTCGGACCAACAAACATAATTATAATTACGAAAAATCTACTCTTTCTACACTGTGCACATGACATGTGTTTTACCTTCAACACATGTTACCTGCTTTCGATTCTAAGAAATGAAATCCGAGCACTTAGCAAGTTTGAGAAAATACTATTTGAGATTTAATCCAGTGAATCATCACACGAAGTGGATACGGTAATCCATCGCCGTTGAACAGTTAAAGTGACCCCATCCGCCTTAAGTCGTCGTCGTTTTGTTAAACTAGAAAGTTCATGGTGTAGATCGGGAATAATAGCGTTTATAAAGAATACTCTGTCACCGTCACGTCGTCGATTGTCGTCAGAGAGATGAAGCTTACTGTACCCAGACTTGGCGAGTGGTAAGGAATTTGGATTGCCATCCAGCAACTGGAAGATGACTAAACATAAAAACATTCACACAATGCCTGGTGGCACATTGCACAACCGTGAGATAGATTTTAGTTATTTTATTTTTGCCATCTTTTAAGATGTACTTTAACACTTCTTTTTTTATTCAACAACCGGTCGGCACCATCGTCGATCATTTTAGTTTCCGGATGACTAAGTGTGTTGCTTTGATTTTTTTTTTTGAATTGGGGAAATGATTACCTTATTCGGTCTACAATTTAAAAAATATATGATGTGTGTAGGAAGTTATAATATAACTATTATAGACTATTATTAGAGTGGCGTGCGTCACGGATTCCCTGAACTTGAGATGAAGACACTTGATTCTCTATATCAATAATGGATATTTAAGAAGCTGATATCGCTCAGTCTACATGTATGCCCTCAATAACAAATTTGAGCTGCGTGGAGATTTTTTTATTTTATCATTGATAGAGTTATCATAAGAAATCATCTCCAAATTTATCAGAGGTGACCAAATGCCTAATCAATGGAGGGAAAGTTATCTTCTCCCAATTTACAAGGGTAAGGGTGATACAAGGAACTGCGACAATTACCGATCAATCAAGCTGATGTCACATACCATGAAGATCGTTGAGCGGGTGTTGGATGGCCGCTTGCGAAAAATAATACGGCTATCTGATGACCAGTGCGGGTTTGTCTCGGGCAAATCAACCACAGATGCAATCCAGAGTGTAAGAATCAGAATGGAAAAACATCGCGATTCCTCGAACGATTTGCATGCTGTGTTCGTTAATTTTGAAAAGGCGTTCGATCAACAACCACGGGATCTGATATGGGTGGCCCTAAGACAACGAAGAGTTCCAGAAATCTACGTGCAGATGATCATGGATATGAACGAGCAAGTCAAAACAAAGGTTCGATGCACTGCAGGAGTCACCGAAAATTTCCCAATCGAAGTTGGTGTACACCAAGGAAGCGTCTTGAGCCCATTGCTCTTTATAACAGTGCTTGATTATCTACTTGAAGATAAGGTGAGGGACCCGAAAGTGACTCAGTTATTCTTTGCTGATGATGGAGTCATCATAAGTCAAGATCCTTCATCCTTGCAACGAGCACTGGACGTATGGGTGGATGGTCTTGAAGGAAAATGGGTATCGCATAAGCGCCAAAAGGCCGAATACCTTTGCTGCCCATTTTCTGATCCACTCAGGCCTATTGCGGATATTTATTTGAACGGAACTGTGCTTCCCAAGTGCGAAAAGTTCAAATATCTTGGATCTATGATCAATAAGAAAGGAACTTGTGATGACAACGTCAATCATCGCGTAAGCGTAGGGTGGATGAAGTGGCGTGAGAACTCTGCCATCTTCTGTGACCGAAAAATGCTCCCTAAGCTGAAAGGAAAGCTCTACACTGCAGTGGTCCGTCCAGCGCTTACATACGGTTCACAATGTTGGACTATGTACCAGTGGTATGAAAGCAAAATGACGGCAACAGAGATAAAGATGCTTCGCATGACAGCAGGAGTGACAAAGCTTGACCGAATACGGAGTAGAAAGATCCGGAAAAGCCTCCACGTCAAAGAAACCATCGTTCAAGAAATGCAGCACGACAAACTTAGCTGGTACTGTCATGTACTTAGGAGAAACGGTGAGAACCCCGTCCAAAAAGCATTATCATACAACGTTCCAGTACTATCGCGGAAGAGAGGCAGGCCCAAGAACACCTGGAGAAAACAAATGCAACGGCACCAGCATTCAGTTGGCCTCAGACATGGAACAATCTATAACCGGGAAGCTTGCCGACACTTTCTGAGGTCAACCCGACGAACCCCACAAGCAGATCAGTAGAGAAGCGGTGATGTGGGAAAGTTGTGATCCCACTCGAGATCATAATATCGTCGGAAAAGAAGAAGAAGAAGAAGAAGAAGAAGAGTTATCATAAGAAATAGTTAATATATGCACGTATTTGAAATACTAGGTATGCAAATCATCTGTAATAGTAATGCAAGTTTTAAAATTTAATTTGGGTTAAACTTGGTTGTGAAATAGAAGCGCTAAGATTAATGTTTAAAAAAATTACAACTAGTTACCCAGGTTATCTTTCTGTAGGACAAGATGTTTGTGCCTGTGAGTTTTTTGAGTCAGTTTCGACAAATTGTTTTCTCACCTTATCTCGGAGCGTGAGCATAAGATATTTAGAATTTTAAAAACAAACAAAAAACTGTTCTCACTGTAGGCAATGGACAAAAATTTATCCAGCACTTTTAAAAATAAAACTTTTTGCGGAACCTCGTAAACAGGCATTTGTGCAAACGGCTGACTGGGAGTGTGAGTTTTGGAGAAAAACTCACGCTTTCGGAATTTAGCAACTGGAGGTGCGATTTTTTAACTATTGAACAATTTTTTCTCGAAATCGCTTTTTTTCTAGAAATAGCTTGATGGTACTATGAATAAAGGCAAGAACTTTTTTGTAGAGAATCATATTAGCTATAATTTTTACCTTAACATATTTTGCAAAAAGTTTAAAATTTAGGCGCAATTTGCAAAGGTTGAATGTGGACTTACATCCGTATTGTCGGTAATGTAGTGAATTATTCTCTTATTCACGTGTCGTGAACGTACACACTCCATACAATGTAGATCCTTAAATAAAATGTTGCGGATCTGTTCAATTTTTGATTTATCTGTAAAGTTAGTGCTTCGAAAAATGTAAGCAAAACAAATGCATTGCTTAAATTAGAATATTTGATTGAAAATAATAGATTATTAACATTTTAAGGGGTAGAACAACAATCGATTCAACAATATACATCTCAACTGACACTTCATCCGGCAGCTCTATAATATTTTTTTTATTTTCTTATGTTTTATTTTGCTATTTTTACTTGCGAATATAATTACTATAAGGCAAGTCTTGGATTCGTGCAAAAAATAAAGTTTTGAGGTAACAATCAAAAATGACATTACGATGATAGAGGAGACGAAAAAAGTGGATCCGGTAAATCTGTGTGTCGGTCTGTCTGTCTGTCTCAGCACCTACAACCTAAACGGGTAGGCCGATTTGGTAGATATGGTTTTTAGGGTAATACGCCCAGATCTTTTTTTGTCGGTCACTGTAAGTCAAAAAATAACGGTACCTGCCATATAACGGTTATCGAAAACCTAATTTTTCTCGAAAACGGCTCTAACTATTTCAACCAAATTTCACATGGTGTAATAAAGTGTAAAAGGTCTATCAAAAAGTGGAAACCAAACCTTCAAGAAAATTCATTTAACGGTACCTGCCATTTGAACTAAATTAAATACCGAATTTTTCGTATCTAGTCTAAATAGCATGGCATAAAAAATTTTTTCAAATTTTTATTTGTTAAGTTTTAAATAATTTTTAAAAAACTGTTTTTGTGAATTCAATATTTCAAAAACCCGTCGACGGATTTTTATGAAATTTAGTTTTAAGGTGTTATAAATGAAGTTTAAAAGACCTGCATTTTCAATTTTTTTTTAGAAAAAAGTTTTCGAACAAATATTTTGAAAGAATTAATTTTTTCGAAAACCGACGATTTTGAAAAAAAAATTTTCATAAACTCACATTTATAAAAGAAAATTTTTTGCATACTTTGATTTTGGTTTGAATCTTTGTAAGATATGGTTTTCAAATTAAAAAAAAAAAATTCATACGATTTTTTCGTATTATTCCGTTGGTACTTTAAACTCTCAGGTAACTTGCCACGAGACCAAGTTTGTGCGATCCAGTCGTGCCCATTATTTTTATTTGAGTTTTCTCTCATTCTGTTTGAAGAGGGAAAAAAGTCCAATGCTGTCCATTTGTTTCTATTTTTTAGTTTTTTAGAAAATATATAACCAAAACATTTTTTGAAACTTCTTAAGAATTTCACATGAACAGAAAACAATTGTCAAATTTATTTGGGATAATGTAGTTCACCCGACGGCTAGTAAAATAAAAATGTAGGGCAAAAAGGAATCGAATGGGTGAGGTGAATTAACGATCTACGGTAATAGTAGAATAGGGCTGTATATTTCGACCTGAAAAGTGCACTTAAATACTTAGCAAAATGTTTGCTCGGTTAAGTTTTAGACAGAATTCGGTACTAAATAAAAAGAAGATTAAGGATGATGGATGCCATCCATTTACAAGTTGTCACGAATGCGAAACAAATTGGGGAGTCACGGCATGACGGGTTCCAGTCGACCGAGTGTTATAGATGGAAGAATGTGTTAAGGAAACATCCGTTAACTTATGTGAATATTGACATTGCTGGTCAAGCTTTAGGTTGAAAATAAAATAAATACACCTTATAAGGAAGACAATAAGGAAAAACATCTTAAGCCTTTTCATAACAGTGATATGGCCAATTTTTTTTTCGCTCAAACAAAATGAACTTCCTCGAAGAGCCTAATAAGACAGATATAAAATAAATAGATAGAAAACAAATGTAAAATAAAAATGTTTAATGATAAAAACTTAGCTTGATGTAAAGTACGACCACGCCAGTGAAGAAAACCTTCGATATGCACATGCACGCACACAACTCCTCAATAAAAGAAACTTCTAGAATTGCACAAAGTTGCTGCTACAGTAAACTGCAAAGTTTTGAAGAAAAAGTCACTAGACAACAGCAACATTTGTTTCACAATTTGTTATTTGCATTCTTAACAATTAAACTTCCTTTTTTGAAATAAATTTTATTGAGATAAAAAGTTGTTAGAGAAAAGTTGCTCTATTTTTCACGTCTTAACAACCTAAATTAACGCAACTGCTAAATTTTTTATTATGTAGCAGCTTTTATCGAAGTGACACTGTATTAAAATTTTTCAAATTCTTTACATTCCAAATCTTATAAAAGGCAGTGATCTCACGACCATAAAAGTAATTGTGAAGCATTATCTCACTATAAAGAAATTAGAGCCATAATATCTCTACGTTCATAACAAGATTTCTAAGGAAATGACTTAACCCGCAAAATAAACACCTTACTTTTATTAAAGTCTTTCTCTCTATCTTATATACATTATTCAAAACGAAACCTGAAACTCAGACTTTAATAAAACTGCAAACATTTATTGATATTTTTGCCGTGTCCATTCCAACTGTCACATTTCTATAACTGAAACTTTTAGACATTTGTAGGTCGTGAGAATAAGATACAAATTAATATTTTTTCGCTAATAGATAAAATTGATAAGTGACGATGACTACTTTATCTGCATGTTAAGATTCAAAACACTTAACCATAAAGCTGTGGAGCTCACAATCGAGATAAAATTGTATTAATTGCTATAAAAAAAAAGTTGATTCACTCTTAATTAATATTTATTTTATATCATTAATGTCTAAGTAATTTGTGACAAGTTTTTAGATAAAATAACTACAGGCTAGGATAAGTTGCGGCTACTGAGTTTGGATTAATAAAATATATCTGATATCTACTTAAAGTGCCTATTGATTAAATGAAGTGTCAAATTCAATGCAGATTTATTATTATTCATCTTTTGCCGAATATAATTATAAGAGGTGTGTGTGGTGTTGACCTCTCTTTTTGAATATAAAAAAAATCGACCTACCTTTAGTTTGGTCATTGGGTTTCTTGGTAGACTACAGTGGATGTGACAAAATATTGAATTTATAATTTAAAAAACAAATGATTAATGGGTTTGTACTTTAAATACGTTGGTGGCACTACTATTTTAATCGAATCTTATTGGCGGAAATAATAAATTCTATTTTAACTCAACAACATTCAATGAACTGCTAACTTGAAGGTCATAAACAGTCTTGGCATTAGAAACTTTATCTGATTCATTCATTCATTGAAAAAATCATTTGTTTATAGTAATAAATAATAAGTAGTGGACCGTGTGTCAGATTCTGATGTCAAAGGTTTACGTTTAAATGCAGACACCAATAATAATAAAATAAAGGACACTGTCTTGTAAGAGTACATCTCATCTTAGCCGTTCAGATAAGACAGTAATTGTAAGCCCCCTTCAGTCCTGTAAAAATACAGCAATGCACACAAAAGAGGTATCGAGGGGTTTCGCTTCCAAGGAATCTAGTATCAACTCCGCCGTTCTGTCTATTGTCAAACATTCAGTTTCGTAAAGCGGGACTATCGGTATAAGTGACAAGTGTTTTGTTAAACGAGCAATTTGTCTTAAGTTCGAGGAGTTTTGATCCAATTTGTTGTCCTGAATGGAAGTAACAGCTAGGTTCGTTAAGTTAATTACACTTAAATTATACCGTATTAGCGGAATTATAGCGTATCGTATTAAACGGCCAGTTAACGATGCAATGGTATCAATAGAGAACTCATAAGGGCACATGACGTTCACCGGATCAATCAACCATAAACCAGATTGACTACATTGCGATCGATGGGAGATAACCGAACAACATTCAAGAAGTCCGAACTTTTCGTAAAACAAACATTGAATTTGATCCTTATCTTGTTGCAGCCAAGGTACAACGAAGAATGTTAGGAAGTTAAACATAGGAAAAAAGTCTTCTTAATATGGCATATAAAATGTATAGGCAAAAGAAACAGAAAACAAGACCAATGGCATCTAGGAACCAATGAAAACAGAAGCAACTCATGTGCTTGGTTTCACTTCCTCACTAAAAAGTAACCGGTTCGATGCCAAAATCGTAGTGTCCATAAAACAAGAGAGGAAGCTTATAAACCGGCAGAAGGAAACTTAAGCATTTATTGTATAGAATTAAAGCAGAAGAGAAAAAAAGAACCCTTGATTCTAAGGAAAAAGAAAACCACTAGACACGGAAAATTTTTGTCAAGGCTACAAGGACAATACGGTTGTCTACAAGGACGGAAATGAGAGGTACATTATAGTAATCACGGTCCCTGCTGGTGGAAGAAATCGTAAGACCTAATGAACCATAACTATGATAGGCACCAATCAAAAAGAAAAATGCTCCTGGAGCTGATGGTTTGCCGGAGATTATTTGGTAAGATGCATATCGACTATTATAATATGGTCGTATCGTAAAATGCTCTATGAACAGAACACCAGCATCGTGTGCACGGTCCTTAAAAAATAAAGTCTCTTTTTAGCACACATCTGATTTAGTTCCCTAAATATCTGCGGCACTGCGTGAGCATTGCACATAATTAATGTCGAAATTATCGATTATTATTAGTGTGGTCTTAGACCAGAACAGTTTACCATCAAAAAAACATCCGTATAACGACGGAGACTGGAAAAGACCAAATAACATCAAGTTGGTACATCAGCTATTTATCGACTTCAAGGTTGTTAATTACAGCATTTCTAGAAATCTACACATCTACAGAACCATGTTGTATGTGTTAATGGTTTCATATGCTAAGATGCTCTGCCGTGCAATCTCTTCAAATCATTCTGGAAGGCATTGTTCGAATCTCAGATGTTTAATCTACGAGGCAACATCTTTCAAAGGTCGTTTCATGTGATGTAGTATGCCGATGACATTGCTATCATTGGAAGAAAAAGCCAAAATATTAATGATGAGTTTGGTGGTCAGATTTCACGTGAAAGCAGCTTTATTGTGTCTAGTTGTAAATGAAGTTTAAACAATATTTGTTGTCATCAAGGAATTCAACACTTTGGCCGAATCTACCTCTGATTCGGTGACATGGTTCTTTTTTCAACGCCTCTGATTGTTAAATAATGTAGAGTGGATAAATAACAAAACTTTAGTCTGTAGGATCTTCGAACCCATCTAGTCAAAGTTCGCTGAAAGATGGCGATTTAAATGGTGGGATGATCAAGCAAAGGAGCTACAAAAAATATTGGTGAGCGGACTATAACTTTAGAGATATTTTGGTTTAGATGGATGGTTTGTCATAAGAAGAAGAAAAATTTTTTCAGCTTTGTCGTTAATTACTTTTTGGACAGTATCAATTGCTTTTTCTCGAAATATTCGAAAACCATAAAGGTTTTATAATTCAAAAAATATCGAGTCAAAACTGAAGAACATTTGAATGTATAAAACAAGGTATAATTCTCTTTTAGAATAAACCAAGAAAAATGTCTACAAACAATGAACAAACAAATTTCAGAAAATGTTTCTTCAACGAGCACAATTTATCTAGTGCACGGTTCACTATAAGCCATCTCAAATTTGTGACACTTATGGCCAGTTTCTTTAAACACTTTTAAATATTTATTGGTATGTTAAATCTTAAAATGGCATTTTTCAATTTCACCAACCACTTTCAGTTTTAAAAGAGCCAATAAACTAAAGTCCCGTTTTGTTTCAAATTTTAAAGGCTTCTTAAAAATGCAAGACAAAGATAACGTTGAAATTTTTCGATTGATATGCTCTCCTCTCGCTTGCTCTAATGAAAGAGACCCATCTGTGGTGAATAAAAATCCGGGGTTGGCATCAAGTTTCCTCATTTTTTAAAATTCACCTCCTAATGTTGGGGTACACTATTTTAAGTTAAAATGTCAATAAAATTTATTACTCCGTTAACTAAAATGCTTTAAGGTGTATTTTGGTGAAACTGGGCATTAAGCTGGTACATGAAATTCTACAAGTGGGGACTAATACAAACAGCATCGCTAAACAAACTGGTGCTGGTTAACAGATGAAATTTATTGCTGACATCTATGTTTAGTTCTACCAACTTAAGGATTTTTTTTTCATTCCAAAAATTACAAAAATCATTATTCCTGAGAAGATCTTGCTATACAAAAGTCTAAATTGAAAAGAAAAAAATTGTAAGCGCCATCAATTTATTCTTCACAAAACAAAAGTAGAGCACAAGGTCAGTAAGAACATTTAACGGTATAACGAGTATAATGACACTTAGTCAAGGTTAAAAATCAACACCGGATTCAACTGTCACAACAGCAATCACGTCACTACCCACAGTTATATAAAAAAAAGTATCTAATCACTCAAATGTATGATTAATGAGTTTATAATCAATTTAGCATCACATCAAATTAATAAACACGAAGGCACGGTTTAAAAAAACGAAACAAAAACAAAACACATTTTCTCACCTTGTGCGTTAGCTGTGCATTGATCTCTGGCATAACAGTCTTCACGCTAACTGGTCTTATTACTTCCGTTTTTTCACTGTCATCGTCTAATTCGTTTTTTTTATTTTTGTCGGATATATTCAATGTCTTTTTACACCACAAACCATGCACATTGCCCATGCTATTTAGGGTTTTTTTTTATATAAAAAATAAAAAAAAAAACACACCGAAGGAGATATTGTATCTTTAACGACTTAACACTCTTAAGCTAAATGAATTTAAAAAATACATTTTCACATCACAACCATGAACGACGACTACGACGGACGACAACAAAGTTGATGTCATCAAGAAAATTTAGCCCGCACCCAAAGCCGGATTGAAATAGACGCGGAAAAATAAAACCTTATAGATATACAAAAACAATAAACCCCTTTCGATGGAGGGCAGAGTACTTAAAGCTTAGCTTGAAGTTTACAACTTAAGTAAACAGACCTAATCACGCTATAATCCAAAGAATCGCAAGTTTCGAACTCCAGAAAGCATTTGAATAGTAAAACTCAACAACTGAGTAAATAGCCATACTTTGTCTTTCTTCCAGTAAGATATTATTTCTGCGGTTCATTTTATTTCAAAAATTGATTTATCCACTAGAATAATGAAGAAAAAAATACTAATAACTTTATTTTCATAATCTAAGCATTCGCATGCAAGGGAATCCGAAGAAGAGGGTGAGGCCGAGTTCGTGTTTGGTTTGTTTTGTTTTTTTTTTTGTTTTTATTTTTTTTTTTGCTGGAAAGATGTATCTATTTCTAGCTGTCTTAAAGCTATGAAGAAATTATAGCATTTTTTTAAAACAAAACGTTGTCGGCATTCTGATATCTGACTGAATGTTAATGGAATTTGTGACGGCATTCATAAATGTAAGATATCAATAGATATACAAATACAAGATATGTACAGTAAGAAGTAGACACGTTCTTACAGTGTTTTGGTATATTCTAGTATCTTGATGATTGTAACATCATTTTGGTTTAAAGGTTTTTTCAAATATACTTTAGATTCTTCGTTCATTTCTTGTTTCTTTTGAATTCTATAATTTATTCAATTTTAATTGATTTGCTTTATCAAATAAATTGAATTGCAGATTTTAAAAGAAGTTATTAAATATACGTTTAAAGATTTTTTGTTTCTTTGCAGGTGTTTCTCGGATGGTGCGTATTTGAATTGCAAATTTAAAAAAAAAAAATGGATTCAGCCGGCCTCTATACCGCACTGTTTCAATGTTTATCTATTATCTATATCTTAACTTTGTAATGAATAGATACTTACATTATCTAATGCGTAACTTCTTATCGATGATGGACTGAGACTGAAGAGACGATTGAATGTGGGTGAACTTGAACTCGTTGATGGAGATATTGATGATGCCAATTCGGAGAAGATCGGTGAGTCTTCTGAAAATAATTTAAAACAAAAATGTTAGGCATCTACACAATTTCTTATGCTAGTTATTTTTATTTTAGAAATATACCTTATTGAAGATTTTAATAAAATTGTCATTCTATAAAAAAAATTATAGTTTATTGTTGAATTGCTGACAGCAGAAATACTAAAATGGCTGCGCCCTTGGAAAAGCAAGAAGCAACTTCATGTGATAGTTTCATTTAATCTTCATTTGATTTACCAATACATTCACACCAAATTGGGTTTTTCATTTTTTACACCAACAAATTTAAAATGTTTGTATAGATTATAGGACTAACACACTCCCATTAAGTTGGGCTTATCATGGGAGCAGCGAGCAGCCATCTTAAATTTGTTGTCGTTCGCCATTAGAAGAGTGCGATTATGTACTTCATTTAAACGATACATTTAGCAATACAAAAAAAGCAAATTATTATATAATTTTAAACATTTAAAATTAAATAATAGTTTGCGTTTTTTTTTATTTATTTAGTCACAATGTTCTTGTTCGAATTGTATCAATAAAAGCTAAAGCCAAAACGAAACAGCGACTGTTTGGATGCAGTTTCGTGACTAGGGGAAGGCTTAGGTAGAAGGAACCATTTTTGTAGTCGTGCAAGCAGACTATGACAACTACGAAAACCATCTTTCTGAAATTGGACAATCTCATGGACAGGTCGGCCTACCCTTAGCCATCCAGCACCTTGTCTAGTTGGGTCTTTTTCTTGTGATATAGTTGGTAACAAAAGGACGAACTTCCAAACAGACACAACTTAAAAATATCATTATGTAGGTAGGTAGGTAAGAATGGCTGTTTATTCTAGAACTAGAATAAACCCAATTAGCACTAGGTGCGCTGTTTTGATGTCAACAACTCATGAGACCTATCAAGTATATGGGTAGATTGGGTAATCGTGTTTACTAGGGTGTGATATTGGAAGTATGTCCCTTTGATGACATCCAGCCCAAGACGGAACAAGAGTTCCTCGGATTCCTAGCTGAGAAAGACCGTTCGTGTCCCAGCCAGTTGGTTACTTTGGCAGTTGGCTCCGCTATGTCTGGCTTCGCTTAGTGCCTATGTGGACATGGTACTGGATGGCTCGGATCATGTCGGCCTCCCATCTAGGGTGTCCGATTTTAGAGAACGATGTGGTTCACGAAGCCACCATAGTCTGCCTGCACGGCTTTGATTCTGGTTGCGATGGGAGTTAGTCCCTTATTTCCAAGTTCCATAAGAAAACAAGGGATCTTGGATGCCTCACCAATGGCTAGTGGCTCATTCCCCCCACCAGGCTTTATACCAAGGCTGTAAGCTCCGATTATGGCTGTCTTCGCTAAGAAACCCTTACAGGCAGGTTGCTGGATGGCTTAGGTTAGGGCCAGTTTGCCTGTGAGATCACTCAATTTAAGAGAAAAACATGGTTCCCGCAGTCGTCGTAGACCGCCTACACGGCTAAACAAATAGCTTCTGCGGGGATCATGTTGTTCTCTTGATCCCTTTTGTTGTCCACTGGAAAAGGAGAGATATTTATAAAATCTATTGCGTTTATAACCATTTAGTTATATTAAGGAATCTAAGAAGATTTCCTATGCTCACTATTGAGAGTTCACTAAGGTCAGCTACAAAAAACTGACCGAAGAATTGGCATCTTGGACTAGCCAAGGCCAGGCAATGGCAGAGATAATGCGTGACTGTTTCCCTTTCCCTTTTATCTCCACAGCTACGGCATTGAGTATTGTGTGGGATGCCCATTTTTGCCGCATGCTCTCCTATCGGCCAGTGACCCGTGCTGATCATTACGTAATTACAACCACTAAAATGATAGGTCACATGAGTTTTTAGTATTTAAACGGCGCACCAAGCGCTAATTTGGGATATTCTAGCTAAGACTGGCCGCCATTTTTACATACCAACCTAAGAAAGGCAAGAAGTCTTGGGCTCTAATAGAGCAAGCAAGCGTATGGTCAGAATAAGCAACCAATCAAAATTTTAGAACATAACTTTGATGTGTGTTCACGGCCCACACGAAAAGAGAGATGGTTCAAACAAGAACGCGTTCTATGATCTCTTGGATTAGGTACACGTTTGGTATGTTATAGTTACGACGCACCTCAAAATTATTCTGGGTGATTTTAATGCCAGATTCGGAAAAGAGGACATATTTTGTTCAATCGTCGGAGGACACAGCATGCAACGAAACCTCCAGTAACGGACACGGAGAGGTGAGAGCAATCATTAAAAAATCGGTAACCAAATTTATCACATTGTGATAGATTCTCGAAATAAATGTCTAATCATTCCGGGGGGCAAACATAGATACGAACCACTACTTTATAGTATCTCGAGTACTTGGAGGATATCCGTAGCGCCACAAAGCTGAGGAGATGGTGTGGGAAGATTTAATGCAGCGAAACTAAATCGCAAGATACCGCAAGAACTTTGCTGACAACGACTCTATTTGTCCTTCAATAAGTTTGCCATCAGCAACAAATAAAGAGAACCAGTAGAGACATTGTCAACCACCTATCGGAAATGCTGACCCTCACTTGCAGGGATTCACTTGGCGACCAAACCGAAACTCCTAGCATTGTATATACATTTCTATAGTATTTTCATGTTGAATAATCACCGCCTGGCCTTCGTCGTAAACATATATGATTTTTGTTTTGTTTACGACTCTTCTCAAGGAAATATGGATTTTAGAGCCAATAAAATACATTATATATTATTAATTTGTTTCGTAGACGACTATTGTTAGGGTAACAGAATAGACACTTAGTAAATGTAAGAACCTCCAAATGTGCAGTTCACAACTTTCTTTAGATGGCGCTGCCCCATGGTTGTACTATAGAAACTTATATACAAAGCTCCTAGTTTGATAAAGAATGCCATTTCTCACATGCAGATAAAAAGGCCTGCCAGCAATGCTGTAGACAAGGACCAGAGCTATACAAATAGAGAGCCTGGGAGCCCTGCGGGCAAAACAGAAGAGAGGAAAATCCTTTTTTTTATGAAAAAAATTGATTGGATTTTCAACTCAACTGTCGCTAAATTTGATGTCGATGATTAAAAAGCTTCTAAAAAAGCGGAAATTTCGACTAAAAACTTTTTTGTGATGTAAACAAACAGGATTTAATTGCTTAGGCTTCCTAGTAGCTATGCCCCGATTTCATTCTATTACTACATCCGGTAAGTATTAGCATATATAAGCTTTGTTTGATTCCAAACGAAGTTGGTGTACACAAAGGAAGCGTATTGAGTTATTTGATCTTCATTACATCCAGTTCTTGGTTATCTACTAAAAGACGATGATGGACTCGAAAGTTGTTTTTTTGCCGATTATGAAGCCAATATAGCTGAAGATCCCTCTTCCTTGCCACGAATACTTGATGCGGAAGTCCAAAACGACTTGAGCTTTATAATTTATACTCAAGCTTATTATGGACACGTATTTGAACACAACAGTCCTTCCCAATTGTGAAAATTTTAAATACCTTTCAATACCTAAACAATAGCAAAGCATCTTGTGATGACGACATCAAACATCGTTTGGCCTTAGGGTAACTAAACAGGGTGGGGAACTCTACCACCTTCCTGAAGAAAAAGTGAGAACTTTGCCTAAGCTGAAAAGAAAACTTAACACTGCAGTTGTTTCTCCAACGCAAACAAAATATGGTACATTGTTAGACAATGCACAAGAAGTACATGTGAAAGCTGGAGTGACAAAGAAGAAGATCCAAAGAATTCTTCACGAAAAAAAAAATACCATCGAGCACAACCAACTCAGCTGAGCTGGTACTGTACTGTACTTTAAAAAGACGTTGAGGCTGAGAACTTCGTCCAAAATGTATTACTGTACTACTTTCTGTTGCAATTGCGAAGAAGAGACATACGTAGAAACTCCCCAAGAAAACAAATTCATCTGTTCTAGCATTCAGTATTCAGTTTGTCTCAGATATGGAACTTCCACATAGCGGTTATCTATCAATTAAATTGCTGGAATTCTATCATTTGCGATGACAGCTTTCAGAAAACTCTAGTGCGTAAATCTCGGCGTGGAGTGGAAGTACTGAAGTTTCGAATGAGTTAGGGTCAAGTTCTGACATATTTTCGACTAGATCAACTGTTCAATTTATATTTCTAAGATCTCGGAGATCTCCGTTGGAAAATAATTGAATTTTTGAAGTTTTCCTCTACGCCGAGAATTTACTCTTTTAAATGAGAATAGAACTGTGTAATAAGATGGAAACTAAGGTTTTTTTATGAAATTTGACGTAAATTGTACTAGATGACGTTTAGCAGAACGAAAATGGTATATTGGCTTCGTTTATCATAGAACATTGACATTGACATTGACATTGACAGCACCAAATGCTATTTGTCAGAGCAAAAAGCAATCAAATTAAAAAGCAATATGACTAATAATCGAAACGCCAAACAGACGTAGCTTCGATTTTACTTTTGACAAGAGAGACTTTTTACGTGTTCAATAACTAACTTTGTACGTGTTCAATAACTAAACATTTCTGTCCAAATTAATGTAACTTAAGGACATTGATCCGTCAAATTTCATTAAAATCAATTGTGTCGAAACATAGAGTGATTTATCAAATGTTGGAGAACAAATCTTTTGTGTTGGGATTGGAACAGGAAATCTTTTTTTTCTTTAACGAAACATGAAAAATTCAAAACGAGCAAAACTTCTGAAGCCTCTGGAACCTTTTAAAACCTTTTTTAAAATGTAGGCTTTTTTACGGTCGACGAAAATCCAATCCAATTTTTGGTTAAAATTTTATTTACAAAAAATGTTTCAATAATTTTTCAATAAAATTACTCACCACTTAAATGATCCACCGGTGAACAATCCTTGGCAAAGGCAAACATTTCATTGTTATTAGTAGCATCTGCTGAACACAGAGTTATACTTGGCTTCCTAACACCCAAAAACTTTCCATTCATTGGAATACATGTCGCAGAACTCAAACTCAAATCTCGTATGGGTGAAGTTTTTTGTATTCCATTCATTGAGATAATAGGCGCTGAAGGTGCCTTTCCATTTGGCAATCCATTAGATGACCGATAGTAATGTGAAGTTGGATGCTGGATTTGAGGCGGTGACACATGTGGCTGATATCTACTCCCACAACTGTTATGAACTGACAAGCAATTGTTGTTAGTGCTGCCATTGTATCCTGTTCCAAAGGTGCTATCACTTTGGTACTTTGGTATTGCCAGTCGAAGAGTATGACGCGAAGCAAGTCTACGTGCAGGCGCATATTTATTCCCCAAAACCGAATGAATCGATGAAGAGTCATTTGACGATGAAGAGTGATTGTGGTGAGTATGTGGTGAATTCATTTTGTATAAGCTTTCTCTTCAAAAATAAATCACAAATGAAAAGCTTTTTTTCAACAAATTTCTCTTCAAAAGTTGTTTTTGAAACCAGCTGACGTTTATTTTTTTTGTTTTGTTTTTAAATTGTTTGTGGTAAGTGCGCACTGTCGCATGATGCGCTTCATGTATTTTTTGTTGGTTTTTTTTATTTCCTTTTGCCTATGGGGAAGTAGCCAACGATAACAAAGACACGAAGTTTTGTGCAATCAGACACCGAATCGGACGTAATTTATGACTGGGAAATGAGAAAACGGAATTATTTTTTTCTTGTGTTGTTTGATGTGAAATTGTTCACAATTTTCAATTAAAATTCAACCGAGGCGATATACTGAAGTAGTGACGTTTTGTAGATGAATGGCATGTTAGCAGCTGTGACCTATATTTATGCGGTTTGTTTGTAGTTTTGTCTTACGTAGAAAGAGTTCATCTTTTGACGTTGAATGAGATGATTATAATAATTAGTGCTGCCACCGTTGACTAATTGACCAAATCTGACATTAGGAAGGTTATCGTTCTCTTGTCTGCCTCTGTAATAAAAGTGAAATTAATAATTATTTAGGCTGCAATCACAATGAACTTTGAAATTTAAATTATGTTTTATTTTTTTTAAATATGGTACCTAGTCCAGTAAAAATATCAGTTAAACAAAAATGTCAGTCAGACATGCTTGCGTGAGTGTGAAGGTCGGTAGTTTTATTTTTTCGTGGGTTTTAAAATCATTAACATGATCATGAACATTAAGAGTAGGAAGCGGAGAGGCTCGTGTACCAATTAAATATAAAAGCTTTGATGCTAGCTAACTAGATTATCTTCGCCAAGTTATCTGTCATTTTTGACGTTGATGTTGAAGTGGATTGGGAAAAATAATAAAGTGTGTCATATGTGATATGCAAAACATTAATCAAACATAAGTGGGTATTTGAAAAGTGTTGCGATATATGCGAACATACCGATTAATTATTCAGTTATTTATATGATCTAATCTCTAATGCTTTCTGTTCTTGTAAGTGTTGGTCAAACTTCAAGAAATTGGATAGAACAGACGTTTTTTTAATATTTTTTGAAACGGAAAAGTTTATCACGACAATGAGAAGATAGCTTAAAATTAATCTTAATCT
The DNA here is from genome assembly GCA_951217065.1 of Baccha elongata. Classification (NCBI taxonomy): domain Eukaryota; kingdom Metazoa; phylum Arthropoda; class Insecta; order Diptera; family Syrphidae; genus Baccha; species Baccha elongata. Next base: position 171,533,252 of record OX578272.1, read on the forward strand.
TAATAACTCGACTTGGGTTAATTTGTGTTTACTTAAGACAAAAGACTGAAGTAATAATAAAATTGTTTTGCCAATATTTTGTGTGTCCACTTTAAGTGGTTACTTTTGTTTTACCTGTAACAAATTGTAATGAATGCAGAAGTACGAAATTTTTGTATCGTTTATCAATTTTCTATTTTATGTATATTAAATAGATAGCACGTGTTTTAAATTTCTCTCGGGAACAATAACTTAGTTTTAAATTTTAGGATTCATCGATGCCTGGAAATAATAGAAAAAAGTCAGTACCTACGCTAGAAGTCCTTAAACACGAAGGCATAAACAAATTGCCCATAATGAAAGTGCATCTGGCAACACTGATAACCAGTCCTATTTTTTTGGAAGGTTGTTTCAAAGAAAATCTTCCGAGTTTTGTTTTTTTTTTGTTTATGTTTTGTAAAATATTTGACAGGTGATTGCGGCCATATTGTTGAAAGTACATCTGTCAAACTGGCTGTCATTTATAAAGTATGTCTTGCCAAATTAACATGGAGAATAATAGTGTTCAAATGAGCAAGTGAAACGATATTCCATGAAAGTTAGATCGAATTAGAACCGAGAACATCCGGAAAATCTTCACGTCTTAAATTTCATAGTGAATAAAACACAACACGTACACGAAGATGAAGTAAAGAAATGTTTACTGACGTTGTATGGGGATACAAAGATATGGAAAGGAACGTAAAGGAGAAGAAAGATTCTCCATAAAAATGTTTGTTCTTTCATCGAAATTTAGCTTCGAATTTAATTTAAGTTGGTTTCTTTTGAAGCTACAGTCACACTTGTCAAAAAGGATTAGAAACTGTCTTAAGTTCCTATCCAAAGAATCCTTTTTATGCGTTGCGCAGTTAACACAAGAATGAACATGTTAATTTCTTATCGTGGTATGCTATTAATTGAAAACCATATTCACAATAATAAAAGGATATAATGACACTTGTCATTCGTTTAAATGATATTGAAAGCAATATTTATGATAATAAACGGTAGGGAGTAGTGATTGAATTTTAACAGATGGAATGACACTTGACATTTCAGTAATTGTCATTATGTATATTATCGAACTGTCATTCGCATATTTCAACGAATTGCATACGATAAATTGTATGTGTCGGCCCCAGAGTTTAAGTTCTCGCAGCTTGTCAGTTGACTTTAGTTTTTTTATCAACATATTCAATGAACATAATTTGTTAACTGAAAATAAACACCGTATCCTACATGACTGTCAATTAGTTTTTAAGTTAATGACACAAAACTGCGTGCGGCATTACTTTAATATTTGACAGATGTGAATAATTTGATACGAAACGGTATTCATATAGGACCGGACTTTCAGAATCTAAAACAACATTGATTTATGATAAGAATAATTATCTAAATGGTAATTTGGCTATAAAATTCAAATGAAATTTATGCGTTTTATTGAAGTTTTGGTACTCTATGTATACTACGCATAAAAGTCTCTCAAGGCTTCCATTTTTTATAATACAGCAAGTCAATGCGTTAAGGTATGTTGAAATATTAAACAAGAATAAAGCAATTACTAACGTTGACTGGGTTAGGTATCTTAAAATTAAATGAGTTCATATAAATTTTGATTAAGTGAACAATTTACATGAAAAATTATTGAAACCAGTATTGCCGCGTAATATAATGATGGCGGTAAATTTATGTGTATTTTTTCTGAATTACTTAATATACCAAGAGCTGCTGAATCTACATCGAATCTATCTTACCTAGTAATTGTTTTATTACTAACTAAGTCAGTATTTAAAAGTGATCTTTTCCGATTTTAACAGACATCAATCATTGCATATACTATAGGTGTCTTTTATTGAGAATCCTACTAGGAAAATTTAAGTAGAAAGAAATTTTCAATAAAACGATTCAGTATAACATCGCCTGTATGGTTTTAGTTTTTAAAATTGGCACTACTTGTTTAACACGTATCAAAACGGCGCTTTTTGGCGCTAATTTGGTTTCTTCGGAACAGTTGTTCTGCGAAACCGCCATTTTAAATTTTACATGTTTAACACGTGCTACTTTTGTACCAACTTTCACAGACAAAACTCATAACTATTGTGAATATCTTATCCTAAATTACAATTTCTAGAGATAAAAGGAGAAGTAAGAGTTACTCGCTATAAATTAAGTGTTGTTGTTGTAATTACATGAAAATTTTACTCTACCTTATATAAAGTAAAATAATTTTGTTCAATAAAACAAACCTAACATTTTAATAGATATATTGACATGCAATTACCGTCACTGCCATCTTTTGCCGAAATGAAGAAACTAATGTTTGAGAGCTAACGCGCGCCGAATATATTTGATGCCAGCTACGTGAAGGTGAAACTTATTCTGACTCAAAAAACGTGTCAAAAATACTCTTCTAAACTTTTTTCAGGTCCAATTGTATTTTTAAAGGAACAGAACACAAAAAAAATGAATTAACTTTCTTAAAAGCTTATGTCATTTTTTCAGTCTAACAATTTTTTTCCATTGGACTTTTCAATTTTCTCATTTGTCTTTTTTCCCATTAGTCTATACTTTTTCGAAAATAGGAAGGTCTAATAATCACCGTCAATCCATATATATTTTACCACCGTCAATCCATATATATTTTAACAGATTGTTTGCAGATCGGAAACTGCACAATTTCCCCTTCAAATACGTATGTAATTACGAATCATCTCAAATCAACTAAATTTCAAAGAAATTAAATTTAAATTTCGTTTTATAACAGATTATACTGTTATACCGATGAATAAAACAAACAAAACTAACACAAAATGGCTATACCTCGACTTGTGAAAAAATAAATATGGCTGACATAAGTCAGAAAGAGAAAAACATATATTTTCTGCAATGTTTTTGATTAAAACTGTCAAACCAAATCATCTAGATCAAAGTGTGAACACTTTTCCGTCATTTTAAAATTGATATCTTGAAATTTTCGCAATTTGGAGCTAAAAGTAAAATATGCTGTATGAGTTATTTCGGGTTTTAATAATGTGAACTGATTACGAAGATCGTACGATTAGTCGCCGTCATTAGATTTCTTTGTGTGGAGCTATGCAAAATACCTGGCAATCCCCCAATTCAAATCTTGGAGTAAATCGAACTTTCGTCAAGTGACAAATGAAAATCATGATCTTAAATAACATTTTCTAATACGCTTTTCTCACCGAATCGGAATCTAGATTTCAAGTAAAAAGATTTCGAAATCTCTATTATATTCACACCGAGTAAAAACAAGATTTCGTTTGCCGTACATATTAGTAACTGGATACAAATAATTTTCGAACTAAGTCTTGTTTTTTCTACATACATCACTTTAATGTTATTTTAAGAAGATTTCTTAGTAATCGACTTGATTTCGAAATTTAAAAATTAATGGGAAACTGTTCCAAATCTAGATTTAGATTCGTTGTTAATAGCCTAACAGAATCGAAATCTTCAAGAACTCTCGTGGAGGATTGATATTATATTCCATTCGCGATGGCCAATTGCACGATCCAAATAATGTATTCAAATAAAATTTTTATTAAACTAAAACAAACACTACTGCAAATTTTTGTTGACACAAAAAATGACGTTTCAAATGAAAGCGTTCACACAAAAGGGCTTGTTCACAAAATTTGAACGAAGATTTTAAGTCAAAAGTCAAAAAGATTAATTCACAGATAAACTTTGACAAAACCTACCATTACACATTTTCATTTTATAAAGCAGTCGGTAATCATCGACAATTTGTTGTGTACTAGATTGTGTTTGATGTTATCTAGCTGATGAGCCCACCATCAAACCAGGGCGAAACGCAATACTTGGAGTAAAGACCACAAAACTTTTCAAATTGAATTTCATTTATAAATACTCCACTTAATAATATGTAATTCGACTATTTTTAGTCTTTTTATTGTTTTTATTTATTCATTCTTATTTTCATTTTGTTTACAAATCATTTCCCTATAGTTTTTATTATAATGCATTATTTATTCAATAATGACTATGAATACTATTTATCTATCGAATATATTTATGTCTGTCAAGTGATAAAATTTGTAAATATTTTCTTTAAGTTAAAAAAAAAACACTGTTGAAAATTAATTATTGACACATAAAATGACGTTTCAAATGAAAGCATTCACAAAGAAGGGTGTGTTCACAAAATTAGAAAGAAGAAAATAATTTGTTAAATCTCTAGATACAAAAATTTATTTGCATGATTAATCTCGATATTTTAAAGAAAACTACAGCTAAATTTCAATTCACATTAAGTGATCGGCGCAAATATAGACTTATAAGTGTTTGACAGTCGGCAACCTCAAAGACATTCAGAAATAATTCCTCCCTCGCTATTACAATTCTTTTAGCAGAATTCATACTAAGAGTATATAAATTCAGAAGCTAAAGACACGACCCGCATATCTATGGGTTTTCACAAAATGCAATCACCACCACATCGTGCAATTCAGAGGTTACAAAATATTTGTGGTCAAACAAATCAGTTTTTACAATCAACATCTATTGTAACTCCTTCTATTGCCAGTTTTTTTTTCAGCAAAGTCTCCCCAAATCTGTTTTCCAATCAAATCACGCACCATGATTCGGCTTTCAATGAATTACTTCAAAGAGCTATTTACCAAAAGCGGATCTGTATGTCATGCGGGAAATTACTCACGAACAACAATTGATGTGGCACACATGTGTCACGAAAGGTGTATATATTTGCATTAGGTATGATAGAAAAAAAACAGCGTCACTATGTAATAAAGCCGTTGCTTATAGATTTTCACAGATGGCGAAGTGGGATGGGAATAGGACTTATCCTTAATTTAGCCATAAAGCTTTGAAGAACCATATAAACACTGATTGAGGTCATGGAAGGCAGACCGAACAAAACTCCCATAACAACACTTACTCATTCAAAGAGCTTCCGAGAAGATCACAAATGAATCACATTACGAGTATTTCCTGCAACATTATGGTGAGACCAGAAGAACCATCTGTTCCAAAGAGGACAGAGCTGGTATCATGTCATGGGTCTGAACTAAATGGGGAACCATGACAAAAGTGAAACTTCACGAAAATGAATTAAAGTTGCAATGTTGCGGTTGTTTATATGTAAGTCTGTCTGTGAATACCGACAAATATGGGCAGAGTTGTCCAAGTTTTAATTTATTTTTATTGTTATTACCAACCACTGATTTGTCGCTGACGTTGTTTTTTTTACCATTTTAACTTATAAACATCAACGACTGCAACCAGCAGCGTGGGTGAAAACAATTCGAAGACCAAACTCACAAATGGTGAGCACGTCAACAAATTCAAGTACGACTTTTTTTTTACCATAAAAGGTTCCCATAAAATGTCAAGACGTGCAGCATGTCGAGAAGAAAACTATTGTAATTCTTTCGAAAAATCACATATCTACCTCGAACCAGATATAAAAAAGAATTCACAATGAAAGTCAGAAAGATGAAATTGAGCATCACATAATAATCGCTCAAAATGGGCGACATCTGACATCTGCCGTGAATGCATAATTAAATGAAATGGCTGTCAGCAATTTTTGGCTTGCATTGCAGTGTATCTCTACTTCGTTAAAAGAGATTGTTATTTATATTACTGATTACCGCTGCAAGCGAATAATAATAAATATCAGATTAAATTATATAAAATTGAAAAATGGGAGCAATAAGGCAAAGCAATGAAAATAAAAACGAAAATTATTATGGTAAGTTAACGAGGTGACACGATTATTATATGTTTGTGCATTTATTTTTTGAAGTTTTAAAATTTGCAAACGAGCTGGTGTAATGCCATATGAAAATAAATTATAATATTACCAACCCGGTTTAATTCGTCACAAATCAAGTCTTTGTTTACAATTATTATTTTTTTGAGAAAAAAAATTGGTTTAGTGTGTCGCAGTTTAAATGGTGCCGCGAGCTTTTTTTATTTTTAATTTAATATGGGTTAGGAAGGTAGATTTGCATGTCAACTTTTGAAATATTTAAGTTTGAAACAAAAAAAAAATAGCGTTGTCGAGCTGTTTAAATCCAATTGGGACTGACATGTGGGCACCTCAATTATAGGTGACCTTGATAAGGAGAAGCATCGATCGGTATTTCGTCTATCGAGCAGTTCTCCACATTGACAATAAGCTTGGAAGCTTCTTAAATGACAAGAAGCTTGGAAGCTTCTTAAAAAAATAATAGAATATTTTAAGCTTACTTAATCTTTTTATTACCCTAAGAGGATGGAAGGAAGCATCGATCAGTATTCCATGTATCGAGCATCCATCAGTGTCCAACAATGATAAGAGTTTTTTCAACTAAGCTACTTGTAAGCATCCTAAAGGAAGGGTGGAAGGAATTTAGATGACATTGAGAGGAGTTGAATGAATAATAGACATCGATCGGTATTCAGTATATCTATCTTCAGTGACAATAATTTCCCTAAGCTTCTTTCTTTTTAAAGTTTAAATAGAGTCTACACATTTTTATAGAACTTAAAAAAACTTCGTCGGCAAATACTTCCATGATTCTACAAATTATGTGTAAACTCCAAAAAATCGTTTCGACATTTTTTAAGTTGATTTTGATGCATCAAGAAAAGCGATCTACATACATCCTGTGAACATTTAATTGTATACCTTCCAGTCCACAATATTTGCGCAAGTTATTGGATTGAAAAACAATTATCCGTTTGATATTTGACAGTCACAACAATAGATCAAAGTCCACCATGATTTTGATCTTTCTACAAACCTCAAGGAGATGCGATGAAATGGACAGGGTACACGAAAAATACAAGACTGTAATATCTACTATAGGAAGTGCCAACTTGATGGAAAGAAGCGGTTGTTTGAATGTAGATTTGCTGTAAGAGGAAGACTTAGATTCTTGTGCTTTTGCGATGTAAGCAAGAGAATGCAAAAACATGGTGCTGAGCAGCACAAAGTTCCCCATCCAAATATAATTGATCGAGCGACCACATTGCAAGCTATGGACGGAAGACACTCTTGCAGCACACTGTATGTACGTACCAATAGATCAGTGAACATCGAGCCTGGTCGTTGCCAAGCTACGGGTGCGTATATCTAACGAAGCTCTCTCAAACCTGAGAAGAGTCAACGTTAAAAATCTGATTAGAACGCTAACGCAAAGACCAGCTGATGTGAATCCTGTAAGTATGTTCGACGGAAAGAAATCCCGTTAAATGGAACCTCAGATCCACAAAAGAGATACCGTCTATAATCTGCGCCACTTACAGAAGGAATAGTATTTTGAACATCGAATATAAAGGTGGGTGTCTATTTGAGAATAGGAGAGCTGCGAGCAGACCTCGAGAGCAAACTCGCAAGTGGACACAGTCCTGAGACTACCTCGCGGAAAATTGGCTTTTACTCTCGACATTTGAAGCTTTTGAAAGTGGACATGTGTATTTATCACTATCGGAGATCAGGTCGCAGAATTCCATCACGGTTCGTATTTTGCGAGAAGCTGTCCGAGAGTCAAAATCGGAAATGGACATCAGAGGAGAAAAATCAACTTATGTGGGTGTCCATTTGAGAGTGAAAATGATGCGAGCAGCTCTAGTGCAAATGTTCAAGGGGCTGCAACCTTTTACTATTAGTAAACATTTTTGACTCTCTCTTTTAACTTTTAACATGCAAATCAAAACAAACTATCAAGTGAACACGGTAAAAAAAAGTACTCTCAGGAAAAAAGCTCTAGAAATTCAACCAGAGAACTCGCAAAACTAAAATCTCAAAACTCTTCTTACAACTACAATATTATCATCATAAATCTACATCTGAAGTGGCCCCACTGTGCGACACGAAATACAAACGAAAATCTGCGGTAACCAGCATCTCTCTTTTGTTTCAGTCAGACTGTGCTTTTCTTCACCGCTGTTCAATTACAAAATGCAAGTGAAAAACTCGTGCAAATAAAATTTTGTAAATTAATTTGAAAACAAAACAAGACTACTAAATATCAAATTGTTTTCATCAGTAAAAATAAATCGTAAACAAAATATCTTCATCAACTTGATTGATAGGTTCTCCGTTGAAGATACAATATATTATTTAACTACAAAATTCCGTTGCAGAATTTATAAATTTTGTTTGTATTTTATTTATTTGTGATTTTATATGGGTTTCTGATGAAAATTAAAAATTGGAAAAAAAAAACTTGGCAGATGATGTTTGATTTGCAAATTTGAAAACAATATGCACAAATTTGATTGTTTGTTGTTGTTATTTTTTGAAGTTTGTATATCTTTTTTTTCAGATAAATTAAAATTGATTTGTTTACTTAGAGAACATCAAAGAATATTAATGAAATGTAATAGGAGATACATGACTTGGACAACAAAAAGTTATTTATGAACTTGAATATTTAAGAACTCGAGCAAATTTTGGTAGTAAGGGAAGATGAGGTTACATTGAGGCAAATTTATTTAAAAGTTAACATATAAGATTAAGAAATTAAAAGAGCTTACAGTTAAATTCTTAATGATTCAAATTAGCTTTTTATGGCCTTTAGTCCATGAAAAAATGGCATTTCGTGCGGATGCTCACTTTGCACTCATCAGTTGACGACGAGTGAGCACCTTGTCAATACGCAAATTTCCGCTTGTTTCAGTTCAACTTACATAACTTTTTTGACAAAAAGCTAAAGTGAACTATATCCAACAAGATTACGATTGCAATAATTAAACTGGAAGTGTTTACCCGTGGCCTGTAAACACTTCCACCTGAATGATTGCAATCGTAATCTTGTTGGATATAGTTAGCTTTTTGTCAAAAAAGTTATGTAAGTTGAACTGAAACAAGCGGAAATTTGCGTATTTTATTTTTATTTATTTTTTATTTTATTTTATTTAGCTAATTTGAATCAATAATTCAACAAGTCCACTAAATTTAATGCTAAGTCTTTTACTTAGTTGAAATTATTTTTATTTATTATTCTATATTTATTAATTTTTTCAATGTAGGTATATAGAATTTGTATTATAACAAAAACATCTTATATATGTTAAATTGTTAAGTTCTAATATGTAAGTGTGATTCATTACATTGCACTCAATATTTTTTTGATCTTTATCATTCTCAAATTCAAAATAAGACATTGTCTGCTCTAATTGCATGACCAAATAAAATAACTAATCTAATTCATTTATTCTTGGTTAATATGTATACTTATTGACTTCATAAGTGGATTGAATTATTATCGCAAAAAAAACATGACATTGAAAGATTGTTGATATCACATCAAACAGATAAACTTAACACAACGAAATAATTAATGTATTTATATGATAAAACCAGATTGTTTGTAAATTTTGGGTGTTGATAATATTAAGTCGCACATGTCTTTTATTTCTATTAAAACATGATTTTTTCGAGATTTTTAAGCAGCATTTAAGTTGAGAGACCAATAATTTCGGAGTCTAGTTTGTTATCTGTGAAATTGGTCATGCAATGCTAGGAATGTTGTCGAGTATTGTCAATCCTTATGTTTACCAAATTGTCTGATACCTTTGTCAAAGACACCTTTGATTAGATTTCTTTAGCCCTCATAAGAACTCTCAAAAAACATTTAAAGAAAGCTGGATTAAATATCTACACCGACCAGTATATTTCGAAATGCCAACATTAAAAATGTCGCAATAAATCTAAAATTGCTGCTTAAAGAAAGAGAATATCTAAGGAGACCCTTTTAACAATATTAAAAAAACAGTGCTCAATCTTAATGCCAACTTTTTAACATGTGTTGTGTTCGAAAAGACTCAGCATGGAACTGTTTCTTAGGCGATTCTTTCATAAATCCTTACTTAACTGCGAATAAATGTACATCACAGTCGAAGAAGATTTTGCCCCATTGAAAATTTGTAGAATCGGAAAAACGGAGTTCTTAAAAACATAAGATACATTGGGTTTAGATGACTCGAGATACTCATCTCAGCGTTGATGACAAAATGTCTTATAGACGGAAAGTTATCTTTTCTCAATTAAAAAAAAAAAAGAAATGATTATACGAGAAACTGCGAGTTACCATTCATTTAAGCTGATATGAATGATATCATACTCTAGAAGATCACTAAGCCGGTATTAGATGGGGGTAAATTTCGACTAAACCAACATGAAAACCAGAGTCCAGAGAACAAGAATCAGAATGAAAAAAACATCGCAACTTTTAAAGTTATTTGCACATTAAATTTGTTGATTGATGGTTAACATCGGAAATCTGAGACAAGAAAGATTTCCGGAAATTAATGTAAAAATGCTCGTGGAAATGTGGGAACAAGTTAAACCAGAGCCACGAAGGTAAAGAGTCACCGTTGTCAGGAGTGTTATGTATTTTGAGACACTTTTTTAATGAATTTTTTTCCAAGTGATATCTTCATATATAGCCTCACCAGCATTCACAGCTACAGATGCAGTCCCCAGTACGTCAGTACGAGAATGAGAATGGGAAAAAATCGCGATTTTTAAAGAACACATTTAGTTGGTTGATTTGAAAAGGCCATTCGATGAACAACCTCGAAATCTGATGACGTGAAGACTATCATGGAAAACTTTGAGCAAGTCAAAACAAAGGTTTTATGTTCGGAAGTCACCGAAGAATTTGCAATCAAAGTTAATGTCCACCAAGGAAGCACCTTAAGCCCTTTACTTTTTTTTACAGTCCTTGACTATGTTCTCATAAAAGGTTTACCTTGCAGTTCTTTCAATGTTATAAATTGTACACAACGTATAGGAACAAAATGACGGCCACTGAAATAGCGATAGTTTACATGGCGGCAAGAGTAACAAACCTGATCTTGTTAAAAGTAAGAAGCAAGAAGTAAGAAGATCCGCAAAAGCCTTCATGTTAAAACTGCTTCTTCTTTTTCTCTTCTTCTGACGAAATTATGATCAGATGAGATTAGATTGTAGGATAGGGTTCGTCAGTTCAAAAATAATATCGTGGCAAAATATAGCACGTTCCCTCAGCTTGTTCTCTCATGTACAAACTAAAGAGAGAGGCTTATTAAACGGCATGGATCTATTTGAATATCTTTAAGGAGTTGCAAGAAATTTGAAAAAAATATTTTCTAAGTCATTTTTGTTAAATTCATAGCTAAATTAGCTTAGCAAATTCTTTCTGTCACGCCTTGTTGTGAGACAATAGTCTGCAATAAATGGCGCCCAACGTGGGCCTACCACAACTAGCCTGACATTAACACTTTTTTGCTCTAATGACATGATATAAAAACATGATTCTGATTGTGTTGTTTGTTTTTCATACAAAGTTTGTTTGGACCAAGTAGTTGAGTGGTTTGGTTCTTAGCCTAAATTGCTCTCAGTAACCAGAGCAATTCAATGAGAATTGATACGTTTTATTTCTCAATAACTTTATTTTGATATTCACATGTTTATTTATATTTTAAGTAAGTTCCAATAATATGTCGTTTCTACGTCAAATCCATCAATAGATTTTTATTTCGCATTTTTTCTCCCATTTTAATTAACTTGATTTTCTTTGTTCATTCTTAATCGTAAAACATCAATTGTTTATTCCAATAATTATAATGTAAATTATATTGGAATTAAATAATTTAAGAGAAATAAATTATTCTAGAACTAATTTATTGCTAGCCCGTGCGTAGTACATTTAAGTTCAAGTAATCAAAAGAGTTTTACACCTTTACCTATTTCTAAGAATATAATTTAGTATTTGTTTTGTTTTGTTATTCAACTTTTCGAGGCCGGGGGCGATAATGAAAGTGAGTACAGATATATTGGACATAAACACAATCAACCTCCACATGGGTTCTCCGGGAAGATCATCTTGGATAAATGAAGCGAGTTTTTGGCGGTCACTGATGATGAGTTTCATATATATATATATTACGTGTGAAAAAAAACTTCTAATTAAGTTTATCAATTTAAACTAAACCAATAAAAATAAAATTTTATTAAAAAAATTGAAAATATTGATCGCAAATTAATTTTACATTTAATTGAAACAAAAAATATACATTTATTGGGAACTACCTTATGGAATATTTGTTGGTATATTTTTGGAATTGAAATTTATTCAAAATGTGCCAATAAACTACGGAAGACTTGATAATATAAACATAAATGTGAAGGAGAAGGGCGAAGCAGGAGAGAAGATAGACGAAGCTATAAAAAGATACAGTAGCACAAGTGTTGCAATGGTGCGGTTTGTTTGTGATACATTTTAGTTATTATTATTGCTTGCTTGCAGTCCAATGTTTCTGAAGGCTTTCGCAATAAATTCCTCAGACAATGCAGATATTATATCTATATCTATTGCAGTGTGAGTTTTTTGTATTTATAATTTTAAGAAAACATTGTTTTAGATTGGGGAGAGTTGAAAACAAAAAAAACAAAAGATTCATTTGTGACATAACAAAGTAACAGGTGATTGAAGTAGGCACACAGCGAGTTTTACAATTCAATTTTAAAATTAAATGATGAGTTAGAGAAGAGTTAAATATCTTCATACAGGTTGGGGTCAAAATTGTACAAGTTCCGAAATTCAAATGCTAAGCCGTACTGCTAATAATTAAGAAGTTGGCATTCTTCAAGATATTTCTAAAGTTGAGAGTTAATCAGTTTCTTCATGACTTTGGAAAGAAGAAACGATGGCAAAGAAGATTCATCTTTAAGAGACAAGCTGAACAAACGTTGCTTTAAATTCACTCCGAAAGAAACGGCTACTTGGAAACCAAACATTTGGGCTCGTTGGGCGCCACTTTTTGTTTCCCAGGTGTCTGGTTCACAGAAATTGTGTCTTTAAACAGTGAAAGATCATCTCAATGCAGTTAATTCTGCATCGACCACGCATACCTTAAGGGAAAATATGTCAAAAACGATATATAGAAAAGCAGCATCTTTAGACATCGAAGGACCGTTTAATAAGCGGAGTCTATTAAAATAGCTTTGGAAGAAGTTGGAGTTCAGACTATTATTGTGGATTAAATTAACACAATGCTCAGTAACAAAATCATGAGCTCAGAACTGGAAGATAGTATCGGACCTCTTTTATTGATCGTCGTTGTCAGCGAAACTGATCCTTAGAAAAAAATGCATAAGAGTTGTAGCTTATGCTGATGATATAGTGATATTGTTGTCTGGAAAATATCTTAAAGCACAGCAACTATGGTTATGGATCAATCTTGCACATATATGGCCGAATGTCAGAAGAGAACTCAACGAGACCACAGATTACTTAGCGTTAGCACCGTTTATGGATTTTAACAAGAATTTTATTATGTCAATTCCCGAACGACATAAACGGGAATCCAACTGCACTAATCAATAAACACGCTATCCTCTTTTTCATATATTATGGACCACAAATGCAGGAAGGTACAAACACCGAGTTTTCTACTAGACTTTAACATAAGACAATTAATTAAACTCCTGCATGAGTGCAGTATCTTACAGACTATGATCTATGCTATTGAGGAAGCAGCGAAACTAGTCTACAAAAATGTAACTGATTTTTTTAGGATTTACATTTTTCATAGATAGCCAAGATTCTATCAAGGCACTATTCAGCAAGACCATAAGATCTAGTTGCCAAATGTCACAACTCATTGAAATCACTATCAACAAATCCAACAAATCAGCAAATTCAAACTCTGCTGGGTTCCTCGGCATAGAAATATAGAAGGGAACGAAGTAGCGCATGAATTTAGCTAGGACTGTTTCAGCATTAAGTACTGAAAAAAATCGAAAAATCGGGAGATCATACCTCCCTATTGGCGTAACTAAAAAAACGATTGACCAGAAGACGAAAGAGTGGCTCAATGGCTTCGTGGAAGTCCAAGGATATCTCTTGAAGCTTATCGCCTGATATAAATAACAAGAAAACCTTATATATTTTGGTTTTTTGAAAAAAAAGGAGATTAAAATCCTGATAGGTTTACTCACGGGCAATCGCTCGATTGGCACAAAGGTAAAGCGCTATCGTACTGACTTCTGCAGGAGTTATCGGAATCCAGAAGAAACAGAAATCATTCTGCAACTGTTCTGTAACTTTCTTAATCCTCAAATAAGAGGACTTCGTTACCTGGGAAACAGATGCGTTGCAGAACTAGACGATCAAACGCAGTTCCCCATGGAAAAAAAAATAATAAAATTTATAGAGAGCACAACCTTGTTTTGTAACAGATCCAATCCAAAGAACAAGAATCCAATGGGTGTAAGGAAGATAACTCTTACTAACAAAGGATCATGAGACCCCTATTTACACTATAACCCTATGTTACGTACATCCAATTAAAACTAATCTAACCTAGTTTAAAGGTGGGTGTCCATTTGAGAGTAGGAAAGCTGCGAGCAAGCCTCGAGAGCAAACTCGCAAGTGGACATGGACTCAGTCCCGAGAGTACCTCGTGGAGAGTCGACTTTTTACTCTCCACATTCGAAATTTTTGAGAGTAACTTGCAAGTGGACACAGGTCTATCATTGTTGGAGATTAGCTCGCAGAATTCAAACACGTTTCGTTTTTTGAGAGCAGCTGTTCGAGGGTCTACATGGCAAAATAATGGACATCGCGGAGACAAATCTATTTATAAGTCCGTGTCCATTTGAGAGTGAAAATGCTGTGATTGACTGTAGTACCAATATTTAAGTAACTCCAACCTCTCTCTCGCAAACATAAATCTCTCGGTACTTCCAACTGATACATAGCAGAGGAAATTTAATATCAAGTGGACACGGTTATAAAAGGACTCTCAGAAAATATACGCGATATTAAAATCTCGAAAACATAACTCTCAAATGGACAGCTACCGGAGAGTTTACTAGCAAAAGTACTCTCAAATGGACAGGCACTTTAACAATACAGCAATCTGCCTATTTGCGTAGAACATCTGGTGGAGACATGAACAACGGCTAAAACATTAGTTTTCCATAGAGCTCGTTGAAGTAGGAGCGATCGAGGTCTTGCGATTGATCCTCACGAAGCGATGAATCAAATCAGGAAAAGGAACAGCATATAAGTTACGTCGCGGAAATTGTCACTGTTTCTGCGTGATCTGCTTTTTTAATTATGTCTTTCGACAATTCTATGAAAGTCGAAACTAAATCAACATTGACCACTGGCTTAACTACCTTGGATTTCAATTTTATGAACCAAATCTTCTCGTCTTCTTTAACCAATAAAACCTTCACACGGACAATTACTCGACTATAAACTAAAGGTCATCACATGGGTTACGATGTCAAAAACGATGCATCTACGTGCTAATTTGATTTTTGTTAATCTAGTTTGATCATCTCTACTCATCGTACAAACAAATCAAATTAAATATCAATTCATTATTCAAACGTTTCGAATTTATTTTTCAACTTTTAATATCAACAAAAATAAGATTTGAATCCTCTGCGATCTTTCAATTGATGAGAAAGTCATTTCAGACACTATTACTTGTCAAAGTTTAAACATTTTCCAACAAAATCTAAATAATCACAAATTTAATACGTAATTCATCACTCGCCTATAAAAATGTTCATTGTGTTCATTAAAAATTTTAATTTCTCTTACAATCGCACATCGGCATGCAAAATATACATGTCCGATTTTATTGTAACGACTTTTTTCTTTTTTTTTTAATACAATCTGATTGCACGAAATGGTTTGCCATAAAAAAAACGTGCCAAGTGATAACTTTTAAGAAGAGTCACACACGAAGAACAAAAAAAAATTTTTTTACCGAAATAAATTAACAAAATCTCTAAAATCCAACGGAAACTCAAATCAACCACAAAAGACCGGTTGTTGTACCAAATACGGTCAAAGAAACAAACAAAGTATCTACATAATAAAAATAATAAAGAATTAAAAAAAAAGGTTAATAAATGAAAGAAGGCGTGTAATAAATTTCTGGAATTTTTTTGTTCTAAAAGATACAAATGTGAAATTCTAGATAATTCTTAACAAATGCAACAATTAAACCACGTACCTTAGAAATTCTCATGGAGCCCCGTTAACAAAATATAAACACGTCAGCTGATGATATGATCTTGGATAATATTTATTTAAAAGATTTGCTTATTTTTTTTTTCCTCGATGAATATTGAAGTTTGTGTAAATATATTATTTCACATTAAAAATATAATCTTGAACTATTTGCTGAGAAATATTCTCACATATTAATCGATAAATTTCCACTCACATACAATAGTTGAAGAAAAAATTGTATTTACACTTCGAACTTCGAAAAAACTACTGTAGATACAATATCTATACGAAACACGTCAAATAATAAAATTCAGTTTACTGAAACGCGAAACTACGTTAATAACGACGCTCACCACACTTCTTTTATATTTTTATTATTATGATGATGGTGGCATAAATCATTTTCGGCACTTCACATTCTTATATAGAGATACAAACTGCACAAAGATAAACATTCAGATACAAATATTTCCGGTTAAATATTAAGATAACCTTTCTACTTTTTCCACCCACTGATGGTTGTAATATTTACAAAAAAAAACACCTACAACAGAACAAGTTGATTTATTTAAAGCACATAAAATATTAAAAATGTATCTATGAATGAAAAAAGATACACTAAACGATGGAAGGAATTTGGATTATTTTTGGAACTAACTTTGAGAAACTGTGCAAACTTTCCGAACCGATCGTACCGAAGTTTTATAAACTTTTTTTGAATACAACTCGAAAGTTTCAAAAAAATAAAAGATACTCGCAACAAAGATAATCCCAACCGATCCGTTTCGATTTCCAATGTTTACTGAACACAGTCTGATGTGCCAAAACATTGAAGAGCTAAAAACAACGACGACGACGAAGCGATGGCTTCTGGTCTTGCTTCAGTGGTACAAATACAAAGGCTTGAAAAATCATTGTGGTTGGTTCTTTTCCATCATTCAACCGCGCCGCGATGAGAACAGGCTTTTTTCGTCTTCACTCACATTGAGATTGAATCTATGGGCTTTTTTGTTGAATTGCCCTCTCTCCATCAATATTGAAATAAAATATTTCTCTCTGTTTAGTTTTTGAATTGTTGTGTCGTTGAAATTCGTTACAAATTGGAACTGAAATTGTTTACGTTCGATAAATTATTATTTAAGCTTTTATTTTGATTCTTTGTATCTTTGAAAAAAGCTTCAAAGAGAATAGATCAGTTTTTTTTTTTATTTGTTTGGAATGTTTGAATATCTCTAACTGTATCTGAAGTGTTGTTACACCTGCTGATGGCAGGTCGTATTTACATTTACATAGCGATTAGAATAAAAATGCAAAAAATGCAAATAATTATTAACAATATTTATGTTGACACATTATAAAAGATCAGATAAAGATTTTTTAT
The DNA here is from genome assembly GCA_951217065.1 of Baccha elongata. NCBI lineage: Eukaryota > Metazoa > Arthropoda > Insecta > Diptera > Syrphidae > Baccha > Baccha elongata. The sequence continues at coordinate 171,550,673 of OX578272.1, forward strand.
GTTTGGTTAACGCGTGTCTATCTTGTCTCTTAACAATTTAGATTTTTTTTCTTTTGAAATCATATATGTAGGTATAGGTTGGTAGATTTTTATTTATAGAACAGTTAAAATAAAGCATGCAAATTGTTGTATCTAATACATTTAAGGATCGAACAAAAAGCAATGACAATGATGACAAATAGAAACAAAAATTGTTGTTTGACAATAGTTTCGTTTAGGCATAACCCCACGTATTTAGCATTCACATAATGAACTCATTCATTATATTGCTTTCGCAACACTATCAGCGATGCCACCACTAACTGACTTAATTTTAGAGAAGTACATAGTATTTCAGAAAAAAGTTAGTTGTGGCAGTCAAATACCTACCAGCTGGACTTAATGTGTTATGTACGGGAAACTGTATAAAACGGTGTAATTTGTCACAGATTTTGACCTAAAATAAACTTCATCACATATTTTGCATCCGTCAAACGACAACTAGTCAAATACTAAGACCATCCACACACGATCGAACTGCAACTATAATTCCAAACCAGAAGGTACAACATGCAACGGTTTGAACCTTACTGGAGTATTCAGATTTTTGGCGCAAAGTAAATTTCGTCGAAGATTTCTCGGCAGTCATACACTAACTGATCTAACACTCAGGTCTTCCGCACATGATTTTAAAAAAATTCTTGAGAATAATAATTCTTCAGAGAATTTGGCGCAAAGTAAATTTAGAATAGAAGATTTAGTACGTACAGTGTCGTACGAAATTAGCGAGAACAAGGAATTTGTATAGTGCGCACATAATGTCGGATTACTCAGTTTCGGCAAGTTTTCGTTCACTTTTGCCTCCGTACGTAAAGAGCGCTCCAGAGCGCAGTTTACGTACGTAAATTTGACGGCCAGCCAAATACATGTGAAATAGCTTGCGTGTGCGTTCGACCATTATGGTCGACTGAAGGTAATGGCGGCACTTAAGGAAACTTGACGTAGAACTATGACATTAGCTTTCGTTTGCTTACGACTATTATGGTTGGCCCTTAAAGTCCTTCGCACACGATCTGAATGATCAGCAACGCTAATTCACCTACTTCTTAAACACTAAGGAGCTCCACACACGATCAGACTGAACCAAATTTCTAAGCAACCGGTACCACATGCAACCATTTTGAAACCTTACTTAATTATTGAAATTTAAGTGCAACATGCAACTGTTTTAAAATTTTCTTGAGAATAAGTTCGTCACAGACATTTCGGCCGTGATACACTTACTGTTCGAACACGATCTGAATGATCAGCAACTCAAGTTTCATACCAGTACACCGAACAACCGTTTTAAAACATTACTTGAGTATAATTCGTGAGAAATTTTGGCTCAAAGTAAATTTGGTCAATGATTTCTCGGCAGTCCAGTCATACACCAACGGGTCAAACACTAAGGTACACGATTGGACAAACCCAAAGTTTCAAGCTACCGATACCAAATGCAACCGTTTCGAAAGGTATGGTTATGGTATGTTTCGCCAAAAATTATCGGCAAATTAACGTTTAGCGGTGGTTCGTTTCGCTGTTTTTCTTTTCGCAATTTCTTTATTTAGCGTTAAGTTTTTTGGCATTTCACGTTTTGCAATTTACGTTTCGTTTTTTTAGAATGATATGACAAATAATCATTTCGCATTTTGCATTTCGCCATTTTCATTTATTAAGTTTAATTAGCTATTTGAAGTTAAGAAATTCATTATTTAGCATTGTGTTGTTAAGCTTTTTTATTTGGCATTTGCGTGAAATTTTAAGGCATGTAATTAAAGGAATCAAAAAACTTGCAAAAGAACGGAATTCCAAAAAAAAACCGAACAAAATTTAAAGCCTGACAAAAGTTTTAAAACGACTAAAAAACATAAATCGACCAAAGGTAAAGAAAAAACGTAAATAGAAAAAAATAAAAACTGACGCTAAAGAATGGTTTAACAATCCAAAAAATTAAGTGGCGAAACGATCTGCGAAATGATATTACAGCGTAACGCTGTTTACCGAAACAACAGCGAAACAACAAATTTGAATAACATAGTTAATTGATCATTTCACAAAAGCTTTTTCCAATTTTTTGTTGTTCTACAAAACTTGGTTTGCTATAAAAGTCAATTGCCGTTTTATTATTTTGACTATCTGGTAATGTAGTATCTAATATATCTAATAAAATGTGTAATTTAACTTGCAAAATTAAAAAACTTGTTAAGTAAAGTTTGCTTAGAAAAAAAATGAAAAATAATAGTAAAATGGAAAACACTAAATTAATGAAATGCGAAATGACTATCGCAAAGTGAAAAACCTCTTTATCCGACGCATGAGAGGTATGGATTTTCCATTATCGTGAAAATAAAGTGCACGACTGGTTCGCACGAACTTGCTCTTGTGGTGTAAGACTGGGTTGCACCCACTTGGTTCTTGTGTCAAGTTGACACGAAAATAACATTAAATTTAATAATTTTTTTTTTAATATAAAGGAAAAAAAATCACATGAATTTTTCACAAAAGTGCTAAAACTTCTTTTTACAAAGATTCAAGCCAAAATCAAAGTATGCAGAAAATTTTGTTGCCTAAATATAAGTTTATCAAAAAAATTATTCCAAAATCGTTAGAGCGGTTTTTTAAAAAATCGATGTTTACTTAATATTTTTACAAATTTGAAGAACGCCATTTTAAAGTGCTTACTTGTTTGCATTTTACGCATAAAAAAATAAAATTTTTTGTCAAGGCTTTTTCCAAATATTGAATTTATAAAAAAATAAATTAAAAAATTAATTAAAACTAAAATGAAGCTTTTTTGCAAAAGGTTTGTATTAAAATTTGTTCAAGTTATCTAGACCTTTCTAAAAAAAATTTTTGGTTTGAAACCGATTAACCCGTTCATGAGATAGCTCAAGAAAAAAAATAACGGTTCTATGGGAGGTACCGTTAATAGGCTAGCCAATTTTTTTTGCAATTTAACAAAAGGAAATCAGACAGAAACCATCAGCAAAATTTTTCAAGAAAATCGTTGGAGCCGTTTTCGAGAAAATTAAACTTTTCCAAAACCGTTATATGGCAGGTACAAGAATTTTTTGGGTTGGGTACAAAATCCCGACTGAGAATCCCGACTGCCAAAATTCCGACTGCCAAAATCCCGACTGTCGATATCCCGACTGCCAAAATCCCGACTGCCGATATCCCGACTGACGAAATGCCGACTGACTAACTACTTTTTTTGGTATGGCAATTAAGAACTGAATATTTCAATATAAATTAATTGAAAAAATGTTTCACGCAACTTCGTTGCTCCGCTTAGAGTATGTCATCTGGCGGGCGCCTGAGTCCAATGTTTCCAAATTCAACAGTACCTGGGTGGCCTGTTTCGCTTCCTATTTTCTTCCATTTTAATTCCTATTTAAAATAATTAGTGTTAAAGCAAAAAAAAGTACAAAAACGTGCTAAAAGTGCTGAAATTCGGGATTTTTTATTCGTACCATTCGGATTTTTTCAGTAGGGATTTTGGCAGTCGGGATTTTGTCACTATCCCTTATTTTTTTAACTAAAAAAAATTAATTTCTCCTCTAAGGAATGGTACTCAAACCCTACATACCAAATTTGAAGTAAATTGGTTAAGGCGTTTAGGCTGTAGGTGCTGATACATACAGACTGACATACAGACAGAAAGACATCGTAATGTCATGTTTGATTGTTATCTCAAATTTTTGTTTGCATGAATGTATAACTTGCCTTATAGTACCTATAATCGCAAGTAAAAAATTAAATCTATTTTTGTCTAAACGAAACAAAGACCTTAAGTTAAAGTAATTAAAACGGTCACTGTGGCGTATGAGTAATTTTATTAATTCCCATAGATTCAATTTAAAGTGAACAGTTTTTTTTGTCACTGATTGGAAATGTCAGTTCTTAATGAGTAGCAGAAAAACCCACAACTTTAGTACGTGTTTTTATAAGATAACAAAAACACCAAGCCTACACAGAAAGTGATGGAAATATAAATCAACTCTTTAAAAAGCAATCTTGAATTTTGTCTACCAATCCCCACGTTAAACTTAATCCTTTAATTAATGGTTCTTCCAATTGAGTACTATATTCACAATACAAACAGTAATCTATCAGCTTTAACTTTAATCCACAAAAAGATATTTTGTGTATAGAAAATCGGAAGTTGACCAATCCCTTAATTATCTTGTTTAAAATGTTTCCCAAAAAAAAAACCCCTATCAAAAATAAATTTACATTTAGATGAACTAAAGTTAAATTTAAAGATTAACTGATTCTTACACCTAATCGATCATTTGAAGCACCTTCAAATGCCGGACGCGTTAGATACAAATTTAGTAATATTAATCTGCATAATTTATAATTTAGGGTTCCAAAATTTAATCATTTGTATCTGCATGAAATGAAATCACACACAATGAAATCTTTTAAGTTAACACTTTTCTAACAACATCACACATGATACCTTATCTGCATAATCTGTCTGGATACATTGCCTCACAGACATTCGTTCACACGCAGGGGGGAAACAACTCAGAGAAACCATAAACAATATTCTCTAATGCTTGCCGCCACCACCGACGACGACTACATCGACTACGACGTTAGCCACAACTTTTTCGCAATTGATCCGCGCGATCTGTCTGTCAGTCAATAAATCAATTTTGTTAGCGGCATTTGTCATGCCAGCTCAAGACCGCATCAGACGATGACAACGAATCTTCTCACTCTTCTTTATAGATAGTGTGACTTTGTCAATTGCTCCAAGCTGTAAATATACATTCATTTAGGACGGTGGGGGTTGTTCACACTGTGTATTACTGCAGTCATAACTATGCTGCCCGCGTCGCATCAATTGAAAACAGTGTTAAACACTTAAGATAGTGATCTTTCGCTCTCCAGCAAGATATGCCATCAGCAGAAGATGCATGCTTAAGGTTGAGCTGCAGTTTACTGCCAGCCATTGACAGCGTAACTCTATGTCCATGGTGTTGTAGGTCAGCGAGCGACTTGCATCAATTACAATACCAACGGACCACCATCATCATTAGCTGAATTGCAGCACGACTGTCAAATGATCAGTGGATCTGGGACAAAAACGCTTTGGAATGACAGCAAGTTATGCTGCTGAATGGAGTACTGACTGGGCACATTTGGATGCCCATTAATAGATAATAAATGAAGACAAACATATTCTAGCCCGAAGGGAATTGCTATATCTATGCTAAGAAAAAATGCGTGCTGTTTATTGTTTTGTTCAAGATACACCGCCACCGCCACCGCCGCCGCTGGCGAATATGATGGCTGTCAACGAAAATGCAACTATCATGGCAATAAATGTCAAATTGGAAACAGTGCAATTAACATGCATTTATGACAGACGCTTTTAAAATGACATATGATGCTGAAATCTAGAACTCTGAACCGAGTACTATGATGGTGATCGATGACTGTGACCTAAATTCACTTCTAAAACAGCAATATAATGACAATGCAACATTTTCTACAATGGGACACAATGAAATGTGTTTCATTATTAAAGTCGGATAACTAATGTAGTTAACTTCAACAGACACTATGTAATTGATTAAATGTTAAAGCTCGAGGCTTCTTGTTATAGTTTTTGTCTTTAATTAAATGGGAGTGTAAGGAATTGTTATTGTTATGCTCAACTAATTACATCGATAGTTATTTAGTGCAGCGAAATATATATGAATTTAAAAACAACACTGAAAAAAACCTTAAGCTGATTTTGTGATTTCGATTAGCTTCATGCAGCAATTAGCACAGGCATAAGACTTCTATAACGCAGACATTACGATTTTCATTCAGGGAGGGTGATAAAATTAATCGGACGGGAAAAAACTATCTAATACGGTGCTCGATGCAAAAAGCAATGGCTTCGTCATTGCAAAAAAAGACTACGGTCATGAAGCGACTTGTAGTGCCCGTAGCGCAATCGATAGTGTCGGACTATCACAGCGTAGGTCTGGGGTCAAGCCTTAAGTACACCTAATGTTTTTTCAGGGGCACTGCCTCTTGCGAGGAAGTGACAAATCATCCAAGATTATCATTGTCATGAAAAGTGCATCTCACTTCAGTCGTTGGGACTCGACGAAAAATTAAAGGTCCCTTCCAATCCTGTAGAACTGAAAACGCACACAAAAGTATTTGGTTAAGACTTGAGAGTGTAAGTCACTAAGCCGGGGTTTTTCGAAGCTGTCGGTGCCAACATCTGCAAGGAAACTTTCTACGAGCTACTGGAGTAAGTATACGAATAACTTCTATTCGCCAAACCTCAACGCCAAACTTGATAAGGAAAACATCAACGCTAGAAATATTTACAACTATAACATTAACGACAACATTAACGATAACAGACAATAGCTGATTGACTTTAACATCGTAGTTGCAAGCGCTTGATTTTCCACATTTCAAAATTCACAGGACAGGATTCATCTAACGTCTTCTAGATTGAACCGCGATCAAATGGAGACACTCTAGCACATTCTAGACGTCCGAACCTTTCGTTCCGACACTTTTTCGTGGTAGCTAAAGTATGAAGTCAGTAGCCAGAATCTGTATAAAAAAAACTATATAACGTTTTCGTGTGAACCATTTGCTAAAAAGTTTGCTCTGAAAATCGTACGCACAGACGAAAACGTTTGATATTTTCTGACCCAAGATTGCTAAGACCCTGCATCGACAATTAATGCTATAAATGCGCAAATAATAACCTAGGAAAAAGGTAGAGCAAAGGAGTCAACAAAAGGACGTTTTCGAAGAGAATGGTTCGAAGAACCAAGCCCTTATAATAGAACCAAGAAGATTTATACAAGAACTTAATCATCTTAGTTCTGCGTTATGGAGCACATGCATGTAACTTGAAAGTTTCAGAAGAAAAGTTACTTGGGTGCTTTAAGAGAAAGATTCTGCGAGTGTTTTTTGGTTCTGTGTGTATCGAGGGAGTGTGGAGAAGAAAGATTCTACGCATAGCTCTACGGGTTATAAAACGACATTCAAAAAGCTATACAAATACAGTGGCTGAGATGGCTTGGAGACGTGGAGCGTATGGACATCAACGAACCACCCCGACAAGTCTTTGAATCCAATGCAGTACGCACCATGGGAAGACCCCATAGCAAATCGCACAGACAAGTGGGGCTGGAAACAAAAAAAAAAACTGGATATATAGCTTCGAGGGATCAAGGGTCCTTGACTTATTTTCTACAATTAGTCAAGACTCTTTAAACGATGAAGTAAAAAATGTATTTTAATGACATACTGAATAAAGATCTTATAATCGAGGGAGTCTGTAGAAGACGAGCTTTACAGGTAATAAAACGCCATTAACCTGGACAAAAAGCTTAAATTACAGCGGCTGAGATGCAGAGGAGCGTATGGACATCAACGCGAACGCACCACTCCGCCAAGTCTCTGAATCTTAAGCAGTACGCAGCATTGAAAGACCCTCGATCGATGGCCGTAGTTCATCCTGGGCAGTAAGCACCATCAGAACAAAAGAACTTTGTCGATATAGAACTGTCTGTGTCCTGTCTGGTAAACTATAATTCGGAATAAAAATTGCTGTAATACTTTACAGAATTCCCGGAATCGCATAGCACTCTATTAACTTGAGAATCAAATGATACTTCTTCGAGAACTTAGAAGAATCTAAAACATTTCAGAATATAAAATGGTGACACTTACCTTATGTCTTACGTGGAAATGTCGGAATTATGAGTTCGAAGGTATTACAACGAATGTGCATTCATCAATATCATTACCTAAACTTACATAGTATAACACAACACAACCTAACCTAACCGAACCTGACCTAACGTAATGTTACCTAAACATCAATTTAACTCATATTTCCGTTCTGTATTTTCTTGAGTCATTATACAATGACGACATTTTGCTTTGAAGATCGCATCCCACAACAAACAGTCACCCAACCCACAAATTACTCATCACCTGCGTTACCAAACCAAGATCCAAGACCTACCAACAATATTTCAGTGTCACTCACATAATATTTCGAATCGGTCTGTGATTCTATCTGCAAATTTTGATTATCTCCTCCCGAAGTAAGTGAATTTCATTGGAGTTTTGTCTGACATTGAATGTCTAACTAACATTGTGTTTTCTTCAAAGACATCGTGTGGCATAAAAGAAGGTTAATAATCACAGAAAAGAAAAATAAAAAAATAGAAAACAGAACAATAAGAAAAGAGAACAAACGGACTTGGCCTTCGTAGAGTTCATAAACACCATTTTTTTTAAACAAAAGATACATAGATACAATAAATCGTACAGATACACCAACAAATGAAACAAAATGTATATTTCTAACAAAAGCAGCGGCGAACCGAAGAAACAAGAATATAAAAATTAAGTTCGCGGTAATTTGTGTCTTAGATAACTTTGATTTATTTGAACTCACGAGATTTGTAAGTGTTTCTGGTACAAAAATCCAATACAGTTAATTTGTTGCTGTCTTTAATTATTGTTCTCGATCGTTTTTGAGGTTAGGTAGAGAGGAAGTGTAATAAGTGTACAGATCAATCAACTTAATTTGTGTAAAATTTAAAGAGTTTAACAGAAACTAACAAACCGTTTAAATTAGCTCACACTCACTTAAGTCCTTGATCTATTTGTTTCAGAACAATTTATTTGAAACACATAATTCTTAACTTATCTGATTTACAACAGATACACAGATGGAAGAAAATGTTTTGTTTTTTTATTGTAAGTGTTCGGATATAATATTACAATACAATTTTAAACCAATGGCAATGGCGACACGAAATGTCTTGGGGGCGAATTATGACAGACAAGTGAGAATTTTCTAATTCCATCACATCAATCATAATGAAAAACTTTGAAACCGTGACATATCTACACTTAGAAAAAAACATAACAACTTTGAATTTTTAAATTTCAAATAAATTTTGTTAAGAATTTTATTAAAAAAATATTTAAAAAATTAAAATGGAGTCGAGCAGCAATAAATATGTGGGATTCTCTGCAACGAACTTTTCTGAAAAAAAAGAGATCGCTGTAAGTAAAGGAACTGCAAAAGAACACAACTAATCAACGACCGACGGAAGAAAGCGGTGGTTGAGCTATTAATCTAAAGAAGTGATAGCAGCTTTAGTCTGCCAAATATGCACCTCGATTAGATAAAAACTGGTTTACAGACGTTGCAAGAAGGAAACAAAATAGAAGTGTGTTCAACTTTAAGCAAAGTACGGAAAGCAGGTATCGGGATTGGGGGAAATATTTGTAACAATTTATTTGTTATATTTAAAACCAGGAAATGTAACATTCTAACATAAACAAATGGGCAAAAATCTTCAAAATTATCTCTCAAAAATTTCGATGGCTTAAGATTCTCATCTCAAAAGTTATCAGCAATTTACTATGCCGTCAAGTTGATCAAATGATGACCATTCATAATGAAGATCGTTGAGGGGGGTATTGGATTAGATACTGGCGAAATAAAGGGTGTTTTTTTTTTAGGTATAGAACTTTAAGTTGGCATTACTTTTCAAGACGGCGACCGATTTAACAGCTGTCAAGTGATTTATTCTCAGTTTGGTTTGGCAATTCATCATAAATAGAGCTTGCAAATAGTGTCGAATGGGCCCAAAACGAGTTGGCCGTTGTTTTCGATTTTCATAAGCGAATTTTGTTTAGCGCACTTCTGGTTGAATGGCTACGTTAACAAACAAAACTGCCGCATTTGGAGTGAAGCTAATCCTCAAGTGTATGTCGAAACACCGTTACATCCAGAAAAACTGACTGTTTGGTGCGCTTTAGGGGCTGGTAGAATCATTGGTCCGTACTTCTTCAAAAACGATGATGGGCACAACGTTACAGTCAATGGTGATCGGTATTGAGCCATGATTACTAACTTTTTCATTCCTGAATTGAACAATCATGATGTCCAGGAGCTGTGGTTCCAACAAGACGGCGCAACATGTCACACAGCTCGTGCCACAATCGATTTATTGAAAGACACGTTTGGTGACCGCCTAATTTTACGTTTTGGACCTGTGAATTGGCCTCCAAGATCTTGTGATTTAACACCGCTAGACTATTTTCTGTGGGGTTATGTAAAGTTACTGGTCTATGCGGATAAGCCACAAACGCTTGACCATTTGGAAGACAACATTCGCCGTGTTATTGCCGATATACGGCCACAAATGTTGGAAAAAGTCATCGAAAATTGGACGTCCAGATTGGACTACATCCGAGCCAGCCGTGGCAGTCATATGCCAGAAATCATATTTAAAATGTAATGCCACAAGATTATCTTTCGAATAAATAAAAAATCATGTCAATCGAATATTCGTTGTTTTACTGCAATTTTAAGTTTTATACCTCTAAAAAAAAAAAACACCCTATAGATGGTTTTAGTTTTATTTTTCACGATTAAAAAAAAATAATTCTGTTCAAAAATACGATAATGAAGAAAATACAGCACGAGCAACTCCTCTCAAGTACGCAAAAGAGCGACGCGACGGTAAGAAATTCGTCCAAAAAGCATTATAATACGAAATTTTGTTAAAAGAAAGGAGAACATTATTTTTTTTTAACGTTTCAAACTACACTTTCGTGGAAAAAATTTTCCTGCCAAAATAACTTACCAAAGTTGGGTAATTTTTTCTGCATTTTGAGAACTGTATCTGTATGAAAATCATTAAAGGTTTTTGGTGTAAAATAAACATAATTTGAGTTAAATAAGAAAACCACCTCTGCCACAACAAGCTTACAATTTTTCATGGATACAGCCATTATGGATTTTTTGTCATGTGTCTTTAGAAATGCGAATATGTCTAGACATGTTACATTTATGAGAAACGAACAAAATATAAATAACTTTTTAAGTTTAGGAAAGTATATCAAGTCAAACAAAAAAATCAATGAATTGATCATGCGCACACAGATTATGGACATAAATCGGTAAATTTTGATCAAAATAATAATGAAAAATGCTTCTAAAATTGTTTAAAGAACTTTAAAGTCAAATTTTAACTACGTACCTACCTTATTTTCATTATTTTTGAGAATTATATTAAATTTCTTCTTTTACGGTTCTTAGGTGTTAAACAGGTATTCCATCTCATAGCTTGCTGCCTGAAAAATTATTAAGAAAAGCGTACATGCGTTATTATTACAATCATCGTTCATAAATAGTCAAATATTTAAATATCAACGTTAATATTTTAAATATTTAATAAAATATTTTTTGTTAAATTCATTGGGGCAGATTCATAGTTGTTTTTCAACAACACTTTTGCTTAGCCTGGGTTTAGGAAATGTAATTTAAATAGGATAAACTCTAATTTTTCTTTAAAATAGCTTAAACAAAAACTAAAAATATTTTCTACAAGTTTGTCTCACAAATATTCACCCATATTGCGATTGTCAATTGATAGTTGATAAATACTGATATTTCGTACTTTAAAACGTAATTAATGAATAAACTATTCAAATTTTCATTCACAATTTTCAATTGTCTTCCTATTCACAACTGCCAGATTCATATTAAAAGACCCAACATTTCATGCATTGATTTATAAAATATCAAATTCAAGCTTTGATCAACTATCAACTATCAATTGACAATCGCAATATGGGTGATTTTTGACAAAAACTGTCAAAATTTTGGAGATGGAAATCATTTTCAACGATTATCTCGCCTTCCGGCAGCACACTTATCTTAGCACGGCCATAAGATCGACGGAAATGGGGTAGATTCTTGCCGTTTCTTTTATCACCTCCTCTAAAAACGAAAAAGATCGTGCAAAGATGAATAGAATAGAAAATGTCCAAAAATGCTCAATTATATACATTTTTGACATAATCCTTGCCGTGAAATAACTCCGACTTTCGGAATCCGAATAGGTGTTATTTCACGTTCTCAGAGCAAAATAAAATCTAACGTCGAAATTTAACGTTATTTCACTTCGGAAAGTGTAATAAGACCGGATTTAAGTCGGCGTTTGTTCCCTCGGTACCAGTTAATTTCTAGAAACAAAAAAAAAAAAACAAAACAAATTTCCAAAATTTCAAAAAATGTGCAGGAAAGTTACAGGAGGACAGCATGCCCCTCACATACCTGCCTCATTTTTGTATGTTTATACAGGGTGAGTCATGAGCAATGCGACAAAATGCTAGGGCGTGTTGGTTGCGTTGAGACAATAAAAAAATCGTATGGGAGGGGGGTCTATTCCCCTCCGTTTAGCCGGGAGGGGCAATTTTCGAAAAAACTGACTTAAAATGGGAAAAAAATTATTTGAAATCAACGGCTTCATTCACAATGCTTTGCGATACGTTTTTGAAAAGCCAATAACTTTTTCTTTCATTCTGTGTTTAAATAAATCTATTCTAAGAAATAGTTTTTGAAATATTAATTTTCAAAGTCAAAATTTTGAAAAAAAAATTGAAAAAAAAATTTCAAATTAATTTTTTTCAAAATTTTACGTAATTAAGTGCTAATTTTAATTTCAAAATTCAATGCTGTTATTAATTTTTAGTCAAAAACAGAAAACCGGATGCCAAAATGTATCTAAGTTTTTGAGAAAATAAGAAAAACTAGAAGTATTTTTTTCTAAGAAAAACACTTTTTTTTTTGGTTTTCCAAATTTGACCTGCTCAGGTCAATTATTAATAAGGGAATTATTCCTTTCTTATTTTTCATTACATACCATCCGATTTTAATCAAATAATAAAAAAAACGAATTAACTTTTTACTTATTTTACTAGTTTTACTTTTAACTTTTTTTTTATTTCTCAAAAACAAAGATACATTTTGACATCCGGTTTTCTGTTTTTGACTAAAAATTAATAACAGCATTGAATTTTGAAATTAGTTCAGTTCAGTTTCAGTTTCAGTTTAAAATTGTAAGTTTATTCATTATATATCTTTTGTTAACAATCATACAATTCATTAGCAATGACTTAAAGCCGTCTGCCTGAGTGAACAATATTTTTTAATATAAATTTAATAAGAATAAAAAAAAAATAAAAAAAAAAAGTTTGAGCAGTAAAACTATTTGATTATTAAATATTCGTAAAATTAAAGTTGATATGTACTTAAGTAACTAGAAAAGTTCGTTGATGATTCTTTTGCGATAATTTAGCAGCTCCTTACAAAACTCGAATAATTTCATCCAGTCCTTCCCGTTTAAAATTTCCAGCACCTCGTACCTGTTGAGATAATTGACTCTCCAATATACCCTTCTTATTTCCCTCAAAATCGCACATTCGCCTAGAAAGTGGATTGTATTTTCTCTCACTCCCGCATTACAGAGATTACAAATCAGTGGCAGGTCTTCTCGATGTGGAACAAAGTTGAGACGCAGCAGCTCTCCCCTTGCTTGAAAAATAGTGGAGATGACCTCTGTCTTGTACCGGTTACTAAAATAGGAGTTTTCTCCGAGTAAATAGTTAAGTGCTGAATAAATTTCTCGATGCACTGATTGTCTCGCCTTTTCTATACATCTTTGCATCATATCTTCATCAATAGCAGCAATAATATCATAGAAAATCCCTCTACATTCTTCTACGTTTGCAAAATTTAGTTCAAAAGTCTTTCCACACTGAATCGCCAACTCCTTCCAATCATTAAACCAAAGTTTTCCTTTTGAAATTGCAATTTTTGTGATTCTTTTGGGCATTCGACCTTCGTCCATACCAATTGTTCTACATATATAGTCTGCATGCAGTTTCAAAGTTTGTATGTACAACGGTGATAGCCCAGTCTCCAAGTGAAGCATATATGAGGGAGTTGTCATCGGTAGTTTGAAAGTTCTTTTAAGGTAATATGATAAAAGTCTTTCAACAGTATCACTCTCTTTGTGTCCCCAGTACTGTGCTCCGTAGAATAAAATTGACTTTGAGGTTGCTTCGAAAATTCTGTGTTTGACTGCGTTTGGTACTGAATCGTTACTAAAGCAATTTTTCCACGTCATGTTTATAGCTACCTTGGAATTCATAAGTTTTTTTGCAAGATGTTTCTCCAGGCTAAGTGAAGGTGTTAAGGTGAAACCCAGATAAACGTATTCTTTTACCACTTCCATACTTTCTCCACCATAATGCCAACACTCATTCCTTGCACGCATTCCCCCTCCTTTTTTGAAGATCATGACCTTAGATTTGCCTAGGTTTACTGACAAGTTCCATAGCATACAATAGTCGCGAAGACGATTTATCATTAATTGTAGTGTTTCTGGAGACTCTGCTAGTAACACTAAATCATCTGCGTACATTAAGACTTTTAAGTTCCATTCATTCAAATGAATACCGCCAGGTAAAATGTTCGGCAGATCATCTATGTACAGTGAAAATAGAGTGGGGCTTAGCGCGCAACCTTGTTTTAATCCAAGTTCAGTTCCGAAGTAGGCTGAAAGCATTTCTCCATTCCATATCGCTGCACTTCTTTCCGTATACATGGCTTCGATAAATTTGAGTAACTTGTACGATAGTCCTTTGTTTGCCAACTTGTAGAGAAGAGCTCTAATTTCAATTAAATCAAACGCTGCTTTAAGATCAACAAAACACGCATACACCTTTTTACGTTTATCCATATACAGCTCAACAGCATTTGCCAGCACATAAATGTGATCCACCGTAGAAAAGCCCTTACGGAAACCGGCTTGGAATTCCGACAAAATTGAGTTCTCATTCAGCCATGAGTTCAGTCTCTGCTGTATAACGCTTGTGAGAATTTTTAAGCCTGAGTTCAGAAAAGAGATTGCTCTATAATTTCCAACTTCATTTTTATCCCCTTTTTTGAATATTGGAAAAATAATCGATTTCAAATATTCGTTCGGAAGTTTTCCAGTATTGAAGATATGGTTAAGTGCCTTTGTAAAAAGAGTTTGGAAATTCAGGTTACTGTATTTATAGAACTCCATAGAAATTTGGTTTGAGCCGGGAGCTTTATTGTCTTTGCTTGTTTTCAGCGCTTCTAAAACTTCGAGCAATTCAATATCACGGTCAATGTTGGGGATGTAGTTGTATGGTAGAGCATAGCTATAACTTGACTGACTTATTTCCGGATTCATTAGATTTTTAAAGTAGTAGAGAAGTTCATCCAAATTTGGTTCAACTCTGTTTGAACTTATATTTCCGTTAATAACGCGTACTTGTCTCCAAAAATCCTTACTATTTTGTATAACTCCCAAGATTGCAGCTTGTTGATTATCATATTCCATTTTTTTCTTGCGGCATAGCTCTTTGTACTTCTTCTGCGCTTCACGATATTGTTGTCGAAAAAAATCGGTACCAAGACGTTTAAATGTTTTCAGCAGCCCAAAAGCTTTTTTCCTTGCTTTTAAACATTCAAAATCAAACCATTTTTGAACGAAACTTTTTTGGAATGTGCCGTGATGTTTTTTTGGAGCTGCCTGCCACACTATTTGGTCAAGTACTGATGCATCTAAGTGATTGAAACCCATAGTTTCTTGTTGAACAAGTAATTGGTCAAGTGCCTGGATATAATTGTGAGAGTTTTCTAAAGTCCACTTCAGTTTAGGCAGTGAGCTATTATTTACTGATCTATTTTCTCTAATCCGATCTAAACCAATTGTTACTACAAGTGGTAGATGGTCAGAAAAAGGTGTATCCGCAACCATCATGTCATACAGTAAGGTGCACCAGTCACCTTTGATGAGGCAGTAATCTATTGTTGAGCTCCCTTGTCCACTGACAAATGTCAACTCTCCATTGCAATCACCTTTGCTTTTACCATTAACCACACAAAAACCAAAAGAAACACATAGGTCGAGTAATGCTCTTCCATTAGTATTGATGACGTTATCTTTCGACGATCGTATTCCTTCAGAAAATTTTTCAAATGTGTCTTCTTGGCCTATGCGTGCATTGAAGTCTCCAATCAACATAACATTTTCCTGATTAATATTTAGTAAAAAATCGAGCAACTTAGTATGATCTTCTTTCCAATGAGAGCAATTCAAGTAAATAGAAATTAAAATTAGCACTTAATTACGTAAAATTTTGAAAAAAATGAATTTGAAATTTTTTTTTCAATTTTTTTTTTCAAAATTTTGATTTTGAAAATTAATATTTCAAAAACTATTTCTTAGAATAGATTTATTTAAACACAGAATGAAAGAAAAAGTTATTGGCTTTTCAAAAACGTATCGCACAGCATTGTGAATGAAGCAGTTGATTTTAAATAATTTTTTTCCCATTTTAAGTCAGTTTTTTCGAAAATTGCCCCTCCCGGCTAAACGGAGGGGAATAGACCCCCCCTCCCATACGATTTTTTTCTTGTCTCAACGCAACCTACACGCCCTAGCATTTTTTCGCATTGCTCATGACTCACCCTGTATAAGCACAAAAAGGTTCTCTATCGGATTTGAGGCGGTTGCAAATTTAGGTGTAGGTATGCAAAGTTAAACGCCAAATTTGTTGTCTGACGTTTTTTCCACTTTGGAAATATTGTCAGAAAAGTTTGACTTTTTTCTTAGGGAAAAACGCTCCGTAATTCGTATGAAGATTTGTTAGCGTTTTTTTTTTGGAATTGCTAAATGCTTAAGAATGAAAGCGAAAAATATAAAAAATATTATACAAAATATTTGTGCAAAATAGATTTACAATATCTGAAAATTTAATTTTACTTTAATTTTTCAAAAAAAAAAAAAAAAAACAATCGCCCCTATTGCAGTTGTCGATCAGCAGTCGCAAAAGCAACGACCATCACCGTCGATCGATCGCACAATCGGCATTGTGCAACTTGATCGACTAGTACTTGAATTATTGTGAATGAAAAAGTATCGATTATGAATTATTCATACTTTGACGTGTGACAGAAATGATTTTTTTCAGATTGTGTTTTAATTGTTAGAGAAGATTTTCAATAAAATAGTTTATTTTCGAACAAAATTGGAAAAATAAAAATGGGTACAGTCGATGTATGGTTGAGTGATTTTGAATCTGAAGAGGAAAACGCAAGAAGTTCGGTTTTAGAAACTATTAGAAAACGAAGTCAAATAAGAGATGCTTCCAATCGTTTAGAGCTGGATGATAAACTGTGAATATAATTGCTTATTATTTAGAATTCCTTTTATTAACCTTTCTTCGTAGCTTTATAAATTATTTTCGATTAACTAAGCCTGCTTTTAGAGATTTGCTTTCGGAAATTAATGAAAAACTTAGACCGCCATAAGAAAGTCATCAATTCCCAAACATCATGTTGTAAATGTACCGCATTTAAGATTTTGTGCCCAAGGATCTTGTCAGATGATTGTGGGAAATGATTATTGTGTGGGAATGGCCCAGTCCACTGTGTCTTTATATTAAATTCTCCTCCGACGAATGTGAAACACTTCGTACGTTCACCAATACTTTTATCTGCTTTTTTGTTGTAACTTGTTTAGATTTGAATTAAAAACTATAAAAAAATTATAAAATGCATTGTTTTATTTATCAGCACTTTTATTTTTATCAAAAAACACTTACAATTCCCAACCATCTAACACCGCAACGACCACGAAAATGGGTCGACAACAAGCGATCCCAAAATCGACGAGTATCGATCATGATCGACACTCGCAATACCGATTTCTCAATTAAGCGATCGTTGATCGCTCGTTATCGATTGTCGATCAGCAATCGACAATCGCAAAAGTGGAAAATGTCATACAAAATATTTTAAACGTTGGAGACTTTTGTTGAACAAAACAAAAAAAATTTCTTAACAACAACAAATATCTTATAGAAAAACTTTTTTTTTAAACACTTGTAAAGCATTTGACAGCCCATGAATTAATTCGGTTTTCCCTATTTTAAACACCATACTAACTTTCTGCTTCTAAAGCAATTACTTCCGACTCAATCATACCTTATTCCTACTGTTTGATTGGGTGTTCTACATATTTTCCTAGTTTGTCTTAAAATCATACACAATCTTTTCTTATTTTAATTAAAATACTAGAATAAAAGAAAACACTTTCACTCTTTCAGCATTATAATTTTTAAATGTTTTATTTGAAATTAACTTCTTTATTTACTAAAACATTGAGTATGATTTTAGAAATCTTTAGCATAACTTTAATTTCATAAGTTATAAGCAGGCAGCGTCGGCGTGGTCTTGATCAAGTTTTGCTTTTGTTATTTGAGGTATCGTCTTCAATAAATACATCATTCTCATCCGAACTCGATTCTCCAATTGTGATAAACTCATTTTCTTCACCAACAGATATCAAGTCATTATAATCCTGATCTTCATTGGTATCCAAAGTTAAATTCGATCTTTTTATAATTTCTGTATTTAATGTTGTTGTACTTATTGTACTTGTTGATGGAATTAATGTAGAATTACTATAATTTGAAATAAATGTTGTTACCGACAATGGTTGTTGATAAACCGAAAAGAATGATTGAATTCTTTGTACAAACATTTCCAAAATTGGTGGAAACTTTGATTCAATTCCATCACCGTATATTTTAAGAAAATCATTCACAGAACTATTTGAAATATTTGTACTCAATAAAGTGTTATTTGATGACGAATATTCTGTCGAAGCCGTCACTAAATCAAAATTACAACAGCAAACAAGTACACAAATAATTAAACATTTAGATAAATAATTCAATACAATATTTTTAAACATTATTATACAATATAAATTATTGACTTCGAATTAAAATAACAGTTGTCGCGGTCTTGAATGTTTGAATCTTAATGCGATGTCCGGTGCCTCTTTTTGCACATACGCTTATTACTACACACTGTAAGTAGAGTAAAGTGTGGTGTGAAGAAATTGCATTGATTTCAAGTAGACAAGTGAAAGCGTTGTACAATATGTACAAAATTACTCGTATGTATTAAAAACTCAGGGGCGTAGTTAGTTGTTTTAAAATGTAGGGTAATTTATTCATGAGAATACAATGATAGTGTTATGTTTTTGCTTTGGTAGAGGCATCAATAAAAAGCAAATGTTGATTAAATTTGTTAAAAAAAAATCTTTTCAAAAAAGTGATAGTGTATTTTTATTAAAAATAAAAGGGGCTAGCGCGTCGCGTGACTTTGCTCTTTTGCAAAACTATCTTACTGCTTTAAACTTGGAAATATCTTGGTTTTAAGTGATATAGTAATGGTGAAAACTGCAAAATTTCGACCTTTTTTCGATTTTTCCTCTATCACTTTTTTTCTTACGTTTTCGGGCAAAAGCGTTCAGCTACGTTTTATAGAACGTTAAATTTGCAGAACTTGTATCGAGGAACAGAAGCAGCTGTGTGGGATGGGGAAAACATTTCGCAGTGGTTTGAAACGAAAACTGGGGTAAGGCAAGGATGCATGTTAAGTCCGACCTTATTTTCACTTTTTATTGATGATATTACTGATTGGTTGCCAGGAGGAGTGGAATATGCTGGAATCCTCATCAAAGCTCTTTTGTTCGCTGATGACATTGTGCTATTTGCATACTCACCTGAATCGCTGCAATTGATGATAAACAAACTAAGTGAATATTGTAAATTATGGAAACTAGTTGTCAGTTTAGAAAAATCTAAGGTCATGGTTTTCCGGAAAGGGCGTGGAAGAGCAAATGGACGGGAGCGTTGGACATTTGACAATGAGAACATTGAAGTGGTTAACGAATATAAATATTTAGGGGTCTACATCACGAAAAATAACAGTATGGAAAGACATCTGACGGAAAAATTACAAAAAGCGAAAACCACAATCAATGTTGCCTGGAGTAAAATCTTCAACAATAAGCATATTGCCCACAGCAGCAAGTACAAAATATTTGAATCGGTAGCTGAGTCAACATTGTTATATGCAGCGCAGGTTTGGGGTAGTAAAAAATACGAAACCGCTGAGAAACTTCTCCGATTTTACATCAAAAGGATTTTCAGATTACCATCAAATGCCCCAAATTACATGGTGATGCTGGAAACCGGTATATCTCCCTTGTTCATAAAGACCATGAAATTACAAGTCGACTACATATGTAATGTTCTTGATATGTCAGATGAGCGTCTTCCAAAAAAAGCAGCAATGAAAGTTATGAGTAGTGGAGTCGGTTGGTTTAAGGAGTGGATAGAGCTCGCGGAAGAAGTTAATATAGTATTAGTACCTGATGAGTCTGGAAAGTGGAAGCCTTCTTTATATCAGCTGATTTCTGCATTAGATAATAGCTGTAGATTGGGTTTTGTCGCTGAAGCAGAGGAATCTATATACAGAGTAGTTTACAGTAAGTTGAACTACAACCTCAACCAGAGAAATTACTTTCGTGATGACGTCAATATTGACCAAATATCAATGATTTTTAGAT
This sequence comes from Baccha elongata, assembly GCA_951217065.1. Classification (NCBI taxonomy): domain Eukaryota; kingdom Metazoa; phylum Arthropoda; class Insecta; order Diptera; family Syrphidae; genus Baccha; species Baccha elongata. The sequence goes on from OX578272.1 coordinate 171,571,015, forward strand.
TGCGAGGAGAATTACTGAACCTCAACTTCATTCCTCATCGTGAAGATCTACCCTTGCTATGCGAGTTATGCAATATGAAAGAGAGAGAGGACGTTTTTCATTTTGTTGGCAGATGTCCGGTACTGCGAGAAATAAGAAGACAGATCTTTGGAAGTGATTTTCTATCAGAAGAGTTAGTAATACAAAATTTAAATGAAATTAATATACCTGTAATATACCAATTTTGTAAAATAGCGCTGGGTTATAGAAGTAGGATTATAAATGAAAATTTTTAAACCTATTGGTAAACATTGTAACTGTTGTATAAAGTTGTCAATCAGGCAGACGGCACATAGCCATGCTTTAGAGATTTGTAATTTATAGTTTTGATGTATATATGTAAACAATATTGTACTATGAAGAGAAATAAAAATCTATCCAATCTAAAAAAAAAAAAAAAAAATCTAGAACGTTAAATTTGTTACAATATTGCTTGTTCAAATATGTTTGTATGTCACTTCGTTACCAAGATATGGCGCTCTAAAAAAAGGGTAATTTTTTTCAAATTTTGCTAAAAAATTTAAGAAAATTGCGAATTTTCAAGTTTTTTCTTCTATTTAATCTTACGTTCTACGGTAAAACAGTTCAGGTATGTTTTGTAGAGCTTTAAATTTGTTTCAACATTGATTATAAAAGCATGTTTGTATGCCACGTCGTTACCGGGATATGGAACTCCAAAAAATAGGTAATTATACAAATTTTGCTATGAAAAAAAAAAAAAAAAATTGAAAATTTGTTGGACCTCTGACCTTTTTCCTAAAAACCCCTATTTTTCCTACCTGCTTTTTGTTTGTAAAAAAATCGATGAAAAACATGAATGTTGTGAACAAGTCAAATGAAATGTTATCCAAACTAATCGTTTTTTACAACAAAAAAAATAGAATCAACGGATTATTTAAAAAAAAAAATTCTTTTAATACTCATAACATTTAAATCGAAATTGATAAAACGGCTGCAGTGCCGTGTGCCAACTGCGTAAAAATTATTGTTAAATTTGATCCGAATTAAATTTGATCAGTTTTTATTGAGTTGAAAAAACTTAAGCTTTTTGCTGGATTAATTGACTTGAAAAGGATATAAATTTCTCATTGAGATTAATTGGCGCAGTTTATATTTCTAAGATCTCCAAGATCTCCGTATGCTCAGAAGTATAAAATGAATTTCTTAATAAAATTTTACATTTATTGCTGTCAAAAAACTGAGCCTGAAAATTTTTGAATTCGCTTGCTCAAGTGAGCGCTTAGAAATATTAATTCGACTCTACTATTGTGTTACGGGAATCTATACGAGACAGTGACAATACTACCCAGAAATTTTCGAATACCTATGCGAAAAATTTAAAAATCAAAGATACAGGTCCCAACTATGGTAAGTAATTTTTTCACGAATTTTTTGGTCACAAAAATGTAGTTTAAAACGTTTGAAATAATAACGTATTACTGTCATAACTAGGGTTGCCAGATTTTTTTCGCAGTTTGACGGGACAAATGGCAAAAAAATAGAAAAAAAACCGGAATTTCAAAATATTTCCCGTGACAAAGTGTAGAAAAAATGTCCCAACTATGGTAAGTAATTTTTTCACGAATTTTTTGGTCACAAAAATGTAGTTTAAAACGTTTGAAATAATAACGTATTACTGTCATAACTAGGGTTGCCAAATTTTTTTCGCAGTTCGACGGGACAAATGGCAAAAAAATAGAAAAAAAACCGGAATTTCAAAATATTGCCCGTGACAAAGTTAAATAAAAACACGACTGGGTAGCTTAAACTAGCTTTTGTGGCAAGTTTACTGAGAGCTTTATCAAAACAAAAATAATGATTTATAAACAAAGAAAATAAAGGAAAAAAAAATTATGAACATTTTAAAAAAGTGCTAAATCTGTATCTAATAAAGATTTAAATCAAAATAAAAAAAAAACATACAAAAAGATTCTCTTGGTAAATATGAAATTATGAAAAAAGGTGTTAAAAATTGATTTTTTTCGAATATTTTTTTTGAAAACTTTTGTCGAAAAAATTCATGTTTTGAGAACAATTTTTTTGATGTCCGAAAACTAAGTTTTACAAAAAATCGTCTAAAAGTTTTCAAAATATGTAGGTATTGAGTTTTTATAGCAAAAAAGTTTAAGAAAAACTACTAAAAACTAAACAACAGTTTTGTTACAGCTGTGGTTATCGAAGAAATAGTTAGATGAGATCAGAAGAGTTCAGGGTAGAGTAAAGTAAAAATTATGAAATGTCAGATTGAAGATGAAGAAGTTGGAGCAGAAATGTCAAATGTAATATGCGATTTTGATGCGATTAAAAAATTTTTTTTTTGTTTCGCGAGCTCATGGTTTTGTCAGTAAAATCTTCCTCATTTTTACGTCGAGTATAGTTTAGTTTAGAGCAGCTCACTGAAAAGAACTAATGACATTTCACGATCTTGTGATTTTAAAGTTATGCATGTTTTGCACTTACATATCTTCGAAAAGATGCAATCCTCAAGAGCCAACGTCTAATAGCCGCATGATTATGGCTTTGTTCCTGACTTCAAATGCGTAATCAATTTTCTCTTCTTGTCAGTACTTGAAGTGTTATTTAGTTCTAAATTTACGTATTCAGAATCGTCTAAAACGTTTCGAAACGATTCCGGACTTCCAAATGAAAACATATTGGCGCAAATTTTTAATCGACTTAGCATATGCTACAGTGAATTTAGCATTTTACTAGCGTATTTTGTATATTCACTTTAGCATAATGCTGAGTCGATTTAAAATTTACACCATTATGTTTAAGACAGAAGTTGCCAATATAAAAAGGAGAAAAACTTAAATTTTTAATTTGAATCAAACCGGTGAGGTTGAAACATGAAGTTCACTATTTCAACAACATTTTGTTTTGCTTTATTTACAACGCAGTAATTGTCTTGGAAATAATAAAACATGTTCCATTTAATATTTTTTTGAGAATCAGAATGCATCCCGGGTGTCGCAAAAGGTGTCCCGGCGGAACTGTTGAGTCTGGCAACGCTAGTCAAAACATTATCAAGCCGGAAAAGGGTTGCCAGAAATATATTATAATTTTTATTTTTAGTGTCCCTGACACGAGGGTTGCAAGGGGCAGCATTCTCCCATGCCTACCTCACTGATACCTATGCAAAAATTTCATCATAATCGGCATAATACACATTTACGTTCTAGAATCTAGAGATACTTTTTCTTCTTCAGATTTTAATTTTAATTTTCAAAAAATGTTAATCTTGTTTCAATGTAAATATATCTAAGCATAGACTTCAAACTTTTGTACGAATCCATAAAATGTCTTAATCCATATAATAGCCAGTTAAAATTAATTCGGTAAAACAAAAGAAATTCGCCCCCAATTCCTTCAATTAAATTCTACATGACTTAATTAAGCTTATGTGTTTTTAACTATTTAATTATCTATTTTTATACTTTAAAATTCATTTGTCTGTCTGTCTAGAGTTAAAAATCATTTTTAATTAAAGTAAAAAATAAAAACAGTCCAACTATACTTTTAAAAACCAATTTGTTATCAAATCAAAATCTCGTCGGTTAAGTGTAACATAATCTAAAAGACACAATTCAAATTTGTCATTATTTGTTGTCGGCCACCCCTTAACACATGCAAATAAATTTAAAAGTAAAAAACTGGGACAACACAGTGGAAATATAATTTGCATATAGTTTACAACTATAACGAACTTTGTATCTCATAAATTACTAGATAATAAAACAGAGGCTGTTCAAAATAAACCATTTTGGGTTGCATTTTAGTAGGTTGGTGGGCCGCAACACGCGCTCTCTGCTGTTGATTGTTTAACAATAATTTATTTCTTGTAATGAAATTTTTACCAACCTAAGATGTTGAATTGTAATGTGCTTGTAGATTGCAATAAAAAACATTAATTGCCCTTGTTTCATATTTTTTTTTTGTTGTATCATTCTATATTGTCATATTAAGTGGATTTTTTTAATACTGTGTCTTTTTAATGTTTCGCTGCAATAATATTTACAACTAAGTTGCATTTTGTATTTAGATTAACATTATAGATACAATATTACGAATCATAAAACATTAATATGTCTATTATATTACATATACAGATGTGTCGTTTATGATTGACTATTCAGGTTTTATTAACAAGAAGTGTGAAATTTATAGTTAAAACTATTTTTTTTTTCTTTGATCATTAAATTATTATTGCTCTTAATTTGTATAGCAAATGTAAAACCAGTCGTTTCTAATTATTAATAATTAATGTTTATTGCAGTTACCTATATAAGGATACCCATAAGAAATTTCTGGTCAATGGGTTGGCAAGGCAAGAGAATATCGTCATCGTTCAATGAATGCTCGCTTTGTGCAATTTGTATGTCTGACATTTTTAGCATTTGAAGCTGGTATATAATATTAAAATTTGCAGAACAAATTTTTGCTTAATCAAAAATGATTTTTGATAAAAAAAAAACTGGACGGTAAGTAAAAACTTGCTAAAAACCTGCCATAAAAGGCGAAAGTAGTTTATTAGCTTTATTTCAAGTTCCGTAAGTACAACTTTGGTGTCACTTTTAAGCGGTTTTTTTTACATCTATTTAAAAATATAGTCATAATGACCTAGTTTAACATTTTGATCCATCTTACAATGTATGAATCTTGACAATCGGTCAAGTGATGGCTGAGATACAGACGGATAAAAATTGGTCATCTGAATCTTCGAAAAAAGATCTTTTTCCGGTAAAAACTAGCTTCTTTTATTTTTGGGAAGATGTCTGGTTGCAATTTTCGGCATTGCACTAAAATTACATCGTACTAAATTAACATCGCACTATATAAAATAGCACTAAGCAAACATTGCACTAACTGGCTTTAATAATAGACGAGATGTTCAGACACAAACTCAGAATACATTAATTAGGAAAACTCACTATATCATCTCAAAGTTCCGGTGCATTGAGGTTGCGCAATAAAATTATGACAGAGCCGATTTTTATTTTTAAACAAGGCCGGAACATTTAAAGAATTAAGAAATTCTGTGGGATAGTGGTGGCGTTTTCATCCATCACAGAGTCGACGTCGTATTTGTATGGGCGGGGATTTGATTTTGAATTCTTGTTTTTCGCAGCCAAAATCAAATGTGTTATCACCGCATGTCCCATGGAGACTAGACTTGTTGCATTAATAAAGTCGGAATCAGTTTTAATTCGAACACCGAACAAATTTGTTAATTTGAAGAAACCGGTTTGTCAATTTAAAGAAATGAAATTATCTATTAAAGTTAAATTCTTTAATGTAAAGAAATTATGGTTTTTCAAATCGAAGAAACAAATTGGTATTTAAAAACTAAAATTCATTAAACTAGAATTGATTTAATTTGAAAAAAAAAAAGTTTATCAATTTGTAAAAAAAAAATATGAGAGAAATTGAGATGAAGTTGCTCCCCCTATGACAACAGAGTCTCAGTCCCTGTTCATTCAAGCACACGAATATCATAAATTCTCCTCAGTACAATTTATGATATTCGTGTACTTGAATGGACAGGGACTGAGACTCTGTTGTCATAGGGGGAGCAACTTCATCTCAACTTCTCTCATATTTTTTTTGAACTAGAACAAACGAATGCAATTGGAAAAGAAGAAAAGATGTTTGTCAATTTGAAGAAACAATTGTGTCAACTTGAAGAAATATAATTATTAAATAAAAAATAAATTCTACAAACAATTTTTACTTCCGAAATTTCGGAAATTTGTCGGCAAAACATTTTTTTGTATTAAGAATTGTCTTGTAGGTAGGTACCTATATATCTAAATAATGTACGCATATACAATATATACATACATAGGTTCAATATAACACAAATAATAAAAAAGACGAACAAAATCTTGTAAACATAACACTGGTTCCTTAGGCCGTGATTGAATTGGGTTAAAATTTTGGTTCAAATTTTCTACCACGACTAAATTTTGACGTTTGGTTCGAGGTGGGATAAAATTTAAGACATTTTCTGTGTGAACTGGGTTAAAAAGGATTTTTTAAAAACACTACTTTGACTATTTCCCTTTTTTTCAATTTAGTTAATTCATTATTCAAAATTCAACTTGAAATAAACAAAGTTAAAAATTCAGTCTGAAAAATTTAACAACATTTCAATTTTACTTATTTTTCTAAACAGTCCCAACTCTTTGCGAAAAAATTCCCATTATGGATAGTTTGGTTATTGAGTATATGAACACTAGTTTTTATAGCTGTTAAAAATTTCGAAGCAAACAAAAAGAATTATTTCGTATTCTGTTTTTTTTTGCAAAATGAACAACAATTTGAGGAAGTATTTTATATTAATTTTTTTGTATTATTACAAGGAATTTTTTAATTTTTTGATGTGAACAAATCATCCAATTCTACCCTTATTTTTAATAGTTTTGTTCCTTTTCGTCGTGAGACCCTACACAAACAAGAATATTAATAAAATTTTATTTTTCTATTGGATAATTTATAGTTTCGCAGTACTTTTGCTTTTTATGCGTTTACGTTTATCTTTTCGCGCTAATAGTTTACCTTTGTGATAACAACCAAACGAAAAAAATACAAATTCAATCTTCTCTATCTATCTTGAAACGTCAAATTTTAACCCATTGCCTGCTGCACAGGCCACAGCTCGCTAAACTTTAACCCATTTTATTCACCACGCTAGTGTCAAAATTTAAACCATATAACCAACTTTTAACTCAATTCACACACGGCCTTAGCTATCGTTTGTATTACCTCACCTTTAATGCATAATCAAGCTTAAAACAGAGGAAAATCAAAGAAAAATTATTGCAAACATAAAGAAAAAAAAACAAAAAAAGAATGCCCCGGGTGAGGCTCGAACTCACGACCTTAAGATTATGAGACTTACGCGCTGCCTACTGCGCCACCGAGGCTATGTCGAAATGTGTTCTAAATGCTTTCTTAACTGCTTTTAGTGGATGTTTTAGATACAAAAGTTATTCTAAACTTTAAGAACTTTCAATAAGAGCTTTTGAGCTGTCGACAAAATGTCCCAAAGCAAGAAGAAAAATTGTAATGCTATACAGGGTTGCATTTTTTTTTTGCATTTTAATTCATTTTTTATTTTTTCATTTTCTTATATCTATCTTAATGCTAGACAAAAAATCTTAAACAACTAGCTTACATATTAACTTAACTAACTTACTGGCCCCATACGGGCGCTCTAAATTATACTCTAACTATATTTAAAAAATACATTTCAGCGTAAAAACTAACATAATTAAAATTCAATATTTCTTAAAACTAAACGAGAAAATTCTTAAAAAACTCGTTTTTCTATGTCATTTATTTTATATAAAACACTTAAAACTACCCTTTACCTAAATAAAACTAAATTAACCTAAATAAAACTAAAATATACGTAAATAAACGTAAGTAACTTAAAACTACTTAAAATACTTAAAATAACTTAAAACTAGAACAGTCTAAACAGCCTATGCATATGCGCACACGCTTATTAATATGCATATATTCACATATATGCATGTGTAACAGCGCCAAATGCACATACACACAAACAAACGATTTTTTGGATTTTTTAACTTTTTTTTTTGGTGCCACCGTCACTGTCCTACTTAATCTACCTAGTTATACCTTAGAAATACGTAGGTCGGCCAAGGCAACAACTTCGACTAACCATCAATATCAAGGTGGTCACCCAACCACCAGTATTTTTTAACTTGCTTATCCAAGTCCTTTTTGTCCCGAAGGGCCACAGCTCTACTGAATCGCAGACGCTCTGCTCCGTTCCCAGAGCCGACGTCTCGACCATACAGGATTCACCGATCCACAGTTCTACGGCCGACGTGGTAGATTAACGGAACCGCCAATCTATCCTGTATCAGCCCCCGACTGTCTAAATAGAGGAATGTCTCGGGCGGGATGAAACCGTTAAGACGAACGCTCTCACTATATTCATCATTGGGGTAGTAAGCCCCGAAAATAAGTCCATTGTCTGAGGTCATCGCCCTTGCAACGTGACCCCGAATCAGCTTAATTAAAAAGTTATCTATCCTGTTTATATTGGCCCCGTTGTATAAGACCTCGTTGGCATAGTAACGTTTGTACTCCGACTCTGGTGTTCTGTGTAATCCAAGACAGGTCCTAAGACACTGTCTCTCAAACACCCGAATCTTTTCCATTTGAGATGGGGCAACGTTAAACCACACAGGGCATCCGTAGGCAATCATCGGCCGGATGAGGGCCATGTAACAAATCACCTTTACCCTGTTTTCAAGGCGGCTGCTATAGAACAACCGTCTTGTCAGAGCAAATGCTCCCCTAGCTCTGGCCAGAGAAGCATCTATATGTCGATTGAAATATAGATACTGATCTAGCCAGATACCAAGGTACTTTACTACATCTTTACTCGCCAGTTGATGTCCACTTGGTCCAACGATCACTAGATTTCTCCAGTTATTTCTTGTATCCCTAGAAGCCTTAGACAAAGGGGTTCTAAAAAGGATAGTTTCTGATTTCTGAAAGTTAATTTTTAACTTCCAGTCATCACAATATCGCTGAATCTTGTCGAAGTCACGCTGCAAGAGAATTCTGATGACTTCAACTTTTGGACCGGTCCTGTACGCTACAAGGTCATCGGAATACGCAATTGCATGAGTGAGACTACCTATCAGATCGCTGGTGTAAATACTAAAAAGAATCGGTGAGTTCACAGCTCCTTGCTGTAGACCGTTTTTAATATCAAAAGTTGTGGTCGAAGTTACATTGCCATTTTTGACAACAAACTTTCTACCATTGAGCATGTCATGAAGCATATACAACAGTGGTTTTCTTATGCCAAATCTAGTTAATTTCAGATAAAGACCCTCTAACCATACGGTGTCGAAAGCCTTCTCTAAATCAACAAGAACGGCACCCGTGCATTGATTTTTCGCTTTGTTCCATTGAACATCAGAAACTAACTTAGACGCGGCATGAATAGTGTCATGTCCCGCCTTAAAGCCAAACTGATTGTCTGGAATAACATTCTTGTCCTCAGCCCACTTGAACAGAGCTCTATTGAGAATCTTTTCGAATACCTTACTGATACTTGGAAGAAGACTTATCGACCGAAGATTTGCCGGATTGGAACTGTCCTTTCCCTTTTTGGGGAGAGGATGGACCACAGCTGTCTTCCAACTCACTGGATAATATGCATTATTCAATGCGTTGTTGAACAGTGTGGTATAAATGTCTATTGGTTCTTCAGAAAGATGTCGTAACACAATGTTGGGTATACCATCGACCCCCGCAGATTTCTTTTTCTTTAATGTTTGAAAAATTAACTGAAGTTCTACCTTCGAAATTAACAATGAACTGGGTCCATTTCGCTCGGTGATGGTGGCGTTTGCCAAGTTTTCGTCATTGAACCCGGTGAAACCAGTATTCTCAGATCGCTATTGCGTTATGTTATTTCCAAGGTAGAAGTTGTGCAGTAAGGCTCTGTTCTCCAGGTCATGATTCGGACGAATGCTAGCATTCACCTTATAATGCTATACAGGGTAATTGGTATAAGGCTCACCAAAAAGCATGAGCGTGTAGGTGGAGTTAGGACAAGAAAAAAATCGTATGGGAGGCGGTTCTATTTCCCCCCGTTTAGGCGGGAGGGGCAATTTTCTAAAAACTTGACTTAAATCAGAAAAAAAAAATTATTTAAAAACAACGGTGAATGATACAAAGCGTTGTTATATTTTTTTGGAAAGCCAGAAAACTATTCTTTTATTTAATTTTTAAATTAAGTTGTTAAAGTGAACAGTTTTAAAAAAAATAATTTTCACACAAAATTTTGAAAAAAAAACTCAAAAAAAACAAAATTTTATTTTAACTATTATTTTTTTTTTTTTTAAATTCAATGCTCTTATTAATTTTTAGTCAAAAACAGAAAATCGGATGCCAAAATGTATCTTAGTTTTTGAGAAATTAAGAAAAACTAGAAGTATTTTTTCCAAGAAAAATTTTAAAAATAAAAATAATAGTTAATTACATAAAATTAAAACTTTTTTTTTTTTTTTAGATTTTTTTTCAAAATTTTCAGTTTGAAAATTAATTTTTTTTTAAACTGTTCACTTAAACAACTTAATTTAAAACTTAAATAAAAGAGTAGTTTTCTGGCTTTCCAAAAAAATATAACAACGCTTTGTATCATTCACCGTTGTTTTTAAATAATTTTTTTTTTCTGATTTAAGTCAAGTTTTTAGAAAATTGCTCCTCCCGCCTGTACGGGGGGGAAATAGACCCCCTCCCATACGATTTTTTTCTTGTCTTAACTCCACCTACACGCTCAAGCTTTTTGGTGGACCTAATACCAATCACCCTGTATAAAAAATAAAGGAAATTTAATTTTTTTCGAAATTATTGCGTTAACTTGGCGATTTTGTAGAAATGTAGAATTAATATTTTAATAATCGTAGCCGTAGGTACCTATTACTACCTACCTTTTTACCACCAAGCAATTATTTTTCGATGGAACTTTACTATCGGACCGGACGTAGAGATGTTATAAGTACATTTTATTTTATTTTCCTAGGTACCTATAAGAGTTGAGAAAAATCTCAACTTGAGGCACATCATCGGTAACAACTGTAAATGTTGCACTAAAAAGTAAGCAACGTCGTCTGTCTGTCTGTATTGTCATTTCTATAACGTAAACAAGAGGGCCGATTGCTTCAAATTTTGTAGGTTGTGTTTTTAGGTCTATGCCCGAGCAATTTTTTTGTAGATCACTGTAGGTCTTAAAATAACGGTACCAATACCTACCAGCCATATAACAGCTATCGAAAAGCTTATTTTGCTCTAGAATGGCTCTAATAATTTCAACAAAATTTTACGCGTGTAATGAGACATGAAAGGTCTTTTAAACAGTGGAAACGAAACTTTTTTTTTTAATTTCGACTTTTTTGATTCCGACTGAAGCAAGTTCTATGAAATTTTAAATATTAAATGGTCTGAAAATTTTTGTTAAAAATGTTTTCGTTAGATTAAAATTAAATAATTTTTTAATAGTCCAGTAAAATTAGCAGACAAATGATCAAATATCTGCAAAAAATACTGTAGTCGAGATTATATTTTTGTTTTTAAGGGTACCATTTGGAGAGTCTAAATCCACAAAGTTCACAAAAAAATGTCTGCGTTGTCTGCCATTTTGAGAAAGGCGTTAATGCGATTTTCTCGACTTCTGTTGGTCGTTAAGAGTAATGAGGAAAAATATTTTCTACAACTTTATCTCACAAATATTTTTGACAGATCTTTCCCATAAAAAGTTATTGCCAAAAAACTGTCATAATCTATCTCCAAAAATTTTACAGTTTTTTTAACGATTAGGTATCTAGCTACTTGTTGATTAAAACAAAATAAAATTGAACATATTTTCAGTAGAACTAAATTTCCGACACATTTGAATATTCAAAGTTTCTGTACAAGAACAAATAATTAAAATATATCATGACAAAGTTTATATTATGCAGCAAATCTATTTTTTTCATGATCTTCCTTACTATGATTTCTGTTATTATTTTATTTTACAATAACCGAAGGGTGAAATCACCTGACCAGTTGAAATCAGATGCAATTACTATTTCAAATGATGAATTTAAAAAAAAATTTGGTTATCGATTTCAAATGATTTTTTGCAATCATTAAAAATTTGAAATCACTTTAAGTTTTTTCGCAATCATGAAATCAAAAATGCCATCATGAAATCACGAATTGAAATCACTTGAATTAATTTGCAATCATTTGAAATCAGTAAACTAATTTGAAATCAATGCAATCACAAAATTTTTAAATCAATTTAAATACTTCTTGAAATCACCTGAAATCATATGAAGTCATTTGAAATATTGCAATCATTGAACCACTAAACTGGCTAGAGACAAACCCCTCGATAATAACAAAGAAATTATTATAATTTCTTCATCATAAAAAATCAAATATTTGCTGCATGATATGAATTTTTTCATCATAATGGATTTTAATTATTTTTAGTCGTACAGAAACTTTGAATACACAGATATGTCGGAAATTTAAAGTTCTACCAAAAATATGTCAAATTTAATTTTTTTTTTCAAATCATCGTTAAAAATGATCGATTTCTCCAAAATTTTGACAATTTTCTTTCAATAACTTTTTTGGGGAAATATCTGTCAAAATAATTTGTGAGACGAGTTGTAGAAAATATTTTCCTCATAAACCCAAAAAAAAAGTTAATTATTATGCGACCTACGGGAGTCGAGAAAATCGCATTAACGCCTTTTTCAAAATGGCGGAGAACGCAGAATTTTTTGTGTGTGAACTTTGTGGACTATAAACATTTTTAAGGAATACCTTTTAACGAACTATTTTTGTTATTTAAATACGTAAACAGTGTTTCGCATAAGGTGTGATAAGATAGAGCGTGTATGTGTTGGATTAAGACAAAAAAAATTGCATATGGGGGCCCCGTTTTGGCGGGAGAAGGTATTTTCTAAAAATTAACTTAAAACTGAAAACAAATTACGGTAAAATTAACTACATCTTGCTATACCTTTTCGGAAAGCCAGAAATCTGCTCGTTAATTTTCTTTCAAGAAAGTTGCTCTAGTAAACAGGTTTTACTATTAATTTTCAAACTAAAAAAAAAAAAATTATTGTTCAATTTAAATTTTTCAAAATTTTGTGGTATTAAGTAGGTACCTACCTATATTTTTTTTTATTCAATCATTCAATGTTACCTACAGGTTTTTTGACGTTACCACTTGGTACCCCCGCGTCGATGAGTCCTACATTTTTTTTTCTTTTAATTAAAATCCAACATACTGTGCTACAAATTAAAGTCAAAGAGTTTTTATCAAAGATCTATTTTCAATTTGAATGTTAACTAGTTAACACACCACGATTACAAACTACTCTCGAGAAGAATTTGCGGAGATGTACTTCTGCTACCGTTTAACAAATTTCGATTTTATTTAAAAAAAACAACGGTGAATGATACAAAGCCTTGTTATATTTTTTTGGAAAGCCAGAAAACTACTCTTTTATTTAATTTTTAAAATAAGTGAACAGTTTAAAAAAAAATGAATTTTCAAACTCAAAATTTTGAAAAAAAAACAAAATTTTGAAACTAATTTTTTTCAAAATTGTATGTAATTAACTATTATTTTTATTTTCAAAATTCAATGCTCTTATTAATTTTTAGTCAAAAACAGAAAACCGGATGCCAAAATGTATCTTAGTTTTTGAGAAATAAAAAAAAATTAAAAGTAAAACTAGTAAGTAAAGTAAAAAGTTAATTCGTTTTTTTTTATTATTTGATTAAAATCGGATGGTATGTAATAAAAAATAAAAAAGGGATAATTCCACAATCAAGAATTGACCTGAGCAAGTCAAATTTGGGAAAACCAAAAAAAAAAGGGTTTTTCTTGGAAAAAAATACTTCTAGTTTTTCTTAATTTCTCAAACACTAAGATACATTTTGGCATCCGGTTTTCTGTTTTTGACTCAAAATTAATAAGAGCATTGAATATTGAAAATAAAAATAATAGTTAATTACATAAAATTTAAAAAAAAATTAGTTTAAAAAATTTTTTTTTTAGTTTTTTTTTCAAAATTTTGAGTTTAAGAATTAATTTTTTTAAAACTGTTCACTTAAACAAATTAATTTAAAAATTAAATAAAAGAGTAGTTTTCTGGCTTTCCAAAAAATATAACAAGGTTTTGTATCATTCACCGTTGTTTTTAAATATTTTTTTTTTCTGATTTAAGTCAATCTTTTAGAAAATTGACCCTCCCGCCTAAACGGGGGGAATAGACCCCCCTCCCATACGATTTTTTCTTGTCTTAACTCCACCTTTACGCTCAAGCTTTTTGGTGCACCTCATATACCAAATCACCTTGTATTTTTGTTGATTTCAGTTTTTAGAAAATTCTCCCCCCCCCTCTTCCATAAGATTTTTTTTTATCTCAATCCAATACCTACAGGCTTTATCCACTCCAGTCAGGTGTGTACTAAAAAAATTTCCACTTTGAAAGTGGTAAGAACTCACATCCCATTTCCTCCTTTGTTTTTCTTTTACCTTTCCTTTACCTTTTATTTAATTTAAAAATGGTAACAGGTAGATTTAACTTTTAGGTAGGTACTGTACAATCAAGTGAAAAAAAAAACAGGTGAATTTCACGACCTTTTTGGTAAAAGGTAAAAGCGTCATAAAAGTTACAATTATCAACTTCATCCTTATTTTATTTTTATAATATAATCATAAATACCTACCTACATGCTTCATTTATTCCGCAATCAGTTTTTTTTTTCTAAAATAGCGAAGGGTTTGAAAAATATCGTAAAATTAAAATTAAATAATTAAAATTTAAACTGTCTGGTCTTAATCAAGTGACACGGAGTGTAAATTATAAAAAAAGTTTCTTTTCAATAAATAAACAAATTTTATCGTTTTGTACCAAAAATGAAAATCAAATACTTTATATTACATTGGTAGGTAGGTAGGACTTTTTATCATGTTTTTGTGAATGTTTTTTACGTGACGATCACTTTAATCAGCCCGAATGTTTTGATTTTGATTGTCATTTATCACGAATTCAGATATCAGAAATCACCTAATTCACCCCTGTTGTTACCTATATGTACCTAAAATTATTTCACACACAGAAAAAAATTTCGCAAAAGGTCGCACACACACACTGTTGAAAATCATTTCCCTAAAAAAAATCATGTCTGTAAATTTTTGACACCCTCCTCGTCATCAAAATTCTTCGTTATTTCAAAATTTTATTTAACTTGCACAACTACACACATACCTGCAAAGCTCTTCTTTGAGCTTATAAGGACGTTGATAATAATGTATGTACCTGTGCATTTCAATTTCTGTTTATTATTTTAGGTCAGCAGACATCAGGGAAGGAGGTTGACATTCTACCAGCGCACGCACACGTTTAACAAAAATCGATTTTTTTTTAAATTCCAGGATCCTGAATTCATCCATTCTTGTATCCGTAGGAAGCCAACAACAAAAATGTTATTCCACCTGACTCCATAACAATCAAATCCCTTCATGGAGTTGTCTATTCTTAGTTTCACTCAATTTGAAAAAAATATTAATCCAAGAAGTTGATCCTTTTTCCTGCGATCAATATACCAATGAAGGTACAACTACATATGTATGGAATAGATATACAGATACTAAAATAGATACATATGTATGTAGGTAAAATATATTACCTATTTTTTCAGGATATTTCCATATTTACATTTTTTTTTCTGTGACTAATTTAAAATAGTTTTTTTATTCAACATAGTTTCCAGTGCCTCCTTATTTATGTATGTAAAACAAAAAAGTTCGTCTCAAGTTCAAAAAACACTTTTAGATCGCGAAGCACATAATTCTGAGCTTTTCGAGTGAACTTTTGTCACATATAGGAAAAAATTCTTAACGCTCTCGCTCGCTCGTTGCTCATGCTCATACTCCACAAATGACACCACGGATTCGAATAGCTTTCATTTGGTTTGTTTGTTTCGAGAGTATCGGCTTGTGTGCGAGATTTGTCTTAAACAATTTAAAGAAACATTGAAGTTCTTCTTAAGAAAAAAGTGTTAATTTATTGAATCCTTTAGATTCCAAAAAACGTTTACACATTTACCATAATTATGTACATATATCGTGAATTATAACAATTAAAATACCTACTGAGCGTTTGATATTAATCACAGTAACTCGCGTTGTTCAGCTTTTTTTTTTTGGTTTTTTTGCGACTTGCACTTGTGTTAAAAGTTTAAATAAAGCAAAAATTTAAGCGCAAAATACGACAAACAAAAATAATAGCTTAGAGAACAAAGGAGAGAATAAAAGCTGAGCTTGTAAAAGCTGTTGTATGCTTCTTTCTCACAAGTTTTTAAACATTTTTTGTTTAAATTAACAACAACAAGAATTAGGATGAGTGAAAGCAATGGCGGTTGCTGTGAAAGCCCAACAATGGATAACAAAAACAATACCAACAAGGGAAAAAGCTCTGATTCCGTTAGTGGGGATGGTAGCACAAGGAAATCTAACCGACGCTGCATGTTTGGATGCACAGATGGATCGTCGACGCTTTGCCGGTTCCCAATTCATGACGCCCAGAGGTGAGTTAAGCTTTGCATTCTTTATTATTATTGTTGTATTGTAGCTTTTGAGAGGAGAATTTAAATTGTAGTCTTTTGTGATATAGAAAAGCTGTTGCTATTGCTGTTATAAGAATTGGTTTGTTTATGCTTTTATTAGCAAGCAACTTCGACCAGCTGTTCCTGTTGCACTATTCAGTTTGTTTTCCCCTTTTTCAACTTTTCAACTTCTCTGGGGGTAATTGAACTTTCAATAGAATAAACAATAACGAAAAGGAATAGGTACAAATTTTTAACTGGAATTTTGGTTTTGTTCTTTATTTATGTCAGAAGAAATTCTTTCATTTGGTCGGGCAAGAAGTAGAAAAGAGGAGAAATATTGGAAGGGTTTTTCTTACAATTCATTTACCATCCACGTGCATTTTATTCACATTTAAGGTTTTTGCGAAAATAAGGGTGGACAATGACGAATACCTACTGTTACTGTACTGAACTGTCAATCCCATCCCATACAGAATTCATTTCTATTCTAAATAAAATAACGTCAACGCAACGTGACTAGGCGATAAGGGTGTTTTTCCGTAACCATTCTGAGTGATTTTTGTAATGTTTAACTCAACGTTTATATACATAGACATACTACATGCACAATATTATATGCTATTCTTATGTTAGTTAAGTATGGTATGAACTATGAAATACGGTGACCATTTTCATTTTATTTCAAAGGAAAAGAAAGGTTTATAATATTAATATTAATATATAGGCATAATAATAATGAAACTTTATTTTTTTTTATTAACGAAAATGTCATTTACCTACCATGCCAAACTTCTAAAACTTTCTGATAGATCCTACCATAAATAAGATGAATAGGTAGGCACCTACCTTCCTATGTGAATACTATTTTCTCCTGTAATTTCAAGTGATCCGGTGATAGGCAATTTTCTATTACATCTCAGTTTTCAAATAAACTGGTAGGTTTATTGCTTAGATTAGACTTTGTTGTTATAAATAAAAAAATTTTAACATTATTATTATTAAAAAAATTATAACAAAATATGTGGGCAATGGCGTAACCTATTTTTACAGTAGGTCATGGCTTTGGTTAGGTAAATAGGTTAAGAGATTAAGGGATTTTTTTCAAACTTGGTGTGTAGGTGGTAGTACAAAAAACCGGCTTTATGAACTTTTTTTTTTACAAATTTCATACTAATTACTCCGCTTTACTGAAACCCATTTGTGTAAAAAACTCGGATATCTAAACAACAATTTTTTTTAAGAAAATAGGTGTCTACTACATTGACGTAGTACCTACCTACTCCATATAAAAGCAACAAATAGAAATGTATATGCCTACACCTTAAGCTATCGGACAAAAATTAAAACAAAAATATTAAACAACTAGTTGTTACCCGGCGCGTTGCTGCCGCAGAAAAAGTAAGAGAGAAAACATTGATTTTGAAAGAGTAATTATATTCCTATTGGTCCAACATTTAGCTGAAAGCTTTTTAGCTCATGTATGAGTTTTCAAAAAAAACTACCCGAGCGCCATCTTTGGGATGATTTACTTTATAGGTTCCTTCCTACAACAACAGCTATTTGTCAGTGAAAGTCCCGCTAAAATCGGTCCAGTAGTTTCTGTTCGGTTCTTATATAAGAATTTGCGAAAAAAAAGCGACCTGTGCGCCACCTAGGGAGCCCCAGTTCCATTTAGGGGGTAATTAAAATAACCTAAGTCACGCCACACAACATCAGCTATCTGTAAGTGGCAAGTCCCGTCAAAATCTGTCAAGCATAGTTTCTGACCGGGCATAAAAACGATTTTTCTAGAAAAAAAAGCGATCTGAGCGCCATCTAAGGAGTAAATAGCCTAAGTTCCGCGCTACAGTATTATCTATCTGCCAGTGAAGGTCCCGTCAAAATCGGTCCAGTCGTTCTCAAGATTAGCAGGACAAACAAACAGACAGACAGACAAAAATCTTAAAAAGGTGTGTTTTTTATAAGGGCTGTGTATGCTTTCATATGCGTGTAGTAAAATACTGTTATTTTGACATTACAAACAGACACTCCATTTTTATTTATGTGTATAGATATCTTTAAGCGTTTCACTATTTACAGAAATGTTTATATTTATTTTGTAATTAATAAAGGGATAAGATGCAAACTTTTGCCAGTTGTACATATTTCATTTAATAAAATATTTTTCGATATTTTTCATTTTTCTGCATAATTTACATATGTACCTATTTTAAATTTTTGCTACAAGAGCGACCAATCGCTTTGGTGTAAGCTCGGATGTAAGTATGTACCTATTTTTGTAAATATTAAAAAATGCAATCCTTTGAATTAAGCTCCATTAATAAACAAAAGCTTGTTAAGATGTTTTGGTATAAAGGGCGTAGTTTTTATTATTGGCTGTTTCTAAAGTTGTAGGTATAGGAATTGAGGCTAAACTTTCCTCATATCATAAGTAAAACAAATAAATTTTAACAAAGTGGGAACTTTCTGTTCGGATTGGAGATCATAAAATCGTCGAAGAAGAAGCATAAACCAGAGCCTAACCATAACTTACAATTATTAATCATTGCTCCACCGTCTTTAGTTCATTGGGCTTTCACGACTTTTATTATATAGGAATGAATTATACCGATTCTAGATTTATTCTGAAAATAATAATTAGATAATGAAACATTAGTTGAGTTCGTTGAGCCCTGGGATCGCCATGAAGTCGCCCCAAATTTTTGAAAAACCTCAACTCTCCCTGAGTAACAAATTCTGTTTTTTGAGACCCAGGTTTTTTGCCTTTATTCAACGAACACAACTATTTAGTTTGTAACTGCCTTTTCGTTGAGTGTGAAATTTTTTTTATCCCTGGATTAGTTAACTCGGAATTAAGACTATAAATTACAATTTATTTTTTATTAATAAGTCTGTAAGTATGTAATCGTAACGGGTTCTCGTGTAAATTTTCAAAAAAAAATTTCATTTTCATGTAAGAAAACTCAGATTTATTTGCAAATTGCAATTGGTTCTTTTGGTTGAGTATCAGCTTTATCCTGGACTGTAGAGGTGAACCGAAGAAGCTTTAAAGGATAACTCTTATGGCGGCTTTAGCCGTGAGGCTAATCGCCTACGCACACCAACACCATTTACAGAAGTGCCTTAAGTTTCATATAACTATATATACTTTTTAAGAAAGTGTAATAGAACAAATTATACGTGCATACTACGTAGGTACATATCATTTAAATATTATGTGACTTCATTGTTCAAAACTTGCTTGTTAAAAAGGAAAAAACGGCCTAACGACTAAAATTGACTCGTGTAAACTCTCATAACCAGTGCGACCAGCGGCATTCAGCTGAAAAAAAATTAGTGACTCAGACAAGCAGCAAGACAAAAAAGTGCAGTGGTATTTTTTTTATTAAACCCTTATAAATATAGATTTAGCGCTTTTAATCAAATCAATAGTCTTCTTTTCCGACGATGTTACTGATCTCGAGTGTGATAACAACTTTTTACATTTACCCCTTCACATAATTCATACAATAAATATTTTAAACTATTAATTTGTATTGAGTTGTTGTAAGTAGTGCATTTTATAAAATAAAACCGAAAAAATTATTTGAAAAATATGGTCACCTCATCATATTTGTGAGTAACATGCCGGCTTTAAAATTGATTGTGTGTGGTGCATTTTTTGTTGAAAAGATAAAAGAAACGAGAACCCCAAGAACGAGATATATAAGAGCAACCTAGGTTAGGTAGGTAAGTACACAAATACGAGTCGTTCGACTATACTTTGGCAAGGGCATTGGAAAATTCTGTTTATGTATTTATAGATGCATTTTCATTTTCCACTTAGTATTTATTTTTTAACGGACGGATTGGCTTTGGTTAGGGGAATAAAATCGTTCTTTGTTGAGCCATTGGAAGTTAGTTTAGTTCTTCTCCTTCTCGGATTCGCTTCGTTTATTATTTGGTACTACTATAGTTTAAGTTGGAAATTTTCTGTGTTTCTGTTTACTTTTTTATTTGGAAATATCCTGTTTTCAAGCAGGTATAGATTTTTTCTATTTATTTTTTGTTTTTGATTATACGGTTGGTTGGTAAATAAAATTCAACAGAATACTTCGACAAGTACGAGTTACTTATATAGGTAAACGAGACGAGTGATATTCTTTGTATTCTGTTTTCTTTTTATTATTTTCTGTGTTTTTAATCTTGCGCTTTGATTAAATATTTCAAGAGCATGGCATAGTGATGGTTCAATGACATTTTGTGTTTTGTTTTGTGTCGATGTTTTATTTTTGTTTACATACTTTATTTATTATTATACCTACCTACAGATAAGCAATAGCCTTGTGATTGCTGCCTGTGACTTGCTAGTGTAAAATAAAGCTTTTATAGAATAATTACATATACCTAGGTACCTATATGTTTTATTGGTACCTACCTAATTATATGAAAGTGCTTTTAAGCGTCTATTAAACTATTTTACTACAAGGTGTTATTTTTATAAATTAATGTGCCAACAAATTAAGCTATTTTATACTGGGTACCTATACCTTTATCTAAACATGTTCTGAAATGAAATTGGGTAGGTACCTACTTGACTTCCCACATCCCACTTCCAAAAAAAAAAACAATTTATTTGATACCAACAAAAATGTCTTTTTCGCAAACAAGACTTTTTTATGAAGCTTTGTTGACGATTAACTTGTAATGGCTGAATCATTGACGTATTAGGTATGGACCGCCAGTAGCCAACTTCACGCGTGTTATATTCAATTCACTTGTCCAAAATCAGCTGTAGTTGGACAAGTATTTCTTGACACTTATCACGTTCTGTAACAGAAATGAGGAAAACAATTTCCCACTTTTCATATTGCATCGTTACACTTGTCGATATGTGCACAGACTTGCCAATATGTGTTACAGCATTTTTTACAAGTTGTTGGATTTTACTTGTCCTACAAGTACTTGTCACGTTCTGTTATAGGCCCCTGGCTAACCCACTTACATACTTGATGTTGATGCCAATGTAATTGTAGAAGAGTACAATAAGCCATAAATTCCAAAAAGGGCAAATGACTGATGTTCAACACCCTTTCAATACTTCTGGCTTTTTTTTCTTTCTTTCAATTCTATTTGTCTCTTCATCTTACTAACAAGCACACGAGATCCGAGTGATTGAGATGATGCGGATCACTGTACCATCAACAAATAATCCAAAACGAGGCTCTAGTGATATAAAACTTTCTTCTTCATTTGCTTAAAGAGTTGCAATTTTAAAAAAAGTTCCAATCCATAAATCAATATCGGTTATATAACGGTTTTTGCAAGTAATAAACAAATTTCTATCGGTCTTAAGAACCTATTTACCCATAAAATTTCCCAAAGAGTGAAGTAAATAGTGTTTCGCTGTTTCGAAATATCTGATAGGAGCATTGAAGGATTAAAAGAAAACAATAAATAAAAGTTTACCCTTATTTTGGTATAAAACAAGATCAAAAATATAGGCCCACAAAGAAAAGTGCGTTGTGAACCTACTGACCCAAGTTTAAAGAGAATCGATCCACTTATGCGTTTATGGTGTATTTTCTCCTACATACATTCATACATACAAACATAAATATAGGCATATTTGAACCCATGTTATAAAAAACATAACCTAAACCTAACGTCTTAAATCTTTTTATTAAAGCTTTCTGTAGGCAGGTACACTACTCCACTCTGGTTAGTCATCTTCGCCAAAAGTTAGTTGTAGCTTTTTTCCCGTCCATCTACTCTATTTAACGACACAAA
Source organism: Baccha elongata (assembly GCA_951217065.1). Lineage (NCBI taxonomy): Eukaryota > Metazoa > Arthropoda > Insecta > Diptera > Syrphidae > Baccha > Baccha elongata. Next base: position 171,593,002 of record OX578272.1, read on the forward strand.
CAAATATTATAAATGCGCACTTAATTGTTAAAAAATAATCATTGAATTCAAATCTTGTTTGTAAAAACTCTATAAATAACCTTTTTCTCCCCACCTTTCTCAAAGTTTTGAAAATTAGTATTTTACAAAGCACTGACTAAACCTATAATGAGAAGAAGAATACTGAAATAGATTGAACGAAGGAACTTAATTTCAAAGCTAAAAACGACTTTCAATTTTACAGTTTGATGTAGGTACATGTAGATTTAGCTTTTAAGATAGTTTCCCCTTTCATCAGCTTTTCTTGCTTAATATTTTTCTTCTTTTCATTAATCAATATAAAAAATTCAAGCATATTTTTTTAATTCTTTTTTCAACAGATGCCAAGATTGGGTGGATTTCTTTCAAGTTAGTGACGAGCACATCCGTGACAATAGTTTAGTAAATCTGCGTGTTTGTATGAAACACTTTAAAGAAAAAGTCACAATGATTAACGGCAGAGTAACTCGTCATCCTTCGGCAGATAGTGTCAATTCAAATCAATCAAATCAATCAAAAGGAACAAAGGTAAGAATATACATCAATTTTTAACAATTGTTTTATTTTTACATGATTTTTCTCTTACAGCGTTCAAGACAAAGTTCGACAAGTGGATGGAATGGTGTTGATGCCGGCAGTAGAGCCTCATCCGTACACAGTGACTACACATCAGATTCTGAATCAAAATCGAAGCGCAGCAATGATTCATTAAAAAAGCTTCCACTCGAAATGATAAATGGTGGAAATCGTAAGCTTTTTGTTATCACTCCCAGCGATGGAAATGCAATGCCAGGACAAAAAAGTAAAATGTTTCTAATTCTCGAGAATGGCGATGACAATGACGAAACAAAGAAACACCAGAAAATTACTCTAATCGCTGACAAGTCTGATGCACAAACTGCTGAGAAAATCGAACAACTTCTGCCGCAACTAATTGAAAAAATTCAAAGTGCTAATGGAGTGAAAAATCCAAAGGAAACAGTTCTTCTGTTAGATTCAGAAGAAGAGGAAGAAGTAGAAGAATCACAAACAATACAAACAACAGAAGTAATCGAAACTAAGAATGATGAAACAACTGAATTACCAATTAAAATACAACGGGTTGAGACATTAGCCGAAAATGTAATACCTCCACCACCTGCCAAAACCAAATCAAAACCCAATGCAGTGAATTTATCGCCAGATTTTCTGTTCCTTATGAAAATGGTTCCAAAGTTGGAAGCTATTGCAGAACCATTGAAGACACATATCAAGAATAGAATTGAAAGTATGCTTAATGAACCGTTACATGAGATTACGTTCGAAGATACGTATGAACCGAATTTGAGTGCAACTGTAAACAGTCTAAGCAGTACGTGATGTAAAGGTGTTTTTAATTTAAACATTTTGTATATCGAATAAAGGATTATTTTTGTAAGTGTCAGAAGGATCTTTGTGTTTTGATTTAAATTTTTGTTTAGACCAAGGATTAATCCTTCAGTTAATAAGGAAATCATGCGTTGAACGTTCTTTAACTATTAATAAAGTTCTCAGATTCAGATTCGATTTCAGAAAACTTTAAGAAATTGAATTCGACCAGAAGTGTGTTGAATTGTGTCTAGTTTCTATTTCTCTGTTATAATTTTTTTTTCTTTAATCCCATCCTTATTCAAGAAAATGTATGTAGTACTTTCGCTTTGTTTAATATTCACTTATGAAATATCATGAATCAACTACTTTTCGTTATCAGCATAGACCTTGACTGCTGATCAACATTTTATGATTTTATTAATCTTATATATATTCAACAAGAAGCATTTGGTGTCATTTTCTCTGTTACAGTTCTTGACTATCTACTTGAAGGCAAGATGACGGACCAGAAAATTAATCAGTTAACCCTTTACTGACGATGGAGTCAATCATTGGTCTTAATGAAAACGAATCCAAGACTAAGTACCTTATAACAAACATTGAACAAGCAAGCACCTGTCAACCGCTTTCGACCAAACACTACTATTGATAGCAGGATTTTAAGTAGTTTATGAAGTTCATCCTCTGATCAAGACTACGAGCGACACTTTAAGTAAAGATCACACGAAGAATCATAAGTTTGGCGAAACAAATGCTTTTCAAAACTAAACCCCCGAGTACGAGGCGACAAGGACTGCAAAATCTCTGGTTTTTAGATTAAGTTATCGCGGATGCAAGAGTGCCAGATCTTTATAGCTCGCAGAAGGGAGTCTGGGATCGAAGAAAATGGAAAGTCGCCGTGTCTAACTTTACATATACAAAGGAGCCATTATAACTGAGAATCCTATATTCTTGCAGCAACCACTTGATTTATAGGTGGAAGTTTTGGAGGGAAACGTGTCCGATCCCTATTTATTCGAATAGAACAGAGCTTCCAAGGTTCGAACATTTTAAATAACTTTAGATCTATCATCGATAGGGTTGATGAATTTCATTTGGGATGCACACTGCATTTTTTCGTCTAGGAAAATGCAAATAATATAGTTAGTTGTGTTCGTTGAGCCCTGTGGGGGTCGTCCTGAAGTCGCCCCAAAGCGTTTTTTGAAAAACCTCAACTCGCCCTGGGTAAAAAATTCTCTGTTTTTTGAACATATGTATGTTTACAACTGAATATTTTATTTTGCTTTTATTAGATTTATTTTAATGAAAATAAATAGAAAACATATAAATAAAACAAAATATAACTGTTTTATGTTTTGGAATGTACCAAAAGCAACAAATTTCAAGTTTTCATTTCGGAAACAAATACTTTTTGTTTCTTTCCTTTTGTCAACAAAACAAAACCTACCCTTGTGCGTTTTTTGAGAACCAAAAAACCCAGGTTTTTTGACAGCTCTTTGGGCTGTCAAGAAAACCTGGGTCGACCCTGGGTAAAATTGGTAAAATTCAACGAATTACGTTGTATTATCTGTAGTAGCAACATTTGTTGAACCAGTTGTATATTGCTATAGACAGAGCTTGTTTGAGATAACCTCCTGCTTATTCAAGACGAAATTAAATACAATCATTAATAATTTATTATTCCTTAAATCCTCCGATAAGGTCGATCATCACAAAGAAATTAATAAATTTCTGAATTAAAAGTTATTCAACTTGTCTAGCTCCGACTCCATTTGCCCAGCTTTTATCAATTTTAATGAAAAAAAAAAAATTGTCCTTATGTACGAGAGATCGTTCAATCGAAAATTATTAACTGAAAGGCAGGCGCAAGGTCAAACGAAACAATACTTCCAAGATATTTTACAATACAATGAATGGGAAGAGATTAAGCTTGCGTTTATGTATTCTTGTAACTTTATATTATAAAATTCAATTCGTTTCTTCGTAGGTATGTAAATATAAAAACAAAAGCAGTCATTTGCAAACGCATAAGAGAAAAATCGTTCACAAGAAGTAAGTGAGTTCCAGAAAATAGAGTGCATTTTACTTTTAATTTTTTTTAAATTTATATTACAGAAAGCAATTATTATGAAGTTTCTTCATTTCTTTACTGTTTTTATTGTTTTGACAACAATTGTTGTTCATGTAAAATCACAATGTTGCGGACCTAAGCCACAGAAACAATTCGGCAATCAATTTACCGCCACGTGCTATGACAATAAACCACTCTCAGAAGGATCTTGCTGCGGCAAAGGACCATGTAACATATTTTGTTGTAATTGTGATGGAGGTTGCAGGGGATTTGAATACTAAAAATGCACATTTAAAATGTTTTATGCATAGGTATATTAAAAAACTCGTTGCCCGATTGATTTTTAAAAGTTTACACGATATTTATTGTGATCTTGAATAAAATGTTTGGCTATCAAATGAATTTTAAACTTCTTTGTTTCTATTTGGTGAAAAGAGAAATAATTGAAGCATGGATAGATGTTCAAGCAAATAAATTACAAAGCTCCAACCCAGTTGTATGTAACTTGGAAGCACCAGGGGCAGTGACAAAAATATTTTCCTATAAAAACAATAAAACAATAAAACAATTTACTTACATACCTACATTTTCCGTAGTCCGAGACTTCGAGTTTAAGAGATCTTTTGGACATTTTGGAGACAGGACTGAGGAGCACTAGATAAGTTACGGTATTTTCATCTTTTTTGAAACGCAATAGCAGAATTTGGAGGGAACAACACAACAAACAAATACAAAAAGTAAAAGTACTTCACCAACGCCATGCCATAGACACTGCATATAGAGATGATCGTTTGACGTCATTGTACCAATTTCTTAATCTACCACTGTGGGGAGTAAGGGCTTTTATTCTCATATATTATTGTCGACTCTTTCATACGAATACCACAAAAGACTACTACGCTTATGACCACTGACGACACAGGTCGAGATGTTATGTTTGTTTGTTTTTTCAAACGCATTTGGAGCTTCAACATTTTTCTAAGCGCCTCTAAGTATGTTGTTTTGTTCCGCCTCCATTTTCTCCTAACCTTATTTGATAGACTACAATTCGTAGCACATATCAAAGGGGGAGAGGTTGGAAGATTTGGTACGACCATACTATTTGAGTTGTTATTGTTGTTATATTGTACTATTTGTACTGTAGAATGTCAGTTTTTATTACTTGACCATTCTGTTAATTTTTCATTGAATGTGTTTGAACAACAACAACAACTTAAAGGCGCTACCACCAATTTTTAAACGAATTTTATTTACTCGTTTACGAATATTATTATTCGTTTCTTTCTATCTTTGGCTGGAGATATAGCTATTTCAAGGATTGCATACGACTTCGAAGACTGAGTAAATCTGAAGGCGTGGGTTCAAATCTCACGAGGTGCATGTGAAAAAGTTTTTCATAATAAAATTGGATTAAAGCTCAATACCACTAAAAGGAGACTGATGAAAGGAATTGGCAATCCTTGAAATAGCTATATCTCCAGCCAAAGATAGAAAGAAACGAATAATAATATTCGTAAACGAGTAAATAAAATTCGTTTAAAAATTGGTGGTAGCGCCTTTAAGTTGTTGTTGTTGTTCAAACACATTCAATGAAAAATTAACAGAATGGTCAAGTAATAAAAACTGACATTCTACAGTACAAATAGTACAATATAACAACAATAACAACTCAAATAGTATGGTCGTACCAAATCTTCCAACCTCTCCCCCTTTGATATGTGCTACGAATTGTAGTCTATCAAATAAGGTTAGGAGAAAATGGACGCGGAACAAAACAACATACTTAGAGGCGCTTAGAAAAATGTTGAAGCTCCAAATGCGTTTGAAAAAACAAACAAACATAACATCTCGACCTGTGTCGTCAGTGGTCATAAGCGGTGGAATGCGTAGTATATACGACTTCGAAGACTGAGTAAATCTGAAGGCGTGGGTTCAAATCTCACGAGGTGCATGTGAAAAAGTTTTTCATAATAAAATTGGATTAAAGCTCAATACCACTAAAAGGAGACTGATGAAAGGAATTGGCAATCCTTGAAATAGCTATATCTCCAGCCAAAGATAGAAAGAAACGAATAATAATATTCGTAAACGAGTAAATAAAATTCGTTTAAAAATTGGTGGTAGCGCCTTTAAGTTGTTGTTGTTGTTCAAACACATTCAATGAAAAATTAACAGAATGGTCAAGTAATAAAAACTGACATTCTACAGTACAAATAGTACAATATAACAACAATAACAACTCAAATAGTATGGTCGTACCAAATCTTCCAACCTCTCCCCCTTTGATATGTGCTACGAATTGTAGTCTATCAAATAAGGTTAGGAGAATATGGAGGCGGAACAAAACAACATACTTAGAGGCGCTTAGAAAAATGTTGAAGCTCCAAATGCGTTTGAAAAAACAAACAAACATAACATCTCGACCTGTGTCGTCAGTGGTCATAAGCGGTGGAATGCGTAGTGCATACGACTTCGAAGACTGAGTAAATCTGAAGGCGTGGGTTCAAATCTCACGAGGTGCATGTGAAAAAGTTTTTCATAATAAAATTGGATTAAAGCTCAATACCACTAAAAGGAGACTGATGAAAGGAATTGGCAATCCTTGAAATAGCTATATCTCCAGCCAAAGATAGAAAGAAACGAATAATAATATTCGTAAACGAGTAAATAAAATTCGTTTAAAAATTGGTGGTAGCGCCTTTAAGTTGTTGTTGTTGTTCAAACACATTCAATGAAAAATTAACAGAATGGTCAAGTAATAAAAACTGACATTCTACAGTACAAATAGTACAATATAACAACAATAATAGTTGATTATTGTTTTTGTGTCAAAAAATATTGTTAAAGTGCCATTGTTAGAGTTTGCTAGGATTGTTACAATTTCATTTTGCAACGACTCGTTGTTAAATATTGTCAAACGAAAATCAACTAAGTGCATTTTTCCAAATTTTCTAAGTGATTTAGCGACGAAAAATCGTGGTTTCTCTAAAGCTACTGTGTAAATTTAGGATACGTATCGATGAAAACCATTTTTATGTTAACAAAACACAATAAACTTTATTAATACAATTACATTTTGTTTTTTTATTCCACTAAACATATTTTTGTTGAATTCATTCAATACACACACGAATTTCATCTTAAACATAAATCTTAATCAAATATCACAAATGATTAAAATTGTAAACAACGCCCACTTATTTCCACTTTGACAATTCAACACTTGCAATTCATATCATCGACATGAGTTGGAAATAGTTACAAATCGTTACTATTTGACACTTTAACAATGCATTTTGGAACGATGTTGAGTTGTCAAATGGTTAAAATTCGTAAGAATTTGGTATTAAAGGAACGACAAAAATTAACAATTTTTGTTAACAATAGTTAACAATTGTAATTAAAAGAACGCACCAGTGATTTTCACATTTTTCACATGTTCATTTAGCATTTTTGCAGAAACATGACGAAACAGTTCGTCTAATTTTGACAGTACCACATTAAACGCGCTTTTCTATACGTGAATACGTGTAAACATCTAAATACAAAATTGTAACAATGTTTTGTCACCCGAATTTGACAGTCCCATTTGAAATGCACGGGCACTCATACAAAGTTAAATCTCTGCTGTTTTAAAAGCTTGTAGGCAAATGTGAGTGGAGCCTCCTGAGATAATGTTCTATTTATTTATTATTCTATGGTCAGTACCCATGTTCTGTAACTTAAATGTTGTGTCAACTAATATGAGCTCTTTATTCTCTTTTATTTGGTATTAATGCCCAGTTTCACCAAAATACACCTAAAAGCATTTTAGTTAACGGAGTAATAAAATTTATTGGCATTTTAGCTTAAAATGGTTTGCACCAACATAAGGAGGTAAATTTATAAAAATGAGGAAATTTGATGCCAACCCCGGATTTTTATTCACCACTCATGGCTCTTTTTCATTAGAGAAAGCGAGAGGAGAGCATATCAATCGAAAAATTTCAACGTTTTCTTTGTCTTGCATTTTTAAGACGCCTTTAAAATTTATTTGGAACAAAATGGGACTTTAGTTTATTGGCCCTTTTAAAACTGAAAATGGTTGGTGAAATTGAAAAATGCCATTTTAAGATTTAACACCCCAATAAATATTTAAAAGTGTTTGGAGAAACTGGCCATAAGAAACATAGTTCTAGACCTAGAGGGCCAATACTTAAAAAAACTTATCGATTTGCATGCATTAGAGACATCAATTTGATTTTCTGGAAAACTTTAATTTCTGACTGGAATCGGTTATAAAAGATCAGTAAAATCAGTCAGAAAAAAAATTCAAGTCGATAATGAGCTTTGATTTCATTTATTTTTAGACTATGGCCAGTTTCTGCAAACACTTTTAAATATTTATTAGGTTGTTAAATCTTAAAATGGCATTTTTCAATTTCACCAACCATTTTCATTTTTAAAAGGGCCAATAAACTAAAGTCCCATTTTGTTACAAATAAATTTTAAAGGTGTTTTAAAAATGCAAGACAAAGAGAACGTTGAAATTTTTTGATTGGTATGCTCTCCTCTCGCTTGCTCTAATGAAAGAGAGCCGTGAGTGGTGAATAAAAATCCGGGGCTGGCATCAAGTTTCCTCATTTTTAAAAATTCACCTCCTTATGTTGGTGCAAACCATTTTAAGCTAAAATGCCAATAAATTTTATTACTCTGTTAACTAAAATGCTTTTAGGTGTATTTTGGTGAAACTGGGCATTATTCGATTATATTAGACTTATCGATTACAAATAACTCAAAGAATATTTTCTGCAAACAAAAATGTTCGATTTATCAGTTGGCTCCTATTTCAAAAAAATTAAACTAATCATTCCAATTATTTGAGTTAAATTTTCACTAGTTCCACTGACATATTTCTGCCAGGAAAAATAATTCGTGTGCATTTTTTCAATCAAGAACTCACTGACATATTTTTCCTTAATCGCTATAAGCGCACATCAGGAAAAAAAATCCTGTTTTCTTTTGTTTTAACTTTTCCTAATGGTTTTCCTGATTGTTATGACCGGCCCCTTAACCTTAACGGCAAGGAATTGGATGAGTCGTTAACGAGAAAGCCTATAGGTCGGATGTTATCTCGAATGCGATTTGTATTAATACACATAAGATGTAACTTGCCTTTCAGCTGAAATATTTATCACAAATAAAAATTCTGAATCCAGAGATTAAGAGCATCAACTTTTTATAAATAACTACAGATTATTAAAGGTTATCCGTATTGTTAACCATAGGATCTTCTTGTAATTGAAGTATAAAAGACTCGCTACGTGACATTTTCAATATAGAAATATAAAATCAGTTGGCTTGTTTGGTGTTAATTGTGTATTTGGATTAATTTTTAAAGATTTTTGTTCAAAAATGAAGTTTTACTATTTTCTCACAGTAATTCTAATTGTTTTTGTGACTATCGCTAAGGAAGTTAAATGCGATTGCTGCCCCCCAATAGCAACTCCAACGGGAAGTTCAGGATGCTTCGACGGACAAATTCTTACTGAAGGATCTTGTTGTGGTAGAGGAGCATGCAACGTGTTTTGTTGTAACTGCGATGGTGGCTGTAGAAAGTAGTCATTATGAGTCAGCAAAAATGTAATAAAATTATTGGAATATACAATAAATAATCAATTTATACCGACGAACAGTTCAAAATCAATTTAGACAGTTCTTCAGGAAACAATTTATTTTTGTTGGATACTTGAGAGTATAACACGTAAACCAAAATATAACACAATATGGGAAAAATTAATTTGAACACCAGGCGACCATGCAAACGGATCTGTTACTTGTTTCCTTTCTTTCGAACTCGATAGCTTTATGATCTTAAAATATGTGTTGTTAAAATAAGCGGTTGAGAAGTTGAGATTAAATAATAACGAAATCATGGTCAATCACCGTTCTTTGAAGGCGTAGTCTAACTTTCCTTCAGTGGAATTAACTCGATTTGTGTATTAATGAATTAACATAGGAATATGTAAAAAAAAACCTACATAGGGACTGATTTTTAAGATAGGTACCGTTATTAGCCGTGTTTTATTGCAATTCCATATAAACTTGTGTGAAAAAACGATATTGGCAATTAGCCCACAACATTGCCGACTTCCCATATAACCACATGTTATTGTGTCGGTAACGCAGTAAGTCTATGTTGTTTTTTTGCAAGTCTATCAGCCCTATTCTGCTATTCATCGGGGGGAATTTTACTTGAATTTTCACTTGTTTCTATTCTGCTATTTATGCGGTGTGAATATGGACTTACATCAATAATATCGGTAAAACAGTGTGGTATTCACGTGAACGTTCTTCCTCCATACAATTGAAATCCGCAAATAAAATGTTGCGGATCTGTTCAATTGTTGATTTATTTTTTAAGGTAGTGCTTCGAAAAAAGTAAGTAAAAACAAATTTATTGCTTAATTTAGAATATTTGATTATAAATAATTGGTTGTTAAAATTTTTTCTCCTATAACAACAATCGAATCAATAATATACCCCAATAATTTTTTTTTATTTTATTTTCTTACGTTTTTGTGAATTTTCCTGTTTGAGTTCTGTTTAGAAGTGGAAAAAAAGTCCAATTTGTTTCTATTTTTTTTGTTTTTAGAAAGTAATCAACCAAAATATGTGTTGAAACTTCTTAAGAATATCTTACGAACAGAAAACAGCTGTCAAACTAATTTGCGATAATATAGTTCACCCGACGGACAGCAGAATGAAAAGGTAGGGCAAAAAGGAATCCAATTTGTGAGGTGAATTAACGATCCACGTGAATAGTGGAATAGGGCTGTAAATATTTTTTGTGAGTCATAGGATACGTCATGAAAAATGTCGGAAGGCTTAATCTTGTATTTCTTCATTCATTCACCACACTTGAGTCTCTTTCCTAAAGCGACATTTACACGATCAGTCAGAGGACGTCAGTCATCTAGTTATCAGGCAAAATCAAAAGGGTTTTGATTTTTCGTCAAACAAATGCACGCATACAGAATTATTTTTACAAACACTATATTAGATTGATGACCGTGTAAAAGTAGCTTTAGACTAAACGAGCTAAATATGCATAAACAGAGCAATCTTTAAAGTGTTCACCTGACAGGTTCTCGTGTCATTTACTCTAATAATAGATGCCACAGGGTTACTATCTATATAAATCCAGTTTTGATATAAATATTTTTTGTCTTTTTATTAAAAATTTAACCCCTTAACGTTTGTGCAAGATATAAAGTTGAAATGCCGATAAATTTTATTACTTCGATAACTAAAATGGTTTCAAATGTTTTTTATTGCAATTGGACATTAATTTCCTTAAACCAGAAAATTCATCAAAAAGGAAAAAAAATACGAGAAATAAAAATGGTTGTGAGCCCCTGCGTGTTCATGATAAAGATCCGTTTGTTGAAGGCGGAGCCGGTCTATGGCTTTCTTGTCCAGATCAGTGGGTTAGTGTTAGTTTAGATAAGAATTTAGCAAAAAGCACTTTTAGCATATACACGTATACACCTATTGCTTCTGCATGGTCGCCTGGTGTTTAAAATAAATTTTTCTTATTATGTTACCCTTTTGCATAGTCCCCGAAAAATATGCAATATAAATTAATTCTTGATTGATTTGAACTTAGTTTAAAGTTTTTTTTTTATTTTATAAGAAGGCAGGTTAATGATAGTCATGTTAATAAAACTTGTATGTAAATATTTGAATTACTTGTCATTGAAATTTAAAATTAAAATTTGAGAGATGTATTCAACACTTGCCATTGTCGTAAATATCATTTTTTTTATAAATAAAACACAACTAAGTATTACTTTTTTTCAAAGAACTATATTCAAATGAAAGCATATTATTACAAATATAATTGCTTCAAATTTACAAATATTTACATTTATTTATATAACAATTTTGTTTCAATATCTAATTTTAATTTTAATTTATGTATAGAAACATTATGATATTCAAGTATCTATATTCAGAGGTTTCCTTTGATTCTACACAAAAAAAATTTTTTTGTTTTACTCTGATCCTTTTTTGTTTGAAATACATAACTAGTAAATTTACACAAAAGTTTACTAATTTAAATATTAGTTAAGTTTCTTCAATATTTTGTTTTTATTTTTTATTTTTCAAAACAAATTGGTTTTGTTTTTATAATATTCAGAAATACATAATTTTATTACATACATACATTTATTGATTTTCGAGTATACACAGATTTGTTTTCATTTTAAAACAGAAGAAAGAAAAATTTATTGAAAAAAAAAAACAAAATGTTTTAGTTTATAGAATTTCTTAATATTTGATAGTGCAAATATGTATATATAAATGGAATTATACAATTAGTGTATTGAGTATTATCATGGTCAAATTTGTTTTATAAATGTTATATTTATTTTTTTATTAATAATTTATTTTCCATTGGTAATGGTAGTACATATTTTAAGTAGCAATACGTCATGTAGCAATACATACAACTACACACACATATTTAAATACAAAACGAAAAACAGGTTTTCCAATATATTTTTATCATTTTATATTTTTCTTTTGTTAGAAATGTATTTTGTTACGATTTTGTAAGAACATCAATAATATTATATATTTTTTTTTAATGTTATTCTGTTTAATTTTCAATCTAAACACAACATCGAAAAGCAATTAAATATTTTTTGTTTTAAATACAATTTTTATTTTTTCTTAGTTTTGGTATAGTTATATCAACAGCCTTTTGTTTTTACTTTGCTTTGTGTATTTGTTTGTGTATGATTTTATTTTTTGTTTCTAATTTTTTATTTTGATAAAAAAAAATAATAACAGTAAATTAAATATTCAAAGTTTACATTTTATAAATGTATGATTGATTATTAAATTAATTTTAAATATATTTTCAACAAATGAAGTTACATTTATTTTTATTTTGTTTTAAAAATCATTACATCCTGAGTACAAAAGATTTTATTTTTGTGTACATTAGTATTTTATATGTGTTTATTTATTTAATTTAAATTAAATATATATAGTTTGAAAATTTGTGAGAAAATAAATTAAATGAATTTTTAATATACCTACTAAATATTGTCAATTGAAATTTTAAATGTGTTTATACATAAATATTTTAAACATTTAGTTTACATTTTCACACTTAATTTAATATTATAAAAAAGCTTTTGAATTATAATTTGTATCGTACACTAGAGATTCATGTTAGTTAGGTATGGATTTTTTGTTGTATGTCCTTTACACGGGCCAATTAAAATTTAATAATTTTTTAAATTGAATTTTATTTTTACATCAAATTTAACTTTAATTTATATGCGTGGGAATTTTTGTTGTTTTATGTGTTTTAAATATTCTTTTAGTTATACAAACAAACACATTACTGTATGAGGTACTAGATTTATAAATTCTAGAATTATTTAATTAATATATGTTGTTTATAATTTGTATTAAACATTTTCCAATTTTTTTTTTATGATTAATTTATTGTACATGAAATAAATGACATAGATAAATAATGGTGTGATTGAATATTGTGAAAAAAACTCAAATCTACACGGTTACTATATAATATAATCCTTATATTTTAATCTATAATTAGAAACAGCCATCAGTTAATTTATTTTATTTATTTTTATTAAAACTATGGTATTTACATGTAATTTCTTGTTTTGATTTGTTGGTAAGGTATAGCATTAATATTGAAGGTATTTCATATGATATTAATTAAAGTTGAGTTAGAAAATAAATTGTTATGATTTTGTCTGATTTTATTAACAACTAATGAAAGTATTTTTCTTTTAAAATATTAAAGGAGACAAATTAAAAAAATATATAGAAATTACTTACCAAATCAGAAAATATTTAAATTAACTTTAAAAAATATTTAAAATAGTTTTTAAAAGGTAACGATATATTATGTATGTTAGCATACGCTTGTTTTGATTTTGTTTCAAGTATAGGGTTTCCAAATAAGGACGGGCCGATTTGGCAGCCTGATGTGATCATGTTTAAATGGGCGTCTATGAAATCGATTATGGCGGGTTTACACATGCATGAATTTACTGGCGCCAGTAGCTAATTTCCCGCCAGTACTAAATTACTTGCATGTGTAAACTTCTACTGGCGCGCCAGTATATCCATGCATGCATGAAAATTTGTTAGGTTTTTCACTGAACTCACACATGCATGGAATTTTTACAAGGAGATTTCCATTAGGTGTGTAAACCTTCACTAGCGTGAATTTGGTACTGGCGCGGGTACTGGCACTAGTAAATCCATGCATGTGTAAACCCGCCATTATTCCATTGACGTACTATGGACGTCAATCATACAAACGGAGATGTTCCAGCTAAAAGCGGACTAAAACCGCCATCATCTAGTAGTGTTCAATACGTGTACTAATTTCGCCATAAAATTTAAATGAAAACGATGACATATTCATATGTAAGTAAATCAATAACATGTGGAGTGGATTTGTTATGTAAAATAAAAGTAGTTTGATAACAATTTCCACCAAATATATCATAATTAAACAATTAATTAAAACAAACATAGCACTGCTACGCAGATTCCCTGCTAGTAGTTACTGGCGCCCCTAGTTATGTTGGAACATGCGTGAAGTTGGCTTCTGGCGGTCCATATCTTATACGTCAATGGGCTATTCATTATTAAGTCACTATGCGAAATAACATAATTGAGCAGAAATTGCCCCAGCATGGTCGCCACATTGAGCCTTTCATATTGGGACAATATTTTGAGCTTACAACCAAGACGCGTAAATCATGTACGTATATCCTAAAAGTCGACATTTTAAAATCTGCTGTTAATTATTCATTTACTTATGCCAATTTTTCATCATGAAACAGCGCTTACAACTTTATATATTTGTGAAAATTATATTCAGTAATGTATTTTGTTTTTTCCGTAAAATTTCTACCATTGTCATTTGTAGTATAATAGTAACTGTCGCACTTAACAATTTCTGCCAGCCATACAAAGAAAAAAGTTTTCAAAATTAATTTGGTTTTGGAGACGTATCGTGATTGTGACAGTCTGTGGTGTCAATGTTGTCATAGCCGTCTGTTGTTTATTATTCAGTCACTGGAGCCAATAGGAAATTGATTGAAAAAAAATCGCTTATTTTTCTGACTATCAACGCCATGCATAAAGTTGTTTGTGTGTAAACTTTCGTCGCTTTCCTGATTATGTCATCCTTAAAGTTATGCTTTTGACATTTGCTGTGCGAACGAGAAAGAAGTATTATGGTTGTTACCTAAAACCAAAATCCACAATGTCCGTCACAGTTTATCAACATATATCGTACCGTCCTTATTACAAAACCCTTTAAATTGTAAGAAGAACCTATGGACTTCTTTAAATTTTCTGACACTTGTATGTTTAATATATTTTCTCCATAAAATTTCTACCATTGTCAATAATGTAAATTTCACACGGTAAGAATTCATAAATTCTGACAACAATTACCTATACCTAATTAAATAGGTTTCAAATTTATTTGTTTTCGAATACGCATCCGGATTGAGATTCAAAACAAAAGCTCAAATTGTCGCCTACTTTACAATTAAGCAACGGCTGTTGAAATTATAAAAAATGTTTTTTGGTGATGAAATTTATAGAACGACACCTTCTTTCTATTTAATAATTCGAAAAATCGTAAGCACCATAATTAAGAAGAAAATACACATGAAATTTGAAGTCTGTTTGATCTTAAAAGTTTTAAATAAAGAAACAAACTCAATTCAAATCAATCAAGAATTTATTTTTGTTGCATACTTTGCGGGAAAAATTTACCAACGTATGTACGAAATATAAAATCTGAGAAAAATTTTCTTAAACACCAGGCGAACATGCAGAAGCAATAGGTATAAATACACTTTTATGCAAAAAGCGCTTTAATCGAATCTGCACTAACTAGACACACTGATGTAAACAAGTTAGCCATAGATTAGCTCCGCCTTCAACGAACGGATCTTTATCATAAAAACGCAGGGATGCACAACCATTTTTATTTCTTGTATTTTTTTTATCCTTTTCGATGATTTTTGTAAATGTTTAGGGCTAATGTATCCAGTGGCTAATTAATTATGACACTAGTATGGTGAATATAAACTTAAAAAATATAGCCTGCTCCAGAGCAGTAGAAAATTTGCAATGCTTATGCTACGTTTCCACCAAAAATAAAACCCTGATTTGAGAGAAGAAGATTAATTAACGTTTCCAGTGGTCACAAAGATTTACAAAGTGATAAACTTGACAAAAGGTTTTACAACTTCAAAACACACCAACATTTCGTTCAGAAATTTTATTTTTATTAACTAAAAAATGCACTTATTTCACAAAAATTACTAATAAGCTATAAAATTTCGTCGAAATAATGCAATCAAATTATTTTTTCGAACGAGTCTCGCACTATTTGATTTTTTTTTTGGAAACATTTAAAATCTAATCAAGTTTTTGAATAAAAATATTAATTAATCATCTTGTTGTTGTTGAGTTTTATCATATTCTTTTCCAATGGGAAACAAATTGGAACAAGAAAATACGCTTTAAATGCAATACATTGTACATAACATGGAAGTAGGTATATTGGTGCTTGTCGCAAAAAGAATTATTAAAAATGCAAATATAATAAAGCGATTACAGTGAAATGTTTACTTTTCAGTTTTCAGAAGATGAATTTATGTGTTAATGCTATAAAATTCGGTGTGTTTCGTTATTGTGTTGACCAATTTGAATTGAGAAGCTTTTGTTTACGCACTTTTAAGTAATTCATTACGATGAAAATGTATATTACTGATTAGTTGAAAACAGATGATTAATATTAGCAATTACACAAAAATATAATGTTTTCATGTATATTGTATGTTTTTTTTTTAATTTAGAAGGGTTGCTCGCAAACACAATTGCATGCAAACAATATTATGCGAATCCGAATGGTTTTGACATCTACTTTCGAGTTAGGTAGTGACAAATTTGCGAAAGGAAATTTTTTTCATTCGACTTTCGTTTATTAGAGCGTTCTTATAGAATTACAGAGTTCCGATTTCGCGAGTTCGAATATTTTAGTTGTAGAATCGAGTTACATAGTTGAGCCTCTGATATTAACGAACAATTAGTAAAATTAACCAATTGTACTTTTTTTACATTCCTATTCATAAACAAATTTGAAATTTTTATTTTGGAAGTTCAGCTGCCAAACCAATGTTTTGTACCGCGTTAAAACTACCCATAATTTTAATCATCTTACAGAGTAGTTCTCTTTTTTTTCTTAAGCAATCCATAATTTTTAATAGCTACAATCATGTAATTATAAATCATTTATAAATTGGTTTTTGAAATTTCAATTTTGCGTTTCTTAAACTTAGTTTTTTTTTTATAAATTGACCTCAATCTTATACATTTGTCCTTAGCAAAGTAATAAAGGGAAAATTTTCTATTTTTGTAGAGAAATTAAATAATCAAGCTGACGTGTCAAAAAATCCCATTTATTCCAGTTTCTGAAAAGCTAAAATATATTTTAACCTCCACTCAACCATCAAAAAATAGCCATAAGAATAAAAATTAGCGGCGTTACAACTTTATATCTATTGCACCAACGTTGTGGATTATTTTTTTTACGCAAAATAATATATCAACACTGGATTTTTACTCACCACTAGTGGGATATTTCATTAGAGGAAAATGTATCATCAAACAAACTTAAGTACGATTTTGTATTTTGACACAACTAAGCAGCAATATTTTAAAACCTTAAAATTAATCGAAAAGGAAAAAAAAATACAAGAAATAAAAATAGTTGTGCACCCCTGCATTGTCAAGCTAAAGATCCGTTAGTTGAAGGCGGAGTCAGTTCTTCTGTGACTGTGGTTTTAATCAGGTTAAATTGTAGTATGGTACAGATAAGTGTGACTGTGTTAGTGTGGATTAAAATTTAGCAAAGCGCTCTTTTGCATGAAAGTGTATACCTATTGCTTCTGCATGGTCGCCTGGTGTTTAACAAAAAATTTCTTAGATTTTATATTTTGTACTTTGTTGCATTGTTCCCCCAAAGTATGCAACAAAAATAAATTCTTGATTTATTTGAATTTTAAAGTTTTTATCGTGATATCAAGCTAATGCTACATTATGTGTCATTTATGCAATTATTTTTTTTTTTTAATTTTCAATCCTTGCATTCTTCATCTATTTAAAGAAAAAAACTTTTAATGGCAAATAGACTGCTGCAATAGGTAAGGAGGTAAAACACTAAAAAGTTGGTTCTGAAATCTTATGTCTGTCATGATTACGCGGTATATTGCCAATAAATGGTTGAATAGATTTTCTTAAAATTTGTGAGGTGAAGTTTTGAAGAAGGAAATACGGAATATCTTCATTATTCGTTCAGTGGATTGTAGTGCCCCGTGGCGTAGTGGTTTGTGTGTCGGACTACCATGCCGGAGGTCTGTGGCCCGATAAGGGAATACGAAGCGAGTTGTTTTCAATTTGATATCTCATTTTCGACTCGCCTCACTTTGTTTAATTATTGAATACGAAGCGAATCCTTCCAATCGTTCCACTCAATTGACAGCTACAGCATATTTTTTTAAGTTGAAATCATCGAGGCCGGGAGTAGGGGCAATTTTTTGTCATTTACTTCGAAATAAATTCAAAATATTATTAAAAAGACAAATGTATTGTGTTGTGTTGAATATTTGTTTAATTTTCTCCACTATTTATGAGAAAAGTAGCTTCAGTATTAGTTTTATTGACTCTTTCATGTTATCATTGTTGGATCCTGTCCTGTGTTGCTGTATTTGTTACCTACGCATTGTTTATGAAATAATTTAATGTTTATGTCTTTAGTTTTAGATCCAAAAAATATATATAACTCCTATTTTTGTTTAATTTAATGCAACAAAACATTAATCAAAAAACATTCTCCGTCAATACACTAATCCGCAAAAAAAAAAAGCTATCGAAAACATAAAACGAAAGAGACGAAAGCGAAATGCCAAACTACATTTTCGCCACCAAAAACGACTCGCTTCGTATTCCCTAATCGGCCAACTGGGTTCAAGTCCAGCTTCCAGCTTCGATAACATCTAATCTTTTTCTCAGGGGCACTGCCTCTTGCGAGGAAGTGACAAATCCTACAAGAGTATCATTGTCATGAAAAGTGCTTCTTACCTTAGTCGTTCGGATTCGACGTAAAATTGTAGGTCCCCTCCAATCATTTAAAACTAACAACGCACACAAAAGGATTGGTTGAGAGTTGTAAGTCACTAAGCCGTGGTTCTTCGGAGCTGTCAGTGCCACTAAATGTATGTATGTATGGATTGTTAACATATAAATCGAATAAAAAAAAAATAAAAAACCGCGTAAGCATCAACAAAATGCAATACAATTTCGCTAATAAACATGCGTGGCATCCTTTGCTCAAGTGAGCACTGAGCGGTACTAAAATTAATTGAAAATTTGGAAAATAATGAACTATCTATCCGCTACTTCTGATCTGATCCATACTATAGGGTTGATCAATCATTCCGCGATCAACACTAAAGATCGCTCTATTCTTTGTGTCAACTAATTCTTTATCTGTATATAGTCAACGCCATTTGACGCCATTTGCAAAACACTACGGCAAAGCTTTGGTTCAAAACTCATTGAACGAACGTAAACTTCAAAGCGCGGTTGCCATTCTCCCATATAGTATCAGATCACTTGATCAAAAATCTAATGAAACTGACGTTATTAGGGTTTTCAAAGATGAACTTGTTGTTAAGCAAACCTTTCACGGTCAGTCAAACGACATCATTCAGCAGGCAAACTAAAAAGCGTTTCGATTTTCCGTCAAACAAATGCAATTATACAGATTTGTTTTTACAAACACCATATTATAGATTGATGTCAAATGATTGCCCTTGTAAGGTTCGCTTTAAATGATGAAATGCATCAATCAGACCACATATTATTATGATTGACAATCAATAATTTTCAATCTGTTTCAGTGGTGTGTAAAAAGATCAATTTTATTGACAAACTTCAAACCATAAATTTGTGAGGTTATCGGGAATTTTTTTTATGACTAGGAAGCCATCTTTCTCATCAATTTGTTCTCAAAAAAAAAAAAAAAAAAACACACACTACCAAATATAATTAGCTACATGAAGAAAAACCAATTTAATTTCAATGACCTGACTTAACTAGCTTTCCTTAAAGTGTCTAATAATTAAATGCAATTGCTGGATAAGTTGACGACATAGAAACATTTTTCTGTTCAACAATTATGTAGGTACATCCTATAGTCTACCTACACAATATAATTTTGTACAATATATATGTTTTCTAAACAAAAAACATGTGTTCTTTATTTCCAAATATGTATGCAGAAACGATATCCAAATAAATTGAAACAACCAAATCGAAAACACAAAATAAAAACAGACCACAAGCACAAAATAAAATAAAAATAAATGAAAACACACATTTATTTACTTTTTAGAAAATATAATTGTTTGTATTTTTTTATTTAATTTTTTGTTTGATTATTTATCTACAGGTTTTTTTTTGTTATATTATTTAAAAAAAATAAACTTAAAATCTAAACATTGTCATAAGAAGAACAACACTAAAAAAAAATAATTCATAAGATAACTTAATTTTTAAGCAAATTAAAGTTAAAAAAAAAAAACTAAATTAAAATGCGATGATTTATTATTTATGAATATATAATGATTTTAATTTACATTAATATAATATTTAAAAGAAATTAAAATATATATTTATAAAAATATGTATGTTATGTTATTTGTCATGTTAAATTAAAATTTATTGATTTTATGATTATATATTTATTTTTAATATAATATATGTAAGTGGCCATTTATAATAAAAAATGTATTTTTAATAAAACATTAAATTTAATATAGAATATAGTAATTATTGGTTGTGTATGATGTTAGCTTTTTTGTTTCTTTTGTTTATACAGACTATTTACAAAAAAAAAAAAATTATATATATATATGTATAAGAATAACTTACACTATAAGCATTAAGACGAGAGCAGTGTACGATATTTTTAAATTGATAATTTAAAAAATATTTTTTGTGTATATAAGAAATTAAAATTAAAAACACATTTATTTATAATGGCTCTGTAAGAAACTTGCATCACTTAAAGATAGTATTTTATAAATTTTAAGTTTATGTGTGAAGTACTTTTTGAGAAGAATATCTTTATACAAATAAATGTTTTTTTTTATGTTTTACCAAAAAAAAAAAAATAAAAGAAGAAAATACAATAGAAGTGAAAAAATTCCCCAAACAGAGCACATGTAATGAGATCGATATGAAAGATTGATAAGAAGATTTGTTTTTTTATTATGATTATAATATTTATTTTGCAATCTATTAATTAAAACAAATATTTAATTTTCAAATTTGAAATGTTCTGTATATTAGCAAAATGTTATTTAAAATAAATATTTGTTATATTTAAAAAAAAAAAAGAATTCTGAGGCATTGCGTTATTTATATTGTTATTTTGAAAAAAAAAAATTTCAAATGGAAATAAACGGTTTGAGTTTTGTTTGCTTACATATCTGTTAATTTGTTTTTAAATTATGAATTATGATTATGAATACATCTAATTATATATATTTACATATAAGATACTGAGAATATATTATATTTATGCGAAGTGTACAATGAGAATGATGATTTGGTGAAGATTTAATTGTATTTCTATTTTGTTTTTTAACTTAAAACATTAAATTACATTCAGTTCTGATAATTTTTTTGTTGTCTATTTGTCTTTAAGAGAAAAATTGAAATAAAGAAAAAAAAAATAAACACTAAGAATTGAAATTTTGTACTATCTAAATATATAAGAGAAGGAAGAAAATATATATTTAATGCAATTTTGAAGCTCAAAAAAATTATTTAAAAAATTCAAATTTATTAAAAAAAAAACTTCTACCAACATTGTATTCTTTTTAACAAGAGTTATGAAAAATGTGTTTTTTTTTATTTAAGCTTTTAAATATTATCATTTAAGACACACTATATTTAGGTACAATTAATTTATTATTATTATGTTTAAGTGAAATTTTATGTTTATTTTATTTACTATATAAACATTTTTATACTCTGACAAATCTTTTAATTTCATCTCACTTTTATTTCAAAGAAAATGAAATGTTTGTTTTAATTTTCCCAACTTATAAATGAAATAATTGAAATTCAGTCTTAAAATTAAATTTTTTTTTATTGATTTTATTAATTTTTAAAATCTATAATTTTGAATTAAAATGTTTTTTTTTTTCAACATTACAAACTTTAGTTTTAATTTTTAAAAATTTATCAAATTTATTGATTTATTTGAAATTAATAAAAAAATATAATGTAAATGTAAATTTTGTTTACTTAAAAAATAATTTTTCACTGGGTTTAGTGTGTCCACTTTGTTTATTACGATTTTGACGTAATAATATACAATGTTTATTTATCTAATTTTAAAAATAAAGAAATTAAAAAATTGAAATTTAACTAAACAAAAAAAAAATCAATTTTAAAAGGAACCGTATTTCGAGCAATAATGTTTAAAATGTCGAATATATTTAGAAATAGTTTAAAGGGCATTAAAATAATAGAACAGTAACTTTTCTTTAGAACTAGATATTGGAAGGCAAGGAAATGATCCCTAAAATCTGAATTACGAAAAAAAAACAGTTTAACGGTCAATCTGACATCATAATAAGTACGTTTAAATAATGGCGGGTGGCAAAGCTATTCGTACCACTTCCTTCAGTTAGCAGATCCTTTGAGTTGTCGTAAATAGCACTAAAAATTATTATTTTCTTCAGCGACTAACTTGGAATGAGTATATTAAGAGTCAATTCGAGGATTTTTTTACGAAATATCTGAGACCAAGAAGATTTTTTTGGACATGGAAGTCACAAAGAAGTTAAAGAATATGAATGACAGAAACTAGATCCTTTTTTCTGCTGGCGAAAGATGAAGACTGACAAGACAAGGCATTGAATGGAAGCCATTTGAAATATATGATGATACAATATGTCTCCTAGCAAGTAAAATCAGTGGTTTCAACAGAATGTGTGACTGCAGATGACAGGACATTCAATCGCTTTAAGAATTAACTAAAAAATGACAAACATAATTCCCACAGGCTGCTCCACACATCATATAACACACTTATTAAATTGAAGCTAGTAATAAAGATTCTGGACGTTCAAAACAGAATTAGTTCCTTCGGTACTCTATTTCCTATTCGAAAAGCTAATCGAATCTTTAGTATTAAGTACATATATTCTTCTTCTTGATATGCTTGGAAGTCTCGACTTGCTTACTATTGTCAAGCGATTCTTTGTCACATCTTAAAGATTCGTTGGCCACAAACGATATTGTGTCCCAGGAGCAGTTAAGACTCAAGATCTTTGAATGGAATCTTCAAGCCGAGTCGAAGGACCAATACCAACGTGGAAATCAAAAGCTTTAGTGGAAGTAGACTCTGAGAGAAAAACGCCAACATTGATTGATGATGATGATGATGATGCTGCTAATGATGATGATGATGATGATGATGATAATGATGATGATGATGGTGATGATGATGATGATGATGATGATGATGATGATGATGATGATGATGATAATGATGATGATGGTGATGATGATGATGATGATGATGATGATGATGATGATGATGATGATGATGATGAT
The DNA here is from genome assembly GCA_951217065.1 of Baccha elongata. Taxonomy (NCBI): domain Eukaryota; kingdom Metazoa; phylum Arthropoda; class Insecta; order Diptera; family Syrphidae; genus Baccha; species Baccha elongata. The sequence continues at coordinate 171,616,202 of OX578272.1, forward strand.
GATGATGATGATGATGATGATGATGATGATGATGATGATGATGATGATGATGATGATGATGATGATGATGATGATGATGATGATGATGATGATGATGATGATGATGATGATGATGATGATGATGATGATGATGATGATGATGATGATGATGATGATGATGATCATAATCATGATGGATAAGATGAACTAGAAATTATCATATGAATATGAAAAGCTATCTTATGATCTCGGTTGAGATTAGAACTCTCAAACCGATATTTCAGTTTCTTTCGAGACGAAATTCAATCTGGATTTGACTTTAATGAAAATATTTAATCCTTCTATAGATTAACCTACTCAAGATTTATTTGTTTCTTTATGAGTTGAGCAGAATTCAAAGACCATTTAGTCTAAGGTCTTAACATAGCAACAGCTGTGTCGAAATGAGTAACTTCATTATGTAAAAACTCAACGAACTATTTTTACAATCTTCAACATCTTTTCGGAATAGCTTATTTCAATTTTACAAAGAGGACACGTGACTATGATTATAAGGTAACTAACTATGTCCTGGACTGCCTGAAGACACCTCTCGTTTTCATAATACAAATGAGCTGATTTGATTTTAGATACAGATTTTCTATATTTCTTTGAAATGCACTAACAAGTCTATTAATAGAGTGAACATTTGTAAATGTCTCCACACGACATTCTATAATATTCTTACCACACAAATCTGGTAAATATAATAAAATAAATTGTGTCAAATTATGGGGAAAGACTTCAGTAACAAATACAAACATACCATACTTAAATAATTATACAAGGAAATAAGAAAGTTTAGAATAGTAGTTAACTTTTCTACTTATTTTAAATTTAAAATTTTCATAAACGAATAAAGAAGATACAAATCTTGGCAATAGGTGATATTCGTAAACGTCATTTGCGTGAAAAATGCTTTTAATATACGTTTTTTAACATGAAATTCAAATCCAATAGATAAGTTTAAGATATTTTCGGATATGAACATCATTTGGCGTTTGAGCTTTTATAACATTTAAGATACAAATGACGTCATAGAAAACTTCTCAGCTGATTCTAAGACGTTTTTTTGAAAACAAACATAAATTGATTTTGTATTTTAAAAACATTTTAGATGCAAAGGACGTTATAGAGAACTTTTCAATCATTATAATAAAGAAAAATTGATGTACTAAAAGTTCCTTTTAAATCTAAAAAAATACATAATTTACTAGAAAAGATTAAATTCTTAAAACCTCTTAAATTGTAAGTAATATTCGTTCAATGGTGTTTTTTAATAAGACAAATTATTAAGAAAAAAAACACAAATTCATTTTCGAAATTATGCTTTTAAGTGACATCTTTTATTTGTTGTTATTTTTTTTATGATTCCGTGAACACAGTCTTATTACAAAAAAATATTTTCTGTTTAAGTCGAGTTTTACAAAATATGTTTGTAGAGAAATTTCAACAAATCAGTTTTCAGAGAGAGAGAGAAAACTTAATATTGTTTTACAAATCAAATAATAAAATTAACATAAGAGAAATTATAAAATTTAAATAATTCGCATGTTTTGTCTTCCTTTTTTTTTTTGTTAAACTTATGATATTATATATTTATCATTTTAAATCATTTTTTTTACTAAAAAAAAACTAAATTGAAATCAGTCCATGTTTAAGTATTATTTTTTTTCTTTTTCAAATTATATAGCATATTTTTTTTTTAATAAAATATTTTAATTGAAAATTAGTTTCCTTCCAAAAAAAATCTTATTTTTTTTAAATTGTCTTATTTTTAAATCTTTTCTTGTTGTTTTATTATTTAAAAGTTAAAAGTGTGTTACTAATTATTATACTGACACCTCACAATAACGATGAATTAACTTGTTAAATTTTGTATCTTTCACTATAACTACATTATACACTTTTATAGTTTTAATTTTGTTTTGTAAAAGAAATAGTTTTTTTTTTTATTTATAATAATTTGTTTCAATTAGAAAAAAAAAACAAATAATTTTATATAATATAGTTAGGACATTATAATGTTATTAAAAGTTTGTTAAGAGTTTGTTTGTTTTTTTTTATACAAAGACCACGACATATATAATATATATTTTTTGTTTTCGGTTTTTTTTACTTTTATTTTAATATTGAACATTACTTGTATCCTTTAAAAATTATGTTTTTATTTTTAAACAAATTAATTAAATTGTATTTTGTTTTTTTTTTTTTTTTGTTTCTTGAGGTAAATTTGGCAAACAAATTACGATGATCGATCGAGGGTGTGTGTGTTGTTGTGCTTTTGTGTTTCCATTTAGCGGTAAGTTTCTTTTTTAATAACTTAACATCTTGTTTTAGAGACTAGTGTGTTGTGAGTAGTAGTTTTTTTTTCTCTTTCGATACCATGGTGGAATGATTTTTAAATTAATTTTTTTGTTTTATATTAAAAGTTGTCCAATGAATTTGTTTTTTTGTTTTATATTTTAGGATATTTATCATTTTGATAAAAAAAAATTAATTTTTTTATGTTTTAAGATTAAGAATTAAAATAATATTTTATTTTGGCAGAAAGTAATCTATTTTAGGCAGCTATCGCCTCATTTTGCCGTCATTCCCATTGGTGTGGCGATGGAGGCAGTTCTGAAGGATGGGCGACGGTGGAACTGTTATAGAATAGAATGAAATAAAGAAAAAAAAAAAAGAAAATAGTTAGAGCTAAAAAATAAATTCAGATTTATATATATATTTCTGTATAAATAATAATAATTTCTTTACTATTTTTATAAAATTTTAAATAAATTGAAAAGCACAAACAACAAAATTAACATTTAATCTATAACCGACCAACTTAATTTATATATACATGCACTACAATACTACGAACCTTTATTTAAAAAAAAAAATGATTTTAGTATAAATTAATATAAATAAATATGAAACACTTTTATATTATAAATATTTTGATTTTAATTAATTACTGCAATTTACATTTAAATCAGGAATTTTGGATTTTAAAAATAATTTTTCAAATTGTAAAGAGTATTCATGTTCCAATTTCTTCAAACACTTTAAAATATTGATTAAGTTGTTAAATCTTCAAATGGCATTTTTCAACTGCACCAACTAATTTTAGTTTTAAAAGGGCCAAATAAACTAAAGTCCCATTTTATTCCAAATAAATTTTAAAGGCGACTTAAAAATGAAAGACAAAGAGAACGTTGAAATTGTTCGATTGATATGCTCTCCCCTTGTTTACTTTAATGAAAGAGACTTAAGTGTGGTGAATACAAATCTGAAGTTTGCACCAATTTTCCTCATTTTTAAAAATTCACCTCCTAATGTTGGTGCAACACATTTTAAGTTAAAATACCAATTAATTTTATTTCTTTGTTAACTAAAATGCTTTTAAGTAACTATTTTCAGACTTTGAGTTGCAGCAGGTCAGGTCAGTTTCGAAAACAGGATTTTTAATTTTCACAATTCTAGCAGAAATGTTTTCCTTGGTGATTTGATGTCTAGTGTGGTAGAATGAATACACAGAAAAAGTATCAACAGAAAAATATATTCCCGATTGTTCTACCTGAATAGGAAGTGTAGAAAAACTTGCTCAGTAAACAACAGAGAATCAGAACTGTCGAGAACAGTAAATGCTTTTAAACTCTTTTGTCAAATTTTTGTGACCAATTTTGTGACCAAGTGTACGTCGTCCATTTGAGAGGGCTTTCGATAGTTCTCTGGAGAGTATTGTTAGTTTGGCCGTACAATATTACCCACAAGGGGTAATATTGTACGATGTCATGTTTACTAGCGAAAAGTCAAGTGGACCCACTCATAAGTTGATTTGTGTCTTCTGATGTTGACAATTTCGTCATCTTGACCCTCAGTTAGTAACTAGCATAATATAAATTGTGTTGGAATTCTTCAAACTGATCTCCGATAGTCATGTGTCGACTTGTGAGTGACTATCAAAAAGTTTAAATATCATCAGAAAAAAGGAATTTCTCCGCGAGCTACTCCCGGGACTGTATCTACTTTACTCTTGCGAGTTTGCTCTCGAGACCATCTTGATCCTACTTTCAATTGGATCACCTCACTTTTGTTGAATCTTGACATGTGCATTATACCGTCATCTTCGTCAACTAGTTTAATACCTGACTGTCCCACAAACGGCCAATAAAGAAAAAATTGATGAAGTGTAATTCGGTTTTTCCTATTTCATCGAAATGTATTAATTTGTTGATTTTATTTTTCAAATATGAATTTCACGAGGTTGTCATTATAAATTTCAACAACAAAGTATCTACCGTACTTTTCAAAATGACGAATTGCAACAACAATGAAAAAGGTAGTTTTTGAAAAGGTGGATTTTGACAATTAGAGAACTGAGTGTCAAAAGCTGCATTCCGCATCACTGCAACATTTTTCTGTCTGCTGATTTTTAAAAAATTAAATTCGAGTATCGAATCAAGTTTTGGTGCCTTTTATATTGATGCTTTGGTAAAAGTTTCTTCATAGAGTTGGTTTTTAACACGACGTTTGCGAAATATTTGACATATCAGCTATGTTCTAAAAATCGAGTGAATTGCACAAGAAGGATTGGAAATCACTATAAAAAATCGACAAAATTGAATTGCCGAAATTTTTTCATTTCAATTTTTATCAACTTCGAAAAACATAAAATCGAAATCGATAGCAGTGAATTGTAGAACACAAAATTTGATTTTCGATCGATTTGTGAAATGTGAATAATAATTTTTAAACTAGCTCAGCAAAGCCAATGAAAAGTCTTATTCACAGTAATTTTCACTTTCAATTTTTGGTCTAGGCTAATTCACTGTGCATAATTCACTGCATGGACAATTCACTGTATGGACAATTCACTGTGCACAATTTACTGTGGAACACAATTCACTGTGGCGACAATAATTCACTGTACACAATCCACTGTGTACAATAATCTGTTGGGAAATTCACTGTGAAGGACATTCACTGTGTGCATTGCACTGTGAAATGCACTCAGTGAATTGTCCATCACAGTGAATTGTTGTGCACAGTGAATTAGCCGGCTTCGTTCAATTTTAGTCTTAGAGCCGAGAGGAAATTTTGGGCATATGTATGTTGAGGTATTAGCGTCGTGATATCGAATCCTGCCATCTGGTAGGGTTTTTTGAGTGCCGGAGCGGGGGGTGAGGGGTTGAAAACTGTGGTTTTGCCTGTCGGGGTCGGAGGTATAACCAATTATATGCACATGCAAGCTATATAGAATGGCGCTGTGATTTGGAATTTCGGGGTCACAGACGTTTTGAGTGGTGTCTTCACCTTGCCAGACGCCTCCAAAAAGGGGCGAAAAATCCATTTTGGATGCCGGAGGTATAACCATTAAATCATATATCAAAAAATCAGGTAAACTCTCCTGATTACGAATATATACGTGCCAGACGATTTAAGTGGTGCCCCAATTAGCCAGACGCCCTTAAAGGACAAATAGGGCAACCACTGTTTTAGTTTTTAATTTTGAATATAACCAAACAAATGATACACCAAAGTAACAGGTAAACTCTCCCCATTACGAATATATATGTGCCAGACAATTTAAGAGTTGCCCCACATAGCCAGATGCCCCCAAAGGACACATAGTGCAACCACTGTTTTTTTTATTCTAAGAAAATATTATATTTCTTTTAATTTTTAAACAACAATTGTATCTTTTTTTTTTCAACCAAAATTAATAATATTTTATTCAATTTTATAAAACAGAATAAATAGTTCTGTGATATAACTTAAAATTGTCCGCTTCAAATATTTAATTATTTTTTTAAATATATTGTATATTAAGTTATGAAGCTGAATTATTTATTCTGTTTTAAATTGAATAAAATATTATCAATTTTGATTGAAAAAAAGAGATACAATTGTTGTTTGAAAATTCAAAGAAATATAATATTTTCCTTGAATAAAAAAAAAACAGTGGTTGCACCTATATATTCGTAATGGGGAGAGTTTACCTGTTATTATGGTGTATCTTTTGTTTGATTATACTTAAAAAGAACAGCAATTGGCTTATGTGCTCTTTGGTGGCGTTTGGCTACGGGGGGCATCACTTAAATCGTCTGGCACCTATATATTCGTAATGGGGAGAGTTTACTTGTTACTTTCGTGTATCACACTAACCACTACGACACGGGGAACTACTTATTATACATATATATTATATTATATTATGATACGTATTTAATTTTTTCATTTAAAGAAAACCCTAAAAGTTAGTAATACCACCATCACCATTATCTTTAACCAAAAGATAAATTTATGTTTTACATATTTTGTTTGTGCCCTAAAAAAACTCAAATATTTACAACTGTTAGTTAAATTAATAAAAAATATTTAATTAAACACACACTAACCTTATATAGAAAATTGTTTGTAATTCATTTCTTATATAATATTATGATTTATTATAAAATGGCACATCAATTTATAAATTCGATTTTGGTTCAAGCTGTTTTGTAAGTATAATTGTTAACTTTGCAACCATAACCATTGTTAGTTTCTTATTTTAAGCAGCAAATAAGAAAACAATAGGTTTTAAAACAATTTGCAGTGTTGCCTTCTTAATTGAATGAGATGAGAGTGTTTTTCTTAACCCAAAGCATGATTTTTTTGTGCTACAAGCAGTTTCAGCAGAAGTAGAAGAATTTTTAAAACATTTAACAGTTTTCAGTAATTTTCTGCAAAAAATATTTGTAATAGAAATTAAAAAAAAAAAAAAAAAATACATAATTAGACAATTTTGAACATAATTTTTTGTTTTGTTTTTGATGAAGAGACGTGTTTATTGAATGTTTAATGCAAAAAACTGTTATACATGTTCATGATTGCATGGGATATTCGTTTTCTTATTTAAACATTAAAATTGTATTTTTTTGCAGATAATTTATTTAAATATTATTTCTTAAATTGTGATTTCTAAATTTTTATTTAATTATAAGCTTTGTTAGTCTTACAAATAAAAACAAAAAAAAAACATTGAAACGTCAAAAATACTAATTTCAAAACAAAACAAACAGCACACCAAAAACCAAAAAAAAAACATTAAATAACAATAAAAGTATCAAAACTACAACAAACATTTTGTATACTAAAAATAATAAAAGGCAAACAAATTTTTGACATTAAACAATCAATAACCATGGAAAGAAACAAAAAATGGAAAATTAAAATTAAAAGAAATGTTTTTTTTTTAAGTTTAAATGTTGTTTTATTTAAGTTTTGGAGATATCTACTAAAAATCACTGCTGCTTTTTCCTGGTATTTTTTTTTTTATTTCATTTTGGGGGCAACACAAAAGTGCGACAAAAAAACAATCCAAATTATATTTTTTTAATGTAATTTTTAGTACATTTTGTTGGTATTGGGGGAAAAAATTAAATAAAACTATTTTGTTTTTTTTTTACCGTCCGATTTAAATATGTTGTTAGTTAAATTTTATATATACAATAATAAATTATTAGGATTTAAAATTTAGAAAAGGGAAACCAAACAAATATTTTTTAATGTGCTATTGGAATATACAAATAATTGTGAGAAACAATAATAAAATATAAACTATGAGTTACGATGGAAAAATAATGATTTTAAAACAAGAAAATACATTGTTGGCAAGTCTGCTATTGATTGTTTAAAACAGATGGCGCAAAATATACCACCCTAAGAAGATGCTATAATTTTTGCAAATGGCGGCAAATGACAATTTGGAAATGGCGACCAATGTTAGTTTTGTTCTGAATGAAAAAAAAGAGAGAAAGTGTAACTTAAAAGCTTTAACTTTCAATTTCGCGGAAATTATGTGACAATTTTAAAGGTTTTCGGTATTTCTCAGTTATTTCACGGTCGTTTTAAGCGAACTGATTTCAAACACAAAAAGACATTTAGTCACTTATTTCGAAGAACGAGAACAAAACGTGAGTGAAGAAGCGCTTAAGTGTCTTTCTGATGCAAGCATAGTCAATATTGCTGAATATGGCGCGATACAGAACCATGATCAATACATTTTTACAAATTGATGAATTGGGATTAGACAATGCAACCGCAGTCACAGCACACTCGATGATAGACATTTCAAAACAAGTATTTCCGAGTTGCCTAATGTCTCGTTTTGGTGATTTGAACTGGTCGAAAAGGTCACCGATTGCCAAACTACTTTATTTGGGGATTTTGAAGTTTAAGGTCTATAAGAATTCGGTTAATAGCCAATTCGCTTTTAATAGCCAATATGTAATGTATACTTATTTCCAAAATCGATTTGCTTTCCTATACTGCCCAGTTAAAAAAAACAACTACTGTTATTATTATCGAAACTTCTGGAATTCGATTGGTAAAAATTGAAAGAAGAACCGAAACGACCTGGAATTACCTGGCATTTAAATGAAAAATGAAGGTATAATTTTCCAATCGCTCGAATAACTCGAAAGTGATTGAATCATTACGATCCACCGGGCTTTTCGATCTACCGAGCTTTTACTGCTAGCAAAAATAAGCGTTGTTAATAAACGTCACTTTCTTAAAAAAAATTTTTTGGTTTTGGCATCAATCGTGATTACTGACTGACTATACCATTCTTATTTTTCGCTTTCGGACTTGGCTATGTAAAACTTGAGGATTATACTCTTTACAGACAAAAGAAAGGTTGTTAACTTTAGCAGTAGCGATAAACGAGTAATAATGTGGACAAAAAATAATTGTTTGTTTTGTTTGCTCACTATATTTTAACTTATCCGCCACCCATCTACTTGGCAAATTAGCATTTATATGTATTTATGTATATTATTTTAGGATATAATATAATGTTTCACTACCATTCGCATTAAAGCACACTGATTCGCAACTCGAGTTCCGAATCAGTATTTCTATAAAACTTCGCAAATGGATAAGCACAGCCAATCGCCACAACCTCACAGTGAGTGCTTCGAAAATACTTTTTTCGTTTTCAAAAATTAATTAAGATAACGCTAGAATTGAGTTAAAAGAAAAAGCTTGGATTGACTCAAATAAAGATAGAAGGAGAAAGATGAAAAAAATAATTGAAAGTACAGAGTAGGAAGACACGAGGAACCCTCGACTTCCGGTTCAGTTGAAGTTCTTAAAATTCAAAATTCCCTTCCTCGCAAGAGGCAGTGCCCCTGAAAAAACATTAGGTGTACTCGGTGCTTGAACCCAGACCTCTGGTCTGACAGTCCGACATACTAACCACTGACCTGAAAGAACTAAAACCAAACGTTTTTTTAAGGTATTTGACCTGGAAAGAGGATGACCCCGTGTAAAGAGACTAATTCCGTAAACTGAAGACGGTGAAATATGGAGAGAGCTTCGCTGAAAATTATATAGCAACATTAAAAACGGAGAAGAAGATGCTATAACCAAATAAACATTAAAATGTAGAAGATGCTAAAATCGAAATGGAAGATGTTTGTCTAGACTTGATTTAACGACTTCCTATAACTTCGATTTATGAAAAAAATAAATTCTTTCGAATTTCTTCTTCATGTGCAGAAGACGAATTTCTGATACGTGTGAAGCCACCATAAGTTAGCAATTCTTTTGATTCGCTTGCGGTTATTCCCATAAAATGTCGGTTATAAATAAGATGTCATTGAAAAGAGTGTTGCCAATCCAAAAAAGCAAACCCCACACAAACTTTCTTTCTGATTAAAAATTAAAAAAATATATATTATTTTTTTATAATTAATTAAGTATGGATATAATTTTTACAATAATATGTAAATATATAAAGCTTTGAAATAAAATAAACACAAATGTTATTTAAATTGTATAGACATATAAAACAAAATATTATATTTTATATTTATTTTTATATTACATGCACACATTGTATTTGATTATTATTATTATTATTTTATTATTTAACACCAAATTTAGTGTGAGTGTGAGGAAATTGGGTAAATTATTATTATTATTGTTGTTGTTTGTGCTTTATTTTTTCATTTTATTTCATTAAATTTTTACTATTTATAAAAAAAATTAAAGTTAAAAACTGGCCACAATAAAAAAAAAATAATAATAAATATAATAAAAATAGTAAAATACATTTATTTACAATAGTAAAAGCAATATTATATGTCTACACACCTATTTTTTTAATTTGAATGCCCGTTGCGCGTGGATGAAATAATTTATTTATTTTATTTATGTGATGTCTTGATTGTGAGAGAGTAGGTAATTTATTTTCAATATTTTTTTTTATTTATTTAAACTTAGACTCAACTTGACTGTTGATAATCGTTTTGGTAGGAATTTGCAATTTAAAGATGGCAGCAGGACATTTATATTCATATATTGGATATTATGTTTAAATATATTGTGCAGTATAAAATTGATTATTTTCTTTTTTTTTTTGATATTAATATATATATTTTTATAATATACGTTGACTATAGACATTCATGTATATATATATATTTTTTTTTTTTTTTGATTTTTTAATTAATATTTCAGCATCAACATCAACAGCAGCAGTGGTACTAGTAGATTATCTCATTGGCTATTTAAGTTGTAATATATATGTATTTTTTTAATAAACATTTTTTTTTTAATTTATAAGAAGAAAATTTTAATTTAAATTGAAAATAAAAAAAAAACATTACAAAATGGAAAATATTACGTTTATAAAAGAATGACCAATTTTTTGCAAGAATAACACAGCACATAAGAATTTTTAATATTTTTTTTTTTGAAGAAATAAATAAATAAAATAGTTATATAGATAGAGAAGAAGTATAGATAATTGTTAACAGGAATAAAAGAGTAGAAAGAAAATATAAACTGTAGGTATAAAAAAGAGTGTCGAATCATAGTTTTGAATAAAAAATGTAACTTACCTTGCAAAACTTTTGAATGCAGCACTTTGAGGATTAATACAAAGTGGAACACGTCCGGTTTGTAGTTGCTCCGCTATGAATTTGTGCATTTCCTCTGCAAAAGGGAATTTAAAAAAAAAAGTTAAATACAAAATATACAACTTATAAAGTGAATTAAAATAAAATTGTTTACAAAGCTTTCGTGTGATATTTTATTTATAATATTGAACGTAGAAAGTAAAAAAAAATGATTTCATTGCTTTGACACATTGATTTTTTTATGACACTCAGATTTGTACTTTTTTTTTATGCTTCAAGGTGGAATTTATTTTCAGGGTTATACTTGTATCTATTGAATAATGCGAAACATTTTATCACTTTATTCCTGCAAATACATACCTTCATTGTCGATGACAGAATATAAATCTGTCTGCATTGAACATCAAAAAATTGTATGGTTATAAAAAAGGAGGAACAGGACATTATAAAGTTCAATTCTTGTCACAGGTGACTTGTAAAGTGCTACAATTTAATAAGAATCATTCTTATTAAATTGTAGCACAGGGAGATTTTGCATAATCTTTTTGAATTGAAATTAATAAAAAAATAAAATTATATCAAATAAAAAATAAATCTATTTGTGATAAAACATAAAAAAGGTGTCGGGTGGGGGGAGAGTGAAGAATTATAAGGTCATAAAAAACTATAGATTTTATAGTGTTTTATTATTTTATGTGCTTAGGTGAGTGGAATTTAAAGAGACAAGAAAATGTGGTGTTTTTGGAAAGAGTTCAGGTAATAGTCACTTAAAACTCCGTGCACTTATCATTACTGTTCTTTATGGTCCTTAAAAGATAAAAAAGTTTTTAAAATCTTTAGTGAATATAGATGTTATGAGGGTGAGAAAAAAGTTTAAATTGGAAACTTGGAAACAATTACTAAATGTTTTTGTGTACAAATTCGTTAAAGAAGTTTAAACAGACTTTATTTGCCCTAAAAATGTTTTTCATAAAGCAATAGAAAAAAGCCATATTTGGATTTTTTTGAAGAGTAATGGTACTCCTCAACCATGGCTTAACAGATTACATAAATAAAAAATATAATTCGTTAACAAAGAAAAATTTTATTATCTTTCTACAATAGTAAATAAAATAAGATATTTTTCAAACAGTTCTTTCAGGCCCGTTTGATCATACTCGACATAAGGCCTTCAATGCAACTTAGTTAAGTTTCACTTAACGGTTTGCACGAACTTCAAAGTTAATCATAAATCAATTTAGGTTGAACTTAACTTAAGGAGAAGAAAAAGTAGCTCATAAGGACCTAAGTTCTACTTAAGAATTTAATTTTTAACTTAAGTTTGATTTTTAATTAAATTAATTTTTGCATGGAATAAAGCCAAAAATAACTATATTTTGTTAATTTCTAAATCCAAAAACAAATTTACAAATATTTTGTAAGTTTCTCGCCATTTTATTCACACTAAAAAAAACACACACAATAACAATCGGAGACACCAAAACAAAACAACAAAACGTCACTCTTTGGATGAATTTAGTTTATGAATAAAGAAGATCAATTTTACAAAAAAAAAAGAACACCAAAAATATTTGTTAAACTTCTAATAATAGAGCAAAAATAATATATATAAAATAAAATAAATTTGACTGTTCGTGCAAAATTGACATTTTGACTGAGATTTCTATCATTAAACTAAATCATAACTAAGTAGAACATAATTTTTTTGTAACAACGTAGAGTAATTTATGTCGAACATTAGAATTAAGTTTAACTTTGTTATGTTATAGATTTATGAAGAGTATGAGCAAACGGGCTTGAATGGTATGAACTAATATTTTGACTTATTTTATTGCTCTGGAAATAGTTTCTTACACAATTCGTTCAATATTTTCTCTCCCAGAGATTTTTCTGAAAATATATTTCTTAAATGAATGAATGGACAAAATGAACTCGGATTCCAAAAACGATCGAAGTGTTCCAGAATAGATTTAACCAAAGAAGTTTGGTTTAAAAAAATATGCAGATTAGTAAATCAACAATGTCATCCATAAATATAACAAACAGAAGCGGTCCAAGGTGGTTACTTTTAGGTCCTCCTGAAGGGCAATTTATAGAACTTGAGTTAGTTATTTTCTTTTACTTTTCTTTGGCTTCTTTGAAGAAGAAAGCTGAATTTCCAATTTAACATTGCGAAGTGAAAGTCAATTGTTTTGTAGTTCCTAAAGTATTACTTTGAGGTTGACAGAGTTAAAAGCTTTACTGAAATCTATATTGACACCATCAAATTGATGACATTTTTTAACTGAATGAACAATATAAGTCGAAAAATATGCGAAGTAGGATGTTGGAAATTATGATATACATATATACTCTTGAATATAAAGTTTCAATTTGGATTTGACAATATACTTTCCCTATATAATTTTCAACATTATTTTTGGAGCCTGATTTGAAAATTGGAATTAAAAATTATGTTTTCCAATTCAATTCAAAACCCAGAGGATTACCAAAATTTTCTGAGGTCAAACCGACGAAGCCCAAAAGCTAATTCGTAGATAAAGCGGTGAAGTGGGAAAGCTATGGTATCATTCGAGATCACATCGTCGGAAAAGAAGAAGTAGATTGGAAAATAGGCCTAAAAAGAACTGTTTCTGCCGACGATTGATTTTTGCATTACTTGTGCGTTCTTTAAGACTCGTCGAATTCGAAGAGTTTCGTGAAGATGCACGGTCGTTAATTTCGAACGATATTTCTTCTTGAAAAAAAATATTTTTTTGAGAAATAGGATTAGCATATATTAAAATAAGTTGAAAACTAGTTGTTTTCATTTCATTTCAATAAGCATACCTACCAAAACATGTCGAACCAAAAAAAAAAGGAATACCTTTTTGCAATTCAATTATTTATATTGGCTATGCGAAAAATCGTCCAAAAAGAAAACGACAAAAACATAAACTAAACAATTTCACAAAAAATTTGGCTGAAGTTTTGTAATGAAAAAAGATATACAGAATGAATGCAAAATCGCACAAAAACTAAACAGGATAATCGCCCAATTTTTTCACAACAAGCAACATCGCCCATAATGTATAAATGCATAATCATCCAAATACTAATTCGGGCCATTCTTCATTTATTTTTGTTTTTCGGGTGTTCTTTTCTAAAAAAGCGACAAAACAAGCAAAACTATAATTCTGGGCGATTTTTCATTATTCTAGTGTTTAACAGTTTAATTTATGATATCGTTTTTAATATTTGTAATGATATTGATTTTGTTAACATTTATAAACAGAAATTTGACCGCAGCGGCAAAAGCAGGGAGTGGCGCAGACGGCACGGGCGGACATTTAAATTTTTTTTTTAAATATTTTGCGCCATTTTGTATCTATAGCTGTTGGGCGATCTTTCATTACGAAAAAACACACCATTGAGTATAAAATGAAGAATCGCCGAAAATTTTTTTGGGCTATTCTTTATTTTATACTTAATGGTAAGGTGTTTTACAGTTTTGGCCGTTTTGTTTTTGGGTTAAAGACCGAATAACTTGGTAAAGCGATTTAATAAATTGAGATAGACCCCCAATTTCTGCAAATTCTTGGAATCTCTTTGTTTCTTAGATCGATCGAATAGAAATATTATCATAACACTGTAATGTCTTGTTCGGAGTTCTTATTTTATATTCAAATTGATTGATTCAAAAAATTGGAAACTGAATAAATTCTTGTCGCGCAATTTTAAAAATAGCTAGCGACGAAAAGCAGACATTCAATTACTTGTAACTTAGTATTTCAGAAAATTTGTTAGCTTTCCTTCGCAGATTGTATCGGTGATTAATGTCCGCAAAAAAATTAATAGTTACAAATTTCATATTTTTTTCAAAGACCCACAGCTATTACATTCCGCTCGTTTGTTATGAACTCCTCGCTTCCAAAGTATCCAAATTTTTCCAGAGGGAGTTACATGTTCTTTTATTAGCCAGAAATGTTCAATAACTTGACATGTACTTAGCCGACGAATATTGTTGTTTTGCATTTACGGAATACGCCGAATCACATTGAGAAAAACAAACTCCTTGAACTGCTGGAGCTTAAGAGCAGAACAAGGTTTCATAAAATTCATCAGCTTGACCAAAATGCACACCAAGAAGTGAAGAATTTTTTTCTATAGTCACAAGCTTTATAAGTAAGAAGTTAATTAATGAAATCACATCATATTTAAGCCGTAAAACATTTATTTCATACGTTCTTCGATAAGGAAGATTCGCCGAAGTAATCTTCAAACCGATTTCACTCTTCTCGATTATTTCCCAAGTATTTGAGAAAGTGCTTTTAAAGTGAATGCTCTAAATTATAGAAAAAAAAATAATCAAATCAATTCCCGACCATAAATTTAATTTCTAACAGGAATGCCGGTATTTCACAAGGAAGTATTCTTGGTTCGGCACGATATACATAATTGGAGTAACAACGAAGAAAAAAAGAAAACATTTTTGCCATCGAAATTGTGTTAACAAAGAGAATGTCAACCTCAGAATAAAAAGGAGGATATCATTTTTCTTTCTCACTTTCCATTTTTAACTTACCGCAAAAAAAAAAAAAAAAAATATTTCTGATTGTAAAAGTTTTGTAAACAATTATTTCCCTTGATCCAATTATTGTCTCTTACCTTTGACTTGTTGCACAGACGTTAATTTCCTCTCCCACAGATCATCAAATGGTTGTCCAGCTGATGGTTCAAAATCTCCCGTATATTGTCGCATACCGGATGAGGTATTAAAACAGCATTTACACATACAAGAATGGTATCGTAAACGTCCCTCGTCTAAATACGAATGTCCCAAAGCATCTGTCACTGATATTCTCTTATCCTAAAAAACAAAATAATTACAATTTTACCACAAAAGAAAAAAAAATTATATAGTCTTACAGGATCAAATACCAACATCTGGCACAATAAATGCACAGCTTCATGTGTCGCATGTGAACTCAATGTGTACAAAGCCGAAAACGATGGAGCCTTTGGAGCTCTTCGCAACATATGCGTCCTGGCACCTTCGCACGCATGTCTCATATCCTCCATTGAAGGTGTGCCCAGGAGCTCTGTAATGAGCTCCAGCTGCTGCACAGGATTTTGTGCCTGGAACAAAATACGACGACCCAATAACTCACCAAATATACATCCAACCGACCAGACATCGACGGCAGCCGAATAATGGCGGGCACCCATCAGAATCTCTGGTGCCCGATAATATTGTGTCACCACTTCCTGTGTCATGTGTTTCGACTGATCTGGTTCTTCGACTCGTGCCAATCCAAAATCGCATATCTTTAACACACAATTGCTATTGACCAGCAAATTTCCTGGCTTGATGTCTCTGTGTAGGATTCTGGCTGAATGCAGATACTTTAAGCCACGCAGTATCTGATACAAGAATACTTTTATGTGATCGGCTAAGAGGTGTTGTGGCGATACGATGATCTTGTGCAGATCTGACTGTAGGAGTTCAGTTATCACATATCTATTTTGAATATCTTTGGTTAAGGAAAATATGGTAAGAGATTGGAGTATAATCAAGTTTGTGTATCTATTTGAGTGAAACAAATTCATAAATCTATAAAAGTTTAAATAAATACAACAAGATATTAGTTGTAAAGAAAGGAAATGATTTTGAGATTTGTTAGGAAAGTTTTACTGGAATTTAATCAAAGAAGTTTCGAGGTCTATTATTGTTTCTGTTAATTTATTCACAAAGTATATAATTATTTTGGGATAAAAGAAGGATTAAAAGTTTTTGAAGCAATTCCATTCTTCTAGATTGGATTAAGTTACATAAATTAAACCACGGAGAGAATTTATTTTCAATTTGAAATTGTGTTTTGATTTGAAAAACAAAAAGGAAGAATGAAAAACTTCCAAACCCTTTATTTGATTAGGATTTGCTGATAATATAATATGCAAGAATGGAGTTTAAGGTGTCTGGAATCAATGGCAAAACACGAAAATATAAAACAATTGTAGGTTAGTAAAAATACCAATGAGGGATAATGTGAATCATTTTGACACCTTAACTGTTAACGAAATCAGTTTATTTTTGTTTATGGTTTCTGAACCGGAAATGAAATAAACTAAGGTAGACCAAAGCGATATTCTGCTGATGTTATCCTTCAAGGTTATTTCCGACCTATAGTTTGGTTTAAAGGTGGTTCTTTTGATTTAGATCAGTTGAACGGACAAGGCTGCAGTCGGTGCTCGTAGTCCCAGGACTTAAGGGGTTAGTAATGGACAAAGAGCAACGTTGGTTTTATTGAAGCTGGGCTTGATATAAAGTTAAAACCCACCTGCAAAGTATATGCTAATGGTTTCCGATGATAGATTAGATATAGCCTTGTAGGACTGGGCTTGTGCCGGAAAGACGTTCCAGTCGGAGTTATTTTACCCTCCACTTTTTTGGCGTGCAACTAGAGCGAGTCTTAGGTTTCGGATCTTCCAACCCCAGAAGTTAATATTGCTGAAATAGAATCTTTAGACTTCCATCTAGGTCTAAGATCATCTTATCCATGCGTGTCTGATATGGAGACTAGACTAGACTTCGCGAATACAAGAAAACACATTTGTTTCTTCCTTACCATACGTCTTGCCAACTCCTACTCTACCCTTAACGCAGTGGTTCCTGGATAACTATAGCTTCTAAGCTCGAGATTGGTTTTGATCACCTTGGAGGGCTTTTTTGGTGGTAACTACCGCGAGAAGAGAGAGCGTGTAACTTTTAAGGCATCTTCTCTTTCATTGGGACTGAGGAGCTCCTAAGAAAGACACAACCATGGAGCCCGCAGAGCTCCAGTCAGACTGAATTATTAAGTGAACACCATGCAGAGCTACGGCATGACATATTCGGAGTTCATATCTTCAAAGAGCGGCCCCCATCCATGTATAGATGCCAGGAAACTGTTCCTCCAAATTTAGTTGGTTGTGCGGAATTTTTTACTTCCTCGCAAGAGCCAGTGCCCAAAAAAACATAAGATGTACTGAGGGTTCGAGCCCAGACCTCCGGCGTGATAGTCCGCCACACTAACCACTGCATGGGGGGATTTAATATTGACGTCCCTGGCAACTGCTATAAAGCAGACATTACTGCCGTCCATGGGATATAACGATGGGATATAACGACCAGGTAGAGACTGGAAAAGTGCAATATCTGCTATTGTCCTTTGTTACAAAGAGTAAGAGCAGCAACTGTTGGGTGTGGCTTTATTATTGGCAGTTGGGAGAACAATACGTGATGGCGTCTTAAGGCAGAACAATAATGTGCTGAAGAATCCATCCGTAACTGAGTGAGAACAACAAATTCGGGCCTATAATAACGGATTGCTGTGTTTCATCAAGTTTCGGTAAGTTGTTCTCACGGACACAAACTGCGCTCCCGTCCGCATTTTATGGACGAATATTTCACAGCTGACTAACAGCATATGTTTTTTACTTCCGTACATATCCGTCCATTATGAAAAGCGTATTCATTTAAAAAATCATGAGGGAACGATTGGTTTGGTTCTGCCATTAGCCTTTCGTCCATTATAGTTGGTCATTTAGGCTGAAATGACGATCACATAAGCTAACGCCAAAAGACAGTCCCCATCGGAAGCAAATTTACGATACTTAAAAAGAAAATTATTATGGTGCCGAAACCTGGGTATTGTAAAAAACTAGTAAGTAAAATATTTGTGGGACAAAGTGGAGAAATATTTACACTCCCAGTAAAATCCAAATATAAAGACTCTTATTACTGGGAAATTTCGAACGATTGGAGGATCTTGTGATTACCCTTCCCTGAGAAGATAAATATATATGACATCTCAGATATTATAATAAAAGGAAGAGGCAAATGATTCGGAAGAACTGGAGGCAGTTAGTTCATAGATTGATTTTGCTTAAAATTCAAGTCTTCTATGAACTGTCAGTACCATAATAACGAAGAAAAAGAAAATGATTTCCCTATAAACTAAACTATTTTTGTGTTGTAATCAATTTCCATAAATAATGAAAATATTTTCAACAAATGAACAGAAAAGCAGAAGCAGCACTTTCATTAAAAACACTTAAAACCTTATTTAATAATAATAGCTTCACTTTCAAAAAGCTATATATAGCTATATAGTAAGTTCTTTATCTCGTTTTAATTGAAAAACTTCATCCGCAAGCTGTACCTGCATATGGGTATATATTCTCTTACCACAGCAAGGCTATTCATCCATGAAGTTCATCAGAAACGTTAACCCATTATTCAACCCATTTAGAACTTTTCATTTAAGGGAAAATATTTCCCACGAAAGTTATCGAAATTGAAGCAATGTCATCAGCATCATCATCATCATCATCATCATTCTCGTCACCATTGACGTCAAATATGGTAATCCAATCACACACATAAAATCATTTTTTAACACTTTGCAGTGTTATTTTATTAAGCCTTTTAGATGAGAGGTATCTTTTAATGGAAACTTATCATTGTTTTTTTAACTCAAGCAAAAAAAGTGGATCGATATTGATACTTGAACCGAATATTTGATTTCGTCTGGCAGTAACACTCCTATTGTTAAGGAGTGATTGAACTACACAACCATTGTACCAAACGTTGATTCTGCGTCCGGTTGCTTGCAGTGATTTAATCATGTTAAAGTTATTATCCGTTCTAGAATCCCATTATCAAACAATATTATCTGAAGAACATTAACTAAATATCTTTATAAAAATAAGTATTAAATCGGCAGTCCAAAATGGGTTAGTGCAGGGCTGCATTTTGTCACCCATACTATTTCTTTGGATAATAAATTGTGTTCATACTTAGAGAAGCTATATAACGAAGGGAATGAACTCTGACATTACAACAAAAACAATTTATAGACGTAACTCTCCCACAGATTAATCAGTCTACATCAAATGAAAGCTAGGTTAGATAGAAAAAGTTACGTCATGAAGGCTGAAGATCAAGATCTATACAAACAAATGGTTTTCGGCCTTCGAAAAATTAAAAAATGTTATCTGTCAGATTAGAAGAATAGTTCTTTAAATTCTGCAAGAAATGCCATATTGAAAATATACAACACGAACGACTCAGCACCTTCAAAAGACAGATCTTGAGAGTACAGTCTAAAACAGTACGGTTATATTGTACGACCGCAAATCTGAGAGTTCCGATACGATAGGGAAAAAGAAGAGTCAAATCTAAGGACTCATCATACAAGGAAATGAAACAACACTAGCATTCATCTAGCTTCACACATAGAAGGATCCGAAAATGGAATAGGTTACGCGAAATTTTCGGATATAGACTCGGGGAAACCTGGCAGACAGATCCAAAGTGCAAAGCAGTAAAAAGGTTCGTAAAAAGGCATGATCAATGTTGAGATCATTAACATCTTAACTCTTAATTAAATCGATCTCAAACTGACTGAAAAACATCTTTTTTATTAAAATTGAGGAATACTCTCCCACTGAAAAACTGGGCCTAAGAAGAGGTAAAGTACTTTCTATTCCGGTTGACCAACTTTTAGAGAAAGAAAGCATTAAATTGGTCACCGAAACTACTCATGCAAATTCTTATCCAAATCATTCAAGCTGTTTTGGAGAAAACTTAAGATATTCCTCTGGATTTTCCGGCAAGTATCTTATTCTACTGTCTGAGGCTCAACTGAAGAAGTTTTAAAATTAAATAGAAAATCTGATTTCCGTTTGGGTTGATAGTCGATCAAGATTGATCAGAACTAATCTTTTCATCTTCTTTATCATCAAAATGTCGTTTTTAAGTGTTATAAAATTTTTAACGAATGGGAATAGTATGTTGTTTAACCAAAATTGTGGTCACATTGGAATTTTATTCAGCATTTTTAACTTACATCCAAATAGAAAGCTTAAATATTTTTCAAATTTTGTATAAAATGACTATAGCACAACCCTGCTTTATACAGGGTGCCCTAAATCCATACATGATTTTAATATTTCGGGATTTATGCGTCGTATATGGTTATTAGAAGTGTCAAAATAATGTCAAAATAGAAGTGTACTTATTGTATGGCATGAAAGCTACACTGGGTAAAGTGTTGCCAACAAAAATTCAACTTGACAGCTACTTAAATAGAGTGTCGCCCAAAGTCTAAAAAATCTAAAAAAATGTCACATCAACCAAAAAATGTTTACAGTGATTTGACATTTTCATGCTTTTAGGCGATCAGCCATTAAGTCAAAACGTCAAAAAAAGTTATTTTGGGTGATTTTAAATTTCATCAGTAAACTAATGTCAAATCGCCTAAAACTAAAAAATGTCCCACCGCCCAACATTTTGAGCAATTTGACGTTATGATAAATCACAAAAAGTAAAAAGTGTATCCCAAACTTTTGTGCTATTTGACATTATGAAAGATCGCCGAAAAATTAGGACTCCTGCAACCTCCTGCTTGGGCTTACTGTTGGATTTAGCGTGGGTGTGAGTTTGGTTTTTTTTTATCAAAAAATTTTTGAATAAAAAAGTTTTCTAATAAAAAACTTTGAAAATACTCAAACTCGCACCCACTCGAAATCCTATAGTAAACTCTAGCATTTGGATTGCAGGGGCATGACGCACCTCACTTTTTTTTTATTTAACATTAAAATCGCCAAAATATAAATTGCCCAAAAATAAATGTGACAAATGGCCTTAAATATATTTTTTATATTTTAGTGTTTTTGTACTGGGCGTTTTTCAACAGGTTTTTTAATTTAATCGATCAAAACAACCATTCAATTTGAGCAGTTCGAAATTGAAACTGTAAGATTTATGGACAATTTTATAACTTCAAGAAAACACTTATACTAGCACAATGTGGGCATAGTGTCACTCCTTTTTAATGTGATTCATAAATGTGTATTACAATCAATACTGAAACTTGTGTTCTTACCTGTAGATAAGTAAAGAGTGGGGGAAACAAGTTTGCTTGAAACTTTAAGACTTTAGAAACCGACACATCAGAGTAATGTTGCTGCAGGCCAACATCATGCTGAGATCGTTTTTAAAATAAGATCTAAGTAAGAAGGCGGGCGTAAATTGTATTTTTACCTTTACTCTTCCACGATAAGTAAACAGCTTTCTGTATTGTAAGAACTCTAAATTCAGAATTGGTTGCAAAAAAAAGCATTTATCAAGTCACTCAATCACAAATCATTAAAAGAAAGTGACTTTCGCCGAATCACCACAAAAACAAAGCCTGATTATCTCAAATCAACAACATTCTTCCTTACAACTTTTCCGCAGCAAAGAAAATGACAAAATATTATAATAATTTACATTATTTGTGTGGGAAGAAGGGGTACAACCCAATCTCCATTGTTACCTAACTTCGGTGATTTTTGTTCTATTTGAATTTAAAAAGGATACATTTCTTGGAAGAAATCCAAATGAGGTGGTTGTAATATGTCCAATGCTGAGAGTACCTGAAAATAAAAGAAAAAAAAAGGATAAATTACATTTTTTGATGACAAAGGTGCAAAATGTTGTAAAGATTATTTTTGAAAAAAAATTAAGCAGCAAATGAGTCGTTTGTTTCATCTTTATATAGGTACCCTTTTTGAATTTCAAGAAACATTAAACAAAGGTAAGTTTTCTACCCTGAAGGTATAATGGTAGATGGTAATGTTCACCCTAGACTAATTTTTTTTACCTTTTCTGTCATTTAATGAGGGAAATAATCAAGAAATGATGGCATTGCTGTGCCACCCTCCCATTAAACTGCACCCATCCTTATAATTACCGAAGAATTCCTACAGAAAGCAACCAACAACAACAACATCAACAACAAAAAAATATACGTTAAAAGAAAATAATAGTAGCACGGAAGATGAAAAAGAGAAAGAAACAAACCAAGAGCCTTCAACTGAGAAGACCCCGCTAGTGATTGGCGGCAGATGAGTAGAACAACACACATAATATCTGTGTAAGAAAAAGAGAGAAAGAAAGATGCGGAGACATCTTGGAATGGATGGACCATTAGGATGGGTTAATTTAGTAAAAAGGCTGTTGGAACTTAATTATGATTTAAAAGTAATTAAGGTGCAACCTCTCTTACGCGCGTTTGTTATAGCACGGAAAAAAATAACAGGAGGAACCTGCCATCAGCACAACACTCATGTCATGTCACAATATTTGCTGATGCGAGTTGAAGTCAGGAGGTTTTGCTATTCTATAATTTTATGTTAGATGGATGGATGAAGATGACATTGGTTAACTAAGGCATGAAGTGCGCGCACTGGTGTGGAATGACATGATGGATTTTGATGGCAAGAAATTGTTAGATAACTAGGTTTATGACGCGAAAGGGGACAACTTGATGGTTAAAGGGAACACAATATGTTTGTGCTTGCGCGCAAATTAAGTACACGTATAATTTTTTGAATCTATGTTTATACACACATAAAATGTTTGAGATTGTTGAACGAGCAGTAAAGAAAGTGCAAGAAAGAATTATTAGAAGTTTTTAAAGACATTCGCAAACGAAAGGGAATCGAGCGAAATACTTATTTTTTTTGCAAATTAAAGTGTGTCGGTTCTTGGTGACAGAATTTTTTTGTATGAAAACGTATAAGATAAGCAAACATACATCGATCTCTGGAAGAGTCAAGTGGTAGAATCTGGGCAAAGCAAAGAGCAAGGCATTAATTTCTAACATAAAAATGTTAAGTGCCTATGCCTATAAAACTCTTTGCAATGAACTTTTTTTCAGAAAGTTAACTTACTGCTGGGAACTGCAGAAGGACAATACCATAAACGGGACAAAAAGACATGATGCTTTTAAAGCTTGGCCTCTCATAACATAGATGAAGTAGTCTACAAACTAGGGATGCTCGATGATCATCGATTTCGCATGATCATCGATATTTAATGTTGAAATATTGATGTTTTAATATCGATGTTTAACGGTGCCAATATCAATGATTTGGAAACATCGAACATCTCTACAACTTTGCAAGGAAGAAGCAAAGAAAACTGTGCTCAATTTAAAGTAGAAAGTACAAGGCCAACTTCTTGTGGATGACGACAAAATTCTTCACATCTCGCGACTATATTATAAAGGACTTATAAGTGAATAGTTTCCCAGAATATACTATCCAACCGAAAAACGAATTTGTTCGTCATCACAGTCGAACAAATCATAGCAACGGCAAAAAACTCCGAAAAGGGAAAAGCCTTCGAAGTTCTGGAAAAAGATGGCAGACATGGCAGACTTATCAGCGGCGACCAAATTTCTTAAACTCGGATATTGTGTATGACATTGTCAAAACAAAAACAAAGGTTAAATTCACTGCATGAGTCACTGCAAGTTTCTCAATCAAAATTGGTGTACACCAAGGAAGTGTCTTAAAGTCCTTTGATCTTTATTATCTACTGGAAGATTAGACGAAGGAATCAAACGTGACACAGTTATTCTTTGCTGACGATGAAGCTTTCATAAGTGAATATTCTTGCAACGAGCACTTGATGTATGAATATGATTGAACGTTTTGGAGGGAAATGGGTATCGAATAAGAGCCAAACAGACAGATTATTTATGCTGCACATTTTCTGGTCCATACCGGAGATTTATTTGAACGGAACAGTGTTTACAAATGCAAAAAAGTTAAATACCTCAATACCGAAGCATCTTGTGATGACGTAAGCAACCATCGAGTAAGCATAGAGTTGATGAAGTTGCACCAGAACTTTGCTATCTTCTCTGACCGAAAAATACCCCTAAGCTGAAAGGAAAGCTCTATACACTCCAATTTTTCATTCGAACGCTTACATACGAGAAGTATGGAAGTGAATTGACTGCAACTGAGATGAAGATGTTTGACAAAGCTCGATCGAAAATGAAGTAAGAAGATCCGAAGAAGCTCCACTGGTCCTGCCACGCCATGTATACTAAGCAGAGACGCTGAGAACCTCGTTCAAAAGGCATTATCATACAACCTTACGGTACAATTGCAAAAGAGAGGCAAGCATAAGAATTCCTGGAAAAAACAAATGTGACGATACCAGCATTTAGTTGGCCTCAGACATGAAATAATCAATAACCGGCAGGCTTTGCCGACGTTTTCCGAAATCAACACAAAAACCCCACAAGCAGATTTGTATTGAAGTGGTGAAGTGAGATAAAAAGAAGAAAATGAACCTTTGAGTCAGTCATTTCTCCAAAAACTTGTAGTGATTGACATATTTGATTCAAGACAGTAGAACTATTTACGAGGAGATAGAAATATTGGGCTTAAACAACGTCATATCCTCGTCTCACCTTCTGACGAACTTCAACGAATACAGAGCTGTTCATTGTTCAAAACGCTACCCATTGCAATGAAATTTTTAGTAAAATTATTTGACTTCTTAGGGCTACCGCTCGCAATAAACAATCTCCAAATGCATTTCACATTGAAATGGTCAAATGCATTTTTAAAATTCACAAACATGAAGTAAAATTCACAAACATGGAACTCTGTGATTTTTCAAGGATGATTCGCAAGATGTTAATATGATCCACGCATGATCCACCACTGCAAAATTCAGCTTGGTGCTCTTGTACTTTACCCTCTCTTTTTGTTTACAATTTGTGCACTAAGGGCTTGTTTCACATTCTCTGAGTAAGTTTCAAGTAAAATACTCAGCAGTTAAATTCGTTAATTGCTGTGTATTGTATACTTTCTGTCAAAAAAAAGTTCTGAATAGCTTAATTGAAACTTAATTAGATATTCTGAAACAATCACTTAATCATCTTTTCCTGATATCTTAATAGCTCAGCTCGAGGTCTACAATAGTTGACAGCTTTGTTTGACTTAAGCATTTCGGCGGCTATTGATCAATCATTATGATCGAGTTCTTGGAATTCTTGATCTTCATCTAGTTTGGATGGCTGATCATTTTTTAAAAAAAGCTTATTACATGTGATACCGTTTTAAATTGGATAGCTAATACCATCATCTAAATTTAATCTGATGGTGACTAATTATTTATTGGTACAATATTATGTGTTTAATATCACTAATTCAGAAAAATCTAGTTAACAATTTTGTTCTATTTCGCTTGGGAAATCAACCTATACCTATGCCAAAAATAAATCGATATAAAATCTAGTTCGAGTTATTTGTGTTAATCACTTGAAAATCACATCTGCAACTGATGTCCATATACAAATAAGCTTGTCTGCAAAAAAAAAAAGCAATCCTTTAGTTATTTGCTTTTCTGCCAATTTCAATCCACTCTTGTATAAACAAACAAAAATAATATAAAAACCTATAACAGTGGATATTAAAATAAATCGCATTCAAGCCACTCTACTGATCTACTCTGCCAAAAACAAATACTTGCAATTACTGCAGATATAACAACCCCAGCATGCAGCAGAGCAGCAAAAATCCTTGTTATCCGCAACAGGATTACGATTAAATCCTGCAATACAATCAAATCAACACCTAATCCATTTTTATCTATTATAATAGTATCTATCTATCTATCTATTTTTGTGTGTTTGTATGTTCATTCAACAAAGCATCCTTATTTTTGCTTTTATAGAGTTTTATTTAATTGGTCTATAAGTGTGCACTGCAAAACCAACCCAACAAAAATCTAAAAAATGAAAACAACCTCTTTCAAAAAAATAAATAAACACAAACAAACAATTCGATTAGAAAACATTCCGAATGCAAAGTGCAAACCAAAAAATGTAAACAAAAAATAATAATATGCTTCACTAGCGGTCCAGTTGTGGGTTTTATCTATTTTCAGTCTCTCTGGCAAAATGATTCTAAAGGATACACGTTTTAGCTTAAGGATAGATATTGTTATTTTATTTTGTGAATTTTTATTATTTTTTTTTTTGTTTAGCCATAAAATGTTGGGGGCAACTAAATTCATGTCAGACATTCGCGATAAATGGAAATAAATTGACGATTCAATTCTCTAAAAGTAGAACGACAGGATATTTTTTTTTCTTCGATTTTTTTGAATTTATTTATTTATCTATCCTATGGATGATATTGTTTATGTGTAAGCAAGTTCAAGTAAAAGGATAACAAATAATACAATAATCCTATATTTATATGCAAAGGTAATTCAGTTGTGTAAAATAACACGAATACAACAACAAAACCATATTATAGAGCCTTCGAACAAGTGAATATAAATTCCCTATGGGATCCTTCGTAGAAAAGTTACTCCGTGCTTTGAAACTTTTCCCTATATACAGAGGATAAGATAGTCTTTAGAAAAAACTTTTCATGTCCTTTTTAAAGTTTCTATTCGAGAGTGAATTTTGTTTTTATTTTATTTTTAGTTCGGTTTACCTTTGGCGAAGAATTCATTTAATATTGATTTTTTTTTATAGTTTGTGTGTGACATTTGTACGGAACACTTTTAAATTGTTAACTCTTATAACTGACCAGATCATGCTTTGTAAGTTTGTGACTTCAAGGGTTACAAATAAAAACTAAAAATTGAACATTCCAAGAAACGGGTGAAGCCAAATTTATACGAAGACATATTTGGTTCTTTGTGAATTTAGAAGAATTGTCCGAAGAATCATGTATATCACTTTCTTTTCCGCGCACAAAAGCGCATTGATTAAATTCGTTTAATTTCCGTCCACTTTTTTCTTCGTACGGAAATGCGGTTCAGAGCGCAGTTTAAATTTGACAGTCTGAATCCGAATATTATGAGCGACTCAATAAAATGAAGAGGAATTTTAAATAAACTCGACGAAGAATTATGACATACGCTTTCGTTGGTATTTCACTATTATTGTTGTGTCTCAAGCTTAAATACAAAACATAACATTGAACACGTATAAATGCCCAACCATAATAGTCGAAATCAAAAGAAAGCTTATGTCATAATTTTACGACAAGTTCTCATAATGCTACGTCAAGTTTTCACAATTCACTTAAGTTTTCCGCCTATAATGACCGGATGCTAACGCAAGCAAATTTCACATGTATTTTACTGGATGTCGAATTTAAGTACGTAAACTGCGCTATGGAGCGCCATGAAGTGAACGAAAATTGAACTAACCGGAGTAATCCAACATTATGGGCGCTTTATATAATTTGCTAGTAATCGAATATTTTCGTAAGACACGTTAAGGACCATTTCGATTATTATGGTTGATAATGCAAGAAACGGTGCGGACGGCTACGTCCGTAACTGAGAAAGTACAAGAAATTCGTGTCTTGTGCCCATAATAGCGGATTGATTTGTTTCGTCAAGTTTCGATAAGTTTTGCTTATACGGGTGGAAACCTGAAGGCGCTGACTGACTGAAAAAATAAGGATTTTACCTTTGTTTGACAGATCGGAAAGAAACTTTTCATTTGGTTTTGACATAAGCTTCCGTTTACTTTTGAGCATTTAAGTTGGGCCTCAATAGACGAAAGCAAAACAAAGCAACAACTCAAACGATAATTTTGTATAATTAAATTGGATGTCAAACATTCGTTAGAAAAACCGAATGAGATCGATCTTTCTTATTTTTTATTGCGTTGAGAAATAAAACTTAACGAAATGAAAAAAATATTATTATCGCCTATAAACTTTCCTGACACTTAGAAGTCATTTACAGTCGTCGAACGGAGTTATAAGATTTTCCATTTGGTTTACAATTATGGAAAAATTGTCGTCTTCAATAGGAAACAAGACAAGGAAAAGCATTTTGACGTTTCTTTCGTTTTGGTACAGCGGTTTCGCTCGTCTAATTTAAAGGTCGAGTTTAGATTTGATCCACCATCCATGAGTTGAATATTTGTTAAAAATATTTGTCTAAAAGACTTGAGATTACATTGAATTTACTAATAAGTGGGTCATTATCAAGAAACAAAGCATTTATTTGACTATACAAGATCTGCATTGACATGAAAAAATTCAGTTTACCAAGCTGATAGAATAAAGCACAGTTTAAGTAAATTGACACATGTGAGTAACGCGAATTTGGATCGTTAAGGCACATGAAAAAGAGTATTGAACCGATAATTGACCCCTGTAGAAAAAGTTTTTGCCATAGGAAATATGAATTCCAAATTTTATAAAAATCGTTGGAGTCTAAAAACTATAACGGTTTTCTTGATGCAGCAAAAATATTCAAGGGAAATAACTTCATATTATTATATTACAGGAGATACTGATGCTTATGCGAAACCAAACAAATTTCTTGTTATCATTTTTACTGTAAATAAATACAATAATTTTTAACTAAAGATATAAAGAGACCATAAATGTTGACGAAGGGAAAATCAATTCAAGCGAATTTTTACCTTTCACACCCCAAATTGATTTTCCCTTCGTTAAATTATTCACACCAAAGTGAAATAAATTCTCACAAAAAAGTAAAATTATATCTAACACTTATAGTGGAAATTTACATCACCAAAAAAAAAAAAAATTAAAGTAGTTCTCACTAGTGGTGAAGCTAGCTCCCATGTGAAGTTAGTTCCCGTGAAGTTAGTTCCATGGCCCTGCACGGTGTAGGTAACTAACTTTACGGGAACTAACTTCACATAGGAAACACTAACTTTAGTTCCCAATAGTGGTAGAGTATGTTCCGATGTGAAGTTAGTTCCCGTGAAGTTAGTTCCCGTGAAGTTAGTTTCCTGGCCCTGCACGGTGCAGGGAAACTTCACTCATATGGGAAAAAAATTCACTTTTTGTTGGTAAAGTTATCTCCCACTTTAAGTAGGAGTGCAACAATCGTTTGACTAACTTCACGGAAACTAACTTCACATGGGAACAAACTTCACTTTTTGTTGGTGAAGTTATCTTCCACTTTGAGTGGGAGTGCAACAATCGGTTGACAATTTTAGCGATAAGAAGTAAAACTTGCATTTTAACGAAGTGCGGGTACTTAACTACATTTCTTTTTACTAGTAAATTGGAATTAGACCAAAATCTCCACACCACTATCAACCTTAATAACCGCATATCCATTCAGACGTATGAATTTTTTTTCTGATGATGATGACCATTTAAGACGAAAAATTCCATCCTCTAATTAATGATGATGATGAAAATGCCTCTGCATCGCACGTCATCATCGTCATCAAAGACAAAGATAATTATCGGCAGTAGCATCATAATTTGTGTTCTATCCTGGGGGCCATAAATTATTAGAATACTTTGCACCTCATTGGTAAGCGATGCCATTAGCGCCGCTGCTGCCGTCGTTTCTGCTGCCGTATAAATGTTTATGAACTGCTCCTATAGTCTCTTTGTTGATTCTTGTTCATCTCAAAATAGCATAGGTATATCGTATATAAAAGACAAACAGCGACACTTCCAAGAATGTTAAAAAAAGAAGACAGGAAAACACCTTAAAAAAAGTAAGGACAGCTACTAAAAAACGCAATTACAAACGCATTAACGTCACATCTCTGCACCGTGTACCATAGCTACGGACGGAATGATAGCACTTAAAGAAAGCGCCATTCTATGGTACCTTTACCACCAAAGAGCTCAGCAGAGACCGACATCGACACTAAAACCGCAGAAGACGTTGCCGATTAAATGCGTTCGCTTTCATTTTTCTTGATCGGTGCCGGTGCCGTCACATTTATGCTCGCGCTATATAATTTACACCGATTAAGGTAACATTGCTCGTTGGTCATTGCAAGAATCTGAGCAAAACCATTTCTCAGATACATTTTTCTATATCTAACCAATTTTTTTTTGTTTTCCTTCAATGTAAGTTTCCGCTTTTCATCCATTGGTATAGCTGCCATCAGAGGAAAACAATTTTTATTGTTCTGCACTATGATGTGGCACGACTAATGATCCCAAAAGGGGGAATAAATGAATTTAAGGGGAGAGGGGGGGGGGGGTTTCAATCAACCACCTATATCAATGCAATGCAACGCAGCTGCATGAAGGACACCGCACCAAAAAGCCTCACTTTCAGTTTGGCTCTTTGTTTGGATTCGACTGCTTTGTTGGGCCATTTTGGCAAAGTTCCTTTTTTGTCTGTCAATTTCGATCATTGCGCAAGGAAATGCGAATTTTCGGAAGAAAAAAAAAACTTCATCTCCTCACAGATGTTTTGTGGTTTTAAAATTTTACCTCATTTTGTATCTTTTTTTTTTTTTGTATTTGTATCTTTTTGTTTGAATTTCAACTGTTGACCTTCTGTCTTTAGCTTTGTGTATTTAGTTTTATTTCCACTCCTCCTGTTGCATGTGAATAAATGTGTGCTCAACAAAGACTTTTAGATGAAAAAAAAAAAAATAAAAAGTCCGAACAAAGGAATCTGGTGCGTAATTTTTTTATTGACATGACTGAGTGGCTATAGTGTGAATATCCTTTGTGTGGCACGTTATTAGTGTTGGCAATACTAAATATAAATAGCTAGAAGCAGAAATGGTTATTTGAAATTCTTTTCAAACACAACAACAATAAAAGAGGAGGTGAGAGAAAATCGATTTGAACAAAACAAGTCTTTTTGTATTTGAAGCCCTCTTTGGCGTTCCACAATTTCTCCCTCTATTCTCGTGTACCATTTGAAACAGCAATTAATAGTGATTTATTGAAGCTTTTTCGTATAGGCCGGGTCTGGTCCATTTAAAAAATCTATTGTTATTGAAGAACAAGGAGTTAACAACTATTATCCCAGGCAGAATGGTTCGGAGGTGGCGGTGGTGCCAAGTACAAGTATTGTAAATGTAATGTAACGTTTGGCTTAGAATGTCCATGGCCTGTGTGAGTTAAGGGTATTGCAACGATTTTGTTCGATATCTTCACATACTATTGGCATCACATGGTGCCAAATAAAATCACCTACATCATAGTAATGGCATTCGTAAGAATTGCTGAACAAGCTCTGTGAACAATGCGATTTGCAACAACTGTGAACATTTTTTTAAAATGTCAATTGTATTCAAGGTTTAAGTGATTTACTGAATTGCGGTCACTCTAAAACATTTTGAAAAACAAAAAACATACAAATAATCAAATTTAAAATATTTAAGTTAAGAAATATTTTTGAAAATTATCGGAAACGTTTTTGAAGCTTTTCAGAAATTATTGTTTCAAAAATAAAATAAAAATGAATGAAAAAATATCTAGAAATATTTCCGAAACATTTCTAGAACAATTGAGAAACATAATTGATTCCAATATGTTTCTAGATGGTTTTCTAAGCAGTTTTTTTTCGGTGTCGATAAACATCAAGAATAAAACACTTTTCTTAATTTATTTTGAATGCGAATAGAATATTTAACAGAGCTCTTGGAAGGAAGAACTCCGAGGAAAAAATTCAATGGCGTTATCTTGAAGAAAAACAACAGTCTACAAAAAAGTTAACTTCAAGAACTCAATGGTTAATAGGTAAGTAGTTAGTACAATCAAATAAAATTTAAACAGCTTTCTTAGAACGAAATAGCTTCAAAGTACTAGATCATAATTTTAAATATTAGATCAGTCCTTCCAGGTATTAGAGCAGTCCTTCCAAGTAATAGATCAGTCCTTCCAAGTATTAAACAACTACTACTAAGTATTGGACCAGTTATTAACAGTATTGGAACAGTGTTTCCACGAACAAAACAAATACTTAGTTTTACATTGCTTCCCAGCACTAGATAACTATTCTGAAGTATTACACATCAAGACCAATATTTCCAAGTAACAAACTAGTTATTTACAGTATTGGAACCGTATATCTAAGAAAAAGAATAATGTTTTCAAATATTACAGCAAGTCAAACTTATCTTCCTGGTTTTTTTATAGATCATTACTTTAAAGTAATACTTTTAAGTATTGGACGAGTTATTTACAGTATTGAAACAGTATTACAACAAACAAAACTAATTACTGCAAGTATTACACCAAGTCGAACATTACTTTCAAGTATTAGGTCATAATTTTGATGTATTAGACAGTATTATTAGACAAGACTAAAACTTCTAAGTATTACTACAAGTCAAACATATTTAGCTTCCAAGTCCTAAATTATTACTATGAAGTATTAGACCAGTAATTTAAAGTACTATACAAGAACTTCCAAGTAACGAACTAGCTATTTACAGTATCGCAACAGTATTTCTACGACCAAGAATAATACTTCCACGTACACTAAGTCAAAAGTCCAAGAACTCGAACTTTTTTTTGGAAGTATAAGACTAATACTTCTAAGTATTGGATAGTTACTTACAGTATTGGAACTGTTTTTCTACATTGCTCCCAGGTATTAGCTCAGTACTTTGAAGGATTAGACCCCAGGATTTCCAAGTAATGGACTAGTAATTAAAAGTATTGGGATATTATTTCAACAAACAATACCCAGTACTGAGAAGAACAGGTAAGGAACTAAACTTCATTATTTTAAAGTAGTTGAAAATTTCGAAAGATTGGATTTCAGGTACTACTACAAGAGTACCTACTGAATTTCTTCGCCAAATAAACCATTAACAGGTATAACAAAACACGACCTTATAAAATATTTTGCAAACCCTTTCATAAAGTTAAGTTTTGCTTAAAATTTTCTTGAGAAGTTGCATTTAAAAGCAAAATCTGCATAACCCGTAACTTGATTGAGTTAAACAAATACACATTTTATAAGCCATAAGAAACATTTTATCGGTTCTGTACAGGTTTCTCTTTGATTTACGATTTATTTAATTTATAAATTGAATTTTCTAAGAATTATAGTGTCGAACACCGTAGGGCGTATACGTAACTTGACTTTAAATTAAAAGTTAAAACATATAACAACATGTGTTTGAAGAGTTTTGCAATTATTCAATCAACAAGAATCCTTACATTTCATGGTCTTCAGCAGTTAAATCATTTAGGTTTTCTCAATAAACACAAGCCTCCACTCCCTCAATCATAACTAAAATGCATTGCCATCATAAAACTTGACAATTTTCTATAAACGATTTATTTTTCCCAAAATCAAACAAAACTACGTCCATCTATGCCATAGAAATGCAATGAAATAAATTCAAAGTATTTTAGAATTTGTATATGAATGTAAGGAAAGGAGTAAAGATACAATATCTTTAGTTTATTGGATTTGAAATTCAAACAGAAAGTATCCAGGAAGAGAAAAACTAGAGAAATAATTTTATTTGTGTATGGAAATATAGCAAATTCCCAGTAAATGTTTTGATATAAATGCTGAGAACAATGTGTATATGTATTTTGCATACATATAAGTATATATATGTAGATGAAGGCGCGTGTTCTTAGAAATTCAATTTTCAAGACAGAGAAATAGAAATAGAATAACAATAAGATAAAATACAAACAGTAGCATGAAGTTGTTGAAGAACTTAAACTTGTTTTCGATTTAATTAAAAATTAATGTGTTTATAAAGTGACGCATCAGGATATAGAAGGATGCAGATCAGAGGATACAATAAAGTTTGCTTAAAAGTTTGATTCGTATATATGTATTGAAATATTGAAACGACAAGTTTGACAAGAATTTCATATTCATTTTAAATTTACTTAATTTAAAGTTTATTCTACGTGCTGTGACATCAAGTGATATAGTATGGATGTAATAATTGGAATCAACAACGAATAAAACGTGTCCGGAATGTATAGATTAAGGATGTGAACAATGAAGACAAAAATGTCAGTATTCTTAGTAACTGTTGCATCTTGTTTGTCCATATGATTTGACCAAAAGTCTCAGAAGGAGACGTCAGTTCAATTAAATCTGAACAAGTTTGCGTATTCAAAGAAATATTATGGATACCGGTTGGAAAATCTGTCTGTTCTTTAAGTTAAGGAATGGATATATTGGAAATGTACAAAACTGCAAGACCCCTCTTGTTTGCTCGTTATTGTGTTTTTGTTTTTTCTTGCTGTGACGGAGATACCAGATATATCTTGATATAGTAATCAAGTAACTCTTGAAATGGAGAAAATACGAAAACTTTGGGCATATTTTTAGTATTTCTTCAGAGCTCTAATAAAATAAAATCTGTTGACAGAAGTTATCAATCCAAGCTCTAACCAACGAAATTACGACTCGAAAATCTTTAACGGCTGATTGAAATCGTATGGCGAGATAGAGAACTATATTTAAAAACAGAACCAAAACCCGGTAATATTTCGTAACGAAATCAATGTTGACCGATACTACGGAAAACTCGAAATCTAATTTTCGGAGTATCGAAAACCCGAAAAATATGACATTTTCAATAGAAGCGCT
Organism: Baccha elongata; assembly: GCA_951217065.1. Taxonomy (NCBI): domain Eukaryota; kingdom Metazoa; phylum Arthropoda; class Insecta; order Diptera; family Syrphidae; genus Baccha; species Baccha elongata. Next base: position 171,651,284 of record OX578272.1, read on the forward strand.
CCAAAGAAGTTGTCGAAGATAAACGAGAATTATCTCTTTAACGTGTTTGTTAATTTTGCAACATAATTTACACAGATAAAGGTATTAACGGGAAATACTCGTTGTGCGCATATGTAATTAAAAAAGAAAATCAACAAGGAACTTGCAACGGAAGAAGATATCCGTACCAACAAGATGACGTTCAGTAGAGTTCTCGAAACAAAAATCGCCACAACAACGTATAGTTTTTACGATTTACGGTAGAAGATTCCGCTACCAGGGAAATAGTGTTTGTCATAAATCTAGCTCAGTGACTAAAAGAATAAGTTAAATGATAGAAAAAGGTGGTATTGAGAACTGCATTTAAATAGCATCCAACAGGTTTTTATAGGAGAAGACCTCGAAGGCCTTTATTGATATTATACAAATCTATTTACAACCGATCCTTGAAGTTTGCGAATGGGAAGAAAATGAACGATCGAATAAATTTGCTAGACAGCGTTTAGTTCTCAAATAAAAGCTAAAAAAGCTTGACAAACTGTAAAATATTTATGATGATTCGGAAACAAAAAATGGAGAGCGTTTAGCAATAATTACGGGCCTCGTGCCAATAAGACAGTGGTTGATACCTTGATATCCTCCAACCCGAGATGCATCATCTTAAGATATTCTGCAAGGAGAAAAAAATTATGAACATCGGTGTATCATTCTGCTACAAAAGTTACGTTAGAAGAATATGGAAGAATCAAAAAGTTTGATGACGGTTGAGCCTAAAATGTTAAAAGCAGAATGAAGGAATGAACAGACCTTTTACTGAAAATCTACCATCTATGTTCTACTTATTTAATGTCATTAAATTGAAATTGAAAATTGAAATAAGTGCTTTAGTATAGATCTTTGAAACTTTTAATGCTCAGCCCTGTAATAAGCAGTTAATCCAACTTCCGACATGGATATAAGGTCAGCACTCCAGGTAGCAGGTTCTACATCTCGATATTCAAATTCGACTTCGGGCGGCTACAGTCGCAAGAGATTGCCAGATCCTTTTCCAAACTAGTCACTCGCAACCACCATAAATAGCGTTATAATAGTCTTAATAAGCATCATGCACAAGTGGAGTCATTGCCAAAAAGCCATCAGAGATGCCACCTCTGAGGTGCTGCGACTAACACAATCTGGTTTCACGAAGAATGCCGGCAAGATCATGCAGCCAAACAACAGACGTACAAAGCGGCGCTGCATGATCAGAGCTCCTTGCGTGCTTTACGAGCAGAAACCTGTGATCGAGGAATTAGAGGGATTCTACTGCAGAAATGGAGTCTTACAAAAAGATAAAAAGAATATCCCAAAGTTGTGAGGACCGAAAATAAATCTGCGAGAACAATCGGAGCAAAATCGTATTAGTTTAGCGTACTGAAAATATGGAAAAATCAATTCTTCAATTATATAACGGCGCGTTGATGAATTGAAGTTCTCTGCCATGCGTCCCATTGTGCTTTGAAAACGCCGAAAAATAATTCCGCCCACCCGATATCGATGTAATGAAGATAGATTTATCTAAACTTTAATCTAATAAAGCTGCTGGAGTTGATGATCTTTTAACCGAGCTGTTTAAAGCAGCTGGCGATGAACTGGCTAGAAATATGCACAAGCTTATTTGCAAAATATAGTCGGAGGAAAACATGCTAGATGAACCTCAGCATTGTTCTCTGCTATTTATCCAAAGCATAAAACTGCACTTATTTAAATTTATTATTCAAATCAATTTAAAAAAATCATTTATTCCAGCTTTAAGTTCTATAAACACTTTAAATCGATAAAAATCGTTCAGAAAAAAAAAACATTCCCACGTGTGCATTTCAATTGCCCTCAGCTCAACTATGATAATACAAAAACAAATATGTGTCCTTCTCATCTCTGAACTTAACAATTATAATTTCTGAAATACCGCACACTGGATATATCCAATACAATCATCATCTATCTCCTCTTGTTGTGTAGCATCTATATCTATAAAATTTATATGGTTAGCTCCTGAAAACGTTGCAATTTAACTAAAAATCAACAAAAAGCTTTTCCCAAATAAATATGATAGATGGATCCATCACGTGCTGTGCTGACTAAACCGTTTGCAATCAAATCAAAAGTCCCTGATTAAAAAAATAACATCAATAATAATTTGATATCCTTCTGCTCTCTCTATATAACCAACATTTTGAAAAAAACATACTAGCGACTCAAAATATAGCTGGCAGGGAATAGCAATGGAACATGCTGAAAGTCATACGATAAAATGAAAATGACCAACAAATAAAATAAGCTCTTTCAAAATCATCAATATGCATAACATAACGAACGCATATAGAGGCTATTCACGCGTCCCCATCGAGTCTGCTGGCCGCTGATCCGTCAATGATATAGGTAAAAAATCCAATGAATGTTCGGTGTAAACGTCAAATACAGCTTCATCGATTTGAATTTGAAAATTAATGCGAAACATAAAAAGAACGGATGTATATCGACATTTCATTTTTATTCCAACAAAACTCTTTGGTATAAAATGTTAATGTAAATTGCAATTTTTTCCCATCATAGATACAAAAGTATCTTTCTATCTCTATGCACTTAATTTGTGCATTTACTATAAATAATATAACAAGGTATATTTGCAAAACTATTTCGTTTGGAGCTTGGATATACTATAAAGATAGATTTCTATCTACGTATCTATTTAATAGTATTTTACGCATTTTTCATACACACACACACAAACATTAACAGTTGCTGCAGCACGGCACATTTTTGCTTATACAAATAATTTACGGTGTGAGATCTCATTCATTGGAGTTACTCCTAGTGGGGTTCTTCTTTGGTTTTTCCTGACCCCAGGCAGAGTCAGCAACTTGCATGGGAACTTTTCATTTTGTTTATTCAAAACTTTTCTATACACTCACTGCTGTTTGATGGCGCTGCTTCTGCTGCTGTTGTTTTTTTTTTTTTTTTTTGTTATTTTTTAATACCACACAGTCTATGGCGTCCTGTGCCTTGAAAATATTATGAAGCAGCCGCAAGCCAGCAAACTAACCAAGTCGAAGAGAAGAGTTTAATGGATTTCGTTGATGGAATGTTTATTTTTATATAAAAAAAAGTAAAAGATACAAATCCAATGAAGATGACGACGACGACGACGACGACGAAGACGAACGAAGTGTGTGCTCTAATGGGCATGATGAGAGGGGGAATTACGATTACGACTTTGCTGATGATGAGAGATGTAATCGTTATCGAAACAACAGTCGTGGGGGTGCAATAACTTCGGGATTCTCCCCTGAAATTCATCATGGTGTGACCATTTGTGGGGTGCAGTGAGTGATGTCTTTAAGGATTAAAAAGTCATTGATTTTATTCTGGCGGGTATACGCCTTCTTCTTCTTTTTAATCAAGACAAAGAAAAAAAGAAACATCGCTGACAGAAGCACTTGAAGTGAACTTACATCGATGAAGTTCATGAAGTTTAAAAATTTTAGGCACGTTTCGAGGAGTTTTTTTTTTTAACATTTCGGTTGGAAAATAAATAACAAAAAAGATTTGTTATTCGGGATTGTCAGGAGTTCTTTTTTTTTGTAAGGTCAGTGTATTGTGTACATTTGGAGAAAAAGGTAGGAAGGTAGTTGATGATTATAAATATTTCTCTGTCTCTCTCTCTTGGTCAGACAAATGAGTTATTTGGAATTCAGTGAATTTATTAAATTGAATTTTGCATTAAATTATTTATGAAAACTGGTTGGCATTTAATTTTGAAGTCATTAATTTGTGAATATACAACTTTGTAAGGAAATTTATGTGTAATAATTAATGTGCAAGTTTTATTGGTTTACCTATGGATTTTTAATATGTTAATGATTTATTTAAATTTATTTTGTAAAAACATTGTGGGAAAATTTTTTTTTGTCCGTTAAAGGTCAGTAAATGGTTTCTTATGTTTATTCATATTATTTCGTTCTGCAATGTTTTTTTTTTCGTATGCAAATATGCGGAAAGAAATAAGAGTTTTTTGGCGTTACATTTTAAAAAGAAATTATGGAAGAAATGTTGAAGCATTAAACGCAGATATTTATAAGGATGGTGACCATGACTATCAATCATGGGTTCATAATATTTAATAAGACAGCTTAATAATGTATATTGGGATATTTGGAAGTGAGTTGCTTCTATACTGGAAAAAAGACGTCATCATATATTTATGAATGGCGTTCATCAACTGAATATCATCAATAAGATGAACTTTTCATCCATATGATGCACAAATTCATGAAAACTTTTTGATGAAATATGAACCTATCATCAATAAGATGAAAGTGCATTCATCAATTTTTTTTTTAAAGGGTTTCGTCATTATTTAGTATGAATTATGTTCATCACTTCATCAAAACTTTTCATCAATATGATGAAAGCACTTCTTAAAATGAATGTAGTTTCTTTTTCATGCAATTCATATTGTGATGTGAACATCATATAGACGAATGATTCTTTATATGTAAGTGATGTAAGTGATCATCATATAGATGAAATAATTCTTTATATAGATGAAAAATAGACTTTGTAGTTTTTAGCAAAAAGAACTTAAAACGAAATGCATTTATTGATGAATTTCACGAAATCAAATTATTGATGAACTTCATAATTATCATGCATGAGCAACGACGATAAAGGATAATTTCTTATACCTGAACATGAACAACCCTTCCTTCATCGTCAGCAGCAGCAACAAGAACCTTACGGGTGTTGCGACCGAAAAATAGCAACTACACCAGAGCAACAACAACAATGTGCAGGGCATAACAAGCGCTTCCTTCTCGGTCCGAAAAAAAAAAACAAAAACAAATGCATTTGTGGACCGAGAAGGTGCACCACAGTGCGATGACGATGATTCTCAAATCGCAATTCGCAAACAACATCCACTTCAACATCATGGACCGTGTTTAGACTGGGAAATTTGAGTCTGGCGTGGTGAGTACTCTCGTGATTACACAGGTCCTCAATTGAGGACGCCTCACTTGAAGCGGTTGGAATTTTTGTGAAGTCATACAGTTGTAGGACGTGAATTTTTTGTATTTTATAGAAGAAGATAAAATCCATAAATTATTATTAATGCTTCTGTTTATTTCCTTTTCCAAGAATTCATTTTCTATCACTCTGCATTTAGCTTAATTATGAAAATACTGCGATGTTAACACATCGGCAGTCAAGCAGATAATGAACAAAATGGGAAAAAAGTTGAATTTGGAATTGGAACAGTACTTACGCTTCCGATGTTTATAATTTGAAGCTGCCTCACGAGAGTACTCACCCCTCATCCCTCTCGCCAACGAACTCTCGTCAGTCCGGTCTCGAATTTCGCAGTCTAAACACGGTCATTGGCTATAACCAGACGCCAGGCCATCAACATCGATAGCAAAAAATAAAAAGACGAAAGAGAAAATTGAAAATATAAAGACGAGCAATTGATTTTACGCCGTTGTAGTCGTTTTCCTGATTTAATAAGAACTTCGTGTTCATCTAAATTAAATAAAAGTTGTTTTATTTTATAGATCGGAATACTTAATTATTTAGCCAACAATAGGTATGTATTTCGAAGAAATTTTCCTCATATTAATGAGCGCCGTTCATCATTTGTTTTTATTTTCTTCACATTGATTAATCGTTTTCGTCAATATGATGAATGTGGTAACTTGAGTGAAATATATTAAATCGTAATATTTTTATTAAATATTTTTTTTTAAGATCCGGAGACAAATGCTGAAGCTTTAGTCAAAATCATGGACTTTGAAAATTTATCAACTGAAGCTTTAGAGATTCTCGCTGTACAACACATAAGGAGATTTTTGGCCGCATTTCAAACAATTTAAGAAATACCATTTGGTACCTATAGCTTTACACTAAGTACAAGTAATTTGTACAGAGACTTCAAATAGATTGACGAGTATTAACAAAGGTTAATAAGTGAAACGAAACGAAAAAAACAAGACTTTTCATTGAATGTAACATTTTGTTTTCCAATATGTATATTATATTGGGCTTAAACTATCGTAACTTTAACATTGGCGCAGCCGGTAGGATTTGGAATACTTGCTAAATAATCACAAAAGAATCTCGGATAGTTATTATTCGAGTTTGCACGTCATAAGTTTAAATTAATTAACCAAAAGTGAATCGTTCTGATTAGATGGAAGCCCTAGAACTTAATGCAATAATTTTACAGTCGGCAACCGCTAAGAAGCTACATTGGAGTTTGGCAGGAAAGAAATCGTTGAAAGATTTGAAATTTAAAGCGAACCAAATCAAAGATACATATTATAATAAATTCGAATAAAAGCACCACAAATCGAAGTCAGCAAATATCAGAAATATCATTTCAGCTAAGTTTGATTTCGTTGAGATAGATGCCCGTCTAGTTAAGTAGACCACTCGTGATATGAGCTTTACTGAATCATATACACACGAACCCTAAGAATAGGCCAAAACAAATAATGTAAAGTAAAGTAATGTTGTCTACTGTTTCCTTGGAACAACAACATCGTCAAACATTGAACAATTTGAGACTTGTCGACGTTTTCTGTAACCAACCCCGTGAATCTCATAGCGGATACTAAAGTTGAAGCATTGAAATGGGAAAGTTGTAAACAGTTAAGGAGAACACACTACTTTTCAGAAATATTCGATCGAAAAAGAAATTAGTGTTCCGAATCATTGATGAAACAATTTATAGCATCACTGTTTCTATGTCCAAAATATTGGGACATCACATCTAGACTGAACAGCTCCAATCCATGCATTGCAATGCAATATGTCACCATAAACATTATTACTTGATACAAATCATCTTGAATCAAAACCTTAAAAGCAGAGATACCAGTCTCCTATTGGTCATCGTTTCATTTTTGTTACAATATGAAAAAATCCGCAGATAAAATTCTACTATAAAAAAAATATTACGACAAAATACATTTCAAAGGAATAAAACACTATTTTCTCAGAACAAACTTCTCCTATACAAAGTCTCTTCTTGACGGTTATCATTCTCACTACTCTAGAAATTTCACATATAAAAGTTTATAATTATAATAATCAAACCACAAATCCTTACCACTAAGCACACACATGTTTTAATTACATATACAAAAGTTTCAAGTTAGATTCATAAAATGTTATCCCCTCATCAAATACAACCTTAGAATTTGAAGAGTTTTTTAAGTAGAGAAAAACATCACTCTTAAATTTTAATGGAAATGTATAATAAAATTGTATGCATTTATATAATTATGAAAAAGCTTTCTTTAATGTATAACTGTGGTGGAAAAAAATAAATATTCTATTAAAAGTGTTACGTGTTAGAGAATATAAATAATTGATTCAATAGAACTTGAACTTTGGTGTTCTAAAGGACAACATTATTTATATTCAACCCATAATTATATAAGTGTATCTTCATTATGCCATTTTAAGACTCTTCATGGGGTACTTCAGAGTCAGGGCACTTGAAATATTTAATCAAGAACAGAAAGAAATAGAATTATTGTAATCATAGAGATATAAATGCAGTTAATAAAAAAAATATTTAGTATAGACTTACATTTTCATGTTTAAAGAAGCAAAGCATTTTCAATTCTCGAAAAACTCTTTTTGATGATACCAACGATTGGAAAACGTTTGGTAGTTTCTTGAGTGCAACTCGTCGTCCATCTCGTGGATCTGTGACAGCCCTGGAAATAGAAACAAAAATACAGAAATTAATACAACTAGAAATAAGGTTAATCTTGATTAAGAAATACAAAACCAGTTTATTGTCTCTCACAAACTAAGATTATTTCGCCAACACAATGTTACCAGAAAAATAGATCTTCTATAAAAATGAAGTGTATTTTAAAAACTTGCAACTTTAGGACGAAGCAACATTTTTCAAAAACAAAATCCTCTTCTAGATTGAACAATCATGTCTAATTCTATAATGGGATTCCGTTGAATCTAACCAGCCATAAAGAACTATCAAAGAGTTCCTTTTTCAGCTCTCAAATTTAGTTATGGATAAGGATCACGAGGATCTGCTTTCATATAATTAAATGAGGTTTCTTAAATAACCAGTAATTCTCATAAAGTAAAGTCTGCAAACATTTTTAATCAAATTAGTTAATAAAAATGTTCACTTAAGTTTTCTACACAATTTAATTGAAACGATTCTATTGAAAGTCAGATCTACCATCATGTTAGTCCAAAAACAAACTTTTTCTACCTTTTTTTTCTGACTTCATTAATAATCATAGTTGCACAGGAGTTTTTAAAGCTGTTACTTTTGTTGCTGAATATTTTTGCAAGTCATACAATAATGAATTTTAAAAGCTGTTCTCCTTTTTCAAACGGCAAAAGAAGGGTACAGTGTATAAAAGAAACCCTTTAGGCATTAGGAACATGAGCATGATGCATATGTATGGATCCTCTTTTTTTTTCAGAAGCATAAAGTTCTTTTGTTGTTTGTTTCTTTTTTTTTTTGTACTTTGATGATGAAGATGTGAATGATGAGTGATGATGTTTTGATGAATTGCTTTAGTTTAAGTTTCACTTTTATAAAATATTATTACCTCTTTTTGTGTTAATTGTTGTGTAAAAATGTGGGAATATGATAGTTTTTGTAAAGATACATTTAAATTTTCTTTTTGTCTTAAAAAAGAATTAAAACTTAGGAACAATATAATTCTTATTTTACTTGAGGGTAATAAAGTTACTTTAAGGTTATTAAAAAACTATATGTGAATAAGTTGGGTTGTGGTATTTGGTTTACTGTAGTTGGGATTGTTCTTTGTTATAGAAACCATCTTTCTGCGTAATATGAAATCTTTTTAATATAGAACATCGTAGTAAAACAAATTTTCTTTTTAGAAAACTTAAGGAAACCAAAGGTCGTGGGTTGGAAGTATTTTTCCTCAGCACAAATACACTGGTGCTTGATGAATGAGCAACAATTTGAGACTTGTCTTGTTTTGTTGTTGAACTTTTATTATGTAGTACACACATAAATATATTTAAAAGAATGAAGAATTTTTGCGAGGTTTTTGATTGTAAATGGATACAGAAACTAAGTGAGAACACTTTGAGTTGAGAAATAAAAATAGTTTTTGCTATATAAATAGTACGGCTGGTTGTATTACAATACAATTAAGCGACTGATTTTGGCATATAAAAACAACATAATGAGAACAGTTTGTATTTAAAGATGGGAACAGTTCCTTTTTTTTTTTTTTGTAAAGTAGGTATTTAATTAAAAAAATTGAAGCTATTTTCAGATGGAAATTTACAGCATTTATATGATTTTTGAAAAAGTGAGAACAGTTTATGTATAAAACTCAAACAAGAAACAGTTTTCACTATTTTTTTTTTTTTTTTGAAAACAAATAATTTTCTGGAAAAGATATTATAGCTGGTCATAAGACATTGAATTTTTAATCGAGAACAGTTTAAAATAAACACTTTTTGTGAAGTGATAACAGATAATATTGTGGAATGAGATTACTTATCTGGATAAGAATAGTTTAAGCAGAAGTAAGATATAAACTAGGAACAGATTTTAGAAATTAGAGTTGGGGTATTTTATTTGATAAACACTTTTTTAAGATTAAATTCTTTTAAATAAATTCCGTAGGAACAGTTTTATTAGGCTGGTGAGAACAGTTTGTTTATTTAAATTTTTTTAAATGACATTTAAGGATATAAGCCATGGTTGCTTATTACAGTGACGCAGTTTCTTTCAAAATTTAAGTGAGAACAGTTTATTATCTTATGTTCTTTGTTTAATAAACTATTCTGGGGAATCTATTTTACCAAAACAGTGCTAAAACTTCAATTTAACAAATGAAAATCGTCGTGATAAAAACAAATCTCGCCTTTACCAATGATATCACTTATTGCTGGACTTTGAAAAGTTTGAATAGTTTAAGATGAAAAACGAGAACAGTTTATTTTGCAATCCAAAAATACTAATTTTTATGCTAAAAATCGTTTAGTTAAACATCAGTTTAATTACAACTTACAATTTGTTTACTGAGAACAGTTTAGTTCTATTCAATGAAAGCACAGTATTTATAAACGTTATAAGCTTAGTAATTATATACGATTATATCATATTGAAAGGCTAAACAATGCAGAATTGTTATTGACTCGTTAAACAATAACCAAACTATAAATGAATGAGTGTTCTATTTGAGTTACTACAAGTGAGAACAGTTTATTTTAAACATACTCAAATATGTGTTAAATGGTTTTTTTTATGAAAGATAAATGATTGCATTATGATATATTAAGGATTCTAACAATAAAATTAAGAGTCTGAGGCATTTAAGTTTATTGAGAAAAAAAAAATGAGAATAGTTAAGTTTTTACAAATTGCAATTTTAACTTTATCTGGGGGCAGGTTTTGTATGAAAAAATGATCAAGCGTTTTTGCCTGTGCGAACGATTTGCTGAACAGTTTGCTCTGAACATTTTTCGCACAAACGATAACGTTTGATCGTTTTTTTATACAGAATTTGAACCCAGTTTTGGAAATAAGTTATTAATGCAAAAAATTAAGAAGATTACAAGTTTTGAATATGAAATATTTTTTTAAGAAGATTAAAAGTTTTGAATATGAAATATTTGTAAAAATTCAATAAGAACAGTATAAATTAATTGGGAACAGTAATATTTCGAAGTTGTTATTCAACCTACCAACTCTAAATAAACATTCTTAGGTGCATTATTTGATTGAATAAAATCAAGGAACCCAACAACATTATTGAGAACAGTTTAATGACACTAAGGAATAGTTTTCTTTTCCAATTTTATTAAAAATCTCTTAACACACTTTTAAAAAGCATCTTAAAAATTTAATGCTCCCATCAATGAGCATGCAACAAAATATCAATTTGTCACGACCAAGACATCAATGGATTTAAAATTGATTTAAAAAAAAAAAGAGTTATAACACACAAAAGTTTCCATCATCTACATCCAGATCCAACACATAAGAATCCAAGTCTTACCTAAAACTTATCGCTTTTAAATTATCGCTACAAGAAAGTTCGTCAAACTGAATTCATAATGCAGCCCACGTCAACTTCATCCAATAAAAAAATAAAAAAAAAAAAAAAAATTAACTATTGATACCTCATGAACTCGACTGTAAGAAGGAAACGACAACGCTTAACCGAATGAGTACAAAAGTGTCAATAAACTTTATTGCAACGACAGACCATCAGTGACAGGCTAATTTATATAAAAAAAAGTTCTTCTTCTTCTTCTTTTTTTTTTTTTTTTATTAATTTATCCTTTCTTCGTCACAAAAGGATGTATTTTTTTTCTGTTCATTTATTTTGTGTGAACACATTCATATAAAGTTTAAACTCATCGATCATTTTTTGGCATCGCATGCAGAGGCAGACGCAGAAGGAAAACGAATTATTGAAAAAGAAAGGATTGGATGACGAAGAGGACGGATATCAACTTTTAAGCAAAAAGCCACCAGGAAGACAAAAGACAGACTTTCGCACGATAGCTGATGCTGGAAGCTGCTGTTGACTGATGGTTCGAGATACGAAAACTCGTGATGACAAACAAAAGGAAAACGAATATGTGTATTGGTATGTGGTTTCCTTAGTCCTGAATGAAAAAAAAAAAAAAAAAACGATGACGATGAAGGGTTCTACTCATCAAGCAATATATGATGGAACTTTTTTCTCGTTTAATAAGGAGGAGTGAATTAAAGTTCCTTCTTGTGACTTGCACTTGCATTTAAGGAAAGTTCAATTCAATTCGATTTTTTAGTAGTTTGTAGTTTTTCTTTGGCTCATCAAAGCTTGATCACATTCACACGCTTTAAGATAGTTAGTTATGCCTATTTACAGGATTCATATTATAACCAACTTCATCACAATTGTTTAAGAATGTTTTTGTTTACTTTATTAAGAGAATATTTTTTTTACTTGATTTTTATTTCTTGCATTCAATTAAATCTATAGTCTGTATTCATCGGTAGAAAATAAATGCAAATATTTGCAAATAACGCAATAAATTGAAGGACTATACAAAATGGAAAAAGAAAAACAATACAAAAGAATACTAAGAAAAGGGAAAACCTTTGTTTTTCATCAACTTATTTCCTTAATTGTCTCGTTTTGGTAAAACATCAATGTTACAGTTAAAAATGAATAAATTAAAGGACTCGGCGCTCAAGTGTTGTTTGCTTTTTCATTAATTTGAGTTGTTTAAGATTAAAAACTTGACTTCTTTATAAATTCGAATTGGTGCAAAAAATACAAAGAAAGGAAATAAAAGAATCTAGCAATAAAAAGAAGGCAACAATTATTTTAAAAATAAGCAAATTTATATTTCTTCTATTGATTTTTTTTTAATCAAAATGCAATGCAAATAAATGCAAATATTTGGAGCTAAATATGTGCAGTTGGCAGTTTTTTTTTTTTTTTGCTTTCTTAGATTAATAATATTCTAAGTTTATTCTCATTCAATTTAAATTAATTTGGGCTGTTTAAATTTAATTAAATTTATACTTTACTATACCTAAAATAAAGCAAAGAATTTAAATAAAAGTAAACATTTATTTGCTTTCAATTTAATTTATTGAAGGTCTACTTTTAAAACAAAACGAAGGCAAATAAATGCAAACAAATTAATTCGTTGTATGAATATTTGGCTGTTTGTTCATTGCTTTTAGATTGATGCTATCAATTCATTCATTATTCATTATTTTAAGTTTTTTTTTTCAGTTGAATCATTAAAGTTGAAATGACAGCAAAAATGATGGTTATTAGATGCTGATGAATGATGGCAAATATGAATTTTCGCCCAACATTACAAATGTATTATTTGCATTCATACAATTCAATTAAATTTATAGCTTTTTTTTCATTTTTAAAAAATAAATGCAAACATTTGCAAATATCACAAACAAATGCGCAAAATGGAAACAAATAAAACAATACGAATAAATTCTGAATAAATGAAATGGACAATATTTTCATCAATGTATCTTCTTAATTTTCTGGTTTTAGTAATTTGTGGTTTGCGTTGTTTGCATTTAAATTAAGAACTTACTTTAGAACTTTATAGTTCAAAATGAATAAAAATTAAACAAAAAAAAAAAGAGAGGAAACAATAAGACCCAAAAAAAGCAAAAAAATTATTTGCAGTGTTTTCATTTAATTTATTTCCTCAATTGAAAACTTTTGGATAAAATTAATGAAAATAAATGGAAAGCAATGAATTCATTCAATAATTTAAAGAATACGAACAAATGAAAAAAATTACAAACAAAGCTAAAATATTTGACCATTTAATAACTCAAGGTTTTTTTGTATTAAAAAATTAGTGCAAACAAATGCAAAAGAACGAACCAATCGACCACATTTCATGCGTTAAACAGTTTATGCTTTGAGCAATTTATGCGTTCCTGACTGAACTGTCTTTGATTGGAATTGGTTTTGATTGAATGTGAAAGGTTCTCGAAAGATTGTGAAGGGATGGCCAAATAAATTTTTATGTAAAGTGAAATCAATAAGAGGGACCAGTTCTCATTATATTGCAACCAGATTGGATTAATTGTTGTGACGAGGAGTTTTTCCTTTCTCTTGCAGTGCGTATATCCAGCAAAGTTCTTAATCAAATATCAACTACGAAGAGAAAACTTAAAGTTGGAAAACTGCAGTCGGTTGATACTGTTATTATTGGCTTTTCGACCAAATTTCCTTGGGCCTTGCAAAAAGCCCTGCTACCGATGACGTTGGATTCAGAATTCTACTGGTAGAAATATCAAGCGTAACCATTCAACAACGCTAATTAAGCATAATGAAAATGATTTGGTAAGAAGCATACACCAGCTCATCAATTACACCATAGGACTGAAAACAGGAGATAAGCTGTCATGAAGCTGGTTTAACATTCTGCTTAAGAAAGTAGTAAGCAACGCCGAAGCCAATACATCAGGTATCATGAACAAAACTGGAAAACATCGTGAAATTTCTGATAAATTCGACAGCATGCAGATAAGCAAACGAGCAGTAACTCGTGTCATCGCAAGTTTAAAAAGTCGAAGCCTGCAAATTTGGACATGAAGTTAACGAGGATAAGGCAAAGTAAAACCTCTAATTGACAAAAGTTTAAACCATTCCTCAGGCTCGCTCAGAACGTGACCATTGGTAGCTATAACTTGCAGGTATTCAGTGAATCAGTGGAAATGTGCTAACTCAGCAAACAACATCGGAGTAGAAATTAAACGTAGTTTCACTCTTCCACTCTTAAGAAATAAAGCATTATCAAGAAGAACCAAGGAGACGCTTAACCAAATACTTAGCATACTGGTCATGCTCTATGGTGCCGAAGCATGAACCCTTTTCCAATAAGATGAAAGAACCCTGGAGGTCTGGTCTATGTGTAGGTTGACTGTATATATATAAAAACATTATTTAGTGGCACCGACAGCTCCGAAGAACCACGGCCGAGTAACTTGCTCTCTCACAACTAATCCTTTTGTGTGCGTTGTTAGATATACAGGATTGGAGAGGACCTATAATTTTTCGTCGAGTTCGAAGGACTAAGGTGAGTAGCACTTTTCATAACAGTGATACTCTTGGAGGATTCGTCACTTCCTCGCAAAAGGCAGTGCCCCTGGAAAAAACATTAGATGTACTCAGGGCTAGAACCCAGACGTCTAGTGTAATAGTCCGACACACAGACTACTACACCACGGGGCACTACCGTAGACTGTAGACAGCCGGAAAAAAATCACTTTACGATATGTTGGAACTGTAAGAACAAATGGACATCGACGTTCATGACATAACGTATTTACGACAGGCCAGAGGTAACAAGAAACAGAGGCAGGCCCCATCTGTTAAAGAAGATCTCCAACAACTTAAGGTATGAAGACCGTAAGCCAGGGATCCAGCAGGCTGAACAAGGTTAAGCTCTTGAAGCAACTCGCTCTCCATAGCGTCACTTAGGTAAGTACGTAAATAATTTTAAAAGTTAAAACTACATCTTTAGGTATTTATATAAACAGTATTAATGTAAGACTTTCAAATAACTACAGTAGTGTCCCGATAGTTTAAACGACTTTTAATTTGAACTCAGGTTTAATATCTCAAAGTGGTTAATGTTTAATTTCATAAAACATGCCTTCAGTATGCCTTCAGTATACCGTGATCGTGTCTTCTGCTGCCTACAGCTAAGCAAAATAAAAATAAATAAAACCCCATCCATGAGACTTCTCTTAAAGGAAAGAAGACTTAAACTTGTATTGTTATTACGTTACACTTTTACCCAAAGATTTCAATTTCCTCTAAGTGTCTATTTGAATATTCTACATAAAATATAATTTCTTTTTCAATTATTTAATAACTTTCCACCAAAATAAAATTACTTCATCATACCTCTCACCCTCCAACACCCAAAATTATCTTCTTATTGTTGGTCGAATTTTACTCTCATAACATCATTCCTCTCCCCATAACAGTTTCCATGCAATTTAGCAATTTAAAAAAATCCAAAATTCTTGATGCGCCACCACTTTAAGTTAGCAAGTGAGTGAAATTAAAAATTTCCCATTAAATATTTAATCTAAAAAATTTCCTCCAAGGAAAGGCATGTCTCGCCAGAAATTAATTCAGTTTCATCATCCTTCAGCTGGGACTGAGTTCTTTCGTCGTTGTGTCGAAATCTTCGACAGACGGGTTGGTTCGTTCCTTCCTTCCTTCAAAGAAGACATTCAAAACGAGTTAATATTATTTGGTTTTAAGGAAATGGAGAGAGAGATAACAAAAATCGAAAAAAGAAAACTTAATAAAAAATACCTAGCAAAATGAAATCCTATATGTATCGATAGATTAAATGTATTTTGCACATCTCTATGTCGATTTAAAGGTTTGTGTCTTGGTAGGGTAAATTTTTATAGCTCTCCATTGCCTTTCACGAGTAATGCGATGTCCTGCTGCTGCCGTGTTGTCGTCGTCGTTCTCTTTATTGAAAATGGCTCTCGTCCTTCGTTATATCCCTGTTTCTTTCTCTATAGGTAGATGGTAATCCTTAAATGTGGTCAGGTTAAGAGGATGAATGCAGGGGGGGAACTAAATGTCTGATGTATACTTTGTTTAGGATACGTACACATCAGGGGGTGCAAATTAAATGTCCGTAGTCTGCAATGCAACGAGCCATCATTATTTCGATCGAAATCGGGTATAAGGAAATAATTGTTCCTTGGGGCTGGGCTGGGCTGCTGTTATGTAAAATGTTCCTTCTTTTTCAACTTTTAGTTGTTGTATATGGTGCGGTGTGTGTTCTGGTTCCTGCATAGGAATAAGTAGACAGATGGTAATGGGGCAAAATTGATGGTGCTTCCATATGCAATACATTCGAAAAAGAGACGACAACGAATGGACAGACATGGAACCAACAACCATGAGCTGAGCATGTTATTTAAGTAAATTTGTTTATCGATAGAATGGGGGGGTAGTTGATAGATACCTACGATTTGGAAAATTTACAAAGTCATCCTGCAGAAATGAAAGGAGTTTTGTCCGTAATTTCACAAATAGACATTAGTTAGAAGTAAATACATTTATGGTGTAATTAAAATGGACAAATTGTCAGAGAGCGAAAGAGGCAAAGCTTAAATTAATTTTTAATTGAAAGTTTACATTGCATTAAGTCTTTTGATTTTTTTAGTGAGTGAGGTTTAAAATAAATTTGCACGAAACTTTTCAAAGGAATCAACTTTATTTTGAAAAGTAAAAAAGATACTTTTTGTTTGTATATGTGCGGGAGTTCCGTCGAAAAAGCCATTATATACATACCTACACATTATTAAGTCAATAAAACAAAATTGCAAAAGTTAAAAATCCAAACGCTTATTCAGACAAAACTTTTTCAAATGGCTATATGAAAACCGAAAAGTTTTTTTTTTATTATCGATTTAGTTAGCCGGAAATAGAGTTGTGTAGATATTAAGGGATTGTAAAGAGTTTTTTCATAAACGAACAAAATAAAAATGTTTTTGGAAGAATGGGCATAGAGTAAGTAAGGGCTTTTGATAATTTTAATTAATTTCATTTTAAAAAGATATTTATTTTGATTTATCGTTTATTTTGAATAATTTCACAAAACAATTTGAATTAAAAAGCTATTTTGGAGGTACTTAAAAAACACGAAGGATATTGAAAATAATAACCACTTTTTCTGCCAAAAAATTAGATGACAACTCATTTCAAAAAACACACAAAAATGCAATTTAATAATAGAGAAGCACGCCCCACGTTGGGCGCCATTTTTTGGCAAGACTATTAGGAAAGATAAGGGTGGCAACAGGAAAGACCTACTTAGATTATTGAAGCCCAGTCGGGCTCAATAAGTAAAAACTTATAAATTGTAAGCAATATATAAATCCAGTAGATATTAAAGAAAATAATTTCACATGAAACAGAGAAAACTTTTAGTATCAAAAAATTAGAACAAAAGCTCTCCTAAAATAAACACAAAAAATACAATTTTATAATAAAAAAAACAAGCTTAACGTTGGGTGCCATTTGTTTTTAAAGTATTTTTTTTTAACGGAATTTACTTTAAGAAAATAAGAATTTCGAGAAAATAAATTATCTAAGTGCTTTCTATAAAACCTGCCTGTAAAATATTATATTGTAAGAGATTTTTTCACACGAGGGATATTAAAAAGAATTAAAACTTTTTCTTAACAAACTTTCAAACATATTTCCTAAAAAAAACAGTTAACATTAAAAAAAAAGCCCCACGTTGGGCGCCATTGTTTGCAAAGTAGTATTAAATTAAATTCATTATAATTAAAAAGGTGCAGCTAGTCACGAACTATTAGAGAGGGTACGGGTGGCAACACGAAAGGCCTTCTTACTCAGGTTAATGAAGTCAAATCTGGCACAATAAGTTTTAACAAATTAATGTAAATAATATTATATTCAAGTTAAATTAACTAAAATTTCCTATATGAGTCTATTATAGGAAAATAAGAGACAAGAGGAGCATTAAAAACAAAGAAGACTTTTACTACCAGAGAATAAGAACAACAGCTCACCTCAAAAAATATATAGAAAAATACGCCAATTTTTGTAAATATTTTTTTAAAGAATTTACTTTGAGGAAGAAATTTAACAAAAGAAATTATCTAAATACTCTCTATAAAACCTGTCTACTCACTTCCAGGAAATCTATTTCACACGAGGAAAAGCAAAAACACTTTAATGAAAATGAGAAAAACAACTTTTCTAAAATTAAAGAAAGGAAAAATTATATTTAACAATATAAAAAAGTAACAAGCCCCACGTCGGGCGCCAGTTGTTGGCAATTGATATTTAACAAAAATTACTTTATTAAAAAAGAGGCAAATCTGGAACTTTCACGATTAATAAGAGTGGTAAAAGCAAAAGCCTTTATAGGTAATTGGAGCCAAATCAAGTACAATAAATATGTATTTTCAAGTAAATTATCTTGTAAGCGAAATAAAATTTCATACGAGGAAAAGTGAAAACACTTTAATGAGAATGAAAATAACAACTCTTCTAAAAAAATACACAGACAAATTACCTATAATTAATATTATAAAAAAAAGCTAACCAGCCCCATGTTGGGCGCCAGATGTTGCCAACTGTTATTAAACGAAATTTACTTCATTAAAAAACAGGCAAATCAGGAGTTTTAAGAATGAATAAAAGTGGTAAAAAGCGAGAGCCTTTTTAGGCAATTGAAGCCAAATCAAGAACAGTAAGTATGTGTGTACAAGTAAATATCTTGTAAGCGATACTAAATCTAGTAGATAACTACTTATAGGATATTTTATGTTTAATTTCATGTGAGGTCATTAAGATATGAACAAATTTTATCGTAATAAAAAAGAGAAATGTTATTAAATTTGAAAAAAAAAACAGTCCTACGTTGGGCGCCATTTATTACTATTGCAATATTATTTAACGAAATTTACTTTAAGTGTCCCGTGGTGTAGCGCGTCGGAATCTCTCGCCAAAAGTCATGGTTGGACCCCAAAATTTCAAGCACCTACGTTAATTTTCATAGACCGTCTAGCAAGGAAAGTTTTTTTAACTTGAACCGGAGAAATCAAATATAGATTTTCAATCGCTGTCTGTTTGGGCTGAGTAAAAGCATTTAAGAGAAAAATAACTCTTGAGAAAACTTAAGAAGACGCTGTACAAAATAGTCTTCATGCCGGTCTTTCTATATGCTTCAGAAACTTTGAACCTTTCCCTATCTCCCTAAGAACTTCGTCTTCAACTGTTAAATTTGGACCATGTTAAGCGAATGAACAACGACGTTGGAGCCCTTACGGTGTTCAATGTAAGATCTTTGACTTGGTTTTTGAAACTGGAAACGACAAACTATAGATCGAGCCGACTGGAGACTTATTAATCAAAGGAAAGAAGGCTACTTAAATTAAGAAAATATAGAACGAAGTCTTAAATAAATTCTCACCAAAAAGTTAAGTTATTTCCCTCTCAAAGTGGTAATTTACTTCACCAACAAAAAGTAAAATTAGTTCCTACTAGTGGTGAAGTTAGTTCCCATGTGAAGTTAGTTCCCGTGAAGTTTCGTGACTCTTTTTTGAGAACGATGATATTTTGCTTTTTCAAAAACGAGTTAAAGCAGGGGTCTGACTGATAAAACAAGAATATTCAATAACAAAAAACGGACAGGAGAAAAATAGGACGATCAAATTTATTTACATAGTTTACACTATACAATTTTATGGTTCAATTTTAAAGAGTAAATAGGTTTACACGCTGCAACTTTAAGTGTTGATTGTTTGTCAAACACTGAGAGCTTACATGAACGGTCTATCCATAGGGTATACAAATTTAAAAGTGTTAACCCTTGGATTACATGGAGCAATTTTTTGACTATGGTGATTTTTTGTACTGCTTTTCCTACATGCTCTGAAGCAGGCCTCAAAATGATTGGACAGAACTTAACTCCCCGAGCATTGTCCAATAATAAAAAGGAGAAAAATAAGACAATGAAACTTGTTAACGCTGCTTTTAAGACTAAAGTGAACGGTCAATCACAAGTTTTAAAATTTTTAAGTATTTTAGCCCCTGGATTACACTCAACGACTTTTTGTGGTTACTTTTTCAATACGCTTCGACAAAAAATCCCTCGCCGAATTGTCCACCGAAACGAAACGATTAAAATGAAGAAAAAGAAAAAACCTGGCCGATGAAACTTTTCTTATTTAATTGTTCCGAAAATTAGTTCAGTTTATTGAATTAAACTCCCCTCACGCCCACAGTTATGACACAACACCCAAATTAACTTAGAAACTAGAATCACATGTTCGCAATAAAAAAAATAATAGTTAGCCCTCGTATAACTTTAATTTGTAACACAAATATGTACAAAAATAAAACACCATAAAAACACAACCAATTACCACAGTTTAATGGTCTTTACTTTAATTTCCTCTTTGGAACATTCTATACAAAAAAAGGGACAATAAGTCCAAGAAAAGATATCCGACAATGGGTCGTAAAATCCATCCAACATAATTTCCTCCTATCTGATTGGTATTGATCACCTAAGTCTTAAGTTCTATAAAAACTATAAAACTTGTATATTGTATCTTTCGTGCTTTATCACATAAAAAAAAAGGATGAATTTGGTCACAATGTCTAACAAAATGTGATTGGAATTTAAAGGAAACAAAAAAAAAAAAAATGCGTCACTGATAGTTTTAGTAAAAATATCGGCAACACAAGTAACACAATGAAAATTCATGTCCAATAGATTTTATTACTGAAGTTGTGTATTTTTTTTTATGGGTGTTCTAACCTCAAGACGCGTCTTTCTGACTTTCAAAGGAAACCTCATTACGATGAAGATCTATATTGTCGATAAAAATCTCTTCGTGTCGTCATAGTTATATATATGTGGAAAGAAGAATTATATTTTCGTAGAACATAAAAGATACAACACACGTACGTGGTCTGTTCGTTCTTTTCGGTCGTCTTTTCGGCTTCGTCTAGAGGTCTAGCTTTGTATTGCAGGAACACTTCAGAAGCTTGAAGTGGTGTCCGACTGTTGGTGGTGATAAATGGATTTTCATTATACGAATGCTGCTATGAAGGGTTTTTTTGTGCTCGATGTATCTGTGAAGTTCATTGAATTTTTTTGTTGCCTTCAACTATACTTTATCGTCTGAAAGATACATTCGACAGATAGAAACAAATTCTGATGAAATGTCCGGGTGACGATGAACGAATTGATAGATGACCCAGGACGTAAATGTGAATCTTAAGAGAAAGCAAGAGAAAAATAGTTTCGAGCCAGAGTTTTCATGATTCTTTTTTTTTTTTTTTTGTATAGATACACTATCTATAGAATTAATTTAATTTTCGCTTCGATTTGAAATATTGTTCTCTTATCGAATATTATAATATACACACGCTCAAAAGGTCCGCTTTTAGCACGAGTGATTAATGTTTTTGGAAAAGGAGGACACCAACGACAACGTTGATGCCAGAAAGATAGGAAATCTCTCTCCGACATATTAGTTGCACGTGATGCTCTTTTGTTTCCGCAAACCATAACCCAACTATAAGGCTTGAGGGGGAAGAAGCAATACAAATTTTCTGTGAATGATTAATGAGTCAAAGGTATTGAGGTGTTTCGGTTGTTTATTGTTTTGGATATTTGGTGCCCGAAGGAGGGGGAGGTGGAGTGGAGGAATATTTCAATTGGTGTATAATACTTATATAGAAATGTGGAAGCTGCAAGAGTGTTTTGTAGGATTTTGTTAAGTCGTGTGGAATATTTTGTTAGAATGTGTTAGATGGAAAATTTAAAGTGAAAGACCTTAATTGGATGACAAATGTGGATGTTGCGATGTTAGAATTTTAATTTTCACTGCAATCATTGTTGATAGGTTTTAAAATTAAAATTTAAATGTTGAAGATATTTATAAATAATTATTTAGCCTCAAAAAGTATGTATGAGCTTTTTATGCACAATAAATTGTATCATGGAAATGAACAGTAAGCGAAGTCGGAAGCAAGTAAATATTCGCAAGGCTTTTTATGGATTTTCTGCAATACAAAAAAGTTCGTTCTATCATATCGCTGTTTCAAAAACTTTTTCTTTTTTTATCGTTGCGATTTTTGAATCGGAAGCTAAAATTCGCCCAAAAACGAAATTCGCAAAGCATTTAATAATGCAAATATGCCAATATGTTTTGTGCGAATCTTCATTTGATAGATTTGTGAGATTTTGTATATCTACTGACTGAAAAATTGGCTCCAAGAAATTACGCCAGATTTTTTAACGCCAGAATATTTTTCATACAAAATTTTGGCTTTTTTTCTGGGAAAATACCGCAAAGTTTTCTGGCAAAATTTCTGATTTTCAGGCATTTTTGCCTAAAAATTGTCTGGCTTTTTTTCATTAACAGAAATGAAAATAACGGGACGACACCTGACACTCACCAGCGCTTCAACCGCGCCGCACCGCACCCGTGCCAGCACTCCGTCCAGTCACAGCCAAAATAAAATTGCGGCGTAGTTTCCCGGAGCCGAACAATTTAAAATAAAAAATTAGCCAAAATCATAACTTAGCTTACTTTTATAAAAAATTGTAATGTTTTTGTCAAAAACTCAAATATGAAAGAATGCACAGAAAATAGTTCAAAGATAAGGGCGAATTGTTGAAATCTTCAAAAATACATATAAGAATTGCAAATCGCGTCAAATGAAAATTACACAATTTTTTGTAAGAAATTAATAAATTAAATTAAGTAAAGTAATAAGTTTAAAAACACGCACAAATAGCGAAAAATCGCCAAAACTAAAATGCCTTTAGTTGTAAATCGCCAAAAATTAAAATCACCTAAATCTTTCAATAGCAAAAATTGTTCAAATAGTTCGAAAACAGGAGCGAATTGGTGAAATCGCCAAAACCATATTTGCAAAAAAACAAATAAAAATTACTCAATTTTTTTGTCAGAAATTAAAATAAAATAAAATTAAGTAAATAGATGAGCTAAGATAAAATGGATTAAAAAAGGACGGGGAAAGAAAGCAAATAAGATCGATTTGAAATATATTTTCTATTTTTAAAATTGTTGTTAAAAATTGAAAAAAAAAATCGCCAAACATTTTTTGTGCGGTTTCTGTAATTAATTTTCAATTAGAAATTAATTCGCTTATATGATTGTAGTTTAGCCTTAAAAATGTAAATCAGAAATGTGTGGAATAAATTTACTTGCAATTTTGAGTGTTCTATTGTATTGGGCAAAAATCAGGTCAAAATAAAATAACAAATCAAGGAAAGCTATTCGAAAAAACACGTAAAACTGAAAAATTAATAATCACCAAAAATTATTTCTGGATTTTATATTTCACTGAACAAATTCGCGCATAAAATATAAACGCAAAATCGCCTAAAACTGTTCTTTATTTCTATAAAAAATCGCCCAAAATATAATTGCAACAAAAAATCACCCAAAATGTTTGGGCAAACCTGAAAAACACAAGAAATTCTAAAAAACACATAAAATAATAATGATTAATCGCCCAAAAATGAAAACAATAAATCGCCTTGTAAATTTTGACACCTAACACGAAAACACAAAAAAAAAGTGAGTTAAGTATGCTTAGGCTCACCATAAAATCGCGGATGGGTGCGAGTTTGAGTACATGCAAAGTGGCTCGGCCAAATATTTGAGCGTTATGTCATTTCGCTATGTGTCGACAAAAACAATTTGTTAAATATTTTAAACAAATTTAAAAATGTTTCACTTTCTTAATTTCTCGTATGAAAAATCACTTAAAAAAGCAAAATAGGAAAAATTAACCAAAAAAATATATTTGAAATATCGCCAAAATGCTTAGCGGATTTTCCATTGACACCTTTTTAGTGATTTTGCCTTGTACGTAATTATTTTTATTAAAATATGAGAAGTGAAAAATTAGGGCGATTTTTTATTTTATTTCATTGTAAAAAGCGATCTGCATATAAGCATATATGCGTTTGTTTTAAAATCTATCTAAAATTTCTTCGAGTTCAATTCGTGACACAAAGTAAATTGATTTTTTTATTACCAAAGAAAACGAGTATGATATCATACTCTTTATTTGTTTTGTCCTTTGTTTTCAACTATTTAGGGGATAATAATAAAAATCCTTTTAGCACATCTTTGTCAAGATTCACTTTGATGGACGTGCTACCCTCTTTAATAGTATAGAAAGATTTATAAATCAGAAATAAAAACACATTAAATTTTATGGAACGTATTTCACTTCACGCACACTCTTAGTTTACAATTTTCGATTTTATGACGGTTTTTCAAGAAGAAAAAGTCAAATGCATGAAGATGCACATAAAGGAATAATAAACTTTTTAATTTCTTAAAATAAATTCTGTAAAAAAAAATGGCTCGATCACACGTAGGAACTTGATTTTGTGCTAGGGGAGATATGGACAATGGACATTGTGAATAAATTTTATTAAATTTTAACTCTATATCTTAGTCTAAAATTGATATAATTTCATTTGATAATGAATCTATTAGGCAACATTACTGAAAACATTCTGTGGCGAATAAGCTGTCAAACTCAGAGTAGCTAATCGATTTTTTATACCTCATGTTCTTGCATTAAAATATACAATTTACACAAACCTAATTATATTCATGAAACTGCTTTGAATATTATAACAAAGGAAATTCGTCCATGGGGATCGTGTGAGAGTATGGTTGTTTCTTAACAATCAAATACATATTTAGATACCTGTATCTAAGAGATATATACTACAATCGCAGATAACCTTTTACCAGCTGTCAATAAACCCGCGTATGATATTGCCATTGTCATCATATTGGCTTAATGTGCTACGATATAGTAAGATACTATACATTGCATATTCTTGCGTTGTTGCTTGACCTGACGTGATTAAGCAATTTAATTAATGCATCCTTTCTGCTTCCCCTGAAGTAATGTTCAATATTTAACATACTACGACAAACACTTAACCATGGGAACTGCATTGCGTTGCAATTAACTTTTTTTTGTCCATTAAGTTGTGGGACGGGTAAAGATAGACTTCAACTGAACCACACTTCTTAGTGAAGTTCTCATTGTGAGTGTTATGAATTAGTTTTGATAGCTGCCTCCATGTCATCTGCTTCTCATGTTAATTAGTGAATTTATTAACTTGTTTGTCTTGTTTTGAGGATTAAATGAGGGAGATGATGATAGGAAAAAGCTGTGAGTTACCAAAGGACATTTGAATCCAAAATCGATTTCAAGCTAATTAATTCTTTCACTCATCTTGAAGTCCATTAACTCATTCTTATTATTCTAAACCTCATTTTGTACATTTAATGTAGGTTTGTACATTATCCTTAAGCAAACTTTCGACCTCCTGACCGAAAAACCTACAAAAATTAAAAGCAGCAAAAAAAAAAAAAAACTTTAGCGTACGGCGTACGGTTTAGTTCTGCAATCCAACTATTCTTTACAATTTTTTACCCATTTTCCTTCTTTTTTTTTATATTTTATGACCTCGATTTTTATTTCCGTGTTAAAATAAATTTAGGTAGGTTAAGGGTGTCGTGGGCATTAATAGTTTATTTAATCATTGGACAACTATATTAAATGTCAGAGGTTCCCTAACCTAAAAATAAAAAACACTCCACCCACATCCTTAATACTTATTAGGACATTTTTTTTTATTTTTTTATTGTGTCCTTGCGTGTCATAAATGAGCTAGAAACAACAAATGAGGTTAGAGATTGAGCTCTTGACATCTTATATTAAGTATTTTGTTGTTTCGAAATTAGTATTTGTATGTTTGAAAAAAAATAAAAGAAATAGAGTTATAAAATCTTAAATTAGAATGCAAGCGAATTTGCATTTCAGCAAATTCATGGAGTTCCTCCTTAATTGTCATTGTTAGTGGAATTAATTAGGACTTTGCATTTAAAGGTTCAGTCAATTGGTTTCATTTGGGTTTTAAGGTACTTCAAGACTTGCAATCAACAGAAAAAATCGAATTTATATAAGAACACAATCAAACATGATGATAACCATTCTGTGATTCCGCTTGTGGATGACATTACGCACAGCTTTCTTTTTATAGGATTCTACAGTGGAGAACCCTGTCCTGTTATCTTCATCTATTTTCTAAAATCAATGAAAAATACTTCCTAACTTCATAAGCGTAAAAAATATCAATTGAAAAACACAATAAACATCATTTAAGCACTTTGAGAAGAATAGTGGTTCAAGAATCCAGCCTTGAGGAACACCGAGGGTTAGTGGAATAAAGTCTGATTATTTGCTTGAAATCTAAATGAAATGGAAATAAGAGGCTATCAGGTTAGTAGATTTCACAGAAAACTTAAATTGACTACGAAATTTTCTACACACATACATAAATTTGTTTTTTTAGATTATCAAACGATAAAGAGAAATTAAGCAATACAATACGTTAACATTGCTCAAAGTTTGCCTGATATCATCTGTAACGCTTATCAATCCAGTAGCGTACCAACTAGTATTAAGGTATCATCAGCAGTTTCAAAATTAAATATGTGAAGAAGAAAAGTGTTCAGGATTTGTATCTGTTAGAAGAAGAGAATTTTAACTCTTCCGATCACAAATGCAAGTAGTAAAGTCTTATTCTATTCAAGTCAATATTTTTCGAAGCACCATTTTCATGGATAGTTCCAATTTCTTTAAGGTTTTTGGAGCATTCAAACACTTTAAATATTTATATCTCCATCCATCAAAACTTTTGTCTTGCCTTCGGAAATGCTTAAATAAGATCTTCGTAAAACTGCTAAGTTTATCTTTTACCTTACTTCAGGAAAATTATTCATTAAGAGTCCTTGAATTTTGTTTTCCGGTTTGGTCTTTGAGTGTTGGTATGGGTGATCAGAATTAAACACTTTATTTTTTTCAGTCGGCAATGGGAAATATTTTAAAGTTTCATACAGAAATGCAAACCTCTTTACACTATTTCGGGTTTATTTTGTCCATTAGAACTATGTTATTTAGATTGAAACTGGATTAAATAAATTCGATTTTATCTTCAGCTGCCAGTCCCGTCATACAGTCATTGTTGATTCGAACTTTTTGTATCGTCCTACTCAATTTTTTGTCTTAGGATTTCTCATCACTTTATCAGCTATAGCTGCAACTGTTCTTGCTTTGATTTTCAACACATTTACGAATTGATTCCAAGTACAAGTGCAAATCAACTCTACTCCTTAACATTCAGAACTATTCACATCTTCTTTACAATCTTTCCAATGGAAATTTCATTGCTTGACAATATTTTTCAAATAATTTCAAAGAGTGTTTCAGATGCAATTCTAATTTATAAATAATAAAGAAATAAAACAGCACTATAATCATAGCATTATGCTATTAAAATAGCTTTCGCGATCTGTGAAATGTCCAGTCCTGTGAGACCCTCGCTTCTAAGGAATTTTTTAAGATCATTTGTGTATAAATGTCTACTAAACAGTAGGGCACTTAATGGATCACCTTGCGGTACCCTGTTTCTATAATTGTAATCTTTCTTTTGGTTATTTGTAGTTTTATTAGCAATATTGGTAATAAAATAAATCTACTGCAGCGATTAATTTTCCTTTTGCTCCAAATAATATTATGTGCGTCTATAACTTTTCAAAATTCACATAATTGATTTATTATTTTTGGTCAACAAAAACAACGAAAACATTTTTATGTTTCTCCAGAGTAATATCTGCTATTGCACTTAAAATAAATAAATTATGTGCAATTTCTGAAACCGTTTTAAACTTCAAGAAGTACCTAATTTGCATACCTTTCCCCTAACCTCGAAATCTATTTGACAAGATTAGCGAATAAGCTTTTTTTTACTATTTTCAATAGAAACATGGCGAATGATAGTTTGCTGCTTCTTTTATCGGTATCAAACAGCCCTGCAATAAAGACAGCAAACATTAAAGTTATAGTTTTTTTAGTGCATTCAGAATTGCATTTGTTTGTTCCAGAAGTTTCGGCTTTCATCTTTTTTTTATTTTTTTTTTTTTAATAGGAGAATAACAATTCTGTTGTCAGTTTCAAAACGTCAAATTTTATCACGGTAAAGTATAAACAGAAGGGGTTGACATTCAGGAGATTGTTTTCAATACTTGCGTCAAGAAATGCCTGATACAAAAGTTGAAAAAGGGCTCAGATTAGTTTGATTTTCCCATTAAAAAATAACAGAAAAGGGTAACTCGCCAAACTACACTACCTGACTGGAGGAAGAGTTAAAAATCCGACGGAATAATTTTATCCCAGTTTTTGATATGGCAGGCCTATCTGCTTTGAACCTATGGTACAACACAAATGTAATAGTACTTGATTCTTCCAGGTAAGGAATGATCTAGGAGGTTCAGCGACGATTTCTACAGTCGTTTTCCTAAGAGTGAAGAAGTACATAATGGAGAACTAAGATACCAGTCTAGATCATCAATAAAAAGTTCTAAAATGTCTCTAAGTGTGGTATATCGATCTTTTTAATTTAACGAAGATATTTACCTAACATTCTTATCAACCACAAGAAAATAGTGTTCTTTCAACACAATATATATTAAATTTCCAAGTTCTATTTCAGGTTAATCGAACTTCTTTGAATTGGATCTACAATTCTACAATTTGTTCTCTCATCGCAATGTGTTTGATGATTTCCGTATAAATTGATTTTCCTTTTGTTTATTTTATCTTTATCTTCACAGGATTTATAGTCCTGCAAGAATGTATGTATTTATGTATTCTATACATTTGTGGCATCAGCATAATTCAACCTTACAAACATAATATCGATGTTCACATTTATCTCTACATCAACCGAAAAGAAGGTTAAATATTTCTAATATTGATTCTTAACAAGTTTATAAGGATAATAAATGCTTAAGGTATGTACTCTCATCTGTCGACTGACCAATTTGTATTATTTCTTTATTGTTTCTTGTCATTTCAATCAATATTATTTATTCTCTTTTTCAATTACTAAACATCAAAAGAAAAATGGCTCTTCCGTTCTACTCGGTTGGACATTATCTCAAATAATCGAGATTTTCAATTTATTTAATCATTTCAGATTGACCGCTTACATCAGATAAACAGATGAAAAAAAGAATTACACTTTATCTCGTTACTGATATTTCATCGAGAGAAGTCACTTTATTTTCAAGATTATTTTTATTTTGAAGTTTCATTAGAATTTCAAATCAATAAAAATTACGACTCATTATTTCAGTTACTTAACCATTTGATACTTGGAATACCATTCGAAGAAAAAAAAAATTTAGTCAGTAATTAACTTCAAAAAAAGGAACCTTCAAATAATTTCCTTTGTAGAAAAGAAACGAATAAAGAAATTCCGCATTAATTTTTTTGTCTTTTGCTAAAAAATATGTTTTAAGAATTTTCATTCTTATTTATCAAGGATTACAGCAAAAGAAGAGAAAAAGAAATTATTGTAAAGTAATCAAAAAACAAGAACGACACAATACTCAAGTTCCTCATTTCAACGAAAACATTTTAAAGCTTTTTGATGTTTGATAATATTTAATTTAAAAGTCATTAAAATGGGGAAAAAGTAATTGAATAGCGTTTCATCTTTTTTACGAAGTTTATAGACATGAATACAGGCAATTGCTATACGTTAATCTACTTATATAAGATACCTACATCTATGTTTAAAGCCTGAGATTACTATAATAATTTAGGCCTTTTATGAGCGCATCTCGATTACATTGGTTTCAAATACCAAAATCCATTTCCAAAAATAAAAAGATTTATATTTTGATAGTATTTGGTATAGAAAGAATGCAGAAATTATCAGTATCCGCAGTATTAACAACTTCAAATCGAATGTATCACATTTGATACACATTTTAATTCGTATCTGGTTTTCAGCGTCCATGTATCATAAATGAGCAGACAAAACAATGCATTGTCAATTTGTCATTAAAAATTCGCTGCTAACTTGACGCTGCCAAAAAGTGTTATGGAGTATAACTCCTTGCTGAACTTTAGAGCGCAAACGGTATTATGTATTGGACGAATTTTCTTTCGCACTTAAAAATCTTGATATATACCAATCATCTGGTAAGTATAGCATTTCCCCAATAGTTCTGAAGCTGTATGCTTCCCTACTGATCTTTTTCTCTTTCCGAGGGAATACAAATCAGAATTATTTGTCTAGCCCGTTAAAAACGGAGAATCTTCTTCCTTATGGGCTAACAGTTTAAGGAATGTCTTGAAGAACAAAGTATTCCTAATGACCAGCAGTACGGATTTCGTAGCAATAGTAACTGGTAATTTTACGGCTTATCTCAGTTAAAATTTAAACAAGTCATTGTCATTAAAGAACGTAAGATTATTGTGAGGATATTTCCAAAGCTTTTCATAAAGTTGGGCATCGAACTATTGTATGGAAAATCTATGAACTCGACATTAATAAATCTCTTTTTCGTTGGATTTGAAATCACATTTGGACCGCTTAAAGCAAGAGTAGTTATTGGATAAATATATTTATATATATATATATATGTATTGCTATGTATATATATTACAAAGTTAATGCTGGTATACCGCAGGGTTCTGCTTTGTGTACGGTTTTCTTTCTTATTGTTATCAATAATCTACTGATTGAAACTTCTTAACCTATAAAATGTTTCGTTGAGGACAGTACCCTTCACATTCGTGTTCAGATTCACTATCCTTTTCTTCAGATTTAGAACTGTTCGTTGTCAAGCAACATACCTTCAATGGATTAATCTATTAGCGTAAGTAAAAATTCTCATTTCTGGGACTTTCAAATGAGAGAAGATAGTATTATAATGGATATTTTGTAAAAAAACGTGTTTCCATCAGAGTTAATTAAAGGTTTATTCAACCCTGGAATAAACTCGCACTGAAATCTGGGCCTTTGAAGAGAAAAAGATCAAGCGAAGGGAGAAGATCAAGCAAAGAAAGAACACCGTGAGAAGCTCAAGGAGATCGAAAAGTTTTGATCGAAAAAACATTCGGAAAAAACGGAACTACTTTCAGGACAGGAATACAGGCAGTCAGCCTTTTCAATAGTGGCTGAATGGACATCATGTAAAGCCAGCTATAAGGCGAGTAGACCGACTTAAGTCGATGGAAAATCAGTATCAAAACTCAGTACAACTAAAGTAGTGCCCCGTGGAGGTCTGGGTTCGAGCCCTGAGTACACCTAATGTTTTTTTTCAAGGGCACTGTCTCTTAGGAGGAAGTGACAAATCTTCCAAGATTATTAATTTCATTTAAAGTGCATCTCACCTTAGTCGTTCGTATTCGACGAAAAAATTTAGATCCCCTCCAATCCTGTAGACCGACTAACGCACACAAAATGATTGGTTGAGGGTGTAAGTCAATAGGCCGTGGTTCTTCGGGACTAAATTTATAAAAAAAAAGTAGGCTTTGCTACTTACCAGTGGAACTCTTTAAATCCGGGTCGATGTTTTGGGTGGACACATGCATCAAATCATCAACAAAATTGGGTAAAAGAAATCATGCTCGAAGACTTTATTATTAGCTCCATTTGCTTCATTTTTAAAAAAATGTGATATATGTAAGAACTGTCAAAGCATATTATTGCTATATGTCGCATGTAAGATTCTATCCAATGCATCGTGTGCGCGTCAAAAGCCGTTCTGCGACACTTTCATC
This sequence comes from Baccha elongata, assembly GCA_951217065.1. Lineage (NCBI taxonomy): Eukaryota > Metazoa > Arthropoda > Insecta > Diptera > Syrphidae > Baccha > Baccha elongata. The sequence goes on from OX578272.1 coordinate 171,683,062, forward strand.
GGCCACTATCAGTGTTGCATCCGGCCAGGCAGATCTACAAAATAGATCAAATCTTCACACAAAATTAAATTCTGGAAAATTCAATGAATTCTTAGTCGAGGCCCACCATTTGCAGCCGCATATGATAGCATCATAGCATTCATCGTCAGAAGCTCTTAACGGCAGTGACGGAACTAGGCACCCCGGCGAAACTGACCCAGCTGTCTCACATGCCATTGCAAGATACGCAATGCAGTGTGTAACTGGGGCATAGCTCCTATCAACTCAACTGAACGATTTCTGCAACAAAGAAAGTCATTTTTGGAAAACAGTGGAACGGAAGATTCCTCTTAAAAACGAACATTTCTTTCTTCAAAATACAAAACAAAAACTTGAGATGAAAACTTCGTATCATAAAATTAAAATTCGCGAAACTAAGTATTGCAACTTAATAATATAAATTCACATGTCAAAAAGGTATCTGTAAACAGTCATACACTTTTTAAAACAACCATGAATATTTCCAGACAAAGTCAATTAATAAAAACAAAAAACTCATCATCAAGGTTGAAACATAATATCATTTCAAAAAAACAAAGAAATTCATTTAAATGATGACACACAAGCTTTTATTTCGAAATGAACATGTTTGTCATTCAGGACCTGTCAGAAAAAGCGCGAAAATAAATTCTATGATAAATTTTTGTTTATTTTATTTTTTTTTTTTAATAAAAAAAAATATTATTTAAGTTGAAGAAGAAAGAACAAAATTAAGAAACACGTTTCTAAAGAAAAAAATTATTCAGCATCAAAAAAAAAGTTTATCCTGTTCTTATAATACATACATATGTAAGTATAATAAAAATATTCCCTTTGCCCGACCGTGTCGTCGTAGTCCTTAGGCCTTCACAACTTTATTTCTGAGAATTCTATTTTGTTTTTCGCCTTCTACTTTTTTTAAATAAAAAAAATTCTCTTACTTGCGAAAGATTAAACTTAAAAAAAAGATGGTGTCAGAATAGAATAAGAAAGTTACTTTCGGCGTTTTTTTTTTTTTTGCTTAAGTATAAGAAGATATGGTATTACTTTTGAGTCGCGAACTTAGTATTCATTCATTTGACGTGCGATACGTTCTTTGCATTTTAAATGCAACAAAATACAAATACAAAGAAAAAAAACTTTCAAAGAAATTCAGTATTTTCTCAGAAATGGGAAAAGGATATTTTTTGTATGAATGGTACGGTAAAAGTGAATGTAACATGCGTCAGTAGCAGATAGCAGCACAAGGATGCATTTTATTTCTTTTTTAAAAGACAAACTTTATTTTTCCCTCTGTTACCCTGAGCTACATAAATAATATACGTACGATATAATATGTTAAAAAACAAAGTTTGTTTAAGTGTGAAGAAATGATGTTAAGTAAGAAGCAGAAAAACAGTGATATAAGTGAAGAGGAAAATTTGTACGATTTAGTTGTCGCAGAAGATATACGAAAAAAGTATGTTTGACATTATTATTTATGAGAAGAGCTATTGAGATTTCTAATAGTGCCAGAGAAATTATCATGGTTTTTACGATGCTTTTCAAACAAAAAAAAATGACGCAAAATGCATCTCAGGCGATTTTTATTTTGTGATACGACTTGAAGACGTCCATTTGTGAAGGGCAGGCAGTTCATCAGCAGATGGGCGCTGACCATGCATCGCGTCTTACCCAAGATTATTATAGCCACATGGGTCAAGAAAACGAGTGCTTATTTCGCAATGCGCCAACATTTTTAAAGTTTCTTTTTTTTATAACATTGATTATTCCGCGTTCTTCATTGCTTAATCTTTAAAATTCTAATTCTTTTTTTTAATCTTTCAAAGCTGGGTTGAAAATCAACTACATTTTAAAAATCTATAGAATTTTCCGATAAACCAGTCATTATTTTTTTTATCCGTAAAATAAGTTGTTCGAAATCTAATTTATAGTAACTAAACTTATTCTTAAAATTTGCGACGTTTTGGCAATGGAATAAAACTCTGTTTAACTTCGCTAAATTAAAATATTTTGCTTAATTTTGTTTTTTTTATGTTTTTTTCAGATTCTATGTTTTCATTACTTAATTTAACAAAATTTAACTGCACATGAATGAGTAGTTAAAAATATTGTTTTAACTTGGATTCTGTTATTTTAAAAAACATAGAACAAAAAACTGAAACATAAAAGTGTTAAATACGCGATATTTATATAACAAAATATTCACATTTATGCAATTTTTGAGTGCATAATATTTTACTATTTATGCTTTACAACGTTTATCATTGTTAACACTTTCTAGGTTTCCTATTTGCCTAAATTTATTAATAAATTATTTATAGGTACTGACTGAAGTCTGTGTATCTGATATTCTATGTTTTAAAAAGTTTTGATTCCGGTTTTTTTGGAAAAACGTTTTTGATTAATTTTAAATTCTGATGAAAACTTATGAATGTTTGACAAATTCTATGTTTAAAAAAAAACATCGTATTCAAATAATTACGTTCGATTTGTCTGATTAATTTGGTAAATAATAAACATTGTCAAAGAATCGTAGTCGATATTTTTTTTAGATTTAAACACAATATATTGTATTTCTTTGAAAATTAATAACAGTATACCCTGTATAAAAACATAGAATTTTCATAAAAACCCTTATAAGTTGTACTCGAGTTAAACAAACACACAAAAAACATCGAGACTTAAACAAGCGGTGGCCGATTTACTTTGAATTTGGTATTTAGGGTATAAATTGTACATATTTATATTTCACCAAACCCAATGGGACAACTCATGGTAGATTGCATTAGAGTAAGTAAAAGGAGAATATATCCGTTAAATATATTTAACAATAGAAATAGAGCCCTTACAATTTAAAATAAAGCATTATCTCTACGAGTATTTAATTCAACCTCAAAGGTTGATTGATTTGTAATTTATCAACAAAGTAACATTTCTCTAACATGAAATCCCGCCAGGAAGATACATTTCTCAAGCTTACTTCAAGCTCTTTATCAATATGCATCCATGTAAGCCAGTTAAACTATTATTCTCTTCGATATCTTGAGACATCTTTAAGATATATTTCCCATAAATTACTCTCAAACACCTCTAAACTATCTCTTACTCAAAGTCATCTCAAGGGAGTAAAAACCTTTACATTAAATTCTCTTAGACATCAATATATATAGTAGCATGCTGCAAGAACAATTAAAACAATTTTTTCTTATTCGTATCCCTTTGAAAGCTTCAAAGAAAACACAAGAAAATAAATTGACCTCATTCTACAACGTCAACCACCTCTCACCCTCAAGTAACCATATATCTATACGTTTATGCATAAATCTTTCACTCGTTGACATTTTTAAATTTACTGATTGCATCAGTTCTCTGCCACCCCAAAAAACCCTTCCTTAAGTTTCTTGTGTTTTCCAAACAAAGCAAATATATGTGTATACATCTTGGTCTCTGCAACTACACTGATTGTGTGTATTACAATCGATAACAATCGGGGTGGTAGGAAAACATATAGAATCTCCAACGTCGTATCAACATCACCAGAACTTTAAGTTAAGGTGACATCATAAAAACAAAGGGAACTAACCCTCTTCATCCTTTTATTATCCTCCCGCCCTCCTCGTCGTTTATTCAGCACTTCCGGAAAAATGAAATAATTGAATTTCAAATCATATTACTCACGACTTCAGTCCCACCCACCACTTCCTTCTTCATCCCTGATATATGTACTCAATGCCACTTTTCTTTTGTTATTCTGTAGAAATAGAGAGGGGACGGAAAAACAATAGCCATTTCCTACACAAAGACAAAACTCAATAATTCCATTATCACAATTAAGGACAAATAAAAATTGAAGAAAATCAATAAGAAAACGTAAAAAAAGGATATAGAAGCAAAAAATATTCATCAACATCACCCCCAACCAGCTCACCACCCACCCTTACATCAGAGCAGCTTCCAGAAAATATAAAAAGAAAAGGTTACAGAAACCAAAAAGCAGAAGACGTGCAAATTCAAAGTGAAATTTTCAAAGTAAATCCTTGGAATTATTTGTTTGTGTTCGCAAAGGACAAATACGCTTCTCTTATGGCTCGTGGCCAAGAGTGCAATAGAAAAACAAAACCCTGAGTTATTTTTCATATAACAACCAGACTCTTCATGGCTAAATAAATAATTGAATGTAGAAGTATGAATATGTCGCCAAGAAAATAATTACGCACGTTTGAGAAAATACACGAACGCATAATTCTTGAGAAAAACATGGGTTTTGCATCTACAACGTATTTGATTTTTTTTCTTTTTTGCCTTCATGTTTAAGACTACAGGTTTATATAAAAAAAAAAACGAAAGTCAATCCTTTCTCGTAATTTTTTCTGTAAATTTTTATCAAATTATTTTCATAAGCATAGAATTTTCTTTTATAAAAACATAGAATTATCGATAAAACATGGATTTTTTACTCAAATTAAAATAAAAAGTCAGTATAAAATAGAAATTCAATTAAACCAAGGGATTTCCGGTAAAATAAAGAAATTCGATGTTAAACATAGAATTTTCGAAAAAAAAACATAGAATGCCCCCAAAATAAAAAAAAGGAATGAACCAAAAACTAAAATGTATTAATCCAAAATATCTAAGAAAACATAGAATCTCGAAGTAATTTAAAATGGTAAAACGTAGAATTTTAGAAAAACCTAGAATAACCTCTAAAATTAAATAGCCAAACACAGAAATGTGATTAATGCGAAAAATTTCTGGTGAAACCTAGAATCCGATGTAAAACATAGAATTTATGATAAAACTAGAGTGTCCTCTAAAATAAGGAAAAAATAAAAAACATCGAAGTAAAGTCTTCCAATCTAATTGGGATTTGCACATCTTCATAAATTACAAAAAACACTGGGTAGCTAATTGCGATTTAAAAGGGTCCACGAGAAAAACAATATCCAGCCGCCCACTTCCACCGGTCTGGAACTGCAAATGTAATCTTTGGTTTGATTTCAGGATCCATTTGTATTGGTTCCGGAAGTAACCCGCCAAATTGAACCATATGTCGCATATCGTTAAGAACTATCAACCTAAGAACATGTTTGATGAGCAAAAATTCGTACCCTCGTAGGTCTCGATGCCTCACGCCTTTTATAATATATCAACTAAGGACATGACTAGTTGTTATCGTCTTTGTTAGTCTATACCGGCAGCTCGATAACAATGTCATCACTAAAATTGGGCTACTCGATTCTCGAAGTGCGTTGCAAACAGCAACGTTTACCCAAGAGACTAAGCAGATACGTTGTGAATCTCTATTGAGTAGTTCGAGCCTAAGACGAAAGAGAAGAGCTGGAGATTAGAGGTCGACTTATGAATGCCTTACTCTTACATAAACAGTGGTTCCATATCGTGCTCCCGACGACAGGAGATGTGACTGATCTACCATACACACCGAACTACATTTGAACTTATTTTGCAAGTCCTCTACTCGATTATCCACGATAGGCAAATCGTGAAAACTTTGCCATGAAGTGTGTTACTTATCGGCGACAAAGTTCACATGAAAGAAGATCTGAACGCTTTTCAGTCGCAACACATTCAACAAATGCTAGCACAAGCTCCCCATCAATGTGGTTATTATGAAGCCGGAGTCAAGACAAGCACCATTTGGTTTGACTCATCCGAACTCAATCGTATAGTGGTGCCATCAGCTCTCCACTTTAGCTGAGCAAATTGAAGCTTGCTTAAGTTGGAAATGGGTGGTACTATTAATCGATGACAATTACCACAATACGTGCGGTCCTTGATAAGAGCACCTTTCTAAGAAAACAGATTGTTTTTCATACTAGAAAGGTGAATTTAATTTAAGTGGAAACAAACTACGCTAAAAATTCTGCAATGTTTTACAGGTCCAAATTATTTTGTTTAGCGTTTTGAGGCTGGACTTCAATCCCACCTTGGGTCAGCTCACATGTTAAACCTTGTTTTTCTGCGTCACATTTTGCAACAAATTTGACTGCGGTGCTTTCATGTTTTTCAGATCGTAAACGGTTTTATGGGCAGGGACTCGTGTAATTGCAAGAATACTCACAAGACCAGATGTTCCAGATAAGTTGTATGAATCTATCGTTTTGAAAAATGGGCGGTCACAATTGGTCCAGGTTTTTGCTTCTGTCAGGGCTTGAATATAAAAATTCAGATAGTGATATATACAACAAAAACAAGATGCGTAAGGGTTGGTTTTCTGGTGCTTGTTCAACCTCATGGATAAAGTTTATTGAATGAAAACTATTTAGAATATTACCTGACCAGTGAATATAATTTTGTCAATATATCTTCCAATATTTTCTATAATGCGCTTACCTGAAAATAAAAAAAAGAAAGCACATATTAATAAGCTTATAAAAAAGAGCATTGCCAACATAAAAAAGGTCATAAATATATACAATAAAAATCTCTTGAATTAGATACTCAAAAACCAATTCGATTCACCTGACACATCATTTCTATAATTATCTTTCAAAGAAAATGTCAATTCTGTCTTATTCGTAAATCCATAATATGAGGCAAAAGAAAACTACATACACAATTTATGATTTTTATGATTCAGGTTTCATATAGAAATGTGGGTAAGCATACCCCTCCCATACGAAACCGTTAAATTATTGTTCCTTCTTACTTTTTTAGTACCGAATCGACAAATCATGGGCCCATTTACTGCACGAAGAATCTCCACCAAAAATATAATATTTCAATTTTCTGAATTTTATATCTGACAACAACAACAAAAAGACGACACACCAGAAGATGAAGGAGAAAAAGAATAATGGAATAAAATTAAATCCCTCATCTCTCCCAGTCAGCAGAAGAAAGAAATTGCTTCAGCTTTGGAAAGAAAACAAGAAAAGGTCCCTTAAGGAAGATAAGCTCCATCCAATCGGTTGTATTCGAAGAAAACTCAAATTTCGAAACCTTTTCTCATGTTTAAACAACTAACACGTCCAATCGATGATACATAACAACAGAAGAAGAAGGCAAAAACAAACGAAAACCGACAAAAATTCGATTTGTTTCCACATTTATTTCCTTTCTTTCTTAAGAACGAAAAACAAAAATAAATATTCTTAGCAAAGCCATACCTAAACGAAGAAATTGGCCTTCCATTTGCGCCAGAAGAGAAAAATATCCTTTTTATTTTTTTCCCCGCTAGTAAATCAAACTCCTGATGTTGGTGGGTGACCTTGCCATAAGGCTGAGGCATATTTTGAAAAAAAAAGGATCTTAAAAAGAAATAAAGAATCCGACAAAAAAATTAGTATGTATCTTGAAGAAGGTCAAATGCTTCAAGGACACACATCCTTTACACAGTATTTCCTGATTTTAATTTTTATACATTTCAATGAGTAGTATATCAGTTTAAGGACTCACCCTTCATCTATCACATAAATATTTCATCAATTTGATTTCATATTATTGCAAGGCCGAAAAAGGGAGCGCCCAAAAACGAGACCAAATAAACCGCATCCATTATTCACATTGTTTATTAGATGTCTGATGTCTGGCTGTTACTATGTGTGTATATTGCAGACAGAAACACCCCGGGACGATACATTGAAAGCTTTGATATTCAAAAAGCAGACAGGAGCAGCAACACAATCAGTGTAGACACGATTTGCATTTTGCACCCTTCGAACTCACTGAATTTCATTTGCAATACAAAAAAAAAAACTAACAAAGTCACATCCCTTTGCTGGTCCTGTGCCATATCCTGGCGCATACACATAGACTCTGGAACGTCATTATTGTTCTTGTCTAGCAGAGAGTATTTTTTTGTTTTCAAGAGAAAATGCGTATGTATATCCTTTTTTTTTTAAAGAATATTTCAAAGAACAGTTTACATTTATTTTATTTTTTAAATGGCAAATGGGAGACTAGATATTCCAACCCAGAGACTTCTTCAATGTCAATTTATTTGTGTGATTAAGAGGACTTAAAATATTATAGCCCATTGTCTTGTTGAGTCTCAAGGATCAGTGAATACCGAAGCGATAAAGGACAAAGCAAAACCTACACACAAGCACAACCAGTAAGTCTCGACATTTGAATGTGGAATATTATATATATGTATATAGTAGAAAAGATGTTAAAAGTTAGTTAAAATGGAAAATATACGAAGCAATATTCTTGGAAGGAAAGTTGGTTGAGTTTTAATTAAAAATGACTTATAAATTCGTTTTGGTTTTTTGTGTTTTTTTTTTTTTTTGAAGAGAAAATGGTCGTAGAATAGTTGACAACCAAGTATTAATCTTAGGAACAAAGAGAGGACTTTAGATTAGGACAATAGGGATTTTTGTTTCTAGTTGGCATGGGTTCATGAACAATGAGGATTATGATAAGAATTCTGTAAAATTATAATATTGTGAGTTATAGTTGAAAAAGATATACGATTATGCAATTCGCCAGTTATAAGGACGAATTTTTTATGTCATTGGACCAACGAATACCAATTAAATTTAATTCGCTCTAGTAGTATGGATAGGAGTGTTCTGGCACACTATCAAAGGAAAAGATTAAATAATTTATGGTTGTTCTGAAAAAAGCTTCTATGAACTACGAAGAAAAAAGTTCATATTTACAAATAATCCAAAAGCAAAATGGAATCCTTATTTCTATTACTTTGAAGTGTTTATGCAGCAAATCAGTATATATGTTTTTATAAGTTAGAAGAATAGATGAGGACACTGATGAGGAAAAAGAAGAAACTTCGAAACCACAACAGAAAACGGTATTGAAAAATGCCGAAGAACATTCCCAGAAAGAATGTCCCTACAGGAACGATAAAATCCCAGTCTTTGCTGACGACAAGGTCACCCTTCAAAGGCGATGGTGAACAAAATGCCACCATATGAAATATTCGAAATGAATGATGATAGACACCAAACTAGTCAGCGCATTCTGAGGACAACAATGAAGAAGCTCAAAAACAATAAAGTAGGTGGATGGGGCTTTTGGTTCTCTAGACGAGCTGTTTGAAACCGAGAGGAAATTTTGTAGTGAGTGGAACCTTGGCATAGTGTGCCCCATCCACAAAAAAGGAGACGCTCTGGCATGCACCAACTACAGAGGAACTAGCCTCCTAAAAAACTACTCACTTATGCAGATAACATAGACATAATTGGCCTAAACAAGCAAGCTGTGGCTGGTGCATTTGTCAGTATTGAATCGGAGGCGGCAGAAAAAAAAATGGCTGTTAACGAAGAAAAAACGAAATATATGCTATCAACGAGAAAGAAATCAGACGTAAAATAATTGACTCGGCTAAAACGTTACGATCGATAGATATAACTTTGAAGTAATCGAGGACTTTGTCTACCAGGGATCCACTATAAGTACGCAGAATGACATCAGTGCAGAGATCAAATGAAGAATTACTTTTGCCAATCGCTGTTTCTTCGAGCTAAAAAAGAACTTAAGTAACTAGTTAGCTCTATCTCATAGAACCAAGGATATGTTATATAAGACCTTGATCAATTCAGTCCTGCTGTATGGGGCGGAAGCATGAGGGTTAAAAGACTCGAATGAGAAGTTTCTTCAAGTGATTTTTGGTCCTGTGTGTATCGAAAGAGTATGGAGAAGAAGATTCAATGATGGGCTTTTCAGCGATATTAACTTGGTCCATAAGCTGAAAATACAGAGGCTATGATGGATGGGTCACGTGGAGCGTATGGACACAAACGCACTAGCCTGACGACTCTTCGATTCCTATCCGGATGGTGTACGCATCAGATACCCAACAACAAATAGATACCCAACACAAGTGGAAAACGACCTCAGCCAACTTGAGGTGTAAAATTGGAAGCGGCTAGCTGGCTGGAGAGACTTGTTAATTGATGCCGAGGTTCATCCTGGACTGTACGCGCCATCTAAAGTAAGTAAGTACGGAGATTTTGTAAGGAGCATGCTCATTATAGAAATTTGCTCGAGGTGTAGAAGGCTAATGAATAGAACCTTAGCAACGAGTATCTAATGCTCGTTACTCAAAAAAGGAAGCGCTCATGTTAGAACGAGCTTAAAGGAATCGGTCTTTTGAATGTTGCATATGAGATCTTATGTGCCATTTTGTGTGAGTGTCTTAAGGCCTTTGTGGACAACCTGATTCGTTCCCAAGAACAACCTGGAAAAAACCCAAGAACATTAAGTCGACTCGACCACACCACCTTTATTACCAATTCAAGGTTGCTTATAAAAACGTTTCTAGAGATAACCTTGGCATCACCAGAAATCTCTTCCGGATATGCAGGATGAAACTGGATTACACCTAAAGTTGCGTTACGATATCAAACACAATGGTACATTGTATACAGATACATTCGATATCAACATAGGACTCAGGCAAGTTTAAAGCTCGGAAACATCTTCCAAAAGTAGAGACGACAAATGCTGGAATGTCTCTATGACATTGATATCATTGGAAGAAGGGAAGTCACTTTCGAATAAGAAATGAATCGAGTAACAAAGCATTCACACAAAGGACCAAACTATAGTTGCATAAGAACTATCATCTCATATCCCAGTATTTTTTAAAGTTTCCAAGACTTAAACATTGTCAAAATGGGATGGGAGATCCATTCGTCGCTTTGAGCGAACAATCCTTCGATTGATATATGGTTATGTGTGGATAATGTGTGGCGAAGAGAAGTCAACAACGAGCTTTACTGGTTTTAAGATTTGAATCAAATTGCTCCGATGCTTGGGGCATGCAGATCGAATGGAAAAAGAACCTCCAGTACGACTGATCTTCGAATCCATTCTAGTGGAAGTTGGCACGACAGTTAAGACATATTAACAGTGACGTTTATACGCTGTTAGATTAAACAAGAATTGACTGGAGACATGTTGCTATATTAGAAGCAGAGATTTTTCCCGAACATATGAGGACGGGGTAGGTTCTATTCGCTTCTTGAATATTTAAAAGCCAAAAATGTCACAATACTCCCCTTGACTAATGCTGTAGGCTCCTTGCTGGAAGTGTCCTTCCTAAGTTGCCTTTCAAATCAAAGGGGAAGAATCCTTAGTGGTCGCACCTTTAATATCCAATAGTCAAGAAGATTTGCTGTTCACATTAATCTTTACCAGATTTCATATGACCCCTTTGACTTCCCTATAGACATTCCTAAATTACTCCCACAAAATGACCAACGGAATTCCGATAAATAAATTAATTAATAAACCTTAATCCTTCTCCTTCGAATACTGATACCAAAAGTAGATAACCAGCAAAAACGCACATTTCTGCCATGTCAGCCTTACAACTATTCCAGAACGCAATCCACCCCATCTCAATCTCTACCGCACCACTCTTACGAATTCTTTTTTCGATAGCAAGTTAGTGATGCCTTTAACATAATACTACAACTCAGTCCTGATAAAAAGAAAAAGAACGAAAAAAAAAAATTAAAACGCTTATTCATGGGGTTTTTGTCGTGGAAAAAAGGTGGTTTTCCGCTCCATCGGAGGAGCTGTCTGTTAATAAATTTCCTTCCAAGTTATTTTTTTTTTTCACTCCATCGACACGACCATAGCCTCACTACCACTGTGCAGGGCGTTTTCAATTAGCGGGCCACGAAAAAAGCTTACGTTTTCTTTCGTGCTATATTCCCAAACCGGACGGAACGAAACGGAACGGAAGTCGAGTAAGAAATTCGAAAAATCATGTTGCCTGGTAATGTGCTGGTATTTAATATTTTTTTTTCTTTCAACTTTTTTTATAAGAGAGTAATTTATACGCGCCATAGCACTGTCGGGGAACCAGTGGACAGCTGGAAATATGGGATAATCTCTGGAGGTTAGCGTTTGGTATTTTTTTTTTATTTTTTTTATTTTTAAAGAAAGTGATGTGGCACATTAATTTAAACATAAACAACACCATAATTTTCAAGAGGCTTAAGGATAAATCTATTTATGAAAGGTTTTTGTATTTTTTTTTTCTGTAGCTGCAAAAAGGCAATTTGAATAGATTTTTTGTTTGAAGGGATGTCTTAAAGGACTTTCAATAAAAAATAGATGCATAACTTAAGGGTTTTTAGGAACATCAAGCTTTTCGGGTTTTAAATTGGGATGATTTTCGGGATACAAAACAACACTTTTAGGTTTCAAACAATTCGTTAAAAACTGTTTACCAAACCTTAAGACGCATAGCCGAATCTACGCTTGATTACATTGATTCATTATCAAATTAAGTTGATGGAATTATCAGTTTTAACCGCAGTCGGAAAGATAACTGACAACAAAGAGCATGTTTTTTCCCACAAGGAATATTATTTTAACCGCTTAACTTCAAAATGGTCTTTTCTTCGTTGATACAAGCAACGAACCAAGCTGCTCCCCATTGTCAGCTCTGCCACCGGCCACTTAAACATCTGAGAGATCTTAATGACGTCTATCACTAGAAAACCATTGAGGAAATGTATGTTAAGACTTCGATGAATTTTCAACAGAAGAAACTGCTCAAAATAAGGCATAATATCGGAAAATAAAAGGATCGCTCTAGAAGATTCGCATCAAGGCTAAATTCGCTTACATTAGCTTAATATAAAACACATGTCCCACAGAGGAGAAAGATGAGGACACCAAGGACGAGTTGTACGAGCCCTTGGACAAGACATACGAGCAATGCCATAGTTATATGACATTAAAATTATCCTAGGTGAATCTAACGCCAAACTAGGAAGTGAAGACGTCTTTGGTAGAATAATCGGTAAAAACAGCCTGCACAACACCACCTCCAGCAATGGACTCAGGCTAATCGACTTTGCTGCAGGGCGAAACATTGTGGTAGCTAGAAAGCAGTTTCCGCATGTCGATATTCACAAGGGGACTTGTTGACACCCTGATCAATTGACCGTCAACCAGATTGACCACATCGCGATCGACGCAAGGCATTCTTCCAGTATCACTGATGTCTGAAAGTTCCGAGGAGCTAACGTTGACTCGGACCAATACCTCGATGTAGCCCAGGTAATGCTACCGATATCCAGAATGAAACAAAAACGTCGAAATACTGTAAGGAAATTTGATGTCTACCGATTAAGATCACCGGTCCTTTTTCGATCGAGTCACTCTTAACCTGTTAACTAGTCCTATGCCGCCATCTTCAAGCATCAAAAACCAATTGGAAACATTGCCAGGAAGCAATTAGAGATGCCGCCTCCGATGTGCTCGGATTAACACAACCACCTAACGAAACCCCGGGTTTGACGAAGAATGTCGCCAAGTACATGCAGCCAAACAACAGGCATACAAAGCAACGCTACAAAAAAGGACTAAAGCGGCGCGAAAGCTCTACGCGCAGAAGAGAAGAGAGGAACACCGACTTTTCAGAAGAAAAAAGAAGGAGCATGAGAAGCGCGCGATCAAGGAAATAGCGAGATGTCATAACATGAATGAAGTTCGGAAGTTTTACCAAAAGTTAAAAAGAACATCACAAGGCTACACAGCCTGACTCCTGCAAGGACCACCTTGGAAACATTATAGTAGAATAGCAGTCGGTACTGAAGATATGAAAAAATCTTTTCTGCAAATTATACAAAAGCAATGATGAACTGAATTCCGCTCCATTCCAACTGAACAACGCAGGCCAACATTGACATTGCTATATCTAAACTTAAGAACAATAAAGTCGCTGAAGCTGATGTCCTTGCGGGTGAGCTGTTCAAAGCAGCAGACTAGCTCATCTGCAAAATATGGTCGGATCCTGAAGAAAGGATCTGCAAAAATGAAAAGTCAACGACTAAGGTGGTTCGGTCACATAGAGTGAATGGATACTAATGCTCCGGCTCGAATGGTCTTCGAATCCAACCCAGTGGGAAGGCGTGGCGTAGTATAGGAGAACAGCGTTGCAGGTGGCGCACGCAAGTGGAAGAGGACTTCAACCAACTAGGTGTGCGAACCTGAAGGCAGTTAGCTAGAAAACGAGTCGCCTGTACTCCGAGCTGTAGCGCCACTTTAAGTAAGTAAGAAACTAAATAAAACTTAATCCAAGAAACGAATGATGGATTGCCGTAAACCAAATTGTTAGTGCTTAAAGAAAATGTGTCAAAACTTCTTGTCTTTCTTTTCTAGCACACATCGTTTTAGACACAAATTCTTTTGCCGCTTAGACGAATTATAGTTTTATGAATTCTGATTACAAAAAAAATCTTTCCATAGCTTGGTAAAGACTCCAATGACTGAAAAAGGAAGCTAGGACACAAACTGAATCGCTACATTCTCCTAATGAAGGCTGTCAAAACCGGATGAAAAATTATTGTTCAGCTGATTTATTTGTTAATCACTGATAAAGACTAAGGTATTACCGAAAAGTTATCAGCACATAATATGATTAAGAGATTATTTCAATACCATCCACTTCCTTAAAGAAAAACAACTTTAAAGGATTTTTCATTTCAAAAGGCTTATCAAATTCTAATATTCTTCTTCGCAAACAAAACAAAAACCACCCTTTCCTTTAAAAAAGATGAAATACAAAATCAAAACATAATATCTCCTTTCAAATGCGTGGCAAACCTTTAATTAAAATTAATTAATCGTTACCATTGAGAACACATGTATCCCCCAATTTTCTGTTCTCCCTTTTCACAACCTTCATAATCTTCTTCTCAAAGTCATCACCCCACATCTTTTTTTATACAATTTACCTTTTAAAAGCTTCTTTGTACGTTAAATTTATTGTAATTAAAATCAAAATCGAACCCTTAACTTCGTCCTCGACGCGTTTCAATGTCAGATTGTTTTTTGTTTTGCTTTTAAGAAAATCCTTTCCTTATATTGTAAACGCCAACTTACCTAACAAACATCCGTCTTTTCGACGCCTCCTGTCAGATATTTTAAGGATCTTCCTGCCAGTCTTATGTTTATGTATATAAAAATAAAATTATGAGAACTTTTCTCGTGCTACCCGAAATCTGACTTTTATATGCGGCCTATATCCTCACCCTATTCATTTGGCATTGACGTCACTCAAACAGTGTTTTGTATACCTTTAAATATCTTAAGAAATTTCATTTACTCAAATAAATACCATCATCGTCCTTATAGAAATATTCCACAGCAGCAAGGATATCAGAATACTGAGGTGTACGTATAATGAATGTCCCTGTTTTTAAAGCTGTAAATAAAATATGGAACATGCCGCTGAAAGAGGATTCATTTAAATAGCACTTTCATTCTAATGAGATCTCGACAAAAAGAAAAAGGACAACGATGAATGTTGTATGTTAAATGACACACAAGAGAGTTGTAAAATAAAAAGGATTAACCGACCGACAATAACGGTCGACTTAGTGGCGGATCAACCAAGGATCAATAAAGAAGAGCAGAGAGAGAAAAAGAAACAAAGACAGTCCTTTTGCCACTATAATCTCTGGCAACACTATTCCGGGGCTCTATTAGTTTTTGCAGTTTTTTTTATTTTTTGGCGGACAAAATCTGCGGCAGAATCCCAAAAACAACTGTTTTTCCTCCTTTTTCCACCCACCTTCGATTTTTGGCTGATAAGGGGGCGGTGTGGGAAAATCAATAAACAGATTTTATCTCGAATGGAAAATGCCCACCCGGAACGAACGTAGGTCCTCGTCGTCGTCACCCTAAAAAAAAAACCAAAAAATCATCTGGTTGCCTGGTAGGCACAAAGTAGATACGATGTTGCACCCTTTTCAAGCTAAACTCTCTGTGTGTGTCTCTATTGCTTGCTCTTTCTCTTCAGTTACGGTAAATCGAAGAACAGCAACAAAAAAAAAAAAAGGAAATTCAGGCAGGATTCCCACTTTCCCAGTCAATTCAGAGCGAATACCAGGTTCGACCAGTCAGCCAGCCACACCCTTGTAACAGACGACGAGAATGACTATAACAAAACGGCAACAACTATACCTAGGACCGACACTACGAGTGACGGTAAGGACGTTAAGGATGGCTATACAAAAATATAAGTATTTTTCACCACTGAGAAAGGCATGGCGATATTAACTGCTGCTGCTGGAGCCATAACCTGGATAAAGCAGAAGGGGGATTGGGCTGCGAGAGCCCAAGGAAGCGTGACTAGTTGAGTGAGTTGAGGGTGGCTTAAAGGTATACATACTATATTATACTATGCGGAGATGTTTGTGCTCGAGGGAATTCCCTAACACTCCATGTTTAGCCAGAGCCACCAATATTTACCCCGACAAAGGTTGTGTGTGGCTGTGTGTTTATCTACTTTGGTTTACTGGAAGGCCATTGGACAGTATTGCCAACTAATTGAATTTTTATAAATAAATACAACTATACATAAATTGTATGGTTTTTTTTTTGCATAGTGATTTGCTGTTTGCGATTCCAAAGTAAATTATCCACCACAGTGAAATGTAACATTGAAGTAAATTTCGAAGTGAATTTGCAACGACTCGCCGCGACTGTAAATTATTTACGACATTGAATCGTTAACGGCTGTGAATTGTTCTCGACTGTGAAATGTTCATAACTCGGAATTGTTCACGACAGTTTATTGTCCACGATTCTGAAATGTTCACTACAGTGAATTGAGCACGACTGTGAAATGTTAACGACTGTGTATTGTTTACGACTGTGTATTGATTACGACTTCGTATTGTTAACGACTGTGAATTGTTAACGAATGTGTTTTGTTTACGAATGTAAATTGTTTACGACTGTGAATTATTCACGACTGTAAAATGTTCACGATTGTGTATTATTTACGACTGTGAATAGTTGACGACAGTGTTTGAATGAATTGTTTACGACTGTGAAACATACCCCGAAGAAGGTAGTGTGTGTATCTACTTTGCTTTCTTGGAATGACATTGGACAGCATTTTCAACTTTTTGATTTTTTTGAACTTTGCACAGTGAAATGATTTTCAAAGGGAATAATCCTCTATATTATAATGTAGCATTGATGTAAATATCGAATTGAATTTTTCACGGAAGCAAATTGTTCACGACTGTGTATCGTTCACTCAGTAAAATGTCACATTGAAGTAAAATGTCGTCATTTTAATTTGATAAATAGTTTACAATAGTGGACAATTTGTTTTGACAGAAATTTCACTGTTATTGAAAAAAAAACCAACCGTATTCTTGTTGATTCATACATAAGCTGGCCATAATTATAACGCTTTATTTATAAAATACTAAATTCATATCCGGATATCCATCGTTGCCCATTTGTGGACACTTTGAAATTCGCAATGTTTTAGACTGCCTTCAGTTTAATATCAACAGATTTTAATGCCAGCAGTTAAGTGCCAACAGTGAATTTTTTCATTCGAAGAATCATGCATAGAAGTGTTCACTAAAGTGAATAAAGCACCACAGCGAATAGTGTACAATTGCAAATTATTCTATACAAGGATTTAAAAATCACAACGAATTATATACAATAAAGTGTTTAAAATAGTAAATTGTTGAAAGCTGTGAATTGTCTAGCGCTAATAGTGAATAACAACGAACTGAGTGTAGTGAATGGTCACCACAGTAAATTGCTGAAAATAAGTAATCTTTTTAGAAAAAAACAGAATCATTAAACCAAGAAATATGGAGAATTTTTAACATCATGGTACAGAAATAAATAGATTTTTTTTCATTATTATTTTCTTGTCAGGTCATCTATTTCAAAATGGTCGTCTCGTTCTGCGTGATGGTGAAACAAAACATTTTTTTTTTTTTTGAAAGTGAAAGAGAAAGTTCGCAATTTGTATAAATAAATTTGATTCACTTTTCACAGAGCCAGAATTCACAAAAATTGTTCACCACAGCTTATGATATTGAATTCAAAACTACTTTTAATTCACTGAACGAGGATCTTTTTTTTGTACCAAGTGAATCGTAAAGGTTGAAGTTATTCATGAAAGAGAATCTGAAAACGTTTCACTCGATTCACTTTTTCACAGAACTTGAAATGGTCCTCTGAGTTTTATCGTAGAATTTAAATGGTTTACAGAAGAGGATCCTAAGGTTAAGAAAAATTTCTACACGTCCAAGGATGTTCTGAATATAAAATTGCAAATGGCATCTCTGTCATCTGAATATGGTACGGTGTTAGGGTGTGGGAGAATATTATCAAAGCTGTTGTTTTTTTTTTTCCTTTTATTTTCGGATGTTTTTTTTTCTTTTTGCCTTAAAGGCATTCGTAGTTTCATTTTTGTTTTCATCGACTTCATCGTTTTTATATTTTGTTTGTGCTCTTTTGTGTGCAGTAAGGTACCACAATTTAGCACTATCGAACGCAGGATAACTATTGGTAGGTGGTTGGTTGATAAAGGTTGAGTGTTTTTACATTAAGCGGTTTTACTTTAACACTCTTCCAGGAAGCATTCAACTCCTTACACACACTAACAATGTTCATCTCTGACTATTGTTGTATATGAGAGTTTCTCTTCTTATTTTATTTTTTTGTTTTAAGGAAAGAACTCTTATAGAAAGAAGAAAATACTATAAGGTTAAGTGTTTGGCTGGTGTGTCAATATATACATGTATACAGTTCCTTTTTTTATATGTATGGGTTGATTTGATAGTAACAAAGTTTTTTTTTAACTACCTACACCTTTACCTAAGTAGAGAAAAAAGGAATTATTTTGATGGCATCTCTATAATTATGTGAGGTTAAGTTTTTGTGTCCTTGTTTGTTATAAAATGTATACACCTTTACATGTTATGGTTGAAAAAGGATATTATTATTTTGTTGTTGTTTTAAATGAGTTTTCATTTTGTTACAAAATCATACTATTCATGTGTAAACTTTTTGATTATATAATGTTTATAATTATAAATTAAATTTTAGTACCGCAAAGTCACTTTGAAATAGGTTTGAGAATAATGGAATTAGCTATAAGGAAGTTTAAGGGTCAAGGGTTATTTAATATAGAAATTTTCAATTGACTGGTTTTCCTGTTTTAGAAGATTTATGGATGAGTTGTTTAAAGGAAGAATGTTCGACCTATAGAAGAAGATTTGTAGAAAGACGACTTAAAATTTTAAGTTTAAATACAAAAATTTTGGGTGAAGTTCTTCATTGTTTAAAAATTAGTATCCATTTATTGTATTTTAATTTAAATTACAATTGTAAATAAAAATTCTAAAAATTTAACTGCTTATTTTAATTACTTGTCGAAGGTTTTGAAATTCTCATTTAGTAAGTAATAAAATAAAAATGAGAATCATTGCAAAAGGACACTATCAAAAAAGAAAACAAACATGATGATAAAGTAATGAAGCGATGTCTTTCTCTTGTATTATAAATGAAAAAGCAATAACCATTAACCACACCTAACTAAAAGGAAGTGCCTTATATCGCAGTCGAAGAAGTTAGTGTTTCAGCAAAAAAAAACTTCAAAAAGAAAAAGCGATTTTGGTAACGACATACTCTCAAAAATCTGGATAATGATTTAAGGTATTGCTTCTGATGGCTAACGATTCTCATCTCAGAATTCATTTGACAACCTCGAAGTTTGATAAGGATAACTCTAAGTCGAGTTCCGGAGATCAGAGTGCAAAATATCATGGAGGCCGAGGAAATCAAAACAAGGGTAAGATCCCCCGCAAGAGTTACGAAAAATTTCGAAGAAGTACGGAATTTCCAATCAAAGTTGGTGTACACCAAGGAAGTGTCTTCAGTCCTTTACTCTTCATTACAGTCCAGAAATTTATTCAGTAGTTTTTGCTGGTAATAATGTTTGTTTAGTGAGGATTCTATATTACAAAGAAAATTGATTGAATGGGTGTACGTTTTGAATTGAAATGAGTGACACATAATCGCAAAGGAGGGAGAATGCTTATGCTGCCAATTTTCTGATTACCAGAAGAATAGACCGGACATTTATTTGAATGTAACAGTGTTTCAAAGGGAAACAACTTAATACCTTGAATCAATTATGACAAACATCGTGAAAGAAATATAATACGACCGTTTCCGCTGGTTGTGTAATGTTAAAAGAGAAGGCAATGTAATACGCCGCGTCGCATCGATACAATCTAAAAGAAGGAAACTAGGATATACAATTGTACCGACGCACATTGGCCCGAATCGACTTTTTTGGTTGCTAAAATGATAACTTCTAAACGAAAAGAGAAATTTCCAAAGCTATAAAAATGATGAGTTTAAAAAAAAATAAAATTACTGGGTGTTTCAGAATTTGCTGTTGAAATAAGAATTTTAGTTGTTGAAATAAGAATTTTAGTTAAGGTGATTAAAATAATTGTTATTTTAATTTACAAAAGGTCAAAAGTCAATTTAAGTAAAACAGTAGGAAAAAAAAAACAAACCGGTTTCAATTAAACAGTGGGAAAAAAGTGTTTTTTTTGTTTGCAAGTTATTTGGTTTTTTTTTTCTATTGTAAAACGAATTAAGATATGGCCAATTTTTTTTATCTTGTAAGAAATTACCAAGGCTATCAAAATGATGAGTTTCAAAAAAAAGGCTATCAAAATGATGAGTTTCAAAAAAAAAAAACAGGGTGTCTTAGAATTTGCTGTTGAAATAAGAAGTTAAGCAAGTGTGATTAATTTTTGTTATTTTAATTTACAAAGATCAAAGGGCAATTTCGATGTATGCTGAGGGCAATTTAAGTTAAACAGTGGGGAAAAAACAAATCAGTTTCAGTGAAACTGAAATTGGCATGCGGTTTTTTGCTTTTAACTAAAAACTAATGAGAGCATTGATTTTTCGAAACAAAAGTTGTGGTACTTAATTACATAAAATTTGAAAACAAATTTAAAGCAAATTTTTCAAACTAATTTTTTTTTAAATTCTGAGTTTGAAAATTAATATTTAAAAAACTATTTACTAAAACAATTTTATTTAAAAAAAAACTTATAAGAATAGCTTTCTGGCTTTCCAAAAAGATATAGCATGGTATTGTACGTTGTACCTTTGTTATTTAATAATCGCCTAAACCGGGGAAAATAGACCCCCTCTCTCATAAGATTTTTTTCTTGTCTCAACCATTTTGACACGCTCTGTCATTTTGACACGCCTTATGTGAATCACCCTGCATAAAAACATTCCTACCTATAGATTTGAAAAAAAAAAATAAAAAATACAAAATTGACTGACTTCTTCAATTAAAATCTCTTTCGCTCAGCTCTATGGAATTTTACGCAACTGGGTTTTTGGATTATGTTTAGAAATATATCAGGATTTATTATCCGTAAAGCTTGTTTTGATTACGTTTGAACCTTTTTTTCTACTCAATTTGAAGTCAAAAAAATTAAAATTAATTAATCCAAATGAAATAATTTTTTTCGATTCCTAGAGCTCCAAACATTTGTTAATCCATAAAAAAAAATGTTTTAGCAAGCACTTTTCAAAAAACGGGCCACTGTGCGGCGTTTTCAAAAGAAAACCCTACTTGCATATACATTTGAAGAAGCTGTGCCAAGTTACTTAAATGAATGTTCATATGAGAGCGACCAACGACCAACGAATAGTCATTGCTCGCTAATTTTGACGTTTCATTCACATTGCAATTTTTTATTAGATGCGAACGAGCACCGTCAATCACATATCAAAACAATCAGGATAAAAATGAGGTTATGTTCGACGCCATCGACGTCGCGGGCGAACAATTTATTTGTTCGGATGTGGATGGTATATAGAAGGCCAATAGAGCTTGACAGTTCATTGCAATCACCTTGCAGTTCGCGGCGAACTTTTTATTTTATCAAAATCAACTTATTTAAAGGAATAAAAATGTATATTTTAAAAACTTAATATCTTTTAAAATTCATTCTCTTTCAATTGATGTTGGTTTAGTTATGAAATTTATTGTGAAATGGCTTAGAAACTTAATCGTTCGTTGGTCGCTCTCACATAAACACTTCTTAAGTGTCAAACGCTCAGAAAGAGGTGCAACCCATTTTTTGAACTTCTTATTAATATATATTAATGTATTCATCAGTCTAACTTACTTCGTAATCAATGTCAATTAACTATTGAGAGGGGGGGGAGGGGTGTAGTTGGAGCACGAGAACTACTCAAAAACAATAAGTACCTGTATTTGTTATGTAATTTATTCAACAAACAAGGAGTGGGGTAAGTTGAACCAAGCGAAGAAATTGTAAGAAAATATTGAGATTTTTCTGTATTTAAAAGAATACCTGAAGGGATAGCGATTATTGTTGTGAATTTATTTTAAAAATGTTTAAAAATAAAATGTTTCGGTTATATTGACTTTTTAATTTTACTAGACTATGACATTTTGTCTAAAAAAAATATTATTTTCTCTTTGGGCATTTATTATCCCTTGGTTCAACTAACCCCATACATGTTTCAACGTGTCCCACTATTGGGGCGATTTGGACCACTTCGACTTTATTTATTCAAAACAATCTCATTTTTCCCTGAATTTTTATTTATAAAGAAGCACTAATATCCATTTATTTTTATTAATACCATTGTCATATTGTATTGTGAATGGTTTATCATCAGCACCACCTTTCGTTTTATTTATAGGTTTATTTATTGTTGAAGATATAGCTACTTTGCAAAAGCTCATTCAACCTTGTAAACGTTCAAGCTAGCAAGCACAATTATTATAAACTGTAAGTAGCCTTCAAATCAATTTGATTCAACAAAGTCTATAATCAAAAACAGCATTAATTATGTGCTTCTTAAACAGAAACCAATAATGAAATGTCCTTTTAAAAGCTTCAAACCTTTCACATTGTTAATTTATAGACAATCCACTTTATTTTATGTTATGCATGATTGACCCAACAACAAATCCTTATTATAACATTATTTTTATGGCAGACAGACTAAGGTTAAACTTTATTATGCCATTTTACCTATAAAAAGATTTTCTTTCGCATAATTTTAACTAAAATAAATGAAACTGTCACTCAAAATCCTTGTCATAGAAAAAGAGAAGGAGAGAGTGACATCTAAGGAATAAAGCAGCACAAAAACAACTCACATCAACAGCAGGATATTATATTTTTATCCAGTATTTCTGAATTGTCTTTCACAAATAATCCATTTTGATCCTTGTGCGTGTGTATGTGTGTGTGTGTGAGTGTGCACATGATAAAGCATCTGGAAATAGTCTCCTTAGGCATATAATCCATCAAATCAAAATTATATAAACGACCTTGATTCTTGTCATCAATCTATATGATTTGACTGAATTTATAAATAAATACTTAAATCTGATGGGATCTCAAAAATATAATATGTATACAAAAATGGAATTAATTCGTCCTTTTGAATCTTTTCTACAGATAATAATAATTAAAACAAAGAAACGCCTTCAAAGTCTATAATTTGATTCAAATAGAGTGCTTTAAACACCACAAAATTTTAAGTTATTTTCAGGTTTTGTATTTAATTGGGCGAGAATAACATGGCAAATTTATATTCCATCAGATGGTAATTTCAAATTCAAGATTCCTTGGATTGAAATCTACCAACTTATTGTTGATGTTATAAATAATAAATAATCATTAGCATTGCAAAAGTAATTTTTTATGTTTGTTGTTTAACAATTCACACTTACTAGCACTTCATCTTAAATTTAAAGCTTAAAGAAGAAACTATACGACAATTCGCAAATAATATTCCTCTTAACACATTTACATATATAAAATGGATATGAAACAAAATATAACGAAGAGAGAAATATAAATAATTTGCTTTCTCATTTCGTCCTCGATTTCAACTCGATTTATCTTTCTGTCCTTAGAGGCGCAATTTTTTTGTATTGTCCTTAAAAAATAAAAAAACAGAACATTTCAACATTGGAAAAAAATATATATAATACATGTTGAAATAAAATTTGTAACAAAAAATCGCTTAAGAGAAACATACTCCTACACATATGTACATCTAGGTATGCAAAAAACGAAGTGTACCATACACAGCCAGTTAAGCCACAACGCAAAAATGAGGAGGACAACGATTTGCTGCTTAGCATAAATGCCTTTATATTGTCGACATTTTTGTGTGTTATCCGTGGAACTCTAGAATATATATAATTTTAAAGCAATTCACTTAAATTTGGTTGTGAAAATTGTGGGCCTTTAAATACAGAAAGAATGTTGGCGTTTTAAGCAGACATTTAATGATTTTCAAGTGAATTGTAATTTTTTTGTTTAGATGATTGCATTTTTTTTTTTCAGAGTGGATTATGATAATAGAAACGTTTTTGAGCGTTTAAAGGAATATTTTAAACGACGTGCGTTTATAGTAATAAATTTGAAGAAACACACAATGATGGTAAAATATTTTTATGATCATTTTCTTCATACGTTGAATTTATGATTTCGACGGAAGAAATGTATTTCTATGAGTGATCTTTCGGTATGCGAAAGTGTGACTTTGGATGCGTTCTGCAACTCGGGTGTTATTGGATTACGCTTGATGTTTTCTACAACAAGTAAGGAGTCATCAAAAATGACATGCTTCCAAGGTGGGTTCAAACAACTGCAGCAATTGCTGCTTAACTTGCATGGAGTTGCATAGTTTTACCTCAGATTAGGAGAAAGCATACGAAGCAGCAATTTATATTAGAATTGAAGAAGAAAAAGTCCAGGCTAAAGTTTTTTTTCAAATCCAAAGTTGATCCATTGGACAAACCCCACTACTTGTCTAGCGACTAAGTAGATCTGACCAAAACTGGAAATAAAACGCATCAAATATCAGTTGTTTCTGAGAAGATCACATCTTAGCTCCCGAATTTGTGTCAGAAGTGGACACTGTATTGTAGGTATACACACCACACAATATATAACGATTTCTCAAACTGTTTCTGCAGAAGTTGTATGAACGGGGTGGCTGAGAAGACCATCCCTGACCTTCTCTGCTTATGCCTTGCTCTCCCCCAAAAGCGAACGTTCTTGAACTTACTTAATTTGCGACTCGCGTTTATATTTTCATCTCAAAAGGAACAAATTTTCGGGAAAAGAGATCTTTTTCTATCCTAACGAAGAAGTTCGCTTTTCAAATATTACGATATCTTGGATTTACGAAGAGTTCGCTTTGAACCGAACGTTGGATTCGCTATTCATGTTTACTAGAAGCACCAAACGGTTTAGAATTGTGAGTCTGCGGTCCTGTCATGCCTTCAAAACTGTATTCTGTATTTTATTATAATAACTTATTGATTCTTAAATGTCATTATAATGCAATGAATTAAACACTTTGCAGTTTGACAGCTTTGCATCACTCCAATTTTGACGTTTGCGGAATATTCGGGGCGAACTGTCATTCGAAAGCAATACACTTTGTAGTATGTAGTTTGACAGATACATATGAGTCCAATTTTGACGTTTGCGGAATATAAAGTGCGTGATCTGTCATTACAATGCAATGAATTTGACACTTTGCAGTTTGTCAGCTTTGTACCACTCCAATTTTGACGTTTGCGGAATATTCAGTGCGAACTGTCATTCGAAAGCAATACACTTTGTAGTTTGACATATTTTTATGAATCCAATTTGATGTATGCAGAGTAGTCATTGCAAATTGTCATTCGAAAGCAATCAATTTGACATTTTGTAGTTTGACAGATATGTATGAGTCAAATATTGACGTTTGTGGAATATTCAGTGTGAATTGTCATTCGAAAGCAATGAATTTGTAATTTTGTAGTTTGACAGATATGTATGAGTTCAATTTTGACGTTTGCGAAATATTCAATCCGGCATTCTGTAGTTTGACAGATACATATGAGTCCAATTTTGACGTTTGCGGAATATTCAGTGAGAACTGTCATTTTAAATCTATACATTTGACACTTTGTGATTTGACATGTTTGGGTGGACGGATGCATTAACTTATCATACCCAATGATGATATCTTTTAGAATAAATAATTTTGCTTTCACTTTTGTGTGGGATTTTACTAATTGATGCATGGTTACAACTTGCAGAGTATTCACTGCAAAGTGTCATTCGAAAGTAATACATTTGACACTTTGTAGTTTTACAGATTTTTATGAATGAAAAATTATATTTGCAGAAAGTTAAGTGTGAACAGTCACAGCAGAAAGACCAAAAGCAAAAATCTTTTTATCAAAAATTTGACACATCTGGTGTATTCTCATCAAATCAAATACTAGAAAAATAATTTTCTCTTTCACCACGTGTTGTTGCAGTCCATGCAAAGAAAGGTTGACCATTTTAATTGGATGGTTCTGTGATGTACTTATTTTTGTTTATATTCATTTTGAAAGCATGATTTAAGGACGAACAAAAATCAAGAATGCTTTCTAGAATGATTTTGATGTCAAAGTACAGTATAACCACAAAGATCAGTTTTTGTTAAAGTTAACTAGAACGAAGAATATTTTGTACTGAAGGTGGAATAATTTACATCTGAAACACAAACTTTTGCCGAAAATTATATAACAGCTCCATGGATACTTCAATTCTGAATACCCGGCACTAATAAAAGCCATCGAAACTTTTCAACAAGACAATGCCCGCTGGTATGTTCCAATCTTTTCCTTCAAATGAGTTTGCATTAAATATTAATACAGGCAAATCTTGCCTTCTAACTGTTCGTCATTATAAACATTTGCCTGCAAAATCACTTGAGATTTGACTATATTTCTAATAAATGGTCAAATACGAAACCACACACCACTTAACTGCATAGACACTTATCAAAAGAATTTCAAGATCTTAATCCATGTTCATCTTGTGCAATGAGTTTGATTGACCAAACGAGTGTTGATTTGAAATCGATAAATTCCCGCAACAGGAATAGAATCCTTACTTGTGTTCAATGGTATCTTTTCCACTCACTTCAAGCCTCACACATATCCTGGCAAAGTATTTTTTTTTTCTTCAAACTTTTTAATCAAAGTTGATGGGAAGAAAAAAAAAATCAGGAAAATAGAACATGCAACTTAGGAAGCCATACATATTTTCTGAAAGTACACATTCATACATCCTACGACACATATCAAAACGTGTGTGTCAATTTTTTTTTATGTCAATCCCTTTTGCACCTTTGGCACAGTGGCACCGCATTGCAGGACACTGCAATTTTGTCAATTAATTGGAAAGTGATGTTCATTTCTTTTTTTTCTAAAGCATAAAGCATCAACCAGCATACATTCAGTTAGAGATACAAATATATGTACTGTCCTGACGAAGCGCAGTGGAAATTCAATCGAAGTCCCGTCTGTACTTTGATATCATCATCATCATCCAGAAAAGGATGAACAAAAAAAGAAGGACATATGAAAGTAAGGCTTCTCAAGAGGGACCCAGATGTCAAATGAGTTCTTTAACAAAATGACAGAATAAAATGAAACCTAGAGTTTAAAGTGGAACACTAGAGTAGGTTATTTTTAGAAATGTTACTGTGACATACAGTGCTGTGAAAAAAATTATATTAATTCTTGAATGCATTTTAATATTTTAATTCATTTGGTAAAAATGATGTTTAAAAAAAAAGTTCTTTGGTAATAACCTTTTTTTTTTTATATAATAATGATAACGAGTTATGGTACGCTATACTCTTTAAAATCAGTGACCACGATTTTGGCGCAACAAGATTTTGGGTGAAATTCTGGAGTTTCGAAGAGCGGCTGATGATGTCCCGTATGAGGTGTCAACATCAACCTGACGATTTCAGTGACAATGATTTTGAGGTTACGTGAATTCAAGCTCATATTGCCCAACCGTCATTGTCAACAAATTAGTTTAGTCATTCGTCTGGAACAACACATGACTTGTAACAAAACAAATCGCCGCAGTGCCTCAAAATGTATATGTTAGTGATTTTAAAGCAACGTTAATTTTGGCTCATATTTCCCGACCGTCTTACAACAAATAAGGCGTCACTTATATTAAAGACACAGGAACAATATGTAACTATCGTTCCGATGAGAATATCGTCGTATTTTTCGAAGATGTCACCGATGAGCCGTCAACGTCAATCGGACGATACAAAGCTATGATCCACCGGTGCCGAAAATTGATAAATTGGATTAGAAAATTTGGTTCAAACAGTTTTACCGCATACACAGTTTACGCAACAATATATGTTTTGAAGCATACGTGTCCTAGTTACACAATGAATTTAATGAACTGTATGGCATGACAGCTCAATCCCAATCGCCAAAGTGCCTTGTGACTTATACTTTTAACCAAACCTTTTGGATGCGTTGCGAGTTCTACGGGACAGTAGAGGACCAACAATTCATCCCGAATCCAAACGTCTAAAATTAAATGCAGTTAATCAAGGCACATAATACTCTTGAAGTTTGTATCACTTCCTCGCAAGAAGAAATTTAGGTTTTAGGCTGGATTTAAACAAAGTCTTCTGGCGTCAGAGTTGGACACACTGGCTGGTCGCACATCATCGTCTCCTAATATTCCAGTGTTATCATTTTTCATTAGTCGCAACTATGAGAAACGTTAATCAATTATAAAAGATTGTTCTGTTTGTTATTTTTGCACATCACTGTACAAATAGATTTAGATCTTAGTTCCATCCTTGAAACTCAAATATAAACCCAGCAAATGCTTATGATTTTCTATATTATGTAACTATGAATAGTTACACGGCTCATATGACACATGCATGCCCATTTTCATCGTGCCATGCACAAAAATGTCTGTTGTGTATTAAATTGTTTAAGGAAAACGCTCATCCTGATGATGATGTGGACATCACTGCCAGATCCTTTCCGTTTTTGTTATACATTCTTGTTAAATACATACACAATTATATAATATATTTCTTCTATAAGCATGCATGAATTTCATTTCAGTTAATTTATGCCTGCCTGATACTTCAGTGTATCTTTTGTAAAAAGAAACTATATTCCTATAGCAAAAAAAAAGTTCTAATTTTACTTTGTGTGTATACGTTTCTATGGAAGTTATAAAAGCATTGTATTTCTTCATTTGTTTTGTTTACGTATATCTTTACCAAGAAAAGATATTCGAATTATTATTATTAAGAAAATATCCTCACTTAAAGCAGGGCAGCACAGCAGTCATTGAATTGGATAGATTTCTGGTTAACCATTTATATATATATATCTGTTATCCTTTACAAAGGAATATAATAAATGTCTAAGATAGAATGTTATATGTTGGAAACAGATACAATGGATAGATAAAGTTTTACTTTGTAAGGATTAATTTCTATTCAAAAGGAAAATTTAGGATTGTTTTTGGGTTTGGAAAAGTTTTAGTGGATTATAATAAACAAGCTTCTTGTTGGTATTGTATTGATGAGTTCTTTGAAATTGTTTTTGATAATAAATAAGCACCTAATAAATTAAACGATTTTTTTCATACAACATTTGAAATGAGGTTTCAAAAGTGTATTACATATTTTATGTCCGTCAAGTTAGTATTACAACTTTCAAATTTCAAAAGTTTAACTATTGGATTAATTGTTGTGAATTTGTCTTAAATTTGTCGTGCAACTAAAAAATTTCTCACGCAATTTTTGTTCAAATAAACCAAAAAAAAATAAAAATGTTCGGTTCAGTAAGGCTTACCACCCCAGAAAAAAAGGAAAATCCAACTAAAAAATTTGTTTCGCTAATTTTTTTTAAAACTAACCCATGTACTAAAATAACAGTCATACTATGATGAAGTATAATTTACACTGAAGAGTAGATTCATATCTTCAATTTATTTAAAATTTTATCAATTGTTATCAAATGAGTGAGTTTGTCACTTCCAGTTCCCGTAAAGAAAACATTACCAAGGGTATTTTTTTTTTTAAATTAGCGAGACAAATTTTTTAGTTGCACGACAAATTCACGACAAAAAATCTGATAATATCCTTTTTTAAGTTCGATTAGATTTGATCCCTTTTCTGGGATGGTAAGCCTTACTTAATCGAAAAATTAGTTTTAAGGGATAATTTACACAAAAAATGCAAAAAATGCAATTTGTTTAGTTGCATGACTTATTTAAGACACAAAAGCGACTAACATTTCCGTTATCCTTTTCAATTTTCTATTACATTTAACATTTGTATGTGTTGGTAGTGCTAATTTGTCAGTCAAGTTAGCATTACCAGGTTTTTTTTTTTTCTAAAATAGTCGCGCGACAAATTTTTAAGTTGCACGAAAAATTTACGACAAATTTGCGACAATTAATCAAATTGTTAAACTTTTGAAATTTCAATGTGGTAATGCTAACTCGACGGACATTATTATTTTTAGCTCAAATTTTGTTTTTAATGTTTGTAAACATAGTTAACATACCGGTTAAAAAGAGATTAAGGCCCGTTTGCTGAAACGATACTTAAGCATTTAATATTTTACATAAATCCTTAAGTGACAGTTCATGTAAAGAAAAAAGTACTATTTAAAGATTTATGTAGAACATACAGGCTTAAGTATCGTTTAAGCAAATGGCCTTAAAACTCTTAAAAGTTAACATAAAAAAAAATATTATATTGTCTTTCGTATTCGTTTCGGAAAAGCCTTGATAATTTTCATATACAAGTTTTTCAAGAAACTTTTATCTTGGTTTTTTTTTAATTCTAAATTGGTTTGGGCCGAGTTTAGTCATAAGGGCGTAATTCACAAATAACAAAATTCAACAAGTTAAAAAAAAAACTTAAAACATTATAAACCTATTCATATGATCGGTAGAGTATATCCGGAGAATTATCATATCAATGTTTAACAATATATTAAATGCATTCAACAATACCTGTTTTAACATTAAAGAAGAGAGTAAAAGCAATATTTTCAAAGTATCTACAAAATGAGAATTATATTCAACAGCAGTTACCCAGCTTCTACAGCGACTAACTAACACGATGAATACCTTATTCCAACCACCACCCACACTTATAATTTATCCTTGTCTTATAAAGTTCATAAACAGGCTTTACAAAAAAGTATCTATCATTTATACTTGAAATTATAGTCCGGAAAACAAATTACAAAATGTCTACCTTAAGCCGATAAAAATGTATACAAAATATGCGCGACATTAATTTCCATATTTCTAAGAAAAATTTGTTTTCTTTAGCACAATTTGTTTTCACCATATTCCATTACAAGGCTTATCACCTTTTGCTTCTTCTTCATCAAAAAAAAAAATGTTTCCCATTGTTGTTTTTTTTTTTTTTTTTATTTAATTTATTACAAATAAAAATAAAAAAAATAAAAATCATTATGCATTAAGTATACATTTGGAAATTTTCTCACGTACTCCATACGGAATACAAAAACGAGATAGTTAGACGGCAGCGGCGGGCGAGTGAAATGTTCTGAAAGAATTTTTAAGAAACAACATTGTTGTCAACGAAACAGAGACGTTAGTTTATTTGGTTTGGATGTTGGCTATAAGGAGACAACATAAAAAGGAAGCAAGTTGTAGGTGCACGAAATGAATGAACATAAATTATGAAATGTACATTGGTACTTTTCGCAGTGTTGTCACTTTATGTGTATTAAACGGTTTATTATACAATTTTGCCGAGTCTAATATTATTAATGTATAGTCTAGAAAAATAGAAAAAAAAAATACTTTTACTATAGAAGGCAAACCAAAGTTTCTACACAATTTTTCGCCCAGTCGGCAGAAATCTAATTTTATGAATGGATGTGGTTCGTTAATCTTAAAGGATTACTTTAAAAATGGAGGGATGTTGGGGGTTTGAGTAAGCCACCATTTTGAGACAAAGAAACTATAGAAATGAAATCCAAAAATTGTATGAGCGGAATCTTCAAGAAATTCAGCAGCAGCAAACCAACAACAACAACCGCAGCAGCAACTACATACCACCGTTCAAGTTGCTGTAAAATTATTGGAAACTAAATAATCAATATGAAATAGAACGTGATTGTAAGGATTTTTGTATGAAATTCACCAAAATCTGTTCTAAATAATATGAAAAGAAAGGTCTCAGTAAAATATTCGATTGGTAGATTTAATGTAGTAATCCAAGTATCCAAGGGTGAGTTTTATTAGATATTTTTAAATTGAAAACTATTTTAAATGACACCGACTAAAATAATTGCCGATTATGAGAGCGACTTAAATGTTTGCTAAATGAAAAAAAGAGAGCGATTTAAGTGTTTGCTAAATGAAAAAAAGAGAGCGACTTAAATGTTTGATAAATGAAAAAAATGAGAGCGAATGAAAGTGTTCGCTAAATGAAAAAATAAGAGCGACTTAAATGTTTGCTAAATGAAAAAAAGAGAGCGACTCAAATGTTTGCTAAATGAACAAAATGAGAGCTAATAAAAGTGTTTGCTAAATGAAATAAATAAGAGCGACTTAAATGTTTGCCAAATGAAAAAAATGAGAGCGAATTAAATATTTGCTAAATGCAAAAAAAAAGAGAGCGACTTAAATGTTTGCTGAAAAAAATATGAGCGACTTAAATGATTGCCAATTGAAAAAAAAAATTATTAAATGAGAGCAGTTTGAGACTTTTATTTTGTAAAGAATAAACAAAACCCATTAACGTTGCTTAACGTCATCAGATAAACATGGAACACGATGGTGTTTCAATTTTGATTGTAAAACAGGGCGACCTAAATGATTGCCGATTGAAAATGAAGGGTGCGACTTAAATGATGGCAGAGAAAAAGAGAGCAACTTTAATGATTACCGATTTTGAGATTTGTAACTAAAATTTATCAATTTAAAAAATAATTGTAAAAAAAAATATAAAAGAAGGAACATAAATGTAGTAATAATCAATATGACATGTTTTTAGAAAAGTCAACAGTGAATTAATATTAATTGTCAGTTTTAATCAATATAATTATTAGAACGATAGCTAGCGGCTTCAAGATACTACAATGATATTCTTTATTTCTTACCTAAATGTTGTTTTTTAGGAGTAATGGCGTTTTAAAGTTGTTTTTTTTTTTTTTTTTTTTAATATAACAGGGCTGTTATAAAGTTTGTATAAAAATTGTTTCCTATATTTTTGTGTACGATGTATGAATGGCATGTCAGTCTGTCTTTTCGAACAGCACTATTTGATGTCGGTTCTTTAACAGTCTCACTATATTGCTGTATCTTATTGCCCATAGATATTGATGCGGGCAATTTTTTGGTTAGTAGTTTTGTCTATCGAATTCTACGGAACCAAATTACCATAATTATGTAGTGAGAATTTTTAATTTTCACACCCGAAATTCATTCAGCTACGCTTTTTGTTTCTTACCGTTACAATAACTACGTTTCCTACCACTTTCCCCTCGAAGAATAAGATATTAATCAACTTTTCGATGAGCGCTGTTTCGATTAGCGCACTGTTTTAAAAACTGTGGATTTTGCAGGTTCTTCTGACAAGAAAGAAATGCATTTTAAAGTGACACTGAGACAAATTGCCACGAGTACAAATATGGCCATATGACTCACTTACACTGCTAGATACCCAATTTAACAACTTGCGACAAAAAAAAATTTAACGTGTTTTATTTGTAACTCCTTGGCCACAACAACGAGTTAAGGGGCTGCCCTATTTTTCTGACATCTCTAATGGAACCCTTTTCCTCGAGACTATAAGCAAAAATTTAAATTGTTGGAGCATCTGTCACACTCGGACGATAAGGAAAACAAAGACGAAACTTAAGCTTCATGAAAACCATAGATCGGAAATCTGTCAAATAAGCAATAACAAACATTCCGCGTTCTTTGGAAGACGTTAATTTTGACCCACTTTGTAGAAAGAATTTTAAGCCACTTATTAATTTTAAACGAGGCAACAAAAACACAGAAAGTCTTTAATTTAAACAAATTTAAATCCTGTGCTCTTAAAATACTCTACCAAATTTAAGAATCAACGTATTTTTTTTTTTTTTAATCTGAGTTTTGAAACAAAAAGTTGCAACACTGATTGTCAGCCATGACATATACTACAACTACAACGACAGCACAAACGGAAAGAGAAGACGGAATAGAATAATAATGAATTATTTATTGTGAATGATAAAAAAAGGAAGCTAGAGATCTGCCTGGAAGCCTTAAAGGCCTTACAGACAGCTTACAGGTTACAGCACAGAAAGTCACATAAAGTAATGTGATATGCGAGTGGTTTTCGGTATTCGAACGAACCAAAGACAGAAGACAGATGGGTGTGTTCCAGCCAAGAGGGAGAGAGATCCAAAGAAAATGTGTCTGCATGGAACAAGGATGGGCTAAGTTAGGGAGTTGGAACTTTCAGGAATTCAGGAAGAAATATTCACGTTCATATTCCAGAAAAGACAAAAACACGCAAAACGGAATGAATGGATAAAGTTATTAACATTAGTTTATGATCCCGAGTTGGATTTTAATATCGCATTCAAGTGTGTGTGTATGTGGAAGATTAAGGGAGGCTAGATAGTAGGTATTCCACTTCCACCAAAGGATGTGGTAGACGCATATAATTTAAGGACCAACTGAAAAGGTCTTTGTTTGTAAGTTCACTCAAATATGGAATTTTAATGAATTTCTTTTAAATGGGCTAAGGGGTTGTGGTGCGTTCTGCGGTTTAACTATAAGCTCTGAACTCAGCATAAGGATATAAAAGTGGATACAAATATTATTTTGTATTTATCAATGTCAACCAAAAAAGAGGCAAAGGGTTAGTAACTGGACAAATGGAAAGCATATTTATAGAGAACTGGGTGCAGGTTTAAACTTTATTGGGGCAGCAACAAATGTGCCCACAAGTCCGACCTAAGTTAGCTGTTAAATGAAAATATGTTGCTTTTAGACATCCTGTCAGGTCAGTCTGTCGTAATGAAGTTCCGCCCTTCAGTGGTTTTGATGGAAGGAATGAATGACTTTAGAACTCACAGCCCAGTCAGCATTCATTTTAGAGTTGTTTTTTGAAAATTTTAATTGAAACTATGACAGTGGACTGTTTGAGTTGAGATACATTATAATATTGCTGGTATGGTGATGCTGCTGCATATGAATGGTCTTTATGTACTGTACATAAATAAAGCTTTTTGCGATAGTATTTTATTTTGTAGATTGTCTGAATAATTTGAGTTGTCTTGATTGATGATGTTGTTAGTTTAAATATACCTATAAAGTTGTATGTAGATTTTAAAAGGTTAGCTGACATTTCGTTTTGTAACGTTTGAATGCTTGGTTAACAGGACCGGCTTAATGGGACTAAAATGTAAAATGTGCATTTATTTCATCCTAAGTGGAATGCAATTTAACAGACACTTAAAGTCTTTGATTCATGGGTAAATTTATTAATTTAAATTTGGTTTTAGGTTTGAGTTAACAGGATTTTGAGGATTCGAATAGATGAGTTGAAGAGCTACACGAGTCATTTGGCATTAATTTGCACTTAGTTTTTCACCTTGTTGAATTATTCTTGTTAGCTCAGATGGGAGTTTGAGTGTCTATGTAGACACTTCTATGAACCAAGATATGTACTAGTGGAACATTTTGATTGTAAGACACCTCAAAAACTTTATGGCGCATAGGCATATCCGACTGGAAAATCGCGAATTCGTGCAAGTAAATTGTTGTGGTTTTTCAACTTCACTTACAAATTATCGCAAGTACACACTTGGCCTTACATTCAAAAAATAATATAATGAACAAAAAATTCCTTGTTTAGCAATTTGTCAATACGCGTCAATTTAATATTGACAATTTGTCAGTTTGGTAGTTCGATTCAATTCATTTCGCAAAATGATAAAAATTCATTTCGCAATTCGATTTGATTCATTTCACAAAATACACAAGAGTTTTGCATGTTATCATTTTGCATTTTTTCATTTTACGTTTGATTATTTGGCAATTTTTATTTAGCAAGTTTTCATTTCGCATTTCCTATTCCCAAATTGAATGTGTCATATCATTAAAATATAAAAGATCAAAAGGCAAAACAATTTAAAAGTTAAATATTAAAATGCTACACCATTTTCTGCGATCATTTTTATTTAGCTGCTAAGTGACGAAAATATTTTATTTCGAACTTTTCATATCTTTCTTTCTTCTTTTTGTACTCACACAAGTCATTAACATGCAAAAGATCAAACGCTGAAAATTGTGATTATCGAGAATCCAAAGGGCAAAAGAAAATTAGCAAAACAATTTTTGCGAGACAATTATGAGGAGTTTTAATGATTGCGAAGTAAGATTTGTGAAACGATTTTTATACAAATGTTCCGATAATTTTGATATATTATTCTTTATTGAATATCACATCATTGCTACCGAGATATTAAAACCGGAATTGCCAGCTATAGTGATACAAGTTTTTGCGAAACAAGTTGCCATTTAAAAATATTGGATCAAAATTTGCCAAATAATTTGATAATTACAGAGTAAGATTTCCGAAACGATTTTTTTTTTTTTTTTTTTAAATAACTCGCACCCATTCGTTTAGTTATCTTATACATATCTACATATCCTAACATCATTCACGAAATACTAAAATGGGAATTTCCAGTTTAGTAATACAAATTTTAGCAAAACAATATGTTGGCACCTAAAAATATAGGATAAAAAATTGCAAGAAAACAATCGCGAGGTTCTTCAAAACCGAAAAGAAAATTTGTGCGACAATTAATGCTCAATTGAGCAGACAAAAAGAGTTTTGATGATTGCGAAGTAAAATTTTCGAAAACAGAAATTTACTAAAGAAATAATTTCAATTTTTTTATGTAACATTTTTGAATTTTAAATTGCGTTCAAATATTATTATATGTACATACCTATCTAATCGATTCATTATCGCTAGCGAGATATTAAAACTATAGATTTTCGAAACGAGTAAGCTTTGCAAAACGATTTTATTCAAACAACCCCCGACCAATTCTCGCGGTCGTTTTGATATTTTATACATATCCCAAAATTGATCAGAAGATATAAAAAAAGAATTCGTGTTTAAAGTAAAACAAATCTTTGCGAAACAACAATTTGCCGCCTAAAAATATACGATACAAGAATTTCGAGAAAGCTTTTGCGAAATTATCAATGTTCGAGGATATTCAAAAGCAAAAAGTGAATTTGACAAGCAAATATTGCAAGACAATTCAATAAGAGTTTTGATTATTGCGAAATAAAATTTGCAAAACGCAAAACTTAAAAAATTGCGAAAAAATTATTTAAATGAGTTTTGGTAACTGCGTATATATCGCGAAACAGTGTTTTTTAATGATGAAAACGACGCAACATCTCTCGTGGAATATTCAAAAAAGGATTTGCCGAAATTTCGAAATGATCAGTTTGCGAGGTCATTTTGATACATTAATATTATAGATATCTACGTACATATTCTAATATTAACAGCTCACAAGTTTTTGCAAGGAAACAAGCTGGCAGATAAAAGTATGTGATAGGAAAATCGTATATAAAAAACAAAGAATTTGTGTTTATAGTAAAACAAATCTTTGCGAAACAATAATTTGCCGCCTAAAAATATACGATACAAGAATTTCGAGAAAGCTTTTGCGAAATTATATGTGCGAGTATATTCAAAAGCAAAAAGAAAATTTGAAAAGCAATATTGCAAGAGTTCTTATAATTACGAAGTTAAATTTGCGAAACGCAAAATTTAGCAAACAAAAATTGCGAAAAACTTTTTAAATGAGTTTTTATAACTGCGTAATACATATTGCGAAAGTTTTTTTTTTTAATGATAACAACCACGCAACATAACTCGGGAGATATTAAAAAAAGGAATATTACCGAAATTTCGAAATGATCAATTCGCGAGGTCATTTTGAGACAATAATATTATAGATATCTATACATATTCTAATATTAACAGCTCACAAGTTTTTGCAAAGAAACAAGCTGGCTGATAATAAACGAATTTGTTCAAATGTTCTTAAATCGAATTCTACCAAAATAACTTCTTCCAAAAAAGATTTTTTATCGTGAGTAGAAAATTTAAAAATTATGTTTTCTTAATTTTGTTCAAAAACATTAAACTTTCAAGTCAATTAAATCTTTACGATTTGCGGCTGAAGCCCCAGACAATTAACCCTAATTTAGACACGTTCTATACTCTTCAAGAATGTCAATTGATAGCCTCGTTAAATTCCAACCCATATTTACTCGCTGTTTGAATGTAAACACCCTTCATTGCCCATAGTGCCACACCACCTCATTAATAAATTATAACCGGAAGATATAAATTCCTTATTCAAAATGCTATCATCCCAAAACCATCACGTATGGTCAATTTATCAATAATATCTCAGATCGGAATTTGAAATTATCTAATCGATTGGTTGAATATAGTTATATATGTTGCAATAAACAACGCCTCTAAATACATAAATTCACTTACGAGTAGCGATATATAAAAACATCCCAAACACCAATTTTATTCCCTTGCCACACATGATAATGTATATGCACACCGGGTGACATCAAATTTTGTTTTTATTTTTTATGCAAAATGACTTCACAAGCTTACCTGCAAAGAGAAAAGATAAAAAAGAAAAATGTTTAAATATAAAGTGCCAAAAAAAGAGATTTTTATTTTTAAAAGTATCATCAATATTTTTTTTAAATATATGTTAAAAAACATGTGCCCTAAAATTGTAGTTTAAAATAAAACCAATGATGCGAATGAATTCCAATAAATCACGTGTGATTCACAAAAAAAAAAAAACACCCAAAAAAAGAAGATTTGAGTTTGTGGAAAAAAAATCAAAGTCCCCCAAGAGGAAAATAAATTCATCATTGGTATCCTTTTCTTGTGAAGAAAATGAACTTTCCTCCCCCTGCAGACAAATCGAAGAAATATAAGGAATCCAATCCCTGCTGCCATCTAAGAAAATATTCCGCGAAAAAAAGGTCAAGGGAAGCTTTTGCGAGGTGTTTCTGTTTTTTCTTTTTTGGCTTTTTGATTTCCACATCAATTTTGTCTTTTTGATTCTCACAAAAGGAATCAGCAAAAAGCCACCCCTTCGCTACCAAAAATAAAAAAAAACATAAATGAATGATTCTGCCGACAGAGACACAAAAATGTATATCTATCTGTCTTTTTTAAATCGACGACATCTTCGCATTCAATTTACTGTTGCAGGGAGGGGGTGGAGGTTTCGGGCCAAAAAGACACCTCACTAAAGCTGACAATAGATTGAGACGTGTGCCTTTAAACTGTATAGTTTACGATGGTAACAAGGTGCAGACCGGGAATAGACGCCACGAATCTAAATTTATATATAAAATAAAACGCATGCAATAATGATTTGAAACAGAGAAAAGAGTTCGAAGCGTAAAAGGGGGTCGGATGATGATGATGGTTCAGGCGAACAAGGTGACTAGAAAATAGGTATGTGGGACGACACAATGGTTTTTAAATCGACTCTTAGAGCAGATGGTGACATAGTTTTACTTTTGCTATAATTATGCTATGCATTTATTGCCAGATGAGGATTTTTATAGCTTACAGATATACATATACCCATTTATATCAACCAACAAAGTATCTTAGAAAAAGAAACTTAAAAAAAAAAAAAACATTCAGAATGCAACATGTGCACTTTTGCCGTGTTACAATGTGTCGAGCTCAAATTGTGCTTTTTTGTTATTTTCTTTGAAGGAAAAGTCATGTTAAAAAAATGTTCATCTATATCTTAGATAGAAAGATATTGAGCATTTTAAAAAAAGGAATGTAAAAACATAACAAGAAAGAAAGAAACAATAGGTTTCTTTTTAAATTTCGCGCCATTTTCGACCTGTCAACTGTCCAATTAATGCAACTGTCATCACGATATGGAAACCAGAGGTGGAATCGGCTAAGGTTATTTGTGATAAGTGACAGTTGAAATCTACACTTTCTGTCTGCGTAAGGTGATCAGCACAGTGATAACTAAAGACCAATCACAAAAATGTTGTGACAGTCACCTTCTCATGAAATTGACGTAGCATTTTTTTTTTTGCAATGTAAAAAAACATTATAAAATGGTGAACTTTTTTTTAATTTTTGTCACCAAATCAACAAAAATAATATTTATTTTACCATATGAGTAGGTATACTAAAATCGAAAATAAATTGTTAAATTTAGAACTATTGCATTTATTCACTAACAAAATTAACGATTTCAATTAATTTACTTGAAAATATGACTACGGCAACAATGTTTTTCACATAATGTCACTGACAAATTGAAGAAAGTTGAATTGAGTTGAATTTGTGGATGTGATCACCTTACGCAGAAGGAAAAATCAATTTGATCACAAGTGGCGATCATAAATGTGACTATCATCTTTAGCGATTCCACCTCAGGAGATTATTAATTAAGAACTTAAAAAAAATACCAAAGCTGTTGTTATTCATGAAATACTGCCGCACTTATGCGTGATTAAAAATGGTAATGATTTTTGGACAGAGCCGACACGTAGACATTTGGTAGATATCGTAGGTGTGAACGGGATAGTTGGAGCATATTTGAATTTGATTCCATCAATACAAAACGATGGTGTCAATGAATAAATTGAATTTTTGAACACTGATAGCGATGGCTGTAAGTGTTTCTATACTAGAGGAGCACATAGCGAGTAAGGTGAAATAAATTTTCTAAATAATTAACAAGTTAATTTATTTATTTTGTTTAGTAGCTAAATAATCAGCATGTTCCAACTTTCCCAGTG
The DNA here is from genome assembly GCA_951217065.1 of Baccha elongata. Lineage (NCBI taxonomy): Eukaryota > Metazoa > Arthropoda > Insecta > Diptera > Syrphidae > Baccha > Baccha elongata. Next base: position 171,723,639 of record OX578272.1, read on the forward strand.
TCTCAACTTTACCCATGTATCAATTCTCACCATGACCCAACTATTCACACTCCATCCGACAAAACTAAAAAGAAAACAGTCATTTAAACATCATAAAAAATGTGGCTACATTTTATTTCAAAACCAGGACTTTAGTTTCTTATATTTTTACCCCCTATGAACGAACCCCAAGAAAAACATATTAAAAAAAACACTTAAAAATTGGAAATAGCCCAGGGATTGTGTGCAAAAGTTCTAAATAATTTTAATAGAAATCACATTTTGCAAGGTTGTGGAGCTAGTTGAGGAGAGTATTTCAGTATCGCCCTCTAAGTGTAAAGCAATCCATGCAAACAGAGTTGACATCAAAAATTTATATTAGAAAATAAATTTAAAATTTAACGGAACAATTTTTAAGCTTAAAATATATTTAAATTTACTCGAAATTAAATATTTCATTGCTTAGCGCTAAACATTTTTTTTTATATAATAGGTACCCTTAGAAAGTAAGATTTCGGTGCAAATTTTAAAGTTTTTTTTTTTTTTTTAATTCTTGTTTATTTTTTTAGACCACAATTAGAAAAAAAAATTATTAATATAACAACTTTATATATAATAAATATAAAGTTGTTATATTAATAAAATTTTGGGTCTAATTTAAAAAAAGATTTTTTTTTTATGTTTTTTAAACAAATTTGCTAAGTGAAAATTTAGAAGGTAAAGAAAAATTTACTTTTTATAATTATTACTAACAATTTATTCTTCACAGGGTTTTGCTAAAAGCCGTTAATGAAAAATTAGGTAATATTTTATTAAAAACAAACCATTAAAATATACGTGTTAACATAATATATATTTTTTTTTATATTTAAATAACGGTAAATTGCAGAAACTTTGAACGTACTTTAAATGACGCAATTTTAAATTTAACATTAGAAAAAATATAATTTGACTGTTAAAATTTTGGGCAAATCTTAACAAATGTAATTTTTGTTATTTTTAATTTATTTTAAGAAAATTATTTTTTATAGGTAATTAATTTGAAGAATTGAGCATGATTTGAACTTATTTGCAAGTTTGAGCTGAAATAACAAACAAAAAAAATTTGAGCCAAAATTTGAAAAAAAATAATTAAAGAAATTCTTTATTTTTTTTTTTTAAAACAAAAATTGTTTTAAGTGAAAATTTAACAGATTTAAACGAATTTTTTCGCAGTATTAAAAACAATTTTATTCTGCGTCATTTTTTGAAGCTTTTTGAAGCTTTTGCTTTAATTTTTTTTCTTAAATTTGTTTGTAATTAAAAAAACAGGATTTTCTGAAGAAATAATTTCTAAATAGTACACACAATTTAAATTATTTATTTCCCAAACTTAACTATGTTAAAATCTAAGTAAACCAACCTCCATTTCAATTTTTTTCACAAAAAATTGATTGTCAGTATTTTTTTATTTAAGTTTTTTTTTCTGTAAACTTTTTTAATATTAAATTTTGTTATTTATTATTTTTGATTTAGGTACAACAACGTAGGCACCTAAGTTACCTATCAACTTAAGCTTTGCTATATTTTACCTATATTTCATTCCCATACTCTATTCGTATTCAACTTAAATTGATGATAAATTTCTAATTTAATTTCGCAATATGGTCAATATCCCTCTTTTATCTATGAAACACAACTCAATAGCCATCGCAGGACATACGTATATAGAACAAAAGGTGTCGAAACAAGCTTAGCCACTTGTGTTAGCTTCTGTCATGCCAGCAAAACACACTTTGTATCTCTCAGATACATGGTTTTTGTCCATCAAATCACCCATCTCTCAATATAATAATAATAATCCCAACACATTGTCTGAGCTGGACAACAGTTGTTGAATCAAAATTACGATCGTTGCCACTGGGATACGCTTGACATGGAAAGTAAGCTATGTTCAGATTCTCTAAACATATTTCTCTATACCTGAGGATACCCTCAACCAGCATTAGATGGAAGTCAATTTAAGTCAACTTCAGCTCTATATGTCACACTCAATGTCGGACACAGTTCCGAACACAAGTATCATGTGTATGAAAACAAAAACAAACGGAGAAGGGCGATGGATATTTTGTCCGAGGGCAAATAAATTGGTCCAGCCTCATCTCGCGATATTGATAGGAAGCTGCCACAGAAATATTTCACTGAATACTGCGGCTAAGATAAAACAGAGAGCAAAAATTTAGAAAAACAAAAATTAAAAACAGGCAGGTGGCAGTAGTGGCGATAGGTGGACGGACACACAGGGTAATAAAAATGTCGGCGACCATTTTATCTCCGAGAATGCCGGTACCTGTGCTGAAATACTTTCGTTATACCGAGATAAATTAATTTGACAACAGTTAGTTGTGCAATGAAGCAAAATGACCTTGGAAAGTAGAATGAGACGTGAGTCCTTATTCAGGGCAACATTTCAATTTTTAAAGAATAAACCCTAAAATACGAGAAGAACCAATTCTAAGCATAAGAACACTCACTTTTTTTTTTGTATTTCGTTCAAAAGTCTAAACACAATGTACAATGTAGGTCACATTTGTAATATCAAGCTCCCCACTGTTCGAATAGTGGGACGCAATGATGACACAGTTAAAGCAAAAGTATGTGTAGGAAGTGCAAAGATGTAGAGTGTACCTGTCACATGGAGGGTTTTTGTAGAAAAAAAAACCATATGCCATGTATTTTTCGTTGTTATTGTTGACTTTTTCGCATCCCCTTTATGTATATGTATATACTACCTACCTACATTTTTTTCCCACAATTATTAGCCTCAAGTAAAAATGTGGTCTAAATTTTTACTCCACAAAAAGAAAAGTAAAAACAGAAAAAAAACTCATTATTCGCACAATGGGAATTCACAAATGGGCGTAGAATGGTGAATATTTGGCGAATGTGCTCAGCATACACCCCTAAGGGGGTTTCTGGTGAGCTTAGTTTACTTTTCTATTTTTTTTTTGTATTGTTTTTGATAATCAATAGCTGACGCAAAAGTTTTAATCCCCAAGTGAATGTGTTTTGCTGCCTGAGTAAAGGATATGGATATGTCGTCTTTTGCTTTATATATATATTATTTTTTTTTGAAATGAGAAAATATAGATAATAAAAATAGAATGTTTACTTTAATCCTATCAAATGCACTCAAGTAGATGTAAAGTTCTTAAAGTATCACAGGATTGAAGAGGTTTTTTTTTAAAGAGCGATTTATATGTAGATAGTCTTTTGTTTATGAGATCATGAATAAGCTCTTAAGATCATTTTATTATTTGCCTGGAAGAAATATTTTGGGATTTACTTTTTAAGATGCAATTCAGTGTGCTTTTTTTTTAAAGAGAGATAATAATCAATCTCTTATTATTAATAAGAATTAATTTTAAAAGTATTGAATCAAAAAAAATAAATAAACGCAATTTTCGGTAAATCACGTGCGCGCACACAAGGGCTTTTAAAATATTCAAACCATTGTGGGTTAAGCTGAATAGAAAATTCAAGCAGGTAAAGATGCACTGGCTATACATATCTAAGTATAATGAGTAAGGTAAAGCATTCTACATTCGTATAGTATGGCTTAAAATTCTGCCCTATCGGGAATTATTTTTCCTCTGAATTTTTACATAATTACATAAAGTTCTCAGTACCGATTTTTCGAATATGGGGAAAAGTTGGTGGAAAAAAATATTCACGATAACCCCAATTATGTAATATGGGTTTCAAATGGAACTTACATACATCCTTTGCAGTGTATATATAAAATAAAATATTTCAGAAGAATTTTGAAGAGAGGAAAATTTAAGAGAGTTGAGTAATATTGTCTCACACAATGGGACCAAATCACACATAAAATGGTAAAAATACAAAAAATCAAATTAAATATTTACTATTTTTTATGAAAATTGGATTTCCTTGAAAATGCAGTTAAGTTGATTTTCTTTCATTAGTTTCAGCTATGTTTTGATTTAAATCCTGTTACTAGCAGTACTGACAAAAAAGCAATTTGTATGATATTTTGTACCACTGTGGAACAAATGATGATGACATCTGGTTCCATCATCATTAATGATATTTTTCAATTTATTTTCAGCAGAGACATGGGTTTTATACTCAAGTTTTGAAACTAATTACGCCCCATAAATTAAAGCCGAACCACAGAAAAACACACATATTTATATGAAACTTCATTAGGGATATTTTTTTTTATGGTCCTTTAAAAAAAGGTCTCGATGATGAAACTTATGTTGCAATTGAACACTTCAGAAATTACAGCTTCTATTTCATAAATTACAAGTTCAGATGTTTCGGAAATGTCTGTAAAATCATTACCGTAGTTTTTTTTTGCAACTTTAAATATGTGGTCATTCCGATACCATACAATTAAATTCAATTCAATTCAATTTTTATTGAGACTTTTGAAACACAATATTTTGTATGTATATACATATACTCATATATATCTTAAAAATAATTTTATGTAGCCGACTTAAAGATATGTCAGACAAAGCAATTTAAGAAAATAATCTTATAAAAGTATTTAATATTTAATTAAGCAAATCTTATAAATGGTTAAATCAAGTTTTGGGCGTATATGGTCAGTTATGTGCACACCGAAAATTTTGTTTTTATTCTATTCTATTTATTTTTATGCAAGAGCCACTTAAAGAATAAGGGTTTATTGCATATTAGCGACATTAGGTTTATTGCAAATTAAATTTTAATGTCCCTATTATGGACAACTCAACTTAGTTGAGTTGTCATCAAGACAACTAAGCCACTATACAACCAAAGAAATTGTTGGTACAATACATTTCAGTTGTGTAGACAAAAATTGTGCAGTCTTTTAGGAGTCTTTTCTTTCAAAATCAACTTTTCGTTCAACATCCGAATTTATGTAACCAAGTGAACAACGAAAAATAAAACAAACATTTTATTGTTAATAATTATATACGAATAAAAAATTGAGTGATAAATAAATTCTCATTGTAAACAATGACAAGTTCCTTTGTAGCTAACACAAGCATTTTTCATATATTTTTCAATAATATACTCTGTGCATTTTAAAATGTCTATCGTTACATCTAGCGTTACCACTTTAAAATTTCAAAAGTTAAACTATTGCATTTAATTGTCGTAAATTTGTCGTGCAACTTAAAAAAAATTGTCGAGCGATTATTTTTGAAAATAACTCCTGGTTATTTTATCCTTTTTCTAGGGTGGTAAACATTACTTTGACCGAAAAATTAGTTTTTTTGGGTTATTTAAAAAAAAGGCGCGACAAATTTTTTAGTTGCATAAAAGCAATAATTATTCCCATTATCCTTTTATAATTTTCGATTACATTTAATCCTTTTTCTGGGGTGGTAAAGCTAACTTGACAGTCAAGTTAGCATTACAAGAGGTATTTTCTAAAATAGTCGTGCGACAAATTTACAACGAATTCGCGACAATTAATCCAAATGTTAAACTTTTGAAATTTGAAAGTGGGTATGCTAACTTGACACACATAAAAATCAAATACATACTATAATAAAAAGAATCACATATTACAATCAATTTAAGTATTTCTCCTGTCAAAGCCATCAGAAATAAATTAAAATAAAGTCCCATAATTTAGATAGATAACTGCTTATAAGTCAGGATTTACACTGACCGATTCTTCGTTATTTGTTGTAGTTGTTTTATTTTTGTTCGCCTTCAAGGTTGTTTCGCAGATTTGTTAGAATTTCAAAGCGTTGACTACTGCGAATAAAGTAAACAACAAGAATTTGAAAATCGAAACACGGGTGACTATCGAAAGTGAACACGGTTCATGTAAATATGTGATGCGTGATCAAAAGAGAATTGAGAAAAATCAGACATTTGAAGCACTGGTCGTGCAAATCCTGACTAATTAGTTGTTAGATTTCGATGTTTAATACAACTCAAATACAAATAAACTCTCTTCTCTAATACAAAGAGACAACTGAAAAGATGACTACGAGGAGACAACTGAAAAGACGAATATTTTTATAGTTGTCTGCTGAATGGCAACTGGGTTTTCGTTTTACAGTCAACTAAATGTAACCGATAATACCAAATATAATAATGACAACTGAACCATAGTTGAGTTGTCTTCCATAATAAAGGGACTTAAATGAATTTTCCTCTGTCAAAATAAAAATTTTATTTTTAAATTAATTATTCTACTACCATAGATTAATGTTGTAAATCTAGAATCGATTTCTGCAACAAAAAAAAAACATGGAGAATAGAACACCAGCAGTTATTTTTAAATTACAGATTCAGATTTGAAATTACAGTAGGATCTCGAAAAGATGAACAGATATAAAGCAGGACCTGTTTATATTTTCGAATTGTTAATTTTTCCCCAGGATCGAAAATTAGTTAAATGAAAACGTACAACTATTCACAAAAAATAATTAGTTTTTACTCTTAAAAAAAAAACATAAAACTTAAGGAAAATAATATAATCATTTGTCCATGTTTCTTAAAAAACTTCCCTTTTGAGAAAAAAAAAACGAAAAAATCGTTCATCTTTTAAAACTGCTCATGTTATAGAAATGTTCACGTTTTCAAGATTCTACTGTGTTTGGTTGCCATGACCTGTAAGAAGGGACCTAAGTCGATAGTTTGTGGGGAGAAACCAGTAAAACAAGGTAGATCAAAAGTCAAATTTTAGCCAAAAATTATGATTAATCCTCATAAAAGACGAGGAAAATCTGAAAATAAAACTCCAAAGCATACCTGTTCTATACGTAACTTTCAAAACGAATTTAAAAGATTTTTAATGTTTTACCTATAAGTTAATCTGTGGAATTACGCAACCAATTTATACCTATTTCCAAAAAACCTTCACCCTACAGAACTATCGCAATATCATTATTCCTACCTACACACAAACAATATAGATTCACCTTTCTTATTTTCAAGAGAAACCATATCTCAACACCAAAGTGTTATTATATCATTGTTGACAAAGAAAAAATACAAAAAAATATTATTACATAAACGAATACGACCCAAATTAGTTCTCGACAATACAAAGAAAAAAAAAATGTATATCTTTACCTCCGAACCGCACAGTTATATTGCCCTTGCCATCGCCACTGTCATTTATCGCTCTAATAGGATTCTGTCGTGAAAATCTGCTCTTGCAACAAAATACGACTTTACATCAGGAACACAGCACTGCTTATCGCAATAAGTTTGTGCCACCATATCATCACCGCCCGGAAACAGCCATCTTTCTCGCCAACTCCCAAGTCCCGAGCTAACTCTCTGGACCTGAACCCACACGATATAGCAATGGCAAAATAGAGATATAGAAACTCACCCCCGGAATCTCCATCGTTCTTGAGTTATTGTGTGCTTGCGCCACCGAAAATTACCATGAAAATTTATATGTAGTACCTATACTTATATATTTTCGTGTATCTCACCACCCCCAAAAAATGTTCCCACACTGACACCATTATATTTTTTAGAAAGAGAAGTCCTTCTTTTCGTCTTTTCACGTCCAACGACAGAGAAACGAGACACGACAGTCGAATGAACGATAGAACGGATGGAAAAGGACATACCTTCATATGTATATATGTATACCTTCCATACCTCCTGCGCCATGTGTCCTCGATTCTATCTGAAATTACATTTCATGCATCTAATGAAATGGCAACGAAGGATTACGAAACGCCTGACACTCGGCGGAGGCAACGTTAAGCCTTCAGTTACATGCTTATCCGAGGTAAACAAAACTCAGCCAAAAAGAGGACTATAATATGGATTTTTTGTTCCGGGAGAGGGTGGAGTGAGAAAATTTAGACGTTTCACTATCGCACGCCTGGAATAGTGATTGCTTTTGGATACGAATTTGTTTACAGTCCTATTTTCGTCCTGCGTCGCGCCGTCCTAGAATTGGGGCAAATAAAATTGAATGAAATTTCATTTTGAGCCATCCGCGATGCCCTAAACCTTTTTTGATTGATATAACGGCGCTATATAACAATGGGGCATGTGTTTTATTTCTTTTTTTTTATGAAGAAGGGTCGGAAGAATAGTATCAGTTCAAGCAAATCAAAATAAATATTCAGCTCACCTGTCGTTTTGGGGATGGATTGGCTTCATTCTTTATTCCCCTCTTTTTTTTTATAAATTTTTGTTTGAACTTATCTTTCTTCATTCTTCAAAGTCTAGGGATTTTTTTTTACCTATTTGTATTGAATTTTTCATTCGTCCTGTGGTTTGATGGAGCTGAATGATTTAACAAAGAAGCAGATGGCGTTTATTTGGGGGAGCTAGGGTGACCAGATGTCCTATTTAAAGAGAACAAATCTCGTTCGCTCTGAAAAAATGTGCCTTATATTTTTCAATTGAAAAGGGAACTAACTTCACGGGAACTAAGTTCATATTGGAACTAACTTCACCACTAGTGAGAACTGATTTCACTTTTTTTTGGTAAAGTAAATTTTTACTAAGGGAGATAAATAATTGTATCTTCAGTTTGTGTGAAGTTAATTCCCATCTATAGTTTTTATACCACAGTACACTGTACAGAGTTCTGGTTGTGTGAAAAAATGATTCGAAAAAATCGTTTTCACATTCACTTTCATGCATTGCTTTCACCTTTTCGATTCACTTGGTACAAAAAAGCATTTCTCGTTCAGTGAATAAAAATGTTGTGGTGAATTTAATTCTATTAGCTGTGGTAAATAAGTTTTGTTGTCTCTTGCATATTTTTTCAAAGCACTTTTCTGAAGTCTATCCGGAAAGTACAGATAGGTTATACAAGCACCTACCGACACATGAGACTTGTACTTAAGTCTTGGGCGGATCACGGCTGTATGCTTTTTAAATAACAGCCAGATCTTGGGGGGTAAAAAACTTCTTGCAACGTGATCTGAAGAAACTTAAGAATTTAGCAGCGTTTTTGGCGACGTTAAGTATGTATGGTCATTCCACTGACGGTAATCGGTGAAGCACATAACGAGAAAGGAAAACTATTTCAATGCAAGTGTCACTCATGGATTTGGGTATGTTCCCCTTCAACAACAGAAAGCAGCATTGAGCGTTCGAATTGTCATTCCCTATTAAACAATGATGTCGAGATCGGAATTTAGTAATCTTCCACATAAGTAGAACAGGGTTGTGGATCGGGAAACGAATAGGAAACATTTAGCGTGTGTTGTCGTTATCGAAACAATCTATTGTATTAGAAGATGGTTGATAAAAATAAGGAAGAGATTTGGAAATAAAATGGTTTGACGGGGAAGCAGGTTCACATCGGAAAATGACCTGGGGGTCTACTCTGTATTTCGTTCCGAAAGTCAACGTTGGACAAATGGAAATGGACTTATGTTAAGGTTTGACCAGCGTAGAAGCACTTTTCAGAACAATGATTAAAAATACAATCTGGGTATTTGCGTATGGAGTAGGTATGTCTAAAGACACCTATCTTTGCGTACGCAAAAGGCGTTTATCATTTTTCGTTCAGATCTAAGCTCTGAACAGAGTCCGAATGCTCAGAGCGTTTTCTGAACTGAACATGCTTTGAGCATTCAGATTTGTTTTTGAAACACACTTGAGCAACTAAATGCCATTTGTTCTGACTCGCTTACACACAACGTCAAAAATATAAATAAATTTGTTCTGACTCGCTTGCACACAACGTCAAAAATATAAATAAATTTATTTGCGTGTTTTTTTTTTCATTAATTTGGTTAAAAAATATTTTTTATAAAATTAATTATTTTTAATTCTGCAGGATGACTAGCTTCTTCCGCTATTTTAATTGTTTTTGACTGCATACCTAATCGATGTAACAGTTGTTATCCATACTTGTTTGTCCATATTTCTTCTATCAAATGTCACATCGATTGCTTTGCTCAGAACGATCGGTCGATTTATTCTGAGCTCATAGGGCAAGCTGTGATTATGCTCTAAATTAATAAAGAAGCACAAATTTTGTGCTCTGAACGCTCTGTTCAAAAAGAAACACAACTTTTTTTTGACAACTCTGACTCTGCTATGAACTAAAAAAGAAAAACGCCTAAAATAGTAGGGACCTACTCTACCGCTCCAGTGTATGCCCAGTCCAATCGTCTGGAAAGCTTTTTTTATTAAACTACACCTGGGTGGCCCGCTTCGCGGGTTCAACGGATTTTAACTCCCTTTTCGCATGCCGTTCATTCAAATTCGTTGCTCCGTTTAGGGTATGCCCAGGAGCGGTAGAGTATTTTGCGTTCGCGGAATTAGGTTTTTTTAGAGACAGTTCCTTGTGAAAGCTGAGATCCTAATTTACTCTAAACACTGTAAGAGTGTGAAAAAAGATCAGTCCCATAAAACCGTTTATACTTTCAAGAAATTTGTTGACTTCTTTTGTTAAAAATATATAATTTGTTTATTGTACTTAAGTCAATACGTCCAAACAACACATATTTGCTTAGATTTTTGAAGTAAGGTATATTTTTTTTAACATAGGTCTGGTCACCTAATTTGGAAGCAAAGGACGCACATCTGTCGTGGTTTTCGATTTGTTTGACCGTCAGCCATGTTTCTTTTAATTTATTTAATTTCTTTAATTCCAATTGATATAATTTGAAACTTAAATCGATGGTAAGAACACAAAACTTCTATTCTATAGGCATATTTATAAGTTCCTTGAATTGGAAATTATTTTAAATATGGGAAGTGATATTATTGTTAGAACATCTTATAGTATGCTACAGTAAAAATTGACTTCTAGATATTTCCTTCATATACGTGCAACAACTGATGAAAAACACAAGCGGCTTTTTGGCCATTTTTAGATAAAACCCAAATAAAAATTTCAGGTGACCGCTGGTGAAATACATATTCAAGATGGTTGAACAAAGACTGTGTAGAAGAATCATGTACTTATTTAAGGATTCCTTCGACCAACGTTTCACTAAACGAAGTGCAGAATTGGCTTCTTGAATCATATTAATCGAAATTGTGCTCTTGGTTTGTAAATATGGGTCGATTAGGCAAAAGGAAATATTTGCATTTGCCAGTATTATCTTCAAGCAGTCTAAGAGGCACCAAACTATTGAGATAATGAGATCTAGCTGAAGAAGATAAGTCATGTGGCGAATAAATTGACTTAGTATTGTCGCCATAGAGAGACATATACATATGAGAATGATCGGTTACGATTCCAATGTCGTTACCATAGTAGAACAAAACTCTACTCAAAAAGTAGAGGAACTAAAAGACTTCCGTAGTAAGTTATGGAACTAAAAAATTTGTCGCGCAATTTTTTTTTTTCAATAAACCCAAAAAAATAATTTTTCGGTCAAGAAGCTTACCACCCCAGAAAAATATGAAATCAAATCAAAAATAAAAAAGGATAACGCAAATAACTTCAGTTTTTTTGTAGTCAATTTGTCGTGCAACTAAAAAAATTGTTCCGCTATTTCCGTCTTTTTTTTTTTAATTTTCAATTACATTTAATCCTTTTTCTGGGATGATAGAGCTAACTCGACAGTCAAGTTAGCATTACCAGAGGTTATTTTAAAAAAAATTAGCTCAACACATTGTTTAGTTGCACGACAAAAAACTGATATAATTTGCGTTATCTTTTTTTTTAAATCGATTAGATTTGATCCTTTTTCTGGGGTGGTTATCCTTACTTCACGGAAAAATTAGTTTTTGAGTTGGTTAAAAAAAAATTGCGGGACAAATTTTTTAGTTGCATGACAAATTTACGACAATTTCACGACAATTAAACTTCTGAAATTTGAAAGCGGTAATGCTAACTTGGACACACATCAGTTATGTAGTTTCTGCTGAAAGTTTTTGCTTGGCTTGTTGCCCGAAGTGAATTATCCTCCAAACAAAGAATAACTTGAATTCTCAATCTTTTTTTTTTCAGTTAATCAGAGTTCATTGTGGTTGTCAATAAAATCAATTTTTTAAAATCAAACAAAACGGTTATGCAAATCTTTTAAAATGATGTCTTTTAATATGTTTAGTTATTCCATTTGTATCTTTATCAAATCAGAAAACATCGAGTAAAACATTAAAAAAAAAGCTGCAGTTCTACAAAAAACATTAAAATTAAGACAATAAAATTCACAATGCAGGTACCATTAGTAACCAACGTTAACATGACAAAAAAAACATTTAAAAATTCCAATAAAAAAAGCGATAACATTGCCTCACCCAATCTCTAAGCGAGCACATCAAATTGCCTTGACAAATTTATTAGAAAAAAGAAAAAAACCAAAGTGAACTGCATTAACACGAATTTCATAAAACCACATCAAATAAATATAAGGAGCCAAGCGGCACGGGCTTCCTTCCGCATTTTATCTTAAAAATACAATTTTGATTATTTGTTTTAATTTTAAGTGAATTTCGTGTTGTGTTTTATTTTTGTTGACTGATAGGAAAAGCAAGTAAGAAAGAGACAGGGAGAAGCTCGGGAGTCGGGACAACTTTAATTGCAACACAAATTTAATCGGCACTATGTCATAATCTGGCCACATGCCAGATAGTTGAACAATTGTGTTTGTGTGCCCTATTAAACCCTCAATCATGCCCCCTATCGGTGTCATTGTTCTCTTCTCAGTTTATTTTCTTAGCCAAGTCAATAAAAAAAAAATTTTATATATATATTTTTTTTTATTTAAGAGAATTGCTTTGATTAGATAAGAGATTATTGAGCAGGGTAATTTTGATGGGTTCATCAAGTTGACTTGTCTACTTGAGGAGAGTTCGATAACCTTTCCAGGCAACCAAACTGCTACCCTAATCACATTATATTATGATGTGACGATATTTCGTATTTGAGTTTCTGTCAACATTTGATATAGTATAACATTGTATTTAGGAGTATGAGGAGGTTAGATTCATGCGATGTCATTTTTGAAGAAGTTTGCTTGTAAGCTTAATGCGAATGTTAAAATTTGTTTGATTTTGACATGTAAAAAATGTGTAAAGATTTTCAGATATAAGCAGCAAATATAGAAAAGACGTGTTTTGATAATAGTTATAGAATGTACAGGAAAATCAATTCCGCGCTGCGCACACAAATCTGTCTTTTACAGACCACACCTTGGAGAATCTTGCGTTAGGTATAACAAATTGGACATTCTGGATGCACCCCACGACGAAAATGCGGCACACTAAAATAGCAAAATAATACTAACAATGCAAAAGAAAGCAAAAGAATGGAAAAAATCAAAAACTCTCAAATGATTGCATTCAATTGATTGCTGTAAAATAAATGGCGGGAACAATAATTGCAATCTTTTTGAAGTCAAATGGTGATTGCGATTTATGAACTTGACGCCTAAAATGGAAGTGAATGAATGCAATCTTTTTATTGTAGTCATAAAGACGGGCGTGCAAATGAAGGCAGTCAAGAGCGATAGTTTGAACAATTTGTACGAATCTTATTTTAACTTAAGAAGTGAAATCAGTTTGAATTGTCATCAGCCACCAATTTGACACTTTGCAAGCAATAAATTTGACACTTTGTAGTTCAATAGAAATTTTACACTAATTCACTTTCCAAATTTTTTTTCCACAATCTATTTTTCCATTTCCAAAATTATAGTATACACGGTTTTTTGAATTATATCACCCTTAAGACTAAATTTTCAAAATATTGAATAAACAAAAATTAATAACCAAATTGGTAAGCCATTTTATTCCAATTACACATATAGTTAAGACAATCTTGAATAAAAAGTTTTTTGTCGAAAATTTGCCGCGCATTTTTTAAAATAACTCCGGACAACTAATTTTTCTGTCAAGTTAGGCACCCCCGAAAAAAATCAAATCTGATACAAAATTAAAAAGGATAACGCAAATAAATTTTTTTTTTTGCGTAAATTTGTCATGTAACTAAAATGTTTTACTTTCGATTATGGGTAGTATAGGGTAATTTCTGCATAGTACAAAAAAAAGAATTGAGATAATAATCAAAGATTACATTTCGATGAAAGCGAAGTCGAAAAAAGTGGGTCTGGAAATTCTGCCTCTGTATTTCAGTATGTGTGTATCAGTACTTACAGCCTAAACGGCTGTGCCGATTTGCTTCAAATTTGGTATGTAGGGTTTGTAAACCATTCCTTGAGAGGAGAAATTGATTAAAGTTACTTGCAATATAGGTAACCGTTATATTTAAATGTTTTATGTTCAGTTGCAAAAAGAATGTTGGCAATCCTATTAAAGGCCCGTTATTTTTTTTTAAACTATCTCGTGAACGAATATTTCGATTTCAATGCAATTTCTTTTTTTATAAAGATCTAGATGACTTGATAAAATTTAAATATCAAAATTTTGCAAAATTGTTTACTTTTAATTTGAATGTGTTTTTTTTTGCCATTATTTAGTTGTGGATTTTAAAATTTTGCCGCTCTTTTCGATTTTTTTTATACCATGTGTTTTGCTAACGTCAAGTTAGGGAAACACCATGGTTTAAAAAAAAGACAATAAGAGCGGCAATAAAATCTCTCAGAGAAAAGTGAAACTGCAAAGAATTGTATAGAAACGCGTTGAACATCAAAGCTGACTACTTGTCTAAATGTCAAAAACATAATGCAGAAAAATTAATAATGTTTTGATCTGCAAATCTTACATTTGAAATACTTCCAGATGGCAAAAAAAAAATTTAACCCGAAAAAAGTTTTCACGAAAAAAATAAAAGCAACATTTTGAAAGTGATTTTTTTTTTTTTTTTTTGAAATGACAATTACTTGACAGAACTTTGAAATTTCTTGGACTGAAATTCGCAGCATGATGAAATGTTTTATTCTCTCAGGAGCTCTCTCTTCAATTAAAAACCAGGAACAGGATTTAATCAATTGTCGTCAAAGATAGTAGATTTTTCGTGATTTTGGATAGGAATTTTTCAGATCTGGCATCCCTACTGTCAAGTCGTTTTCAATTTTCAATGACACTTTTTTTAATATAAACTTTTGGTGTGAGTGGTCTTGTTTTTGTTACATAGGTCATTAAAAAAACTCTTTTATACAAGACAATTGACAAATTTCGACTTTAGTCATATAGTTTGAGAGCCGATTTGAAAAATATGCTTATTAGCACGTAAATGCTCATAGACAGGGTGTGTCATGTAAAAATTCCTTTTTATTTTGTAAACATATATTTTTTACACCTATTTTCAGACTTCACATTAATTTAATTCACAAAAATGTTGATTAATTATTTCTTAAATCTTACATTCATTTGTCAAATTCGGACAATTGAGACAAATTTTCCGTTGTGTTTGTTGGACAAAATATATGTCAGTAATTCATCCTTGAAGAAGTAGAAATTTAATAATTTAATAATGTCCATATAATTTCCCAGTGTATGGAAAAAATCATTTATTACACCCGTTTTTAAAAAGGGTAGTAAATCTGACATAAGGAACTACAGACCGATTGCCAAACTCTCTTGTATTCCAAAGCTATTTGAGCAAGTGGTTTGTAATAGTATGACTATTTTCTGCAAAAATATTATCTGTAATCAACAACATGGATTTATGCAGAGGCGGTCAACGGTAACGAACCTTCTAACGTTTTTACACAAGTGCTCCAATGCTTTGGAAAACGGACAGGAACTAGATTGCATTTATACCGACTTATCAAAAGCTTTTGACCAGCCTTTGGATTTTCTGCTGGATTTATTGATTGGATATATTCTTATCTTCGAAATATATCCTACCAGGTGAAATTCAGAAAAACATTTTCAAACCATTTTACTACCAACTCTGGAGTACCACAAGGAAGTCATTTAGGTCCCATTCTTTTTATTCTTGCTATTAATGATGTAACATCATGCATTCGCAATAGTGAAATTCTGGTTTTTGCTGACGATATGAAGATTTTTAAATCTATATGCTCAAGCGGTGATCGTGTGAATCTGCAAGCCGACATTGATAGCTTTTGTACTTGGTGCAGTAAGAATGGATTAAACCTTAGCCCAGCGAAATGTCAAACTATGACTTTTTCAAAGAAACGAGTACCAATCATATTTGACTATAATATTTCACAACATACATTGTGCCGTGTTGTTAGTTTTAAAGATCTTGGAATCGTCTTCAATCCAAGTCTAGATTTCACAGAGCACATCAACTCTCTTGTTAAAAAGGCTAACTCAATATTAGGATTTGTAAAAAGATATTCCAAAGAGTTTCAAGACCCTTATGTTACCCTATCTTTATACAATTGTTTTGTTCGTCTGCATCTGGAATACGCATCGCAGGTATGGACTCCGTTCTATGATACTCATAGATCTAGAATAGAGGCAGTTCAGCATAATTTTGTTCGTTTTGCTTTAAAAGGTCTTCCCTGGACAGATCCTTATAACCTTCCACCTTATGGACACCGAATTCAGCTTCTACACATTCAGTCCTTGTTGCAGAGGCGTGTAAATAACGATATAGTTTTTATCCACCAACTTCTTTCGGGCGCATTAGATGCACCTGATCTACTTACTTGTGTTGGACTCAATTATCGTGGGGGTGCTCACCATCTGCGTAGCCTTGAGCTCCTACATTGTCCACACCATCGGACTAATTACGGTATAAATGAGCCGCTTACCCGCATGTGCAGGCTTTTCAATTTAAATTGTAAAATTATTGATTTTAATGACAATAAAATAAATCCTAAAAATTTACTTAAAACCAGTGCTCCACGCTTTTAGTTCATGTTTTATGTATTTTGTATTGTTAAATTATATGTTTTATTGTATAATAGTGCTTGTGTTATTGTAGTGATTTGTTTTACATTACTAACGACTAACACCAGCACTAAGTGATGAGCCAGTGGAACACATATAATGTGTTGGCAAATCTTTGTTCATAAGCTGAAGCTTGCTCTAAGCTCCTTATGAACAGGATCTGATAGTGTAAAAAAAAAATGTCCCGTTCCTAATTGATAATTTTTTACTGGATTTCTTTTAATGCAATAACTCCCAACCCTCAAAATTCGCAGCAAGTACAATTTTAAAATGAAAAGAAAATGGGTCTAAGAAGACTTCCCTGTGACACGCGATTTTCCAAATGTTTCTCTTTTCCTGTTAAGACTGCGATAATTCTGGGTCGGCGTTTCAAATCTTCATGCATGTTTTTTTAAAGAGCAAATATAATGTACGTTTAATTTGTTTGTAAGTTTCGAAATTCTTCTAAATAAACAATTGCAAGGAAAAATTAATAGGAGGTATGTAATTTGACTTGCTTAAGTTGATCTAATCAAAAACATGATACTGCCGTAAAAAGAAAATTGACTTCCAAATTTGAATTCAAAGCATTTATATACATAATTTGTAGATCTTTACTCAATATATTCCTTTTATAAATCTAAAAACCTTAAAAAAGAAAACCTTTGAAATTCCAAAAAATTTAAAAGGTCTTTCTGATTAAATTGGTAGGTATCCATAAGATTCACAATAATTTATAAATATCGTAGGTACTTCTTCCATTTAAAAATATAAACTAAACATATACAATTTAAATATTCACATAAACATTAGATAATTCAAAATGTAAATGCAAGAATTAATCTTGAACCTTTTTATCCGATTGCCTTCCTTCATAGTTGTGACCATGAAGTTACCCCGAGATAATCAAGATGAAAAAAAAGCCACAGGGTGAATCCATGAAACACGCAAAAAGAACGTCTGGTTCATTTCAAACCCAGATTCCTGAGATTAAACTTTGATGTGTGCCATGAATTCTGAAACTACGCACAAAAGCAATACCAAGGTAAAGAGGGAGATGGAGGTAAAGAATATGCGGCAGCAGTTGTAGGTACATTTAGTACTTACTTATTCCTATATACACTACTGATGTGGGTTCCGCACAGTTGTTTAGTTACTATACAGTTGGGAAGCCCTACAAATACATTTACTAGATTATTGACTTTGCCCTTTGCCCGTCCAGCAACTTCCCGTGGCTTCATTTTAAATACGATAATATTGCCTAACATCGAATCTCGTCCTGTCACTTTGCCAACTTGACATTGCGATTTGCGAATTGTGGTGATGCAGATGCGGGACCTACTATATGAGCAAAAACCAAGTGCACTCATTTGGTCAAAGCCTCTTTAGGTTTCCCTTCTCAGATATTACGTACTCCCTCTTTGAATGAATTAACCACTACGGGAACGCCCGCCAGCATAAAGCAGTAGCACCAGAGCACAAGCAACACACAAAGCAAAGCACTGGATTTATCCTTTGCCGTTATATATATAGCAACAATATCATAGCTGCTGTTGTAACATACTGCAATGGATATTGTTGCTATGTTGCAACACAATAAAACCAAACGATGAGGACGACGACATTTCTATTGCGATATCATCCCTCAGAAAACGAAAGAGGAGAATTATGTGAGAAGCAAAAAAAAAAAAAAAAAATACTAGGAAAATAAAAAAAGGATTTGCATTCAAATTTTGCATTTCATTTTCGTTTTCATATTAAAAATTAAAAGGGAACGGGGAATGAAAACGTTGAATAATGCAGCGCAACTTTGCCAGCACATTTAAAGCTGTTCAGCCATAGGATACGAGGATAAGGGTTCCTTTTCGATTTGATTTTTTGTAACCAATTGTTGGAGTTTGATAATCAAATTCCAATTGAAAAAAAAAAATGTAAATTCTGCAAAGAGTTCAGATTGGTTTATGTCACAAAAGAAATCTGTCTGTCTGTTGTTTTTGCATGAAGAAAGTTAAGAGACATCAAAAGAATTAAAGTGACCATTTTTTTAAATTGCTCTTTCGGGATGTAATATTGGTTTTGGGTAAGGAAATTGTAACGGTTTTGACAACACATGACGTACTTTATACCAGGGTTACCAGGTTAATATTTTTTTTGTAAATTTTGCAGCAGGCAAAACATTTTTGTTTCACCGCTTTCGAAAATGAAGTATTTTTTCGGTATGGTGCTGAATACTGAATAAAGATGGCAAATCAATAAATCAGGGAACGGTCTAACTTGCGGTTAAGTGTATTTTCTCATCAACAATCAATTTAATTCTCAATTTGTTTCAACAATTTCGAGCACTACCTATTGAATATAAGTTTTTGGTAAATGACAACACAACTGACATTACGCACGTTTAACTGTAGTAAAAGTTTAGGGAATTTCAAGCGATTGAATAAAGTGATTTGTATCTATTCAGTACCTGCTGAATGTTTGAAGAAAAAACTGTCAAAGAAACAATCTTCAAGAAATTAAGAAGGCAAATATTTTGAAGAAACGAAATGGCGAAATAGCGGATACGGAACATTTTCTTTGAGGGTATTCTAGAAACCAACAAGACTTTACTTTTAATGAAGGGTACGAAGTAAAATAGAGCATCGCTTTTTGAGAGCTGTTTGCTTAAAAAAAGATTGAAAGGTCTGTGATTTGTTTTTTAATATTTTTTTTTTCCAGTCGAACTGTAATCCTGTGTTCGGTATTGCGACAAAATGAGATGAAAAACAGTGCGAAGATAAGTGCGAGATGCGAAAAGGTGAGCTTATTAAAGTTTTTCTTCCAAAACAAATATAAAATAGATCACCAATAAGACTCGCAGAAGTTCGTTTGTCAAAGTGGTAAGAAGAATGAAGCTCGCAAATATCGCTCAACTGTTTGCACGTACGTCAGAAGAATTTGTCTGAGATCCTGGCTAAAAGTTGCATTAAAAGATGCTTCACTATACGCTCATACTTCATACAAAATGCATCTGAACAATTTTTTCGCATGCTTAACATTTTCGCTTAAGACTACGAGTATAGTAGTGCGGGAAATTTGAGTCATGCGAGAAGCAGTTTGAAAAACAATGTGGGATGCGGTTTGAGTTACAGAGTAAGATATTAATTAGTTTGCACAGTATGTAGAAACTTAATTTAAGTTTTCGTAAAGACTCGATTACATATGTGAAAGACAAACAGACTTTACAGTTGGTCTGGGTCATGTAACAATCCAAAACCGGAAGTTACGTCGATGGTTTCTGAAGTGAACCTGGCGAACCTTCCAAGCAAATCTCTTGGTAAAGCGCTGAAGTAAGAGAGCTGTGGTCCAAGTCAAGATAATTAACAGCGTTGAAAAGATTGAATTTAATCGAGACTGAAGAAAATGGACCTTAAGATTAAATTAACCGCAAGGAACATATAATCTTTCAAAAATTCTAGTTTCTCTTTTCGGCACTGTTTTCATTCGATGTGGGGTAAGTTGCACCAAACAAAAAACACTGAGAATCTTCTGTTTTGACATTTGTTAGCCATTTGTCCTTCTAATCCCATTATCTAGTTCAACTTGCCTCATCAATGGGGTACCTAACCGGTACCGAGCGGTAGGTACTAGATGTCCAGTGTATTACCGAATCAAAACCTATGAAATCGGTCACCGGTTAAATCACGGAACCAATATCCGGAGCCTCACGAAACCATTATATGGCAATATCATGAAATCAATGCTTCTTATTTCGTGGAACTGTTTGAAAACGCTTAACTTAATCCATATCACGGAAGCACTTCTCAGCGATCTAATGAGAGACATATGTATAAGAGAACAAATTACTGACAGTATTTTGTACTCCAAGACTTCATATAATTTACGACAGAATGAGTACGATACTCAACAATCAACAGAAATTTTACAAGAGAGTTGCATAAAAATTTATTTGTCAAGATTCAGTGTGGTATATTTTTTTCAAAAGTTGTACCACAGTACTCATATTGAGAGAAACGTATTCCTTAGACTTTGCGCATCAGTCATTTGAATAGAGGGTGACCAATAATCCCGTTTTACTTATTACCTTAATCGCGAAACAAATAAATCCAGCGCCAGCACCAGCATTGTTAACAGAAATGTATCGAACACATTGCCCCAGCTGCCGGAACAGTGCCATCACCCGGTACGCCAATGTAACAGTTTAACATTTTGTATAAAGTCTATATGAAATTTTCTTTTCTGCCGTTTGGTTCCACCAAATAATTACCAGCAACAACAAATTAAGGAATTCGATAAAACGATGCTGTTGACGTTGCTGATCTAATCAATAATAAACAAATTAAAATGCATAGGGCTAAAATAATGGCGTCAACTGTCGCTGATGCTGGAATACTGTGTTTCACTCTTTAGCTTTGTGTTTTGTTTTTCCTGATTACTTTTTAAGTATAGTATATATTATCTACTTTAAGGGCCAACTATAATTGCTTCTTTTACATTCTTTGCATTCTTTTGCATTCAATTTACATTCTTCTGCATTATTTGCAATGATTTTCAAATGATTACAAAGAGTGCAAATGAATGCAAAAAAATGCAAATAACGCAAAAGATTGTAAAAAATGCTAAAGAATGTAAAGAATTCAAAATAAAATGCAAAAGAATGCAAAGGAACACAAAGACTGCAAAATAATGTAAAAAATTCAAAAGAATGCACAGAATGTAAAGATAAGATAATAATGAAAATAAATGCACCGAATGCAAAAAAAAATGCAAAAGAATGCAAAGAAAGCAAAAGAATGCACAGAATGTAAAGAATGCAAATAATTGCGCCTTATATAAAAATATGCAAAAGAATGTAAAGATTGGAAAGAATGCATGAATTTTCATATGATTGCATTTAATTGATTGATTGAAAACGAATAAGGAACAAATTATTGCAATCCTTTTAATGTCAAATTAATGGTGATTGCGAATTTTGAAGTTCAAGTCTCTAAAGCGAAGTTAACGAATGACATCTTTTTATTGAATTCAATCAAGTCTTTGACATATCAATTTGTGAACGGTCGGTGGTATGAGAGATTTTATACGTCAAAATAGAGATGACCTTCATGGATTCCATGTATGCACCAAAAAGTTATAAAGCAAATTTTGTTTCTATTAAGAGAAACTAGCCGAAGAAATTTTCCTAAAGATGTACGGAAATAACATATCTAACCTTCTTATCAATAAAACAACAACAAAACAAGCATATTTTTTTTTTAATTATTAAATTTAGGATTTTTACTTAATATTTCTCTGCAAAATAATTTTTTTCTAAATATGTTAAAAAAAAAAAAAAACTCCTTGGAGATGCGGGGCATCGATCCCCGTACCTCTCACATGCTAAGCGAGCGCTCTACCATCTGAGCTACATCCCCATATAAATTTTGTTCACCTTTACTTTAATTTCAATAATTTCTTTCCTTATTTTGCCACTGACCACACAAACTCTATTTTAAATTTACATACAGCGACACTATCTGCTTACCTAATCAATGCTGTGCCGTTGAACTAATTTCATACAATAAACGTGTGTATTTTTTCCCCTATCTCTTGTCATTCGTTTATCAATAAATTAATCAGAAATACAAAAAAAAAAAAAAAAACAAAAATATACCTACTAATTTATATGCAACATTGTGTGTTCGTATATGTTTGTTTATAAAATGGATTATCAAATTTTGTGTAATCTTTTATTGCTACTGACATGCCGGTCGCCGCTGACGCCACCATCACCCGTTTAGAGAGAGAGTGTCATAAATCTGCGCCAACATAAATCAGAGCAGCAAACGAACGAGCTCGTTTCGTTATTTAAATACACACCGAGAGCGAGAAGCTGAAAACATTAATAACAACCCAGAAACAGACTTTCTACCAATTAATTTTCCTCATAAAAAAGACATTTCATTTCAAAAAAAAAAAAAAAAACAGCTCCCTCTGTTGTGAGGGTGTTGCCCAACTCCTCTTACCCCTTTTGGCCAAATTCTAAACATAAGAACAAATTTCATTCAACATTTTGGTGTGTCGGCATGTTTTTGCGCTTTCGAGAGGCAATTCGTTGTTGGCAACAAATTCATTCAATAAGTTGAAAACGCTAGAAATGTCCTTTTTTTTAAGTAGGGATAGGAAGAACTATACCCCCCCCCCACCTCTTGAAAAAAAACTAACCAGGTTAGGGTGTGTAATAGAAATGAAAAGAGCTCTTTATAACCAGCCAGGGTCGATTATGCTCTCGCTTCATCGCACAAACACATTTGAACATTTTCTGCCCGCAGAAATATTCTTCCCTATTCGTCTATAATGTGAGTGTATCAACTTTGAAGCACGGAAAAAGAAAATACGTGCATAGGTATATATACCTACTTCAGAAAGTGCCGCAATCCCTGGAAAATGAGATAAAAACGGGTTGCCAGCAATTCCTTGGATTTTTCTCTCTACACCAGAAAATTATTTTAGTCTTTAACACAGGGATGGTATACTATCTTCACAAAAAGATAACTACGTTGGATCCAGAACTGTTGACAACCTGCATTATCTTCTCAGAAACTAGGAGCAAAAAAAAAAAAATATATCGCCCAATAGCTTCCAAGACCTATTTGATAATGTTGAACCGCAATATAAAAACGGACAATGATTGGCTTGTGCGCACGTGGGCACACTTTAAATGCCGCAAAAATTTGAGCAGCTTGCTAATGATCTACTTAACCTTTAAGCTGATGTAGCAGCTCCCCAAGATGTGTGATGGATGGTGGAATGCGATATCTGTATCTGGAATGTGATATACTTCATGTGAAAAGCGGTAGTTCTGCTTTCGCAAGAGAGAGATTATTCACGAAAATCCGCTTCGAGGCCTTATTTCCCCCTATGAGTCTTCTATGGCAACTACGGAGAACTACGGAAGATAAATATGACGATACCAGAACGAGCTCCCCGTACAAAAAATATGAGCGGTGCACCAAGAATGACGTAAATATACTTCTGGAAATTCCAACGCTAAAATTGAAATAGAGACATCTTTGGAAGCACAATTGGAAAACATAGCCTGAACGACAGGAAGTTACAACCAAAACTAATTACGTCTTGCTGACAGCGTAGCTCGACTGGGAACATGGTGCTGAGAATTCCCTCATCAAGATACTTTTAAACACAATTGGCGTTTTCCTGATGGTCGAACTTGCAAACATATTTCGACTTCTCTAACATATTGGATTTCCGTACCTTTAGAACAGCGAACATCAACACGACCCCTTCCTGGTTGGTGACATCATCAGGTGCATCTCTTATCCCATGAAGCTTTTGGGCGAACTTCAACAATGAAGAGAATATTCAACAAACTACAATCGAATGAGAATGTTGAAGCATATCTCCACTAAATGAGCTTGAAAGAAACTAATAATGATGATATGAATTCAGAATTCCACTGGCAGCATCATCCCATCAGGATTTTTTTAACAGAGGTGCTAGAATGTTCATGACTATCACTACCGAGAAACTATTAAAGAATCATCTCATCATCTACACATTAAAAGAAGAAGAGATGAGAACAGCCAACTCAAGAAGAAGAAGAAACATCATGAGCAGGATGAGGTTGAAGATAAGAAATATGCTGGAGCTGGATCTTCTATAGAAGAGTGAAACAGGCAACAATCAGGACTCACAAATCGCCTTCGTGCCAGCAAATATAGAGAATACAGCACGGTAGTAGAAAACGCAGTCTCTAATAAATTTATTGAGAGATTACTGCAACCAACTGCTTTAGGCTGATGAAAGCTGACATCGAGCAGTTTCGAGAACACAACTTGGTTGATAATCTAGACATCTAACCACCTTCTGACAAAAATAAGATCAATCTAATGGGTTTTAAGATGGATGAGAGACGTATGGTGAATAAACATCGATGTTCCAGCTCGTAGAACGCCAAACGTGAGGGAACAATAAATAGAGACAGGCACCATCACCGATGGAGTGATCCGGTTGAAGAAGATCCTCATCACTTAAAATACAAAGTTGGAGACAACAAGGTAAGTATCGAGGAGGATTAAGATGCACATTAAGAAATGCGCTGGAGCACCGTGCTCCTCGTTCCAACTCTTAACAAACATACTACAAAATAATAATATCCACTCATGTATACTACTCTAACACTTAAAACTCCACGTAAACTTACATTGCAACTTCTTGCTTGATTTAAAAACTTCTGTCAGGTGACAGTTTGCACTTTGTGGAAAAAACACTTCAAAAATTCAGACATTAATTGACACAGTATTCTTCATGTAGAAAGTTGGTGTCAGTTTTAACTTTATACTCCAAAACGTCAAAATCGAACTGTCAACGAAAACCACTTAATAGCCTGTTTGAAAATAATTAATTTTGACGTTTGTGGAATATTTAGCACGAACTGTCACCAAACTTAAAATACAGAAAACTGTTATGTGGCGCTTTAAATCTGATATTAAAGTCTGTATCTTTTTTCAATAAAAATATATGCAATTCCTAAAAATAATAAAATTTGGATTCAAATTTCATTAAAAAATCCAGATTTGATTTACTTTCGTATGCCAACACTGCTTTTGCTGCAGGATTTCAGTAGTTAGCAGCTGGAACATTGAAGGAGTCAACTCTGTGGACTTTTCTGCGCAGCGCATAACCCAAAACGTTGGTAGGTAGTCTATTCTTGTTTTTTTTTCTTTGTTATTCTTTCCTGATTCTGAGGACTGCCTGCCATTGCCGTCAATTCAACGATTCTATTTCATCGTCGTCCTCATCATCATCATCATCACGGCATCGTCCTGCTCGTTGTAGTCGTTTTGTGGTGCAGGATTCAGTTTCAGCAGTTCTTTCATACGAAACAAAAACCAAAATCCCGTTGTTTCGCATTTGTTTGGAATTTCTGTGCTTTTTTGTTAAGAGCTCTGCTGACTGAGACAACCAAAAAGGAGGAACGAGTATAAAATAGTAAAGTAACACAAAGGATTTTCGACGTTGATTTTGTCCTTTTTTTTCGTGGATCGCTCTATACGTAGATGTGCTCGATTCTGACTTTGCTTTTCTGCACACATAAATGTCACAAGTTGACGGCGATGATGGTGGTAGTGCTATAGTGTTGGTGCTGGCAGCAGGCAGCCTTAGTAGTTGGATTCAAACTGGAAGCAATATAGAGAGGTGAAGTATTTCGTGTTTTTTTTTTTTTTTTTTGTAAATTCGCTTCTGGGGCTTTGCGTGTGCGAGAAAATGTGGTTATTGTTTCCGTTATACAATGCTGGTGGTCTTTAAATGCGTATACTTTTTTTACCGTTTTAGGGAAGTTAAACTTAATTGAGCAGGAATTCAGAAATTCTGGTATACACACCTACGTATCTTTCTAAGTAATTCAAATGAAAAAAAAAGAGGGAAAATAAATGAGTAGCTTAATATGAACGTCGACAAACAGACAGGTATAGCTAGGTATACCAATAAGGCAACTACTTGATCTCTTGAAGTTGCCAAGTCATGGGGGAGAAAACATTTTTTTTTTTCATTTGAAAAAGTTTTTGGATCAATTTCTGGAAAATTTTGATGAAAGAGATTAAATTACAAATACTTTGGTGTTTTTATTCGAATTATTAACAGCAAAGTTTTACACTTTAAAAGTTACTTAAATATTTTGATGAAAATATATGTCTAAGGTTAAATAAGGTAGACATCAGGATGTTTTATGACTTCTTTGAAAGATAGCAACTGGGAACTGGTTTATCCGCACTTGACTTACAAACTAAAAATTGCAATACTATAATGCTTTGTCGGAAACAATTGGATGAAAAACGTCTTGAACGAATCTATCAGAAGGAAAGCGGAGGACACCTTATGTGATCTACTCTTTGATCATGAACCCTAATGTCCTCGTTGTGAACTACTGGCGTCGTATTACATAATTACATAAACTTAATATGTGTAATCGCTTCAACAACGGAAGAAGTTGAAGACCCTAGCAAGGAAGAGTTTTATGAATTCCTGGACGGAGCTTATGGAACCTGTAGGGAATGCGATATAAAAAAAACATGCTCGGAGAATTCAATGCTTCGGAAAAGAAGATACATTTCCAAGGCTATGGATCCACGAATAACCTGGATAACTCTAGACGATCAAATCAATTGACACACCACAATTGACATTCAACATCTTTGGAGCCTGTCAGGAGTGCGATATCAAAGTCGTGCTGGGAGACTTCAATGCTGAAATCGGAAAAGAATATACGTTGATAGGAATCTTTAGGTTTCCAATGCTAAAGATCCACAGAGTAACATGGATCACTCCAGGCGATCGAACAAACAACTATTCTTCTAATTGATTCACCACAATTGACATCCAACATCTTGCCTGTCGTTTTCTGAGACATCAATGGAAAAGCCGAAAAAGAATATACGTAGATAGGAAGCTTTAGGTTTCCAGGGCTAAGGATCCACAGAGAAACATGGTGTCTCAGACAACCATATTTGAAATACACGCACTTCGAGGAGCAAACGTAGACTATTACCATTTTCTCATGGCTAGTAAGTTCAGATCTTGCTATCATAACTCTAAATAAAAGAAAACGAGAACCACCCCAAATAAGAAGTTCTAACACAGCTGAAATTTCCAAAAACTACAAGGGCACCTTACCGATAACCTCTCCACTGAACATCTTTTACAAACACCAACAATCAGTGGTCCCAATATTGCGATACCTGCAAATAAATAGCCGCAACGATCGTAAGCAACAAACCACTTCAAAGGAAGTACACGTAGTATGATGTTATGAATAAATGGACAACGAAAGATATACATGCGAACATACTATAAGCGTAAACTAAGAGCTGCAAGAGAAGAGTACCGACCCAGAAGACGGGGAATGATAACATACTGCGAAAAAAGTGTACGCAACGTCTCAGATCAAGAAGTTCTGCGATTGAAATAACACCCGGATATTTGAAACACAAATTGAAAAAAAAAACTACTGGCTGCTAGCTTTGAGACCGAACCTAGTCACCAAAGCACCTTCAAGCAGTATTTTCAATTGATGCTCAAAGGCCAACATTAAGAAACAATAGGGCAAGCAATAGCAGTCCATTAAGAAGCAGTTCTAGCACCCAGTACAGGAGAGGTGGCCTTAGTTAAAAAAGGCGATCCCGGTTTTCCGCAAGAACTATCGAAGCACATTCCTGCGAATGTTGCATATAAGATCATATAAAACGTAGTGCGTACGCGGGTATAGTCGTTCTCGAACACTTCGATCGGTAACTTAACTACCAGCTCGGCAGATCGATTATAATTAAATCGATTCACATCAAAGCAAATACTGGAAAATACCAACAAGTTTCAAGTCGAGGCCAACCATCTTTTCAACAATTTCAAAGCTGCGTATGATAACATTCTTCGTCTGGAGCTCTTTATGGCGATTGCCGATCTCGAGATCTCCCCGAAACCGATCAAAATATGTTACGTTAAATTTTAAAATG
The DNA here is from genome assembly GCA_951217065.1 of Baccha elongata. Classification (NCBI taxonomy): domain Eukaryota; kingdom Metazoa; phylum Arthropoda; class Insecta; order Diptera; family Syrphidae; genus Baccha; species Baccha elongata. The sequence continues at coordinate 171,751,838 of OX578272.1, forward strand.
AGTGATGCAGTGTGCAACTGGGGAATAGTTCCATGCAACTATTTCAAACTTTGTTAAACAAGAAGCAGAGGAGTTTTGAAGCAGATAGTGCGGAGGGCATAAGCACGGAAGGCTCTAACTACAACAGTTCTATCGGTAGATAACACGTAGTAATAGACTCCTTCAATATGAATCAAGAGCAGATAAAACTCTTTGATCTCGATGTAAAAGAGAATAATACGTATCGCAGCTACTTCGAGGTATTTAAAGAGTTCATCGACTTTGCACACCTCAATTAAAAGCCGACAAAAGTGACTATTATTAATAAAATTAATAATAATTATTATATAAGCAAACAAGGTTATAGGCAACCCTTATAATGCCACTTCTTCTTCATGGTGTGTTGGTCAAAAAAGCAGAAAAGGGCAACTGATACACCCAGATCTTTCGAAAGAGAAATTCATTGGCTGGTCTTTCGTCCTGCGAGTAAGGAGCGCGAATGGAGGAGAAGTAACAACCACGAACTACATAAAATGTGTATGTTTCCAGAAAGCAAAATCTTTTCCAGAAAGCTCGGCTACATCGATCAATTGAAACATGAACCAAGGTTCAAAGATGCAATCAAGACCGTCCCTGCCTGAATTAATAGTCGGTTACTGAACATTGACTTTGAAACGACATACTTTCTGTTAGCCGACAGTTTGGTCCGGCTGTTAATCCATATGGCCGACATAAACTACATAGATTCAGTATGGGCTGTTGAGCAACCATTAAATTGAGAATCGGATAAATATGAACCAAATACTTAATCCATTTGCCATTCTTTTATGCAAGCGCACTATCCATTACTTAATTGGCTGACTTCAGAAACACTCCACAATTCAACGGTAGAAGAAAAACTCGATATTAAAATTAGTGTTATTTACTTTTAAACAGAAAAGACAAGCAGACATGTTTCTACATCTTAATAGTCAAGATACAAAATGGTACAGCGAACCCTGCCTTCTTTTCATGTAATGGTTACAGACTTCAGGCAGTTCTTTTGCATACCAAAATTCGCCATTGGTTTAATTCGTCACCATACGGTTTTGGTGTCATTCCAGAACAGTCGACACTCACTACAAATATGACTGTTTAATCGGCTTACCCTCAGTTTCACATTCAGAATTTAAACTTCAATTTTAGTTTAAACCACAAAATTACAGGCACTAAACTAAAGTTTAATGTTAAACTAAACTAAGTGTGCCCCTAGCAACTTGACCCGATCAAACTATCGGCCGATATAGAGTCTCAAGCTGTATAAAGTTTCCAGCAAAGAAAACCAGAAAATAAACAGCCCCCTAGAATTACAATGTAATCGTCAGAAAACTCGAACAACTTGGCTTCCATATCTTACTTAAATTCTTATTTCTATATAACTTCCGCATTGTATTTCTTAAATAAAACTTACTTGGTTCTACACAAAGAACAATTTAAAACTAGTTATGCATTGACGAACGAAAGCAAACACTTTCTTGGAGTACCTCAAGGCAGCTATCTTGGTCCACTTCTGTTATTTTGTTTACGATTATAGGGATAGCAATCTTGTCTTTTATTTATTGCTTAATAAAGTAAATAGATACGGACAAGATTAACATTCTTTGATATTAGTCAAAGCGTTTTACATTTCATATCTAGCTGATGTTACTTATAAGTAAACATACTTACATTTCCTTTCGAAGGTAGTAAGTTTTGTTAATCGTCATCCTCTTATAAATTGTTCGTATATATTTCTAACTCATTAAACAACGAGTCATTAGTTTCTTCCACCTTATATATCTACTGCACCCTTTCCTATCTTTCCCTGACTTTTGAAAATTATTGAAGTATTAAGCATTTGCTTCCTAGCATATCCGGTGAAGGCGTGAAGTGTGATTTTATTATGCATAAGCATAACCCTCTTATCTCAATCATTAGAACTCCATTATCAAAAGTCTAATATTTATTTTTATTTGTTTTATATCTTGTTTTCTCATACCTTTATATCTCACGGTAGCCCAGTAATTTTTTTTATTTATATATCGGTCTACTGATCTCAAAACCACAATCAATTTATTTCTTCATTACTACCGGTCGGTATTATCCAATGTATTGGCATCAGTACAACCAACCAACCAACCACAAACAAAACTACCAACCAATTCCAATTTTCGACATAAATTTTCCACTTAAATGGTCAACAACTTCCGTTCGTATTTTTTTTTGTGCCTTCGACACATAAGTGCACTCCCGACAGAACCCGAAAGCAGTTCAATGAAGCCTGTCGTCTGAAGAGAGGTAAAACTACACATCTAAATCTAAAAAAAAAACAATTTTTGTTCCTTTTTCATTTCTCATTCTTTGTTTCATTTCAGGTTTGTCTTTAAACAAAAAAAAGAATCAAATCAAACGACAAAAAGAATCCCTTGAAATCGTTTAAAAAAAAGTAAAGGACCCATTTTCCCCCAGTGTGTTAAATTTAACAGGATCGAGTTTACATAACTTCTAAGTAATCGACTGTAAAAGGGGCTTCCAATTGGCCAAGTTAATTGTTCTAGATGTTGACATTGCGCGACGACGACGACGTTCAAACGTCAAACCCATGTCAGCCATCAGGATGCGAAGCTCTTTTTATGTTGGCAAACTGCCAATCTCAACATCGACGATGACAGAGGAGCATGAAAGTCCTTCAACCTTTTTACATATAACTACCTTTACCTGCTCTAGATCCTGTGCTGATAAATTAATTAATTATTAATTATATTTATTGATTGTATCGCGTGCTCTTCTCTTCAGCAAGAGCAGAAACAATGCTACCACCCGTCAAAATTTAAAAAAAAACACGATTTTATTATTTTTTAAGTTCAATCTCGTTTCTCTTAATTAATTGTTTTTCATGCAAAAAGAGGTGACTTAATATTTAAAAATGTTTTTTTTTTAAACTACCAAACCAATATCCAATAAAATTTTCACTTAAACTGAAATTTATTTTAATCCCTTAACTGTTGTAGATTATCATCATGTTTATATTGGAGGTTCTCGTGGTGAAAATTCTTTCCTGCCCACCCACACTCTGTTACCAATTATTATTATTAACGTGGACATGGATGACAAATACAAACAATACAAAAATGAGGACGACAAACTTTGTGTTTTTTTTTCCGAAAGGACACACATTTTCATTCATTTCCCCCTTCTCTTTTTTCCAATAAAAACGCACCCTTAATTGGTAGGAAAATTGTTATACACGCGTTGCGACGAATGGGGGTAAAGATGTTGGTTAAAATATTTATTTATTCTACGAAAGGGTTGGTATATTGAATTTTCAATTCAAAATTGGGAGAATGCAAAAATTCAAGCACACACTTTGTTGTTTTTATATGCATATCTGGTTTGGCAGAGTGGGGGTTGATGATGAAAGGTTTGGGGCTGTTATTATGGGTTTAAAAGTTCTATGGCGCTTCATTGCAGCAAAAAGGGTTGATTTTGAGTGGAATTTTTTTGTTCCTGTAATATTATTTTTATTTTGTGTGCGAAGCAATTATTTTAAATTGTTTACTTGAATAGTATAAGGGGTGGATAAAATGGCTAGTCTGTTTTTTATGATCCCACTTCTGAACATTTATATCAATGAGAGTATGGATATCTTCTTGGACTTTTTTCTACAGACTTTTCTGATGGAAATGATAGTGTCATGTATAGATAGTTATTATTTTTAAAATTATTATGATATTGAGGGCCATCAATGGACTTTTTCTACCCCTAACGGTGAAGGGTATTGTATTTTATGAATACACTACAGTTATTTCTAGAACCATATTGTTTTTAAAATTCACCCTTCAAATTTAAAGAATATTTATTACGAAGGAAAGAATCATGTTTTTCATAACATGTGTTTAATATTGGAATTTCTGTAATAAATTCGTACAATCATCTCAGGCTTAATTGTAGTCAAAAGGCAGAACAATAAAGGACATAATAAGGCGTAAAAATAAATACAACGAAGCGAATACAAGAAATTCATATATTATTCCTATTGCCTATAAAAGTTTCGTCAAGTTTCGATAAGTTTTGCCTACGGACGTAAAGTAGTCCTTGGCGAAGTTAACGAACGTTAATTTGACAATCAGCCAAATATTTATGTGTGCGAAATTTTCTAGTGTTCACATCCGACTATTATGAACAACTCAAGGAATTGACGACATTCAAGGAAACTTGACGTAGAAAGTGTTATGGCATAAGCTTCCGTTGTTATCTAATTGGTCTCTAAATTTCCACAGCAAGAAAGACACAGGGCGGAAAATCTCAAGAAAAATAGGACAGACAAAATTGACATTAGTTTAATTGTGTTTTAGATTCACTTGTCCAGAAGTGTCCGAAATGTTTCTGGAAGTGCTCGATGATCTTTTTAGAAAAATGCATCACATATACAGCCAAAGTAGAAGCCCGCCGAGATGAGGACGAAGATATTACAACAAGTATAAAGTCAATGCTGATGAAGTGGAAACAACACTTTTTGTTAGACTTTTAAAATCGAAGATAGCCAACATTCTGTTGCAACTCTGAACAAATTGATCGATGATGAACAAAATGTCCATACACCCCACGAACATGAAGTGCTGTTAGCTGCTGGTTCCGACGGAATACCAGCCGAACTACTTTAAACAGCGAAAGATGACTTAGTTAGAAGCATACATCAAATTATCTGCAAAACTTGGATGGATAAAAACATGTTCGATGAATGGGACCTAGCCCCATCATCAAAAAGGAGATTATCTGAACTTTGCAAACTTCAAAGTAATAAATCTCCTAAATTTCGCTACTGTAACTATGGTGTATGATCGCTTTAAACACTCTGATTGTCTTGGTGCGTGGTAAGAATGAGCACGTCAACTGTCGATCCAATGTTCACACTTGCACCATAGGAATTCCAGATCGACTCTCGATCGATTGTAGGGTAGCATATAAGCGGCATAGGGCCAAACTATAAAAAGCATTTCGTATTTCGGCCATTGTGTTTCTTCAGGTGATGCAGGACGATAGAGAAATCTCACTTGTTTGCTAATGTGGCTAATAACACCACCGATGTTGAGGAAGGCTGAAAAAAACAAGGCCACACTTAGTCCCTGTGCAGACGAGCGTTCTTTTGACACCCGGTGACCAGCGGGACCGCACTTACGTCAGTATTACAGAACTCGAAAATAAATCGAGTAATGCAACACATACGTTCCATGACTCGGCGGTTCCGCTTGTCATTCTTGCAGTTAAAAAATCTCATAGGTTCCGACGTCAACACTGCTTCACCGAGCAAGTGCTTGTTGGTTTCAATACATTGTTTGATATTGAAATAGACGAGTGAAAACCCCGCCCGTGTGCATTGAACAACTGCGGTGTCGAAGCAATGACGTTGTTCCACCTCGCGTCACAGGAACACTCGTGTGCTTAGCATCGAGGAAAACGTCAAGATGCATAAGTACAATTTTGAAGTAGTCAAGTACTTTGCCTATCTGTGATCGATTGTTAAATCGCAAAACTATTCCAGGGCAGATATCAAAAGAAGAATCACCTTGCCAGTTACTGAAAAAATCTGCCAATCTCCTTGGGGCTTAGAATATTTTTATAAAAAGATCTTTGAGAGGAGATTATTTGGGTGATTTTTAGTGCAGTGTGTGTCTTGGGATGAAGAAATTAGCTATCGCGTAAGGTACACGAAGTAGCGTATGAAGTCTCTCAACTACTGTGACCAAAAGATTACCTCTTAAACTGAATGGAAAGCTCTGCAGTTGTACATCTAGTAATTACATACGGTTCACAATGTTGGACAATATACAAACAAAATGAGAGTTATGAGAGTAAATTGACGGCAACTGAGTTAAAGATGCTTCGTATAGCAGAAGATTTACACAGTTTGATCGATGTAAAAGTAAGAATACCTTCACTTCAACTTAGAACCTGAGTTGGCTTGCACAAGTCGAAAACGACCTCATCTAATTAGGAGTACTGATCGCAGCTAGGAACCGAGCTAATTGAAAGAGTGTTGGTTGAAGCCATAGTCCAATCTGGTGCCACCTTAAGTAAACTACAGTAAACTTTGACTTTTACAAATGGCGACAACTGTCATGTTTGTTTTGATATTCGAAGTAAACAAATACAAAATACATATACATCGACAAGCCTTGGAACTCTTAGTCATAACAAAATTATTATAATAAAAATTCCAATCAAATCCGAATACGAGTAGTCTAGGCTAATTTTTTCACCCCTTTTCCATAAGACCTATTTATATGAGCAACCCTTAATTTTAAATCCGATTTCCATAGCAATTTAAGACTAATTGCAATTATCTACGAAATGGTTTGGAATTCAACAAAACGACAACGCTATTGGAAATTAATTTGAAGGCCACGACTTACTGGAGTGCCTAAATAAAGTCCCAAGTTCTTTGAACTGCCACTAGGGTTTTTTTATAATTAGATCTGTTTGTTTAGCTACTAAAAATTGGAGACTGCTGTCACTAATCAATGCTAATAATGATTTTAATCATATTCAGATGTAATTATTTAAATCTTAAATCAATTTTTTTTTCTCTTTCCTTGTCCCTGTTGTAATCACAACCATACGCGGATTAAACACGACAAGAATCCGTGGTATATTCGCTACAAAACACGGCAAGCAACACACGTAATAAACCAAAAGTAAGCACAGATAAACTTATATTTTCCCCCCAAATTCGTGCTCCATTCACTGGTTGTCGGTGTTAATTGGATATTTTTCGTATGCCGCCGCTGTTCCAAGTGCATGCCATAAAGAACCACCAGAAACACGCTAATTATTAAAAAGTTGAGGGCATGAGATACCGTGTTTTGTGCTGCTCCAGCTCCACACAAGCGGCGGTAGTGATTCTACGCCATTTATTCGCATTCTTTCGTGGTTGTTTTATTTATTTTTTTTATTAAAGGGTGTCGCGTTTTATGTTTTGCGCGCATTATGACGATTTTGACATCGAAACCGCACCGCAGAGGAGTTATGTCATTTGTTTGACGAATTATTTTATAAGAATTTGCCGATAGTGCGTCAAATTTCTTTGGGTTGTTGGTTCTTTTTTTTGTATGAGACACTATTTAAGAATTTGTCGCATGTGGAAATTGGGCGATATATACAGTGCGGTTCTAATGAATAGACGCATAAATCAAAAAAATTAACTAGAAATAGAAGAAAAACATCTATAACTACCTTGATAACTACTATAGTGCCTCTTCCAAATGCACCACCATCTCAAGCCACCGTGTGGCATCACAGGTTTTCCGAATTACTTCGTACCAATTTCGGAAGCTGTGTCACAAAAAATTCATGGTGTACGTGAACTGATGTTGCAAGATCGACATGTGATTAATGCAAATTTGTCATCACTGCCGATAAAAGCAGAAGTCAAATCTCACTGCCGATAGATTTTCGACTTTAATTCGCGTATCGAACAACATTTTTTGTTATGTTGGTACCATGATTGAAAGAATACAAAATTACGACACTTAGTTTATTTTTAACTTTTTGTTGTTGTTTTTTTTTTTTTGGCATTTGTGACGTAAGCACAAACAGAAAAACCATAAAATGGAGGAATGTTGTTATGACTTTACTCCAACCTATGAGTAAAAGAGTGCAAGGTGCTTACGTCACAAGTGAAACAACAACAAAGTGAAAATGTCAAAGTGTCGTAATCTTGTATTCTTTCATGTGGCTCGATGGGGGTATGTTCGTAAAGTTTTATTGACTGTTATACAGTATGATCTTGTTTTATGTTCGATTGCCAACAAATATACAAATTTCGAAACATATTATGTCATGTTATTAAAAAAAATCAAAAGAAAATGGAAAGTTGCATTTTTTCATATTTCCTCGAATAAAAAAAAAATAAATAGTCTCTTGTCAAACTTGAAATTTAAGTTCCATTTTTTTGCTTTAAAGTTTTGCTCAGTTTTGCGCATTACCAAAGTAATTAGTGATTGGACAGATTCGGTCGAATCTAATTTTGACATATGCTAAGCATTCAGTGCGAACTCTCATCAGCAAGCTATAGCTTTGACACTTAGGCACTATTTTGACAGATTTTTACAAATCCAGTTCTGAAATTTGCACAATATTTAGTAAGAACTGTCATAAGAAAGTTATATCATTTGAATCTTTCTAGTTTGACAGTTCATAACTCAGAAGTATCATACTGTCTGACAGTTTAGAAGTATCATATTTCAAATACAAAAACGCGACTGCCGATGCGGATGAGGATGTTTTTTTTTGGGAATTTCTTCACTATGTATAGATAAAAAACACAAGTAATATTGCATGAACCGTCAAAAAGATACCTACTGTATAATTCGACAATAGCTCAACGTCGACATATACCTACTTTATGATTTATTTTCCAATATTCAAATTTATATTTTTATTATTTGTAAACTTTTTTTTTGCTCAGAACGTACGTAGCAACCCACGTATAATTTTCCATCGTTCAATATTTCATTCATAAAAGATATCATATACGTAACAACAAAATAAAATTTGAAAGAATGACCTATCCATGTGAACTGCACTGTAAATTTTAATTTTTCAGTTGCTTAAATTGGTTTGAGGAAGTAAATTAAGGTGTCTTATTTTTTTTTATTGTTGTTCTAATTTTATGCATACATACATATGCACATCTGTACAATTTAAATGTTCGTTTATGGTTTTGTATTGCTTACTTTTTTTCGATTTTACTGTATTACGAGGAATATGTCGACAGATAAATAAATATTTGTCATTTTACTTAATGTGTCTCACAATATTGAAGTTATAGACTGAAGGTATTAATTTGCAATCGCATTAATTTATGTCTCTGTTCTGTTTTTTTATTTTGATTTTTTCGTAAGTGATAACGAAATGTTTGTGTGTTATAGGTATTTGGGGCAACGAGATTTTTTTTTATATTTCTTCTTTTTTTTTTTTTTTTTGATCACACAAAATTTAGGTCATGATAAAATGTATTTACTGAAAGGAAAATATTGTGAATATATATTTTTTTTTTGAACGAGGTAAATAAAAATGCATTAACAACATATGCAGAAGTGGGTTTGTATAAATTCCAAATGACGTAAGTGATTTTTTGAATGAAATAAATGTTAGGTCTTAAATGTGGCTGTTTTGTGAGAAGCCTTGTTTTGAAAATGTAAAAATTTAATAAAATGCTTAGACGGTAAAGGAGTATTTAATCCAAAATCAATTTATTATCTTTCAAACCATATGTTATTGAAGGGTTGAATGTAGAATTTCTATCGTCATGCTAAAAGAATTTGGAAGCATACATTTTCATACAAAACATTACCATGATTCGATCCAAAAGCTTTAAACGGAAATCACATACTTTGTACTGAATCTATTTTAAAGAAAACGCAGTGCTGTATAAGCAAGAATATTCGTTTAAATTTTACGCGATTTGCCCCCAGTTAGCGAAAGAAGAAACTGATTTTCTTAAATGAAAACTGCAATTAGACGGCATTAATAAATATGTTTCGGTAAATGATAGATTTTTTCATTAAAAATAGCTGAATGCTAGATCGCAAGACAAAAATTGCGAACACTAGTTTGTGTATGGTTAATAAAAACTGCATTTGAGTAACAGTTTTAAACATTTGTTAACAAAATGCAAACATAAAAAAGGTTTCTCCATGAACACATCTAAATTAGTATTCGCAAGAAAGAATTTGCCGAACAGAGTAGTTTGCGAAATAATAAGCTCGGGAGATTATTGTTTCTTTTATGAAAACTGCAATGGATTGTTGGTATGTATTTAATATTTTCAAGTTATACACAAAGAGATATTTAGCTCCATGAAAATAGTTCGCAAGAAAGAAACTGCGGACCATAGTTTGCGAAACAAGCAATCCAGTTCCATGATAGTAATTTGATAAATAAATATACATATTTTAATAAAATGCAATAGGCAAATAGGTTTCTGTGTGAAAACAACTAAATGATAGTTCGCAGAATTTGCTGCACTTTAGTAGTTTAGTAAAATAAAACTACAACTTGACAATAGTGTTAAACATGTTAAAGTGAAATACAAAAAAAAAGATAGGTTGTTACATGAAAATAGCTAGTTTTTTAGCTGCTATCTTTTCATTATTTGCTGCGAAATGAAAACCATACATCGACAGATATTTTAAGAATTTCGTAAGATATGTTGGTATTGTGTTTTACGTTAATTATAAAACCGAACTTTCTTTATTTTACAATAAAAGCCAATCGCATTCGCAAGACAGATTCTGCGAACACTAGTTTGCGAAATAAAAAAAATAGAGATAGTTGTTTTGTTCATGAAAACCGCAATTGACCACAATATTTAAGTGAAATACAAAAAAAGTTAAGTTGCTATCTAAAAACAGCTAAATGAAAGTTCCCCAAAAACGGCATGCCTGTTGGGCAGATTTCTTGTTCTTTTGTGTTGCGAAACGAAAACCATGTATATGAAGATATTTCACAACACATGTTGGTATCTTGATTTTCGTTGATTATCAAACTAAACCACTTTTTCTACAATAAAAGCCGATCGCAATAACAAAAACTTAAACACAAATTCAAATTTTCTAAGTGAGTGTGTCCCTCGACTTGTGGAGCTTAAGCATCTATTTACCATTTTGTAATTAAATTTCTATAGAATGCAAAACAATTTCCGCACACACTTTTTTTCTCTAAACTTTTCAATTGTCAAAATGCACACATTAGTTCACAAATAATAATAATTAACAGTGCAAACATTTCCCACCTAAATGAACATATTCATGCAGCTAATTTAAACATTTATTCCACATTTACATATAAAACTGGTGACATAAAAAGTACGCTGACATTGTCAAACAATTGCACAAATTATTCTCATTGTTCAAAAACATAAACTTCATAATTCCCGGCACTCTTACACTTTTGTTCGTGCGGCGACACAGTTAGTTAATCACGTAACGTTCCTACATCATTAAAACAACAAAACAGCATAGTTACCTCCTATCTACTTACATTACGCTATACGCTACGCCCCATGCTTTTTCGATTAAAATATTTTCACTTTGACAATGACATACCAACTGGTGCTCCCCCTTTCATCTTCTTCGGCCGGGTTTGATGCAAAACAACAATAACCTTGGCATCTGATTGCAAACGACAACGACACAACTACGACGACTGTGTTCAGCAATCGCATAATGATGCACATGCAAATCTTTGTGGCGGGTGCAACTTTATAGACATCTCTCTTTTTCTCTGGAAATGAGATTCCGAAACCGAAGTTGCATTCAGTGAACTATACATGTGAGCGCCGCAATTAACGTCACTATCAAGCATCGAGTCTTGACAGCTACGACTCATAGCGTCACTCCGAGACACAAGATGGAGATTCCAATCCCAATGCGAATCCCAGGTACCCAGAAGTGTCATTACTCGCAGCTGTCACTTGCTCTGTGCCTTTGATTACGGTTAAGCGGGTGTTGTTTGTGCAACTTAATACTATTTCTTTTTTTTTTTCTGTCAAAGCCGCCATCAGCAATGGCGGTCATTATGTTTTCTAAATATGCAGGAAATTAAACTTTAATTAATTTTCCCCTCAAGTGATTATGATTTGCGCTGAGCAGTGCGGTTGTTTTTTATTGTGTGTCATATTATACATGACCACAGGTTACAACTGCCTTAAGCCTTAAACACATTACATGTCACCCGCCGCCGCCGCCACTCCAATAGTAATAGTAATATATGGTGACGGATGACAGTGACAGCCCCCCAGCAGTCAAAGCGAGTTTACATAACGCGTAAACTCTTCACTCTCGATTGATGCAAATTTATTTTGACAAATGGTGCGAGGGTTACTACAACAACAACACTGGTGGCCATATTGGCCATAAGGGTAAACATTTGGAGCATGACCGGTACCGGTCGCTTTATCCAAAAATAGAGTAATAGTTTGTTGCTGCAGCAGAGTGGCACCGTGTAAATGTAGTAAGTTTATTTTTTCTCATAAATTCGAATCGATTCGGGAAAACAACTAACGTTAGTCTCCCACCCGCCGCCGCTCGTTCCTTCAAAACGGGGAAGTTGTTACTCTACTACTCAACTTACTCATTTATTCCACATCGGTGTTTCAGGTGTCCATTTGAGCGATAAATTGCATTTTATTTTGGAGAGGAAAATAAATTTATACGCTGTTTTGTTGTTCTTGTTGAAATAATATAAGTTATTGTGTGTGTGTTTGCTTACCTGAAATAAAAATAAGGAAAAACAAGAAAAATTACTAAAAAGTCAATTTGGAAATTGAGAAAATCTTTTAAACATTATAACTAGAAAATAACAACAACAATAAATAAAAAATTGAGAAAAAAAATTAAATATATATGATGCCAAGGTTACACGAGATTTGAAATGACATTTGACATAATTGGAAGAATGGTTAGTGTTTTTTTTTATATATATATTGATTGACCAAATAGGGATTGTTAGAAGAAAAAAATGAAAGGAGGTTTCTACTTTTCTATAGCTAGAGGTTGAATAACAGCTGGCGGAACCAATTATCTTGACAAATGTTGCCTCGACTGTGTTGAAATCGATGTCAGGCGAGAGTGTTAGGGATTTGATAATCGTTATGTGAATGTGACTCAAAATTTATATCAGCAACAAGGATAGGAGTTTTTTTTTTTTTGAGAAATGTAACATTCAAGATGGAAAGGAAAAATTGATTTGAAAAGATTTTAAAAAGAAAAACCAACAGCCAATCAAATCAAGGGATTTTTCAGAAAGAAATGTTGGTTAAAAAAAAAAAGAAGTTTAATAATGGCTTATTAGTTTCGGTGTTGTAAAACATTTCTACAAATGATATTTTAGTGCAATAAATGACAAGGAAGATAAATTGAGTGTGTGAATTGGTTTATTAACTGAGTTTCTTTTGATCGAAAATATACAGTAAAACTTTTTGTTTGGAATTCTTTGCTGATTTTTAACCAAAAAATCAATGGAATCATTGAGTACACTAACACATTATTGTCTCAGATTATTTAACTTTGAAGAAAATCTAAGATTTTGTTGTTTGTGGAAGAAATGAAAGAACAAACTGTAAAACTTAATTTCTGGTGAATGCTGGTAGTGAATACTCGGTCCAGATTTTGCAAAAGTGCTTACAGCTAAAAAGGCTGACGGTAAATATTGACAGTTGCTAAGTTTTTCTTCAAATCAGAGTTGAAGTGATGTTTGTGATAATGAATTGAGTTTATCCCTAAGTTTCTCCTTCGTTGATTTTTTATTGATAAATAGATTTTTATTCAATGTCAATGAGATATAGAATGTCACAGATTTTTGATTGAAGAACCAATAGAATTAATGAACACAATACTACACTGTTGTCCCACAATATTGCACTTTGAAGGAAATCTGAGAAACTTTCGTCATTTGCGGAAAAAATCGAAGAACACACTATATCGCTTCATTATGTTACGAACGATAAGATATTAAACCAGAACCAGTATATTGAATACGTACGTATTGGGAGTACAATTAAAACATAGAATTTAGCAACATTGGTAAATGCCCGTAGTCTCGGAATATTCGAAAGTTGCTGTTGCTGCCTTTTGCTTCCAAAAAATGGTTTTAAAGTTATGTTTTAAATTGGTTTTTCGCAGAGATTTCTATTTTTTAACAGAAGAAATGCAGGACATTACTTCGTCCATATTTCTCCGCAGAATTTCCTTCGAAGAATTAATAGAATAGATAACGTACTAGTCCCACAATAGTATACTTAAAAGAAAACCCAAGAAGCTTTTGGTATTTGTGGAAGGGATCAATGAATACACTATATTACTTCATCACTGATGTTGAGACATTATGCAACGTACGACCCTTGCCGAGAATCGTGGTAGCCGTTGCTACCTATTGATTCCAATAGAATTGAAGTGCTGATTGTGATTTGGCTTTTTCGCTCAGTTTCTTTTTTTTTCTTGAGCGATATGCAGACAAATATCTAATACATTCTCTAATACAATCTAATACATTTTTGTTATTTGCGGAAGAAATACAAAATTACATTAAACTAAATAGCATTTGGTTATTTAATTAGAAAATCAGACAATAACATAGTCATCACTATCGGGAACTTTATGGGAAACATTTTTTCCTCTGAACTTTTCCGAGGGAAAAAAGATTTCCGATAACCCCAAGTGAAACAGGTCATCAAATAGATCAAGAATAACATGAATGGAATTGTTGTTTTAGAAGTCCACAAGTCCCAGAAATTCGTGCGTGGTTACAGCTAAGAAAGACTATGGCAAATCGCAACAGATGGAAGATTGCTGCAGTCTCTACTTTAAAAAGAGCTGAAACTGAAGTAATACTTAAGTGGAAAAATATAGCTACTAATGTTCAGAGTTCTTCGCTAATTTTTGCTGTTTTCTTAACATATAGGAAAATGTCTGTCTGGATTTCTTCAATATTACGCAATCTTATCGACTTTTTCATTTTTGAAAAAAATTTCACGAAATTTTAGGCGAGTCGCATGTAAAATATTAATATTCTTCAATACTACAATTAAGTACATCATGTTTGAAAAATTTTTTTCTAGTGGGATTTCAGGAACTTGATAAATTTTAAGCGAAATCGTCAAAAAAATTTGCTGCCCAAATTGCTCGTCAAGCTATTTCTTCAACATCATTCTTGAAAAAAGAGGGCAGAATTTTGGCGCTGGATCTTTTAAGGGTCTGCCAATTACTGCAGACGATATTGACATAATCGAAATACCACAATGTGATATCAGTGGTGTTTTTGTGAGTTATCAGACGAAAACGGCGACGAAGGGTTTGATCGTTAATGGGAGTAAGACCGAGCATAATTCTCTCATCAAGAAAAGACACTCAACACCGATGAATTAGATAAGCTTAACCATGTTTAATATTGAGATATTTAAGGAATGTTTCTACCTTGGCTCCGCTAAAAACTCAGACAACAATATCAGTGCTGAGATTAGATAATAACTTTTGTAAACCGCTTTTTGTTTCAGCTAAGAAGGCAATTGAGCAGCAATGCCCTTCATACGACGGAAGCATGTACATTGGAAATGGTTGATAGCTATAGCTTGTTTTGGGAGGAAAGTTTTCCGGATGATTTGTCGTCCTTAAATGCATATGAAGAATATTTTAACAGCAAACTTTACATAGTAAAAAAAGGATCAAAGGACTGATAAGTGCTGAGTCATGTGCTCCAGCCTGATAACATTTGAATCCCAAACCGAGGAACAGCGCAGTAGAGGAAGACCTCGTTTCAGGTGGTGCATGTAAGTGGAGGGTCAACATGATTCTCTACTTAGAAACGAATTTTTATTTGAGAATTGAATTAACTTCTAATTTAGATCCAAATGCGATACAGAAATGGTTGTTAAAGATCAAAAATAACTAATGCTATTTAATTAAACATAGTTAGTCAATGAATTTTCCTACTTGCAATCAATAATTGCTTACATAATTTTCATTTAATTTGGAATAATTATTTCGCAACTCTGAGAAGCTGACTAGTCTTAGCAAAAAAAATCTTCCTTGCCTTCCTTACAAGTAACTTTTTTCCTAGCACGTTAAAAAAACATTTAAAAATTATAATTAAATTTGTTTCCCAAGAATCAAGTCCAATCCTCTCAATGAGACGCTAGACTAAATTCATTACCCTTCCCATGTTAATCTTTGACCAGACATTCCAAATAACTATTTTATTCGAATTCTAAACAATTTATTGAACTCCATAAAATAAAAAATAATCTTAAACAAGCACTAAAAACTTAACACATCCGTGTCCAACTCATTCGCATGTATCTATTAGAAACCAACAAGCGTAACCAAGATTTTTCATGAAATTTATCTTTTCAGAAACGACAACAACAAACGAATAAAGAAAAAGATCAAGACCTGGTTTAAGTTGTTGTGTGCGCCATCCGAGTCGGTCAACTCCTTCGAACCATTACAAATGGTAATAGTTTAACCTTCCATATCCACTTTGGCATGTGCATATATACTATGAGAGCCTATGATGCCAATGGAACGAACGAACTTTAATACTATTCGGTTCTGGTTGGAGGCAATAATTTGTAATTATGCATCATAGCGGTGATTGCATGTTAGAAGGAGGAGTAGCAGAATACACCAACCATCTAAACCCAGCAAATGCAATGACTACTTTTAGAGCTTGCAGCAGTCAGAGTGTCTCAGAGCCAAAGGGCTTCATGGGGAACAACAACTGGCTAAATCAGTTTACCAGCTGCTATATTCTCTGGCCCTTCATACCCTTTGTTGGCAGATAATTACCGCATATTGAACAAACCCAAAGATGCTAATCATTTTGATTGAAAAGAAAGAATAGCGTCGGGTAGCGTTGTATGCTGGAAAGGGATTCATCATCAGTCACAGGTTGACGATGATTAATCATACGTCATATGCACATTATGTTCGATTTATCTCTTTTCAATTTGATTTAGTATAACAATTCGTGTTTGGTTAATGAAAAATCAATAAATTTTTCCAAACTTGAAACTTTTTGTGTATTGGTTGGAGTGACACCCGAATTGGATTGGATTGTGAAAAATTTAGATGCAGTGTGTTGCGTCAGATAATAAGTACGATACTTTTTCTTTTTTGTTACTGATTTTTTGAACCTTTGTCACTTAATTAATGTACTTTTCCTCTTAAACAATTTCTTTCTAACTGCAATATTTGTTTTCTTAAGGTGTGTCCACACCAAAGAAATATTTCAAGGAACATCGCTCCTTATTACGGATGTCAACTTTTAATTGATAGTTCATCAACTGCTTCCTGATAATTATTTATTTTATTTCAATATACTTAATAACATTCAGGTATTATTTTCAATTAACACAAAATTCATCCATTTATCTATAAGACATTAATATAAAATTTCAGTATTTATATAAACAATTACCTAATTGTTTGTTGAAAACGCTGTAATAAGGCGTATTGCTATAGAATGTTTCTCAATTGTTTCAATCATATTTTTCAAATTTTCTTCAAGGCTTTTTGTTTGCTGTGGAAGCTTAAAGACACATTTCCGATTATGTATTTGAAACTATTTCGAAACTTTTCAATAAGCAAAAATGCTTGTTATTTTATTCGAACACTTTTTAGAAATGTTTTTTCAATTCTTCTTTTGGTGTTGACGATTGAAGAAAGATTTCTGAAAGGTGTTTGAAAAACATTAAAGCATATGAAAAATATTATTTGAATAATTATTCTTGTACTTGTTTCAAAAACAATTGTTTCTGTAATGTTGTTTCTTAAAAATGTCCACCCAAAAGGACATTTTAAGAAACATTTCGAAATTTCGAAAAACAAGTATTTTAAGAAACGTTGTTGTTTGGAATATGAGAAACATTTTTCAAATAATGATTTTTAAATGTTTTCGTTAGTTTCAAAAATAGTTCAGAAATGTTAACTTAATATTTCTTTTGATGTGGACGCTCAAAGAAATTTTCTGAAATGTTTTTGCAACAAATGAAAACATTTAAAGAATCATTGTTAACGTTTCCCATATCTATATGTATCAAAATCTATTCAGAAGTGATATATTAATTTTTTTGACACAAAAGGAACATTGTTAACAGGAATTGTTATTTTTTTAACAATATACATATAGGTGTGGCACAGAACATCAATTTTCATTCTGGCATTTTGTTTTGTTTTGGTTTTTCAAATGTCAAAAAGTAGCAAGCAGCGCACGCTTAAGTTGAAGTTGAGTGATCTTGTACTACAGCTACAGCTAAAGCTACAGCTACAGCTACAGCTAAAGCTACAGCTACAGCTACAGCTACAACTACAACTACAGCTACAGCTACAGCTACAGCTATAGCTAAGGCTATAGCTACAGCTACAGCTACAGCTACAGCTACAGCTACAGCTACTGCTACAGCTACAGCTACAGCTACAGCTACAGCTACAGCTACAGCTACAGCTACAGCTACAGCTACAGCTAAAGCTACAGCTACAGCTACAGCTATAGCTACAGCTACAGCTACAGCTACAGCTACAGCTACAGCTACAGCTACAGCTACAGCTATAGCTATAGCTAAAGCTACAGATACAGCTACAGCTACAGCTATAGCTATAGCTACAGCTACAGCTACAGCTACAGCTACAGCTACAGCTACAGCTACAGCTACAGCTACAGCTACAGCTACAGCTACAGCTACAGCTACAGCTACAGCTACAGCTACAGCTACAGCTACAGCTACAGCTACAGCTACAGCTACAGCTACAGCTACAGCTACAGCTACAGCTACAGCTACAGCTACAGCTACAGCTACAGCTACAGCTACAGCTACAGCTACAGCTACAGCTACAGCTACAGCTACAGCTACAGCTACAGCTAAGCTACATCTACAGCTACAGCTTTAGCTACACGTTCTGGACGAGTTATAGGATTGGCGTTGTCTCTACTTTGACAGTGCTTCAAGCTACAGCTACACCATTCTATTCAAGCAGTCAATTATTGACGACGTAATTTGTCGTGCGAGAGCTCCTGATTGATATATCCACTGACTGGAGGAGCTAAAATAAAGTTTGAATTGCGACTCTATGAACTTTCGTTTAGTTCATACGATGGTTCATTGCTGTATAAGAAGTGGCGGGAGGAAAAAGCTGGGAGACTTTGCAGAGTGTCAAACAATTTAAGAAGGAAGATGATTGGTAACATTTTAAGAAGGAAGATGATTGGTAACAGTTGAATATCGGCAAAGTGACCCGCTAAATGGCTCCTTTGGTAAGCAGAATGCACAACTAAGATTGATCACCTCGATCTCATGAAGTTGTAGCAACCTGATACCTTCAGGAGTTTGTAGATTTCTAATTCAGATACAACATTTTGGTTCTTGTAAACTGACTCTTCTGCAATGAACACTTCACTTGATTTGGGTGACTTGGAAAAACGAAACTATCAGCAGCTAATGCATGGACGTGTAATTTCATAATTTTGGTCATGCACGCTAACCACATCACGAATGTATGTGATCGAAGAGATATCTGCATTCTGCTCAATGCATGGTTTTCTGATATTAACCTCACTGTGAGAAGTAAGGTTAGTTCTCTTCAGTTCTTGTTCTATTGCCAGGAGACTATATTCTGAGTCCTCGCCGAAGGAATCATTAAGATCCTTGATATTAAGTAAGCTGATAGAGCTTTCATCCGATGCGGAAAGGTTCAATGCTTCTGGACCAAACAACATAAACGGAATTATGAGTTGTTTGTACAGCGGCACTTTTGTTCTTCTCGATATCATTCATTCATAAATTGCTTACTCGACAAGCTTAGAAACAGCGATTACCATGGGACAGATTTCAAGGCTCATGTATCAATGGTCGGCTATTGATCAAGGGAACGATAGATTTGCGAAGACACTATCAAATTTCCACATCGATGTCGTCAGCGATGCTTTAAAGGCTAACCACCATTTACGTAGCAGCACAGTAGGCAAATTTTGTCCAAGTCGAGCACAGATTGTACTGAATCATGTTCACCACGTTGTTCTCTTCGCTATCTTTATAGGCTCCAGAGTGACTTTGTATACGACTGCTGATCTAACTTTATAAAACCTTTACACCTACCGGTCGGAGCAACTTTGCATCTGCATGAACTTACAACTCTAGTGCTCGTCTGTTTCTAACTCACCAGGCGTTTTTCATCCAATCTTTGTCTGACGAACCAGGGATATCAAGATCTATTTGTAAATCATTGACATTGCTGCCAGTGGGGCTCCAGGTTCATATCTTCACTCGTTGAGTTTTCTGCAAGGAATTGCAGGCTCCCAATTCTCTACTTTTTCAGCTTAAATAATAACAGAAGAACAAAGTGAAAGGATCTTCAACAACTCTTCCACGTCCTTACTTGGAAGCAAAAACAACATTTTGATACTTAATCGATGATGATTGATGAAAGTTTAACACACCACAATCTCTTTTTCTTCGACAACTTATTGAAAATAAAAGGTAACATTTCTCACAAACTTTCCCCTATTTTATTCCTTATCAATTTTTCTATTCTCTAAACCTAAACTTAATATTATAGACCACTCATATATACATATGTATTTATAAAATCAAGTCAATCTAATAACCCCTTAAATAAGTCTAACAAAACTTAAAAGACTCAATTTGTTAGTTTGCCCTCCCGCCATCATTTCAAAAGTAATTTTGTCTCTTATCGGGACAAATTAAGCAAAGGCAATAACACAACACCAAAACCCCAGACAGATACACTTTGAAGATTGTGTGACTGTGTGTTGTTGTTGTTGTTGTTTTTCGAGTGTTCTGTTCCTATAGTTTATGGTTAAAAGGGACGTCCTATCAGTAGTGCTGTATCTTTCATATAAAATTAAAAAACTAAAACCATCTTAATGTTTGGACGACACGCAAGTAAACACTAAGAAAATTGACAGAATTTTTTTTTTCGGTAAATATGTTTTGTATTTGATGGAAGGATGAAAGAAAAAAAATCAAAGACACAGGAAGTCGTTGTTGAACGTGAACGGAACGGGACAAAACCTAAATAAACAAACATTCACTTCAAACAGTGATCACGTCCGTGTGTCGCGTCGCTCGTCTTCGTTTTTATTTTTGTCAGTGTCGCAGCAAGAAAATTGGATACCAGCATAACTCGTTGAATTCTAAGAAAGAAGCAACCAATAACCTGTAATTTAAGTCATACCTAAACCTCTTTCCCCCATTGAGAATCAATGGATTTGATAAGAGCCCAAGAATAGGATCAAAATTTATCCAAACTGGGAATACTATACACATGACATAAGTATACGTGGATATTGTATCTTTGTCCGAGCACTAAACAGCTGGGCCAAGGCTAATACAACAAACTGAAGAGCTAGCAACAAAAACAAGCCCAGAAATCTTGTGAGTGTGTGTATATGTTCTGGAAAACGGGTTCATGAACCTAACCCTCAAAAATGTACACACTGTATACACACATCGAGCGCTGCTGTGCTGCCTTCAAACGCTCCTATAGTCATCATATAGCGTGTTCGGGAGTTGTATCAGAAAATTGCCTTTATTCGGTCCCTGATGGCTGCGACGGAGGTAATTGAGGCAAAATAGAGAATATGGGCGGAATGTTAAATGGAAAATGGAAAATCTCATTCTAACTTCTGCGGGACGCACGGACGGACGACGACGACGACGACGACGGCTGGAGATGGGTCTTTCTGTATTATTTACATTGCACAACAACTACAAAAAATTTCTGTCAGTTGATTCGTTCGTGGTCGGCTCGTTTGAAATGCTTTACTCTGGTGTGGTGTAAAAGTCTTATGGAAGGACGCAGCACGAAGGAGGACAAAACAATTTTTTGAGCCTGGCGGTACTTACTGCTTATATGGTGTCTGCAGCTCACTCTGGGATGTCATTGTCGTCGTGTTGTAGTGCCTAACAATCGTACGTGACAATTTCAAATTGGATCTTCTTAAAGGGATTGCTGTATGGGCTTCCGTTGTTATTATGATGGGACGAACAAGAGCGATTTGGGAGATACGAATTTTGTTTTTGCTTCTACAAAAAGCATTCTCAAATAGTTTGGAATGAGATGAGATATCTGCATCTTTCTAATTCTCTATAACCATTTATTTCTAATAGTTCTATACATAGAGTACATATATGTCGAAGAGTATAAGGAACGAGTCCTTTTCTTCTTTATTCCGTCAGATGATGATGGTTATGATGATTCTGATGGGATACATGACACGTGAGTCATCTGCACCATTTGCGAATACCAGAGAAGAAGCAAGAGGCAATTAAGGGTTATCTTTTTGGTTTGAAATTTGAAAAGAGCACATAAGCATTGTTGAGTTTTTGAATAAATAATGTTTGATTAAAGGATAATTTTGGGACAATAGTTGAAGTGGGATCATGGACCCAAGCTTAAAGACGAAAATCTCAAATGCAAACAAACTCTCGAAAACAAAAACTTGTTAAAATGTCAAAAATCACGATAGATATTTCTGAATTCCAGATTAAACTCCCTCTCAATTGGCAAATTTAACTTAAGAGTGAAATTAATACCCTAGAACTGCGAAGATAACCATCCAGACACTGTTGACCAAAAACAATGTTGACATAATATTGGATGCCAGTAGAATGGCCAGGCCATAATCTTAGTGTAGCAACTGACTACGGAGTACGGAGATAAAGTTAAAATTCTTGAACATGCAAAGTTAGGCCCGCAGTTAAATACCCCTAATCGATAAAACTTCATGCAGACGACTTGACATAACAAAAGGGAAGTATTGAAGTTACCGCAACGGGAATCATTACGGAAATGTAGTTTAAATCAATCAATCCGGTAAAACTAACAAAGTTGCAGCCGAGATAACTTAAAACCCCTAAAACGGAGTAACAAAGTTGCGTGAGCGTGATTGGGAACAGATTTTGACTTCGTTTACATACAAAGCGTTACAAACTTTAACATTACATTGGATCGGATTATCACGCCAAAGGTCTGGATTCAAACACTGACGCAAACATGATGTTTTATCAGGGGCGCTGCCGCTTTCGAAGAAGCGATGAGTGCCTTGAGTGCATTGAAACCTTTATCTGTGAATTGAAACCTTTTTAGTGGTTGCGTCAAGTATTTGTGACGACGCAATTTTCGCAAATTTTCTCAGTTGTAGCAAAAAAAAAAAACAAATACTTTCCTTATAACTTTTCCTTTTATAAAATAAGATTAATCTTAAAGATCATGTCAACAAAAAACAATCGACAAGAAAATATAAAAAGGTATTTGTTGCAATCGCTGCGAATATGTTGTCGCATGTGCGTACATCTGAAATTCGTTTGTAGAAAAATACATAATCATGCGATAAACAACTAGAAACATGATCATATTTTGTAGCAACCACGATTTATTAATCCATTTGACAGATAATAATCATAGGTATTACAGCCGCTGCAGGTATTTTGTCGCATATGTAAAAATAAACGATAAAAGCGGTAAGTTTATTTTTATTGTTTTTTAGAACATAATCTTAAAAACAACAATTTTAAGTAGATTTGTAGTTTGCAGCAGCAAAAATCGCAAGTATTACAAACGATGCGAATATTTTGTTGCATGTGTGTGAATCCAAAATAAAAGTGGTGTTTCATTTTTGTGTTTATTGTTAGTTTCAGAACAAGAACTGCGTGTGGTCATACTAAATGAACATCTAGCGATCGACAGATAATCGCACACATTGTGCGTGAATCAAGAGTAAAGGACAACATAAATAATTCGTTTGGAGAAAAATACATAATCAAGTGATAAACAACTAGAAGTATAGATATATTTTGTAGCAACCACGCTTTCTCGAAGGATTTGACAGATAATCACATGTACATATTACAATCATTGCGAATATTTTATCGCATGTAGGATAGTTAACAAAAAAAGTGGTATGCAATTTTTGTTTTTGAGAACATAACGCCGGTTCGTTAAACACAAATATATGCATTGTGTCGTCTTTGTGCTTACCTAATTGCTAAACACAGAACAAGAAATGCATGGACGATAATATTTAATGGCGATAGCAGCAACAGATAACCACACGTATTGCATCGGTGCGAACATTTTGTCGCATGAAAGTGAAACAATAAAAGAAGCATGATTTTTTTGTTGCGGGTTAGTCAGAAAGCTTAAATATGTATGAATAGATGGGCGTATCGTATGGTAACCACAATTATTTGTCAATCGCAGCGACAGATAATCACGTTTTTATTGCTGACCGAAATATGACTCTGTAGAAACAAAACAGTCAGCTAAAGTTCCATGCATTTTCTATAAAATTTGATTATAAAACAAATTTAGCAAAATCACCGGAAAAACAAAAAAAAGTTTAAAAACTATCCTACCATTCTACATACTTCCATTTCAATATTTGATATTTGCTAGTATTTTTTTTGTATTATTCATATATTTTGTGACGGCTATGTGGGGAGTCGAATACATGTCGTTGCATATAACCGTTGTTTATCTTAACCTCTTTTTATTTGATCTAAGAAAAAAAAAAGTTTAGGTTAACTTTCAACAACTCAAAATGTTTGAAACAAATATTTACTCAACTGCGCTGTGGTTGGTTTCATTTCTAATTCGTTTGTCTTTAAAAAAAAAATAAAGGTTAAATTTAATCAGCCTGTTTGTTTTTCGAAACATTACCTAATCTCACACCGTTTTTTTAAAGTAAACAATTTAATGTTAATTAAAAAAAAATCTAGTTTAAATATTTCCAACTGATATTTTATAAGCAATATTTGGAGTAATTTCTTCACGGCAATATAAATGGATTTTTAATATCGTCAAACTACCGATGGCAAGCAGTTTTAAAGACAAAAAGCAGTTTCAACAATCTTTCGAATCATTTATTTATTGAAGGAATCGAATAAAGTAATCCACCGCAGAAGTAAAATACCAGTTTTCTGCTTCCTTTATAATTTATATCCCGATTTATATTGAATGCCTCTCCTTGAAATGCTTGAAATCAGTGATTTCTTAACACATCAATAGTTTATATTTATATAAACCAATAAGTCAATTAAATATTTCTTAGAGTGAAAACTTCTCTGCACACATCCACATCCACTAACACCTTATAGTTTAAGATGAAGAATCCTCTCGTATACAAAAGGATAACCATCGAAAGAGCCAAACGTCAACTTGAATCCAATTCTGTATAAATAAAGTGATTTTTTTTTTCCTGTTTGAATTCATACAATCTGTAGAATGTAGGGAGTATCTTTTTTTGTTCCTTGGATACATCTTTACTGCGTGAACGAAAAGAGAGAAGATGCAATTTTCTTGAAAGATATGGTTGTTCATATGTATATGTATATAGAAAAATAACATCCGCCGCCCCCGTTAGACATTTATATATTTTTTCTTCAACGAAATCGATTGAGATATTATTTCAAAAGTCAAGGATTTACTGTGACAGCTTCTTGTTCGATGCTGCCAGAAATGGTTTTTATTTGTCTGTGTAATTTCGGTCGACAGTCCTTGTGTTCCATTTATTGGAGTTTTATGTGATTTAAGTATGTTTATAAAGAAATGGAAGGATGAGAAATAATTGGCATGACATCGTCCAGTTTAAATTGCATACACATGACAAAACAGGTACAACGAACACAGGTAACCAATTGATTGAATGTTTATCGAAAAAATGGAAGGATTGTTACTTTTGTTAGACAAAATTGTTCGCTTGTATTCAGCTAATAATATAAAATCACAATTTTTTTTTTATACTGAGAGAAACAAAATTAAAATATAAAATATATCATAAAATTAATATAAGTAAAACAGAAATGTAGGAGTTCAAGTAGAAGTAGAAGCAAAAGTAGGAGAAGAGCTAGAAATAAAAGAAGAAATAGAGGAGAAAGAAGAAAAAGTATAGGGAAAAGAAAAAGAAGTAAAGTAAAAAGAAGAAGAAGTAAAGGAAAAAGAAGAAAAAGAAGAAGAAGATTGCGATAAGAAGAAGAAGAAGAATGTCAGCATGACCATTTTCAAATTTCTAAACATTAACTATTGGATTATCTGTCGTGAAATTGTCGTGCAACTAAAAAATTTGTCGCAAGACTATTTTAGAAAATAACACCTGGTAATTCTAACTCGACTAGCACTACCTCCCCAGAAAAAGGTTTAAATGTAATCCAAAAATTAAAAAGGATACCTATCTAACGGAAATAATTTTCTCTTTTTTGTCGGTAACAAAAAATTTTGTCGGGCTTTTTTTTTTTAAATAACCAAAAAAATTTTTCGCTCAAGTAAGGCTTATCACTATAGAAAAATTATCAAATCTAATAGGGGGTTCACACACACGCATGACCAGCGCGGCATGATGAACGCTTGACAGTTTCCGTTCACACTAGTCAAGCATGCCGTCAACCACCATAATCGTCAGCAGAATATCAAAATATTTTGAAAACCATAATGCCGCTTGACCAGCCGCATGTTTAAGCGTTCACACTTTCAAAACTGAGCTCACCATGCCGCGCTTTTCATGCCTGCATTTCAATGTGAACCCCCTTATTCGACCATAAAAAGAACAACGCAAACAATTTCAGTTTGTTTCAATTCAATTTTTCATACAACTATAAAATTTTTCGCGCAATTACATATTTTAAAAAAATGACCCCTGCTTAAACTTATTTGACCCTCAAGTTAGAATTGACTGTAAGGTTAGCGTTACCAGCAGAAAAAGAACAAGATGAAAATTTACCGAACTAACTATAATTCAAAAAGACCAAATTGGGTGAAATTTATTGCCTATAATGACGTTCACACATAATATTCTACAAACGTCATAATTGGATTTCAACAAATCTGTCAAACTTCAAAGTGTGAAATGTATAACTTTCTGAAGACAATTCGCACTGACAACTTCGCAAATATCAAACTTGGTAAGAATTTTTTAAATTACTAAATATCAAGCTTATTGCATCTAATGACAGTTCACACTGAATGTTCCGCAAATGTCAAATTTGGAAATGTAAGAATCTGTCATACTACAAAATGTCAAATTTATCGCCGCTGATGACAGTTCGCACAGAATACTTCGGAAATGTCAAAACTTGTTACGTAAGAATCTGTCAAACTACAAAAAGTCAAATTTATTGTCTTCGATGACAGTTCGCAAATTTGGAATGATCTGTTAAACTACAAAATGTCAAATTTATTGCTTCTGATGACAGCATGCGCTAAAAACTCAGCAAATATCAAAATTGGATATGTAAGAAACTGCCAAATCTGTCAATGATGACAGTTCGCACTGATTTTTTGTTTTTTACTGAAGGAAACATGAAAATAGATTCAGATATTCAACAAATGTCAAAAAAGTTTCCTGTGTATAGAACATTTTCAAAAATCTTAGATTTTCCTTAAACACATAAGATATCTATTTTATATATTGATCTGCAGTATTTACAGAAAATTCTACATAACTACGAATATCTTTTTAAGGCAAGTTTGTTTTTTATTTAATTTTTTTACAGTTGATTTCAGATATAAGGTTTTAAATTTTATCAACAAGCAATGAAATTGTAATCTCAACAAATTATTTTCGAAGATTTACTTAAAATCTAAACCATATTTTATGTTAAGGCGCCACGTTGGGCGCCAATTGGTAGAAAGTCTCAGCTTCTACTGTACTAAATTACGTTCTTTGTGGAACGAAGCTCGCAACATTTACCATTTATTTCTGCAAATTGATCGTTAATTTATTAACAAATATACATATTTTAATAGTTTTTATTAATCATAAATCTTTTAGAGCAGCATGGATTTTCCGATTGTCTATTCTTTGATATGAAATCAATGTTCTGTTAAAAAACAATCATTTACGTGGTTTGTTTTTTAGCCGCGTTTTAATTGACCTATCAATTGGCATCAAAGTCACAAAATCTTAGTCTCGAGCCATGACATTACTTTTCATAGAACCGCAGTAGAATTCAAATTAAAATTATTCATCATGCGAAGAATAAAAATTTGACTCGGTGCTGTCATTGTTTTCTACGATA
This sequence comes from Baccha elongata, assembly GCA_951217065.1. Classification (NCBI taxonomy): domain Eukaryota; kingdom Metazoa; phylum Arthropoda; class Insecta; order Diptera; family Syrphidae; genus Baccha; species Baccha elongata. The sequence continues at coordinate 171,779,424 of OX578272.1, forward strand.
CGACTCTTCGCCCACATTATTAGACACACAAAGTTCACACAAAAAAAAAACCACACACTTCAAACTACAATTCTATAAAACCCATAATAATGGAGTGCAAAGAACTTTCGCGATTAAGATCATTTTTGAGTCATTTCACATGTAGGCTTTGGGAGCTCCATGTCTCTGTCTCCGGTTAGATGCGTTTAACCAACCATGGATTTTAAGTATAACTTCCCCAACCCCGCACGTCTCATCGGCAAATGCAAACACAAAACAAACAATAAAAAGAAACATGTTTGGTGAAGAAGATTTTCTTTGTGCGATGATACCTTTTAGGCTGCTGTTTCCATCCTAGCGCAGGTATAGTGATGACCAATCCACCAGAGTCACACAAATAAATAAAATTGAGTACATTCAAGTGAAAGAAGAAGCACCATCAGCGACCAGCAGCAAGTCAGACGATGGAACCTAAGCATAACAAATAAATATATGCGAATGGAGCAATAATTGAAAAACGCGAATCTTCTTCTTTTTCTTATGGAGCAGACTACTCTTGAGACGACCAGTCAACCACGACCATGACGATGGACGACAAAGCAAAAGAATATGATGCGAACCAGAGACGACAGAGGCGTGTGCTGCTGCTGCGCGCATTGGCTTCTCTGACCAGCCAGCAACACTAGCAATAATCTAGTTGTTAACCTTGAGAGAAGTTTTAAAGTTCATCGAGCCTTTATAGTCCGCATATTATCCGTGGCATGCTGGTGCAACCTGAAACAGACGACCAGCATGATAGGAGACGGTAAATATCGTTCAAGCTGCTGGTATCACTAGAGCAAATCCAATACCTTCTTATTATACCTGGTCGACTGTGTTTGATGACGACCAAAGGGAGCGTGTAAAGTTCATTGGCTATTTGGGTTGTGGAAGTGAATATTTTATAACAATTTTTTGTGTTTATAATTTTTTTTTTTTTTAATGGGTTCACAGGAATTTTGGGAGATGAATCTTTAAGATTTAGAATTTTAACCTGCGATTCAAGAGAAAATGATTTAATTATAGCAATAAACTCTAACGCCTGAAGGTTAACTGTGTAAGGTCCGGACGTGAAAAGGTTCATAAATGTGGGAATGAGTGTATAATATGGAGATTAAGAAGAACAATAAATTTGAATCAAGCGTATACACTTGTTCAACCTTTTGTACCTGTTTCGAGGTATCAGCTGATTGTTTTGGGATTAAGGGATCGGCATTGAGATAAAGGTAACATGTTTGAAAAAAGTTGTTGTCGTTTCATAGGTTTTTTTTTTTTTTTAGAATTTTAGTGACAGTTTCTTGAATGGGAATACAATTAATTTTTTTTTGTTTGTTTTGTAAACATTGAAGCATCTTGAAGTGTTTTGTTAGTTGAAAGAAAAGACAATGGCGAGTAAATTTTATCAAGCCATTGACACACGGCCTCTAAAATTGTCTTGGGAAATTTGTAAGTCGTTGTCATATAATCTGGAACGATACACACGAAGATTTGATAACGTTTTTCTTGTTCGTATTGAAGCCAATCCTATTTCGAGCTTACTGCTTCTAGTTTCGCAAAAAAAAACCGTTCCAGAACTTCTTCTGCTTGCTGCCATATATATGATAGGCCTACTGTGATACTTCTGCGAAATCTCAATGGTTTGGCATCGAAGGCCCTATGTGCTCAAGAGTCATTGGTTATTGACTCAATTATCTGAGTTATTGAACCCTTATCGCCAAACATTTAATTAACATATAAATCACCAACGATCAATGAAGGGATTAACAAACACTTCCTCATCCAAATCTTGATAATTTTCACCTCTAAACACCTAAGAGAAGGACTGGAACTATAATAGTTTGGTTCTTAAAGCGAAGGCTTTAAGTAGCAAAGGTTGGCTACAATGACAATGAAATTGTGATAGCAAAATATTATCGTTTCAGTAGATTTTCTGAAAATCTAAAATATATATTTTGGACCCACGTTGGGCGCCATATCGTATCGAGTCTCATCTCCTACTGTACCAAAAAAAACGCCCCTTTGGAACAAAGTTTGCAACATTTATAATTTTTTCTGCAAAACTTAGGGTTAATTCTAGTAAAACAAATATTTTAATGTATGCGTTTTGCTTCTCGGATCATAGTTCTTTTCGAGTTGTTGTTTGTGGGGATATTTGATCAATGGTAACAATGATAGAATTTCCTGATCTAAGACCACGCTGAAAACGACAATCGTTAATGGTGCGCCATTTTGATAATTACGATCGATAAAAGCTTGCAAAACCATTTTTGCAACGTTAGGAGTTAAGAATCGAAGAAGTCAATTCTAAAAATAGCAATGGAAGGTCTGCCAATAAGTTACCCTGTAGATTAATTTCGAACGTAATGTTAAGTACAGCGATTCTTTATCAGTGAAACACGAATGTAGAATGCTTGATCGGGCTCAAGTCTTCACTCTTTTAAAGAAAGCAATATATGCCTTCTACCTAATGGATTGAACAATATTAAAACATTTAAAGGTATAGCCAAACTTGTGAAGTTATGGTTTGAAAAAAGAAGTAATATCCTATCGCTCGATTTATTGATAAACTGACCTAGGTCAATTGGAATGCTACGATGATGAATAGCAACTGGATAGCACCCGAAAATCATGGTTCAACTCCTGACAATTAGGCTTTTGTTATCAAAAGAGAAATATTTCCACTTGCACCTTTAATTGACTTTGATCAAGTAAAATAGTGAAAAATATGGCAGAATTTAAGTTTGGCTTATTTAGTTTGAATACAAAATAAACTTTAGATGAATTACTTATCGTCACCTTTAAAGATCTAAGGAATATTTGGGAATATCAGATGTATTGGTATTGCATAAATTCATCTAAATTGTGGTCCAGATTCGATTTCAATCACAAACGTCAAACCCAACTGTCATTACAAATTACGAGCAGATTTATGTACCGTTCATATGAACGTGTAAAACAAAATTAACTGGTTCTGTTCTAGTTGTCTTAAGGCCAACACATAATCGAAATGCATGAAATGACAACAAGACTGACACCAGTAAAAGCGAGCACAACAGTTTGGCAAGTCTTACCGTCAAGTCTTACCGTCAAGTTAACACTACTATTTTGAAATTTCAAAAGTTTAACTATTGGATAGGAATATAGTCGTGAATTCGTCGTGCAACTAAAATATTTGTCGCGCAACTTCTTTTAAAAATACCACCTTGTAGAGCTATCTCACAGTCAATCGAAATTTAAAAGGGGAAAAGAGAAATAATTGCCGCTTTTTTGTCGTACTAAAACAAGTAAACGGTCAAGTAAACACTCCCATACCACCCTAGTAACAGGATCAAATCCAATGCAAAATTAAAAATGATTACAGAAACAATCTGCGATTTTTTGTCGTACATTTTTCGTGCAACAAAAAAATAATTCGCGCAAATTAAGGCTTGTCTGAAAATGTAGAAGACTATCAAATGGCATATGTATTGACAGTACAAACGAGATGAAAAGTTAGACTCTTTCTTACATTCGCAAACCATAACCATTAACCAATAGAATTAAAAACTACACTTAAGCTTTCTACTAAATCTTTCCGAAAAATGTTAAAGGTTTAAACGACCAAGATTCTAATATCCAAAGGAGTAAAATATGCATGAAGGATGTCGTAGAGCGACCTTTACACGGTCAGTCATTTGACATCAATCTGTAATATAGTGTTTGTAAAAATAAGTCTGTATTCGTGCATTTCATTAATTTTTTTAATCAAAACCCTTTTGATTTTGCCTGATGACTGATTATATGTGTAGATGAGTGACGTTCTCTGACTGACCGTGTGAAGGTCGCTTTAGACTTTGTTGCATCAATTTGTATAAGGTTGTTTCAGGATAAGTTTCGAATAAATGTTAGTCCAAGTTTACTAGCCTTTTTAAGGGTGCTTATTTAAGCTGATGAAAAAAGGCCTATACTTGCTTGGTACTAAAGGCCTATACTTGCTTGGTACTTCTGCCAAGTTATCGTTTACAACGTTTAACGTTAGCTCGATAAAAACCAATGGACATGTAAATCTAATATAGGGTTCAACATCATCGGTGTACAAATGTATAGAGCTATATCGAATAATTGAAGGCACTTCAGTATAGGGTAAAATAATAGTGGTCCCAAAATAGAACCTTGAGGAACTCCGCTCAAAGTAGTTAAAAAGCCAGAAAGTATATTGTTGGATTCGACAGCTCGTTGGAAATGTGCGTTAAATAAGGCAATACAATGGGAAGAATAGTATCAATATAGTAAAGAAACATTTGAATTGAGTTGCCAGCACATACAGTGGATTCAGCACAATTCATCTCTGAAAACTGGAAAATGAAAACAGCATCGGTTGACTACCTGGTTAGTTTAGAGGTCTTCAAGAACTTCCTTGGAAGAGATTTTATTGATCTTCCATTCATAATGGGAACATATTTATGTTCGGAACCATGAAGGGTATAATGATAGACAACGTAAATAAAACTAATCGCACCAATGCAATAAGGCCAAGGTAAGGAGTTCATAGTCATTCCACTGCACCAGCAAATTCTTTGGCACCAAGTGTTAAACATCAAAAGTTAAACTTTAATGTGAACAAATAGGGCGTTACAGAAACACTTTTTTTTCCTTTTCATAAACAACTGTCACCTATATAATAAAGTTCTTGCATCCCTTCAAGTACCATTCAAGTAGACAGGTACCTACCAGTTTTTTATGACCCCAATTGTAACTTAATTCTCTTGCAACTTATTATCACTTCCATTTCTCAAGAAATTTAATATCTTTTTTATACAGATTTTGTTTGGAAAAAAAAAGAAAAAAAAACCACAACTCTTCAACTACAGTGTTGCACTTGCTTTTGCACACAGAAGCAGCATCAATTAGAGACACCTGCAACCATTATACCACTGCTACTAAAAACAATAATATAAGATATACAAAAAAATTCAAATAAAATTAGTTTGTTGGCATCCTAATAGGGGTTTGTCTGTCTTTTTCCTCTCAAATGCTCATTCTATGGTTCTCTTATAATAATATCGGTGGCCAGTGACTTTCCAGTCCCCCAAGAACAACAACAACAGGAGCACCCAAAGACTCTTGTTTAAAGCCGCTTTCGTGCGAATAAACATAAATGGCGAATGGCTGCTAAGGCGGACCAGCAAAAGGGCACCGTCCTATACTAGGTATTCCCAACATAGCAATTGCATTGCATCGCCCAGTCCTCCACAACCTCCACTACAGTTGCCGTTTATCTCCACTTGTCGTCGTCGTTGTCGACGAAAAAAAAAGAGAGAGACAATAAAAAATAAACTTTAAAAAATTGCAAAATGGAATGAAACTGTTGTGTGCGGTAAAGAAGGAAGCCCAGCAGCAGCGCCAGGACTGAGGCTGGTTCTATGCCCTTTTCTTGTCTCAAAACTGGCAGAACTTTTTAAGTAACTCATTTGAAGCGCAAAAGGTGATGAACTCTTTGTATCTATCATGACACAGAGTTGGAGTTATATATGGATACCTATAAAAATGGCGGTAGTGACGCACGTAGCGGAACCGCTTATAGAGGCGAATGAACATTATAAAAGTCATTTCATCAAGAATGACACATCGACTTATGGTTTATTATTTTTTTTTTGTACAACAATTTTCCGGAAGGGGGCGCACTTGATTTGAAGAGGAGAGCAAAAGAATGGGGGTGTAGAAAAAACTTAAGGGAATCAACGAGCAAGAACCTTTTCGACTTCATTTTCTCAGTTCAAGTGTCGTCTGCACTTTTGACATTGTTGACAAATGTTAGTGCGCTGTCTTCTATGGCGGAGAATAAACGAACGACAACGTTAGAGTTTATGGTTCTGTTTGGTTGCATCAAAAGATGACTCTTTTGTTTATAAGAATTGATGGACTGAGTTCATCTTTTTTTTTCGTTTTAATTTTATAATTCACACACACCCTATAAGAGACGCATCGGAGGGAACATAACTTGTATCTAGATAAACCATCAGCACCAGAATGATTCTCGACTCGGATCAACTTTAAACAGGTTTAGATTTATGTTGAAAGCCAAAGCAGCATTGGAGTTGGATTAGCGATGCATGTATATATACGAACTACGAGCTGAATAGACACCGACACCCTTCTATTCCAGGGAGCAGAAAAGAGAGAGAAGGGAGTTTAATGCAAAAAAAAAAGATGGCTTAGGATTCGTATTTCAGAGTTTGTTTTTCATGGGAACTCCTCATGAGTGGGGAGTGGAGGCAAGGGCGTTATGGCCCTGTTTATAGTTTTAATCGGTCGTTGTTTTTGTCTGGTGGAAAAAAAACGTTGTGGAATAACTTCAACGCAACGCCAAGAAACATCGGAGCTATGGGAAGAGAATTGTTTTTGTACGAGTATTCGCTTGGTTGCAAATTTCTTTCATTTCACAAAAGAAATGAATAAATATCAAGCGCGTATATGAAGAACGCTGGTATGATAAAAATGATGGAATGAGGTGAAAGGTTAGCAAATGAATAAACAGAATGAAACATATAGATACTTTAAATAGGTTTAATGAATGAGTTGTTTTTGTTGTAGTACAGTTGAATAACAATTGGCTTGGTTTCTTCTAAATTGATGATTTGAATTTTACAAATTAGCAAGTCTAGTTGCTATGGAGTCTCAAATCACAAGATAAATAAATAGTGGGAGTTAATTACGCGCTGTTAAGAAAGATGGCAGAAGAGTTCCCTAAACAGTCGGAAGATGAAATCAATCTTATGTTAATTATATTTAATTTTTGTATTTATTTGATGCCGTAGCATAATTTTTTGTCAGAACTTGAGTTACTTTTGTTGGCAATCTTCATAACGCTGAGAAACTAAAAAAAAAAAAAAACACCTGTAGCCACCTGGTTTTTAATTGTTGTACCTTATGAATACCAAACTGATTTTATAAAAAAAATACAATTTTCTATCTTTTGTGTCAAACATCAACTTAGCGCTTTCTGATGACAGTTCGTATTTAATATTCATAAAATCAAAACAAAGGTGATATCCGACAACAGTTCGTCTAATTCACACGACAAAAGTTAAAAATTAAAATTGTAAATACCTGTCAAACTACGGAGGTTTCTTAATGATGTCGTTGACAGTTCATATTTAATATTTTAACGTCAAAATAATTTCAGTCAAAAAACAAAGCATCAAAGAATATAAGTACTTTCCTCTTAGATCTACATATTTAGTGCTTCCCGATAACAATAAATTCGCATTAAAAAAAAGTCAAAATTGTGATATCAGGTGCATAAATTTTTTATACAAAACGGCAAAGGAACGAATTAGTGATCTTAAATGAAATGTCGCACTAATTACTGCATAGACGTCAAAATAAAGTATGTACATATATAACTGTCAAATAACAAAACGTGATAGATCAATTGACGGTGTTCACATTGAATTTACTTAACCCACGGGTTTTGATTTCTTCCTACTTCGTTGCTACGAAGAAACAGGGCATTCAACCAATATTTTCAGATTTTTTAAAAATTCTCATGAATTCATTTTGTTATTTGCTATCCTGACATTTGTTATTTCTTGTTTTTGCTCCTTTTGCACCAATATTTTCAAAGTTTTCACAAATTTGGTCGCATTTGATTGGGAATTTCAATTAAGCATGAGCCTCAAAAATAAAATGTAAATATCAAGGCTCATTTCACATATTTTTTTTTTTGTATTTCGTGTGGTTTCGTAAATCTTTTGTGTTCAAACTGCTTGTGTCTGAACACGACAGATTGTACTTACGTCAAAATGCATCGGTTGAGTGATTAGAATCACTCAACCGACCATCGCCATTGAACATCGCCATTGAGTGCTTTTCGATGACATTTCTGTATCCCAGTATAATATTTAACAAGTCAAAAATAAGGTCGCTTGCGTCTGTCAAACTACAAAGAAATCATTATGGCTTCAAACAAGCTTGAACAAATCCGTAAAACTACAAAGTTTCAAGTGCAATTAACTTTTTCCAGTGACTGTTCGCACTGAATCTTTTATAAATGTCAAAAGAAAGTATATATATACCTATCTGTCAAATTACGAAATGTAGTAAAATTTAATGGTTTTCGATGACAGTTCGGTCAAAATTTTTCACAAACGTCAAAATTAAATTTTTACACATCTGACAGGCTGTGAAGTGATATTCTTTGAATATTCCGAACAAAAAAAAAACATGTTTACTTCTTAACGTATTTATCAAACAATTTGTATGCGCTTCATTGATTGTCGTTTATAATTCAAGTCTTAGAAAATACCGTATCATAAAATGTAAAACTATATGTTTTGACAAACAAATTACAAAAAGTTATTTGTAGATTTTCTCTTCAGTGACATTGAATTGTGAAATCTTTTTTCAACAAGTACCATACATTACAAAAAATATTTATATACATCCCAAAAGAAAACACACATATAATCGATTTGTAGACAAAAATAATTGCACACCACTTATGCTTTTCAAATAAAGTTGTGACAGCTGTGACATTTTTCTTGTCACTCAAAAAGAAAAATGTATTCATGGTTTCTAAGGAAATCCCATTGCAAGTCTAACATGTGACTACAAAATACAAAATATTTCACTGTCATCCATTTTTAGAGTTTTATATAATATGAACGTATGTACTTGTATGTAGATAATAATTTCTTTGAATGTTTATTCTCAGATTCAAGGGCATAATATTTTGAAAAGAAAAATTGCGAGAATTTATGAAACTTTTTGACAGAACAAATTGAAGTTGATGCGGTCGATATAAAAGGATTTAGAATGGAATTTGACTTAAATATAAGCTTCCGGATGGAGCAGGAATTATACAAGAAGACAACATGTATCTTATTTGGGTTTCTTGGTATTTTGTTTTTGTCTCAGATGATTAAATGTTGTTGTATCTGGGACGAAATATGTATTAGAAGACCAGTATAGTTAACTTTACCATAGTTAGCTTTTTGGAAATTATACCTACAGAAAATTCGTCTTGTGCAAATCTCTTTATTTCGAGCTGCAAGACGAAACCTAAGCAAACATTAGCTTTCCAGTCAGCTGTTTAGTTGTCTGCCGCAGGGAAAAATACTGTCATATTTTATAGTTGTTGCTTTTAGTCTTCCTTCGCATTGATTCGCAATAATCAAAATATATTTTATTTTATATTCCAACAGCCATTTTGTTAATTTACATTTGGCTAATCAGCTTTCCTCTACACAAGCAGTTGTCTGTCTGTAAAAAAAATGTCTGTCCATCTTTTAATTTAGTGTCTTGTTTCGCAATTTTCAAAATAAGTAACTTTCAATTGGCATTTGGTATCACTGAGCATTTCGCAGAAAAAAATCGACGCCTTCTTATTTCGCTTTTCATAATTTTCATATGTAGAAATGTCTGAGTTTGAAAGAATAAATTTTGCTTATTATTAATTTTCGATAAACTCCTTTTTTAGTGTAGTAATTGCAAAAATACAAACATCATTGATTCAATTAATAAACGAAACCTATTTTGATACACTATTTTGATTTAATCGTAAGACAAAATAACAATAATCAAAATTAAGGAATTTGTTTCCAATTGCAAAAGAATCTTTTCGAAAAAAATCTTCGCGGATTTTGTCTCGCTTATACTTGCATACCTAATTTAGGAATTTTAAAATAGTATGTTTGGAATACAATCACTTACACTAATGGTCTTTGTAGTAGACGGCCAAATAAGAAAGTGTACTTTCGATTTTTATAAACTTCGCAATGAAAGTAAATAAAATTTATATCATTGTGCAAAATGTCATCTGGCGTTTGATTCCGATTGAAAAGTGATCATTTCGCAAACGAAACAGATCCGAAATAAGAAATACATTTTTTAACCATAACGAAATAGATTTAGTTTATAATGTAACACCACTTTTTTTCAAATTGTCATTTTTGACATTGGCTTTAAATTGAAACGGAATTTTTTCGGAATAACTTACCGACATCACTTAGGAATTTATAATTTTTAAAGAATATATTAAGTTAACTAATCTTTCCGATAATCTTTTTCACGTTCAAGTAATTGAAAAAATGGCAGAACGTATTCAGTAGTTTCGAAAACCCAACATATTTTCGCAAGCTTCGCAGTTTTTTTGTACATACGTACATATATTTAATTGCAACACAAAACGAAATTATAAAGGAATATTTTCATTAAATGAAAATTAATAAAGTTTATATCACAGCACTAAATTTGCAATTTGCCATTTGGCGTTAATTCAGATTAAAAGTTTGATAATTTCGCAACGAAATCCAAGGCTTTTCAGCTAAGTTATTTCGTTTATAATAATCGTCTTTCAGGTTGTAATAACAGACAACAAACATTATTTTTTTGCGACCTTTTTTAAATAACGTCGCAAAGTTCTAAATATTTTTTTCGCAATACAAAACAACAATTGAAGTCAAATGTAAACATGCCAAATAATTAAATTTAAGACAAAGCGAACAAATAAGAATGTAATCCGCTTTATTATAAAGTTCGTCCAGAAAATTTTTTGTCTGGGAAACATTTTTTTCTCCGGAATTTTAAGTATTAATATAATATTTTACAATTTGACTATTTTTTCAGTCGTTCGACTCCAAAAACTAAAACGAAAATGAAAATAAATTTCATTTTAATCGCAAAATTCATTTTGCAAATTTGAATTTAGCAAATTTTATTTTAGCATTGACATTTCTCAAACAAATAATTTACGATAAACTTCCTTATTGTTCTAATCGGTAAAATGAAAAAAAGTCTTAACTCATTTTATAAGCGCAAACTTCTTTTACATTATTACAATTACGAAATAATCATCACAAATCGTCTTTGGCTAGCAAAAATTTATAAATATTTGCGCTGAACATCGAAACTAAGGACTTACGTTCATCAGGGGAGGTTAGAATCATTACGTAAATAGATTAATTATAAAAAGAAAAATTCAATCCAATTAAAACAAACTGTTTCAGAAATGTTTTACAAATTTTGCGAAAACCAAACATTTTCTTTTTTTTAATTTTTCTTTGCTCTAAATATTGCTGTTTTCATTTGTAGTATTAAATTATGACTTTTGAGCATATATGTTTTATATTTCTTCATTTCTTAAGTCAATACTACTTTTCGCATAGAAGTCTACTTCTGTGATTCAGAAATATGGTACGAAATATCGAAATTTCCCAAACAAGTTTGTTTAAATTCTTTAATTCGATTCAATTATTCTGAAAGAATCGTGCCAATCATTAAAAGACCTTGAATGTTTTTTTTTTTTTAACGAAATTGCTTTGACCAATAAATTCAGGGTTCGTTTAATTTAAATACGTTTGAAACGAAGAAAATAAAATACTGCAGTAAAATTCCCCGGATATTGAATAAGTATGCACAGAAAAATCTAATTATATAAATTCCAAAAATGAAACACTTAAATTTCATAAACTAACTGTGTAAAAAAATCTTTCAAATGAAAGGTTCTCTTTCAAACTCAAAGAAACAAAAATTAAATAAATAATAATAAAACGAAAACCATGTTCGTTTGATACTAATTTGTCCAACTGGTGGTGATTTTTTTTTTCTTTTTTTTTTTATTGAAACACCTACTACTGCACCTACTTCCGTATAACCTAACCAGCTCCGCTTACAGAGCCACCAACCAACAATAATAATAAACTAATGCAACTTCATGTTGCTGTTTGCATTTGACGGCGCGTTGGTGGTGGCTTATTGAAAATGAAAATTCAGCAACAACAAACAATGGCTGCTGTGCTAGATAGTGCGATGGTGTAACAAGAGACCTACTTTTTCGCTTTCCGCAGAAGAAACAGCAACAACAAACGAAACTAAAAGTAAACTTCTCTAATGGCGTCTTATAACAGTGCTCTGTTTCGGTAGCATAAGTAGTCAAGTTAAGTAGCGTCAAGTCGCGTCGCAGTTACCTCTTGCCTTCGATCTTTTGAGACAAACGTCAGACACACAAGTGACACATTGAACTGTCAATGATGCGACGCCAAACGATATATAGAGAGATAGCGAGACAAACGTCCGGACATTTTGACATCTCTTTGTTTTTTGCGTGTAAGAATTCCGATATTAAATTGAATAGATTTCCAGATCTTTGATGGAGAATGTCTCAATAGTTTGTCAAAGCAGGGTAACACGATAGTGTCTTCTTTTTGTTTCAGCTGTCATTCTTCTGCGCTTTTACTGTCATCTTGCATATTCAAACACATACATATATTTGAAGAGATTTTCAAATATTGATTAGCACTTAGTGTTACATTGAAGTGTCTCTTCTTCTGAAGGAGTATCATCCATTTCGTGCTACTAAGATGGCGTCTTCAGATTACGGTCTTTTATTTTTTTAGGTCACGACATTTAAACAAAGCGGCGAAAAATAACAACACAAAAGCGACCTCATTCATTCTTGGTATATCAGTCAACCCATGTTGAGTGACTTAAAGGTGCTTAAAGTAGACTGCGTTAAGTAATTATCGTGATAAAGAGGTTATGTAAGTTTTGTGCTGGTTGACGGTTCGTTGGTTAATTTATTGTCAACAATTTTTTTTTATTATTTCATGATAAGGTGGGTGTATTTTTTTTTTTCATTTTAATATTTCTTCGTCTGTAAAGTTAGTTTCTTGAGAACAAGATTATGCGAAGAAAATAAATGTTTTTCTGTCAGGAAGTTAGGTATAATTTTTTTTTGTTTGTACAATCTTTTGTCCTCTTTTTCTCCAGGAAACAAAAAAAAAATTTATCGCTTACGCTCCTTCCTTGGGCACCTACGCAATATTATGTATATGCATTCGAGGCCTGCTGTTTGGGTTTTTTTGCGCACCGAGCATAAGAGAAGAAAATGAAAATTCAGCAACAACAAACAATGGCTGCTGTGCTAGATAGTGCGATGGTGTAACAAGAGACCTACTTTTTCGCTTTCCGCAGAAGAAACAGCAACAACAAACGAAACTAAAAGTAAACTTCTCTAATGGCGTCTTATAACAGTGCTCTGTTTCGGTAGCATAAGTAGTCAAGTTAAGTAGCGTCAAGTCGCGTCGCAGTTACCTCTTGCCTTCGATCTTTTGAGACAAACGTCAGACACACAAGTGACACATTGAACTGTCAATGATGCGACGCCAAACGATATATAGAGAGATAGCGAGACAAACGTCCGGACATTTTGACATCTCTTTGTTTTTTGCGTGTAAGAATTCCGATATTAAATTGAATAGATTTCCAGATCTTTGATGGAGAATGTCTCAATAGTTTGTCAAAGCAGGGTAACACGATAGTGTCTTCTTTTTGTTTCAGCTGTCATTCTTCTGCGCTTTTACTGTCATCTTGCATATTCAAACACATACATATATTTGAAGAGATTTTCAAATATTGATTAGCACTTAGTGTTACATTGAAGTGTCTCTTCTTCTGAAGGAGTATCATCCATTTCGTGCTACTAAGATGGCGTCTTCAGATTACGGTCTTTTATTTTTTTAGGTCACGACATTTAAACAAAGCGGCGAAAAATAACAACACAAAAGCGACCTCATTCATTCTTGGTATATCAGTCAACCCATGTTGAGTGACTTAAAGGTGCTTAAAGTAGACTGCGTTAAGTAATTATCGTGATAAAGAGGTTATGTAAGTTTTGTGCTGGTTGACGGTTCGTTGGTTAATTTATTGTCAACAATTTTTTTTTATTATTTCATGATAAGGTGGGTGTATTTTTTTTTTTCATTTTAATATTTCTTCGTCTGTAAAGTTAGTTTCTTGAGAACAAGATTATGCGAAGAAAATAAATGTTTTTCTGTCAGGAAGTTAGGTATAATTTTTTTTTGTTTGTACAATCTTTTGTCCTCTTTTTCTCCAGGAAACAAAAAAAAAATTTATCGCTTACGCTCCTTCCTTGGGCACCTACGCAATATTATGTATATGCATTCGAGGCCTGCTGTTTGGGTTTTTTTGCGCACCGAGCATAAGAGAAGACGACCGAACGTTTGCAAGGTGCGATACGGGATACGCTACGAGTCATTAATTTCCCAGAACTGAAGATGCAGTAACATACACCATACACTTGGTCATATATTGCAGGTTATATGCAATGCATTATGCCATTTTACAGCTATAATAAGCACTGAGAGAGGATTTTGCAGATTTATATTCAAAGGAATGTAGGTGTACACTACATGGATTAATTGTGGAAGTTAAATACTTTCGGAAAGGTCGTTTTTAAGCAGAAAGTTTTCATAAATTACGTTTGTGTAAAAAATTGTTTTTTTTTTTTTGTTATTATGTATTATTGATGTTCAATTATTGGCAGATTGATTTAAGAGAATTATTTATTTCTTTATGTCAGAGCCCTTTGTGTATTTATGATGATGATGATGGGGATTTTATGTTTCCGATTGGAGCTAAGCAATTTAATTTTTTTGAGTAGGAAGGTAGAAGGCGATAATTGTTTCAACTAATTAAGACATTTTCATGGAAACGTTTGTAGTTTTTATTGTTTCATAAATATGTATGTGGATTTAAGAATTAATCAGACAAGGTTGTTTTTATGAGTGATGCATACAAATTAATTGGAATTTTTTGTATATTTTCATTGTAGGCATAATACACAGTTGGTGACAACGAGTGGGTCGCAAGAACTTGCTTTTAATAAACTTTAAAACTAAATGGCTAACATATAAACATAAAAAAAGGCCAAGGTTATAGAAATGTTGTCGTAGATTACAATTAACGTCGTTAATTTGTTGCGCAAACAAACTTTTTCTTGCAACTAAAAATATAGTGGGTGCAACAAAAAAATATTCGAGACAGATTTTTTAGTTGCATGACAAATTAATGAAAAGAGTTACCAAATATATTTATTCTCAACTACTTTAGGGTTATTTGATCACTAAATAAGCACTATGGGACTAATTTTAAAAAATTGCGACAATTTTTTTTGTTGCACGAAAATTTTTCAAAAAAGAATTCATTCAATGAACAATTGTTCAATGAATTTAATCAATAATTGAATTATTCAATAGTTAAGCATTTGACCTTTCAAAATAATAGTACAAACTGACAGGCGCAACAATTTGCTCTAGTAACTTTGAAGTTAGACACTTTTGGAATGGCTAAAATATGAAAATCCTAAAAGACCAAAGTTAGAGAGAGAGCCGTAAATTGGATTAAACGTCGCCGCCGTTGAAAAAATTGTCATGCAACTTTTTAGTTGTGCAACTAAAAAATCGATGAAACTGAAAAGTTTTTTCGTTCAAACGAAAAAAAATGTCATTCTATGAAAAAATGTATCCTGCAACTAGAAATATTATAGTGTACTAAAAAAATTATTTGTGTTAACTAAGTTTTAAATTGAATGTCAAATAAAAAAAAAAAATTGAGCGACAATAATTTTATTTTTGGAGACAAATTAACCGATATTCTTTTTTTTTGGCTGAAAAGACTTGCCTTAGAGACAGATTAGAAAGATTAAAAAGAATTCCACAACAAATTATCTAATGGCAAGATGTATTAACAGCTTTACTACCGACAATTAATCCAATGGTTAAGGTTTTGAAATTTTGAAGTGATAGTGCCAATTTGATGGACATGATTAATCCGCAAAAAAAACCATTGTTTCGTGTGTTTCGTACTTCTTCCAAAACTACGAACAATCCTCGGAGATTTCTTTTGGGCAAACTGGATGCTTTGATGTGGTTTCAATAGGCCTCTTGCTTGCGGATATATCTTTTACGAGCTTCTATCCTACGCGCGCCGGTTCAATTCTATCTTTGATAAAGAAATTATCTAAGGAGAAACGCAACTACATATTACCGTTCACGGCACCTTTTCTGATAACGACTAAAACGATAGATAGCAATCTCGAGGGTGCGCAATTGAACCATTCATAAATAATTTTACTGGATCAATCAAACACGTGTGATGTGCCGATTAAATTGACTTTACCGGGATAATTAGGTGAAATATTTGGATTTATTGAAAACTGCCAAATCTCCTAAAAAGAAAATATTGACATCTTGTAATCGGTATACTATGTACCAACCAAAGAAGTCGCCATAATCTCTGATAGTCGTATATCTTCTTAAGTCTATAATATCGTCATCAAGCTTAAAAATAATAATCAGTGAAGAAATCTTGTACATCAATCAAGAAATCATTGTTCAAATATCACCACTGACAAGGAATGACATCACACGCTGGAAAATATAACTTTAAACAAAAAGGGCATAGACAAAGGACTTTATTAATATGCCTCGATTGTGTCCTAACACGAGAAAACATTTAGATTTTTTTGAAATCAATCAATGGACTAATCTCTTCAACTACTACTTATCAAACAATCAATGTTTTCAATCAACAAAGTCTCTTCTATAATAAATCATTTGCATTCTCTATACATTCATTAGTTAATTTTTTCGATTTTTCGTATTAAAAAATGAAACACGACAAGTAAATTCCAAATCTATATGCATGAATTCATAAGTGATTGCATTCAATTCATTGCATTTAGTCGATTGCATTGCATTAACTTAGATGAATGCGATAAGATTTAATTACTGAAATTATTGTATTCACCAATGTAATGCATTCAAGTGATTGCAATGCATTGATTGAATTCAATTGATTGCATTGCACAGATTGTATTTAATTGATTGCATTGATTTGATTGATTCAAATGACTGTATTCAAATGATATCATTCAATTTATTGCATTCAGTTCATTGAATTAAACTAATTGTATTTAATCGATTGCTTTCAATTTACTGTATTTAATTGATTGTATTCCATTGATTGCATATGAAAGTTTGATCCCATTCCCATTGCAATACATTCTTTTGCATTAAATTGAAAATAAAGTATTTTTTAATTTAAAATTAATTCAGACAGTGAAAATAGTGCATTAGTTCTCTATTGTCATAGTTAGATATCAGAGTGGTATTCGTAGAAGATAAAATAGAAAAAGATGAACTGTACAGCATAAGGGTCTTGGGGAAAATACTGTTTTTTAATTGAGGTCGGGACTTTCAAATTCCTCCTTACCTCAGAGCCCTTCTGATTTATGTTACAGATTATTTATCTTATATTTTACAAAAAATCTTATTTCCAGTCTTTACACAAATTAATTAGTCCACCCAACAATAACTAAAAAAAAAAAAACACTTCTTCAAATAATTTATTTCATTCTGCATGCCTTCGGGGTTTGCAATAAATTAGCTTTCTTTTGATTTCACACAAAAAAAAAAAACAAACTCGTCTATCATCTTAAGAAAAGCCTATACCTATACGAATAAAAAGATACTTTTTGAGTGCCTCCAAGATTAAAATCTGCATACAATAATCCGCTTCCCCCTTTTTCTGCCAGACAAAGTCATCTGTCTGTCACACTGAAAAAAATAACCCCCACTCTTATCCACATCTATTCACATCAATCTCAAATGGGAACGAATTATATAGTTTGACCCCGATTCACTCTTTAAAATCGGCACACATTCTTTTAAAAAAGGCATGCGGCATAGAAAAAAATATATATAGGAAAAAAAAAAACTGTTGAATCCATCTACGAGTTGAATCTTGTATCTATGCCGCAGCCAGCATCAGCATTCATCCAATCCAATCAATAACACACAAAGAGACAAATGTCTAGTTATCCGTCCCGACTTCTCTATCTATGATGACGACTGCCTGATGGGTCTAGCAAGCTTTACCTCAGACCTCCGGTGCAGGTTTTATTTTTTCATCTATTTTTGCTTGTTTTCTCCATCAACAACATCATCATCATCAGCAGTATCAAGAGGCACACCGTAAATGGAGGCAACAGCGTTATGGAGAGACCTACAACAACAGACTTCACTTTCCATGCGGATTCCGTGCTGATGTAAGCCAATATTACGTTGGGCACATTTTTTCGGTTATCAACTTGTGTAAGCATTAGCGCAGAGCACGAAAAACATAAACGAAAGTAAAAATGTTGTTGGCCTTTCTAAGCTTGGGATTATAGACTGTTTTGCATTCCAAAGAGGTCGGCTTGTTCCTTTTTGTTTGAAGTGGAATAGTTCAGTTTAGTTGAGGTTTATGTGAGGAAGTTAATTAAGAACGTTTTCGAGCTACACAGAAATTGCGTAGGATTTTTTAAAACCAACATCTTATGGACTAATAACATCCTACGAAAGAAAAAAGTGACAAGTTTCTGGTTACCGCAGTCCATGATGAAACTTCTTAAAAAAAAACTTCTCATCGCAAACAAGTCACTGGGGTAGTTGAACTTCGGGAAGCCCATGTTGGTTTTTATACCTATAGATGGAAATAGTTGCTGTGTTCCAATTTATAGAGAAAGAACAAAGCTGATAGAGGGTGACGTCGGCGGCGGTAACGATGTAACCCAACAACAACACAAAAGCGACATGAGAAGTCAATTAGTTAAGTGATTGACCCCCAGCAAAGCGAAGCCATGAGGAAAGAAGCACCAGAGTGCAGCAAAAGTAACAATAGCCACTTGGAGGCAGTTTGGTTTAAAACGACACACAAATCGAGGCCCCGGATTGGGTTACTTGTAGTTTATTTTTTTAAGATTTTCGTTACCACTGTTAGGCCAGTCAAGCAGAACTTTTTGTGTTTCAGTCGAAATATTCAATACTTACAAAAATTATGTTCGAATCGAACAAATATATAAATTGTTTTTGTTATAATACAAATTCTATATACCTACTTTGAAAAAATTAATAAATAGAATAATAAATAAAAATAATTTCAACTAAGTAGAACATTAAATTTAGTGGGCATGTTGAATTATTGATTCAAATTAGCTTTCCATGAAAAAATGGAGTTTCGTGCGGATGCTCACTTTGCACTCATCAGTTGACGACGATAATATATAAAAGATTTACTTACTGATACATTTTAAGAGAACATCAAAAAAGTGGAACTTACCTGAAAAGAAAAAAGGAAATTAACATTTTTGTTAAGTTTTAATTTTGTTTTATAAATAAATAAATTAGGTATTCTAATGTTTAAAAGAAAGATTGAAAGATTGAAATATTGCCTGTAACTAAATATGTAAACGGAAGAATAAACAAGTCCGTCAAGAAATATCACTTTGAAATTGCAAAAGTTTAACTAGTGGATTAATTGTCGTGATTTTGTCTTAAATTTTTCGTGCAACTAAAAAATTTTTCGCGCGACTATTTTAGAAAATAAAACTTGATAAAACTGATTTTACTGTCAAGTTTGCACTACCACCCCAGGAAAAGGATTAAAGGTAACCGGAAATTAAAAGAGGACAAGCAAATAATCTCTTTTTTTTTCGTGCAACTAAAAGGTTTGTCACGAAAAGAAATTTTTTTTAATTTTTTTTTTTAGACTCGACAAACTTTTTAGTTGCACGAGAAATTTACAAGTTCACGACAATTAATCGAATAGTTTAGCTTTTGAAATTTAAAGTGGTAATGCCAACTTGACGGACATAGAAAAAGCTAAATTAAAACAATAGAAGCAAGCATTCCCAGACACAATTTTTCATGGTGTGTTTGAGTGGTTGCATCTCTTTGTATTTAAATGAAATATTGCACATAAATTACCGTTTAAAAGAAAAACATAGAGAAAGTGTGGAGCTTTCCTCAATACTTAATTTGTATCTTTCCAAACAATTTGTTGACAAATAAGTGTTAAATGTCAAACATCTCGCAGCAACTTTCAATGCAAATAATTGAATAACTATGCAATTTATTGCAGCAAGTGGTATCGCAAATAATTTGCATGACCCTCTTAAGTTATTTTAGCAAACATTTTCTGAAAATTTTGTTTTGGATTGATCTACTCTGCAAACACTTGGCGCAAACTTGTGCTGCAAAACTTTGCCTACTATACTACTTACAGACAGCTTTAAAGAGGAGTTGTTGTTCCAAGTCTGTACGGTTTTTGCTGAATTTAAATTTGGGAGACCCATGAACAATGCAGAAAAAAAGAATAGGTTTTGCATTGTGATTCGAAGTTTTCTTTTTTTGGCAAATTTTCATTTTTTCTTTATCTTTCTTTCTCAGAAAAACAGTTATTTTATTTAAATCCTGTACCCAATTTTTAATCTTATTATAAAGAAGTTTTAAATTTAAAAGGCAGATTTAAAGTGTCTTAATATAGTTGGAATGTAAGATTCCACAATACTGCGGCTAAAAAACTAATATCTAAACGAAGTTGACAGTAAGCTAGAAACTAAGTTTTATGATAAATTGATGGCAGATTTGTTTCAGGCGAGAATAACAGAGCACTGATAATATGAGAATATACAACAAAACTGTAACACTGTAACTGTTTCCGTAATGATCCTGTTAGTTATCATTTAACAAGATCTAAGCTAAGCAGTAATGAGAAATTATACTCAATTTTTTAGCGAACAATCAATTTATACACTGGGGCTAGAGCCGGGTAGTACCAGTGTTCCCAAGTAACCGAAAATATACGGAAACCCGGGTACCCAACATTCTTATAAGAACAATTATTTAATGTCTTGACTTATATTTCATTTTTTAAATTTATTTTATAATTCTTGAAGGCTAAAATTACTTTTTTAACTATTACATTCGAATTTTTAGCACTTTTGTAAATTCAGGAACCCGAGTAACCAATTACCCGAATTCCATCCCGGGTACCCGTATGTTTCGGATACCCGAGTTGTCCGGTAATACCTGAATATTTTTAGACCCGGTTACTCGGGTAGTTGTGAAACCGGGCACTACCCGGGTAAACTCAAGATCTCTAATTGGAACCAGTTCTAAGGGAGGCGAATTGAGTGTCCAGTGCTTTCGCGCTGTGAATGTGTCCAAAGTAGTTTCATTGTGAATGTCTTGTGCTTTCTCGCTGTGTATTTATAGTGAAAAGCTATCTCCTTGTGAATTGAGTGTCCAGTGCTATCTTGTGTGAATTGAATGTCTAGTGATTTCTCATTGTGAATTAAGTGTCCAACGGTATCCGTTGTAAGTGTGTGGTCGATGAGAATTAAGTGTCAAGTACTTATTCGCTGTGAAATGAGTTCCAAACGCTATCTCATTATAAAATAAGTGTCCAGTATTTTTACGCTGTGAATTAAGTGTCCAGTGCTTTCTCTTTGTGAATTAAGTTTCGCTATCTCACATTGAATGAATTATGCAGTGCTTTCCCGCTGTCCAGTGAATACTTTTGATTACTGAGAATTGAATGTTCATTAAACGGTCAAAAATTTAATAAAATGTTATGTTTTGTATTACTAAAAGACTGAAGGATCTTATTATATGCTGCCACTGTATTTCAACGTCTAAAGAGGAGGAAAACAGTCGTTTCCAAAGTTATTGAGGAGACTCGAAGTTTTAATGAAGTTAAAAAAAGAGAAGACAGGATGGAACCTTGTGGCCCACCAATGATTGTTAAATTTGTTCCAGTTTTCGGTCCGACAACTACCTACCTTCTATATCAGAAAGATATTATATACCGGAATACTATGAATAATTTAATAGACATTCTATCCAAATCAGTTAATTGATTTTTTTTTCTATGTAATTGAAAGTTTCGGCACCAAAAAAAGAAATAATAGAAAAAGCATCACGTTAATTAAAATTTTTATGAGAACCCATTCTGCAGCTTACATAACACAACTCACAAACATCTTTGGACAGAATTATTCGACCACATTAAAACGCTATTGAATAAAAACGCTGAAATGGGGCTTGAGAATGACATGTGAATGACATTTCTTGCAGCAGATGTCAACTTTGCCACTCAAAAACTACAACTTCTTTAAAATTCGGTTAAGAATAGATTGGATTTATATTCATCTGTTGCTGATTTTAGGCTCAGAAATAAACTACAATTTTAAAAATAGAGTTTTTCATAGACTTGTTCAGAAGTTGAATTCTACTGGCTATCTTGATATTCATACAAAAAGGAACGAAACAAAATTAATACGATTTTGCACTCGCTTATTCAAATTTTTATATTTTAATAAATTCAAAAATTAAAATCCATACAAGACCGCTGTTTCCATTCGAAATATTTTAAAATACTTTATCGAACAATAAACGAACATTTAATCACCATTAACCTTCATTTAATTTCAGTGTTTTTAAACGATTCATATACATTCAAGTATTATAATATCGTTCAGCATTTAATATTAAACAAATTAAATAATTGTGTTTTTAAATGAAAATCCTTTTTTAAGTCCCCTTTAGCCAATATAGTTACCACCAGTACACACAATTTAAACTATAGCAACTATATACAAAACAACATCATTATAAGTACCTGAGTATTACTCGAAATGATGATCACAAATGCTTAATCTCTTCGGTCCATTAAATCACACGTTCTGAACACTGATTATATCATCTTTATGTGAATTTATATAGAGAGAAAATTTCGTTAGTAAATTGTATTATCAGCTATTATATTCATAACAGGTTATAAAAGTACACGCGCGAACAATGACAATCCAAATGCGAATAGTTAAATCATTGTCCTTTATAACATTAAATGAGCTTAATTGGCTTTAATCCTTCACAAGCTTGTGAATTTTATATTTCCTCTTGTTGTTATAAATATACTTATAGGGAAAGAACTAATGCACAATGCACGTGTTTGAACGTAAGAGACTTTTCTTCGAAGGTTTACTACCTCCAACTAAACCTTTTATCCTTGAATGCAAATCTCAGGTGTCTTAGGATTTCATTGTTCAGGTTTTATTCGTATTGTCCTTTAAATTTGTAAAAGTGATTTCAGGTGCTTTTCCTAATTTGAAAAGACATTCACATAATCTTTTCGATTATAATCAGAGGACCAACATGTAAAGTCTTTCCGTATTTCTATACTTTTATTTCTAAGGATCACGTTTTTGTACCTGATTCTTTCGAATTTCTGATACTGTTATTATGATTTGACATAACAAACGAGAACATTGAAATACTTTTATTGTTTGTAATAAAACAACTGGTATCGAAACAACATTATTTAATAGAAATTCTAAAAAGTAGTGGTCATAGGTGGGTCCCTTGAGGTTTACCAAATGTATCAACATTGAATATCTATTATTGATCAAATTGATGATTTCAATTTATTTCTTTGATTTATCCTTACGCAATCATTCTTTAGCAGATCTCACAAACTAAGGATGAAGAAATTAAATTTGAACTACAAAGTTCTCCAAATTCATTGCGTTTCATTAATTTGCCTGTCAGACAATACCTTAATTGAGAATAAGTTTTAATCAAGCAAAGCAAAAAAAAAAAAAAACCCCGAATTCTATCCGAACACAAACAAATCTCTTTCAACAATAAATGCATTTCTGCTAAAGAAACGAGGTATAAAATTCATTTAAGTTCAAAAACCATACGTTGGCGTCGATTCAGAAACTGATTAATGTCATGTAATAGAAGTTTCAAGTTCTGTGGCTGCTTTCCGTTGTATATTATACCGGCGGTAGCTTTTCCATTCTCTCAATTCAGATGTATACCTGAATTCTGTCCACTTTATATTAACCCCTGGAGTGTATAGTGTTTGGTACATAGTTGTTCTGATGAAGGGCACAGAGCGACGCGATGCTTAGGGGTTTGTGTTGTATCAGCCAAGTACTACGATGGCGAAAACCATTCGTTGTCGTCGTTGAGAGCAGAGTATGAAATGCAATTGGTAAAGGGTTACACGACCGGCGACAAAGTATCTACAAAAAAAATGGAAAAAGTTTCCAGAATGAAGAAGCGGCTGCAATGAGGTGGTTGGTATGTTTTTCTTTAGTTCCATCGTTGCAAACGTTGAATTAATTTTCTGTTCCACCCTTTTCCTAAGTGCATCCAATTCATACAAAAACCAAATCATTTTTCACCGTTCTATTCGTACTTATATTATTTTCAACCGACACAGAGTTTATTAATGTTTTTTTTTCGCAAAGTAGGGTGTATCAAATGTTTTCAATACCCTGAAGCACAAAGAAGTTCTCACTGAAAGTGTTGAAAGTTTTGACATTGAATTTTTCTTAATTCTTAATTTTATACGTACAAAATAAAATACTTTTTTTTATCACAAGTTGTTTTGATACTGGCCGAATCATTTTTCGAAGTTTTTTCGAAGATGAAAAAAATTTTAAGTATCTTCATTTTGAGAAAAAACTAGTTATTGGAACCAGCATTCGATTTAACTTTCAGTCATTTATAATTGAAAAACAATAATAGATTGTATCAAAATTATAGACCACAGAAAGTCGAATTAATATTGACTTTGTTTCAAATAATATACTCGTATAAAAACGTAATAGTTTCCGAAGATCGAAAATTGAATTTACTAAAATTTCGAAACAAAAATTGAAGTTAAAAAATTTACTTTCAATTTCTTTTGTCGAAGTTCGAAATCATTAAAATTTTCGAAAACTCGGTAAGCAAAAAAAAAAGTTGAACTATTTGAATTACGAAGAAACAAATGTGGCCGTTTAATTACATTTTTTTTTTTCGAAGTAAAAAAAATCGAAAATCTTATTTCGACTTAAAGCAAATGTAGTAGGAAAAACATCTATTAATGCACTTAAGTTTCTGTGCAGTTAGTGTAAATCAAAGAAAAAACTAGAATTATTCTATTTTTTTCTCTAATTTCTAAGTCAGCTTTACATACATTTCTTGCTCGATATTCGAAAATAATAGAGATAATAATTAAGAACTCTTTGAATTTCCACGAACAGTTTTCAGTTCTTGTATTTCTTTTGATTCGAATTTCGAAGATATTTTTAAAACTTTCTTCAAAATTCGAAAGTTTTGTTCTAGGAATGACATATTTTGACATTCCTGTAACGATAAAACTTAAACATCAGGTTTGAAAGGAGTTCGAAATTTAATTTTATTTGCTGTATTTCAACTTTCGAATTTCGAAGCCAGTCATATTTGAATTTTTTTTTTTTGTAATAAACAATATAGTCTGGTTTTGAAGGATAGTTTTGTTGGTTTTGAGATGTCACAGCCACTTTTGAAAATTTTCTCAAATTTGTCTTTTTCGAATTTTAAAGATGGTTTGTTAACATAAAAATAATAAAACTCGAAAACAACGAAGACTGTTTAGTCTGACATCATTATCTACGATGCCATGCTTACTTTAAAATTCAAATTTCTTAAACTTTTCTACTTCGAATTTCGAAGTTAGTCTATTTTAAACAAAATATACTGCTTAAATTAAGAAATAAAACTCGAATATGAAGAAGGTTTTAACATTATAGTTAAACAACATAATTTTGAAAGCAAGTCTACTTTCGAAAAATTTCTCAATTTCTTTCTTATTTCGAATTTCAAAGTCAGTACATTTTTGAAAAGATGTTCTTTTATAATAAAATAATAAAACTGAATACAGCGAAGACTGGTAACTTTTGTAATTTTTGACGAATCGTTCTATTTCGAATTTCGAAGTCAGTTTTTGATCAACAAAATGTTCTACTTTAATTAAAGATTAAAAAATCAACTCAAGGAATGCAGGTTTTGCTTTAACCACACACCATGGTACTCCCACGACCACTTTGACAATTTTTTCAAATTCTTCTATTTCGAATTTCGAAGTCAATACATTTTTGAATAAAACGCTCTTATTTAAATAAAATAATAAATTAAAATCATATACTGTGAAGACGAGATAGTTTGCTCCAACATCAAAATGTATGTAGCCACGCCCACTTTTGAAAAAATCCTCTCAAATTAAAAATCAATTCGATCCAAAACTTTATACTTTTCCCTATTTTTTTTTAAATAGACTGTTCGATTTTCCATTCGATGGTGGTTTTTCTTTTGTGAATTATCGAGTGCATGATAATAAAGAAAGGTATGTGCAGTGCACACTGCACACAACACCATTTCTACAGAGAACAAAATTTTATTTCAAAATATTGATGAAAATAATTCCCAATGGCCTAGAAAAGGATGTGTGTGTATACTTGTGTGAGTGCCTGGTGAAGGGTTTGAATTAGATGTTAAAATCATTCCAAAAACAAAAATAGGGAAAACTGAATAAAATGTAATTGTACTCCGTCTGGATTTGAAATTTTCCATCTCTCAAACAAAAGGGGATGTGAACAGGAAATACATACATACTTATATAGAAAATCAACATTTTCCATCTGCACATTCATAGGTTACACACTTATACAGCTTCACATCACGCACAAAATAATAATGTTAAATAAAAAATCCTTAATGAAACACACACAAAGTTATGGGTATTGTGTACCGTTACCATTACTGTTTTATAGACACAGAAGAGAGAATATTCTGCAGACAGAAACCTGAGTGTACAAAATAACATTACCTTGTTCACTTTTTCATCACTGAACACCCCATTTTAGATTCACATCCCCCGTATGGCGTTGGTTTGGTGGTATTGTAGGGGTAGTGATGCCTTTTTCATGATGATACGTGCCAGGAATTAAAAATAAATCGGAAGTGAACTGGAAAAGAACCACGCAGAAACTGAATAGCAAAATAGCAGCAGAAGCAGTCAACAATCAAGCACCGTTATTCACAATGAGAAAAAATCCCTACCTACGCCCAGAGAAATAAGAAAAACAAACCTCGACACCGAAAAAAAAACGTACCCCCCCTTTTAAGAGAGAAAAACTACGGTTTGCAAAATTTATTGTCTGTCCGTCGGGGGTGAATATATATCTGGGGTATTTGACTATTTGTTTTGTGTACACATAACGGTGGGGTTTTTTTTAATGGTAAAGCTGTTTGTGCATACTCCACGAGTCAGTAAAGTATAGTTGGTTTACATTTTTGAGGTTTTATCCGATTTTTAGTTTAGAGTGAATGGGGTTTTTTTTTTTTTCATTTATTTATTTATTATTTGCCGGATGTAAATGAAAATATGCAAGACAAAAAGATATGATTTAATATTGGAGCGATTTTTTGGTTTGAATTTCGTTACGAGTATATTGGATAGATTTTTAGAAATCAGACAATTGTTTGAATAGCAAATTGTAAATGTTATGGTAGGTTACAAGCGAATGCATGGGTCGCATTCGTTAGATTTTTGGTTTGTATGTGACTTTAACCACGTGAAATAGTTTCCCGTGGTAATTGGTGATTTACAAATGTCCGAGCAATTGGTACCGCCATCAAATTGTTGTTTCATTACTCGCCGGATGATGCGGGGTTCAGAAATAATAGCCTTCTAATATCAAAGTCTTGGACGAGCCCATCAGAAGGAAAAAGAAATTTATAAAAGTGAATCAACGTTGTCGCGGATAGCCTGAAAGACAGAACCCTTATACGTAAGAAACTCAGACATATTTAGAGGTGCAAGTAGGATGCATGCACAAGTCAGGGTGCATGGTGGCGGATAGTCCCATATGTTCGAAGTGGATTTTCGGAATCGAATTATTCAGTCTGGCGTCCTAGGCATCTGGGACTGAGGGTAGTGTGTTCGGGTTTATTTACCTAATACATACAAAATAGTTTTTACCGAAGAAGCTTAAGAATGCTACCGAAGAAACTGAAGACTTACGAAGGGAACCTTTTCGGTGTACGATGCCAAAGTCGTACTTGGAGATTTTAGTGCCAAGGTTTAAAAAAAGGAACAAAGTTTTGGTGAAAAAGTCTGTAGCCATATGTCAGCTAATAGCTGCCGTCAAATAAAACAGTTCGGTTATGAGTAGGTTAATATTAACGATCCATTAACCTTGATCGAACCAACAACCAAATCCACTGACATTGAAAATCGAACATCTTAGACGTACTTAATAGTAATTTATCTCAAAGAGCAACCGAAGACCATGACCATTTCCTTTTTTACTGCTAAATTCAGAGCTTGATTAACTACCTGAAATAAAAGTGCGAATCATTACGAGGAAAAAAATCGACGTTCGATGTGTAATTCTATTTTCTAAATTCGTATTTCTAAATTCTACATAAAGCAGCTTTGAGAAGTTCTTCGATATCATGAACGAAGTGGATGAATCCAGTCTACCAACAACCTCAGAGAAAGAATTTCTGGTATAATGATAAATGCGTACGGCTAAAAAGGCAAATTCGAACATGAAACATTATCAAACAAGAAAAATGGATTGAGACGGGAGAAGAAGATTCTGTAAAAAAAAAAGGAAGGAATACGAGATCGAAGAGTCTCACGATCAAAACTACACCCGAATGTTTTACCTAAAAGCTAAACTGCTGCGATCACAGTAGCAGGCTCTTCAAAACATTAGAGTGAACCTAGTCACCGAAGCGGTGGAAGTATTCAAACAGCATTTCCACAGCTGTTAAATAAGCAATATGTTGATAGAGAAATAGGGCAAGAAGAAAACTGATTTGCTGTTATTGAACAGCTAATTCAAGCCACCAGCATAGAAAAAGAAACAAAGGCTTAAGAACAATACACAGGATTTGATCCAGCAGTTTCCGACAACATTCGAAAATAAGCCAAGCATTGCGTAACTGGAGAAAAGTTTCTCTCAGCTATTCCAAACATGCACAGGGTTTTGGCATGAAGATTCGTTATCATTTAATTTCTTAAAGAAAGTTGGGCAGGAGTTAGCGCAGCACTTTCAATCTTCTACAGATCCGTCCATTCCTAATGTGCAGTGGTAGTCTTTCATGATTTTCAACACACAGGGGAAACTTATCGGGCTTGAAGTAAACGAGGACAAGACTAAACAAACTTTTGTCTATCTACCGCTTAGAACAAAACTTCACTGTAATTGAAAGCAGCAACTTCGTGGTAGTTAACCTAGGAGTAAACTCCAACTCTACGAACCACATACAACCTTGTGGAGATCCGAATAAAAATTATCCGATGTTACTTCGGCTTTGCAAAACAACGAACCAACCAGAAAGGGTGAGGTGATACTGGGATATTTTGAAGGAAAATATCTACGACCGATATTGCGGACTCTATTATGAGCTACATTAAGATGTTGATGTGGTACAGAGTAAACAAAAAACCACTACATTGGCTCGGCCACATCGAGCAATTGATGGATAATAATGATCTAGCCAATAGGGTCTGGATATCCTAGCTCTCAGCTTCATGGCGTCAAGAAAAGACTGAAATTTTCGGTTTACCAAGCCGTCTGGATAACTGGCATCAGAGTCCCCGTAATCGAGGATGAAGGAAGGCCACTGTATCAGGCAGAGATATTAAACGCGTTAGGAGTCTATTAAGTAACTAAGTTAATATTTACAAAAAGGAATGTAAAATGTCAAAACCTTTCAATTATTCTATGAAAAGTACTGTCGACTGATCTTTTCTGAGGAAGTTTTTGCAACTAAAAATTAGATAAGACTTTGGGTTCCGACCCCAACAAAGGATTCAGCTGTAAATTGAAAATCCCCTCCAGTCCTTTAGTACTATCAAGTCACAAATATTGGTTGAGATTGTAAGACACTACGCCTCAGCTCTCGGCATAACTCATAACGCTCTCGTGCCATACAATTTATCTATATTTGTAATTTTATCCAAAAGAAGTGAACATAATAGCAAGTTAAATAATGTCATTATTTTATTATGAGTTATTAGATAAGTTGCATAAAGAAAGTATCTTATGTACTTGCTTAAATTTTTATTTCTTTAATTTACTGACTCAACAAAAAGAAAAACCTGACAGTGACATAATTTAAATGTTATTATTATTTTTATATTCTCTTTTATGTCATTGAAATTATATCATCCATTCTTCTTTTTGTGTGGCAAAAAAAAAAAAAAAAAAAAACAGATACAAAATCCTTCAAAGTAATTTAAAGCATAAAAAAAAAACAACAACAAATTCAAAAACATGTGACGATGACACGATATGACACTGTTCTCGCAAGTGTTTCACGTTAATTGGGACGCACGAACCCATCTGTCCTACATTACATCTAAAGCACTGTACGATGGTTACTCTAAGTAGACTGTAATTTATGTAATTTTTTTTTTGTGTATACATCTTGTTGCCTACATGTAAATTATATGCAATCTTTTGTTCCTTTTTTTAATGTCACACGTGTCTTGTTACAATTTATTCCCTTACGCATATAATATAAGCTTGACGTTTATAATAACAAGGTTCATATATCAAAAAAAAAAAAATAATGGAAGAGTGAGTTCCCATAGTACCTCATGTTGGGTATCATGTAAAAAAAAATATATATATATCCATCTAAATAAGTTTAAACTCTCCAGTGGTTATACCGTCATCAAAACTACTGTAATTCTCAATAGACTTCGTTTGAATAATATACAATGTGATTCGAGTTGTATTCAGCACAACAAGGTCCATCTTGTGCGGGATGGATTCTTTCTATACAATCTGAATATTACCCCTTGTCGAAAGAGTAATCTTTAATAAAAAAATCAGCTTTTGTGACAGAAATTGTTTCATTGTGAGCATCCTAACTTAATAAATATTCTAGTAAGTTGAATATTTTGAGAGTTAGAATGGGGAAAACTTGAAAAAAAACGTTTCGCCCTTTCTGTTTATAATCAGTTTAGATATGAATGTTTTAGGAAAATAGAAGCTTTAAATTTGAAAAAAAAATAAGAACCAGAAATTATTTAAAGATAAAGTGAGAACAAAGGCTGCACGTTTGCATAATGTTTGTATCGATTCAATTACAACCCTTTATATATAGAGATTTAAGGGCGTGTATTGAATACATGTATTTAAATTTGGT
This sequence comes from Baccha elongata, assembly GCA_951217065.1. Taxonomy (NCBI): domain Eukaryota; kingdom Metazoa; phylum Arthropoda; class Insecta; order Diptera; family Syrphidae; genus Baccha; species Baccha elongata. The sequence goes on from OX578272.1 coordinate 171,810,092, forward strand.
CGGTGGAAAGAGTGAGAGGCGATTGATACCGTCAAGGTACGGTAGGTGTTAGCTTAGGCAGCCGCAGCCTCAACTTTTTGGTACGGAATCGTTTCTCTCGGTATGATCGATACACATACGAAACTTAAACTGAATAATAAATTTCAATGGGGTTGACGGAAAGCTTGACAGACGATAATTTGTGAGGTATAGTTGATGTCAAATTAGACAGAATCGACTTCTTGGTACGGTATCAACATACATACAGTACCGAACCTTGGTACACGTTTTCCAATGCGGTGGAGTTAAGCGTGACAATCGAAGGCCGGCTAAGAAATGGCCGGTCTGCCCCTGAGGTAGTCCGATTTTAAAGAAAGATATGGTTCCCGCAGTTACCATAGTCTGCCTTCACGGCTATGAATATGGTTTCGGAAGGAATTTACAAATTTCTCTTGATCCATTTGTCAGTTTGAGAAGGATGGGAACTAAGAAGCAGATTTAAAGTTTTAAAAGCGTTTTGCTTGGCTGTGAGTCCCTTTGTTACCAACTTCCATACGAAAACAAGATATCCTCGGCTACCTCGCCGAAGGGAAGTGGCCTATTTCCCCCACCAGGCTTTATGCTATTAGCTCCTATATGGCCATCTTCGCCTAAAGGCCCATCTAGGCAGGATGCTGCATGGCTTAGGGTAGGGCAACTCTGCCCGTAAGATTATCCAATTTTAAGGAAAAACATGGTTTCCGCAGTTAAAATAACCCGCCTACACGACTGTAGATATGGTTTCAACGGAAGCCATGTAGTTCTATTGATCCATTATGTCGGCCCATGGAAAAGATGAGATATTGATACAATTTATTGTTATTTATAAGCACTTAGTCGCATTGAGGAAACCGAGAAGATTTCCTATGCGCAGTTTTGAAAGTTCGCTAAGGTTGTCCACAAATTACTGACCGAAGAATTGGCATCTTGGACTGGTAGGGCAGTGGCATTAATAGTGTATCACTGTTTCTTTTTCCCCTTCATCTTCGCAGCTACCGCAGTGAGTATTGTGTGGAATACCCATTCTTGCTGCTTGCTCTTTAATTGGCCAGTGACCCGTAAGAACATAGGTTGTTCACGTCTTTCTTGAAGTGGCACAACTAGTCAAACCATTCCATCTACGATTGGATTCGGGTAGATAATGAGACATTACTACTAACTACCCTTCACAGCTCCCAGCGAAATACTAACTCCTTCGGTAAGTGAACTGTGAAGGGCCTATCCTTGCCTGGCAAGCCCGTCAGCCCATTCATTTCTCTGAACACCACTGTGGCCTGGGACACAGATTATAGTGACCTTAGCATTGAAATTTGCGAGCTCGTTTAAGCATTGTTGAACGAGGTTAGAGGATATCGGGGCAGCATCAATAGGTTTGATGGCAGCCTGATTATCTTAAAGTAAAACATTATTTCGGTTTTGATTTGGATCTTGCTTAAGTATTTCACGTGCCTCTTGGTTGCAAACAGTTCCGCCTGGAAAACACTTGCGAAGTCCGGCAGTAGAAAGAAACGTTAAGTGTTTCGGAGAAGATTTCAGATTCCATCTTTAATCCGTCCGTGAAAATAATTGTCTCATAATTTTTCGTTACATCGTCGTCCTCCCACTTCTTTCGGATTCAGAGAAGGAGTACGGTAATCGGTAGGACCGATACTGTAACTGGGCAGAATATCAAGACTTGCTACGAGAAATCCGCAAGCAACCGGTATTCAACGCGGAGATGAAGAAGTGATCAGATTTTCTTCGGTAAGCCGCTAAAAACTTAGTCGTACTCATACAGCACCGACAAAAAGTTCATGACGTTGCTTTATACGTTTCCACAACTTAAGCATTGGAAGACAAAGAACTAATCAGAGGTCAACTGTATTGTTGGAAGCTCGGTATCAGATCATAATGAACGTAGCCACACTTTAGATCGGTCTTTCCGAATCGATACAGATGGATGAATCGTGTTAAGCGCTGCATAAGCACCAGAAATCATACATAAATATATTAAATCTTTTAATCCTGGGACGAGTTCTATAGTACCATCTGTATCTGCTACAAACTCGTTGAAGTAAGTAGGATGAGACTGGATAACACCCGCAGTTGTTATGGTGGGAAATAAACATATCGAGGTCTTTGATATCAATAAAGAATTCAAGCAAGTAAATGATCAGTTATGTGAGTCCTTAAACATCTTTAAATCGACAGCACTGTTAATGTGAAAAATATCAACAAGTCTGTACTTATTCTGGTACCTTATCGTTTTTGCCAATGATGAGTGGGGTACCTCAGGGTTCCATTTTATGTCCTTTACGTTTTTCTTTTCTTATCAATGGTTTCTGTAATTCCGTCAGTATGCTACAATGGCTATCTACGCAGATGATGCTGAGTTAAAGACATCCCGACCTCGTTACCCAATAGAATTCGAAGAGAAGCAAGGCCAAATGAAGATACTATGAAGATTAACACAAGGGGCTTTCTGAACAATTTAAGACTAAACTTTCATATCATTTGACTCAATTTCAAAGATTGATCACATCACGTTCGTATCGTTTCTTTTTCCCATTAGAGGGAAAAAATATCATCCCAAAAATACGATATATATCCATATACGATTCCCCAACCCATCATTATAAACTTCTTATCCTTTTAACAAACACGCAATTGAAACTTTCTCCCCGTGCGGTGATATAATTCTTAAGGCTTTACAAATAAACAAAAATATAAAAAAAAAACCTTCCTATTACCATCGTCGGTCGGTCGTCCTTGTCGTAACTTTAAAACTAGCCGTATCTCCTACATAATCATTTCTGACGCTACCAACCTTGTTGCCAAACCCCAATCTGCATAGAATTAAAATACAATACAAACATAGAGAGCAGCATCAAGGGGGTGTTGTATCAAAAGCAATAGGGTATTAGGAGTAAAAGAGGACAAATAGGTTTCAGTTGAAAGTTGAAAATTTATATTTTACTTCATCTTCTATTTTCTAGAAATGGGAAATATTTTGTATTCAGCATTTGATAGGTATACTTCTTCTCTCTCTCTCTTTCAATTTACAAAACCGAAACCGTAGACGACCTCGGGGCAATTTAGAGAAAAAGGTGGAAATTGGATAAATACGAATGAAAATGCAAAACACTATAAAGAAATATATACAAATCTCAGGGTAAGCTACTCAGCAGATACATATAGTATACTATTGCCAAGTATCTACGACACGAGTATAGAGATGGAAAATATTATACAAAAGAGACCCACCAAAGGGGATGAAGTAACGGATTGAAAATGAAAAGATTAAAATAGAGGGTTGGATGTTTTGTTGGTTGTGCGGGAGAAGCCGAGTGTTGTTCTTAAATCTACAAGCTATGGTGAATAATTTATTCTTATGCCAAAGTTAGCTGTATATGTATGTAGTCCTTGTCTTTGTTTTTCTATCTCTTTCGAACTTGTATCTATTTTTTGGGCTTAACTTTAATTGTTAAATGGAATTCGTTGCTATTCAAAGAAACATACAAGAGGCATTTTGTGTCATTTGTAATGTGGACATTTTGTTGGAATACAATTTTTACTTGGAATTTTCTAAAAACGATTATAGACAAATCGTTCAATTTTGTGTATCCAATGGATACATATGGGAACCTGCATACCTGGAATTTGAAAATTAAATGTTGAAATATCGTTTCGGGGAAAAGGACCTGATGTTGTAGTTTTAAAGATGTGAGTGGAAATTTCTTGTGCATCTGCAGATTTCCTTTTCTTCCAAGTAAAATCTTCTATTTAGAAAATTAGAAGGTTGTTTCAAACAAATGTCATTTTCAACTATGTGAAGTAAGCCGATATGTTTGTTCTAACAAGAACTTCACAAAAGCAATTTTTACATTTCCCAAAAATACCAGATACTTTTTAAGATCAGTACCGTCAGAAAAGAAGAAGAAAAATAGAAGCGAATTGGGTGAGTTAGATAACAACAACTTGTGTACACCAACACTATTACGGCAGGAGTCATATACCTACCTATTTCATTGCTGACCCACCAATCATCAGATTTCTTTTTATTAGTGTCGCTCGTCTATTTACAACCTCATGTTTATTCGAAAAAGAAGTTATTGAGTTGGCAGGAGCAGGAAAAGAAGAAGATTTTTTCAGATATTGATGCACTGGTTTTCAATGTCTTAATAGTGTTACCAAAGAGAAAATAAACATTCTACATTGGTGTTGTGCAGCTAAAAAAGATCCGAAGTTGGACTTTACGTGATTGGAAACAACAAAATCGTTTCAAGAATTCGAGCGGAATCAATCATGTGTTCGGGCTACACCAGTGTTTCTGTTGTAGTCATGTATCACCTTTAATTTTCAAAGTGCTATTCTAAATTATATGAAATAGAGACGTTAAAGTTAATAGAACACTTGTCATAAATGCCCTTTAGGTTTAAAAGAATGATTTCCTTATAGATTACGGATAAATCAAAAAGGGAAACAATCGGTCTTGTATCGGAGAAGAAACCTTATACACTTCATCGCGTTTTTCAATATATCAACAAATTACATTAAGGTACGTAATGCTCAGTTTCATTTCCGAAGAAACGAAAAAAAAAAAAAAAAAAAAGAAACAGTGCCGGTGACAAATTTCTTTACAGCTCTGAAGAACCACGGCATAGTGACTTTCAACCCTCAACCAATACTTTTGTGTTCGTTAATAATTCTCCAGGATTGGAGGGTACCTACAATTTTACGTCGAATCCGAACGACTGTGGTGAGATGCACTTTTCATGACAATGATACTCTTGGATTTGTCACTTCTTCGCAGGAGTCAGTGCCCCTGAAGAAAAAAAACATTAAGTGTTCTCGAAGCTGGGCTGGAACCCAGACCTCCGGCGTGATAGTCCGACACAGGCAAACCACTTTTTTCAAACGGAACACACATGTTGAAATAGAAAAGTACAATGGTATTTGGCTTGGAAAGCGTGGAAGGCGGAACTTTCAGTACTATGAGTGCTTCCTATCCGGTTCAACAAACTTGCGTATGCCGATATCTTCGTGAAGTTTTTCAGCTAAAAAGTTCAAAACCGTTTAAATGCACACTGAAGAGTGGTCGTTGAAAACAAATATCGAAATCAACATTTTATACGATGCAATATGTCAGTGTTTGGAGTTTAGAATAAGCTTGGTTGTTCCATATAAGCGCAACTGTCAATTTGCAGCTACTTTCTGTATATTTTCTTAGTGAAGAATGTTGGATGGGCTCATAACAACCAACAAATACGGTATCCCAATTTTCGACAAACAAAAAATTCTCCAAGCTGTCGATATCAAACATGGACATTTGTACTGTTTTTAACAAGCTTACATCGCTGAGGTTTCGAACAGTGTCAAATGACAGAGCACCGACCAGGCTTACAACGGTCAATTGTCAATCGAATACCTTTCTGGTATTTTTTGTGCTTTTGTTTTGTGATCTCCAGTAATAATTACTGGAGATCACAAAACGACAGCAGAAATTATTCTAAAAACCTTGCGTCATTCTTACGATAGTCACCGTCAAGTTTTACTGTAATTTGATCTCCGTTACACTCAGTCGAGAAAAAAACTGTTTACTATCCGAGTTCCGATGAGATCACAATGAGTAGGTAAAGGGCGGCTTGGCCTGGGAAATTTGTATTGCTCTTTAATTGGATGGTACGTTTGTTCACTGATTTTTACACTTTATTTCTTAAGAAACTTAGTAATTGGTTAGTAAGTATCTTCTGACTACGAATGCTTCTTTTCTAATTCTTGATTTTTTTCGTTGAGCATCCGTAGTTTTAATAAGTTCTTTTTTAGCTCTTTGTCTAACTGAATTATGTTTTTTTTTTTATTGTTTTTGTAACAATCTGTAAATAATATTCGTATTACAAATAGTTAAAGGATATAAATTGAATTTGATATTTAGAGCACGTTTTTTGAGACAACTACTTTCTATCCGTGATGATTTGCTTCTTACTGCTACGGATTGAATGTTGTACACCTTTCACTGATTATATATAACAAATGTTTTATATTTGTGTGGTCATTCAATAAAATTAAAATGCTCCCATGCAACAGCGCCCCTGTACTTACCGCAATGTATTCTTCTAAGAATGCTTTCTCCGAGAAGCTTTCATTACTCCAGAAAATAAGCTATTGTGCCAGTAAAACTTTCAATCTCTTACTGTAGTAGAGAAAAGCAGCGATTTAGAGAAAAAATGAATATGTAAATATACTTCCCTGAGGGCAAGTTAGTAAACTCAATTTAACTTGTTTTTTCACGCGAAAAATCAATATTTCCTGATTGTGTTTCATAGTTCTCCTTAACACAAATGAGCTTTAAAACAACTCCATTAAAACGTTAATCAAATAACTGATAATGTTCTTTTCCAAACATAATTTTCCCATAACAATTCTTTGAAAGTAAGCAATTTGATTTCACAAATGATTCCTAAAAAAAACATCTGCTACTTCAACCTAACAAAACATTTATTTCCTACTAATAACTTTAATCAAACAAATTACATACATGTGTAGTAGTGTACCACTCAAGATATTTAGCTTGTTTCTGCACGTGCAACCTATAAAATCTAACCAAATTAGCAAAGATTCAAATTGCTGCTGCCACACTGTTGATCCAAACATCACCTGCAGCAGAATTTCCTATCCACCATCCGAGCACAGAAAATTCCATACCACATTTGCGCGCAATTCAAACTTCAGGCAAACTCAATTGCGAGAAATCTAAATCCCCCAATCTCTTTCATTGCATTGAAATTGCGTCATTTGCAGCAGCCAGCACAGCAAATGACATTGCACCTAATTTTCCACTTTTCCTTCCACCACAGAGACGACTATGTAGCATCATGATGATGATGATGATGATGCTGATGACAACCTGTGTGCGGTGGACTGTAATGCGCTTTGTGTCATGATGTCGTCCCCTTCTATCTGGTTCTTCTTCCAATATTCTCGCTATCGCTGCACTATTTATCATCCCATTTTCTTTTTTTTTTTTGAATTTTTAATTAAAATCCTGTTGTCCTTTCTGTTATGGAAAAGGACGAAACGGTAGCAGCTGTTTGATTTTGAATGAAGTTTCACTGGCAGCCATATTGGTGTGTTTTCCCTGACACCGAAATCTGTTTGGGGTTGATCTTCAACATATGAGCAAGTATTGCATCGTATAAAGTGAGACCTGGAACCACTCAATCTGTTGTCATTGATGCGCTCATCACAATACAACATCAACCAACGTAATCCGAGATCTGTGCTCGTTTCTCAATTTCATTTGACTATCCCATCATATCCCATCTACCACCACCACCAGTCCCATTGAACACTATATCATTAGAAGCATGGTGCTTCTAGCTGGAAAGTGCATCTCAAACAGCAGGGACCACATCTAAATCTTTGACTGGGATCGGGACCTTCTTTTAGCATTCCAAAAAAGTAGTCTTTGTTGTATCAAGAATTGCGTATCCAATGGGTATCAGGACAGAAAGCAAAGTTGCAGCAGCAGCTGTTGCCATTCTTCTATTCCTCGGATTTCAATGGGCGCGAAGGACAGAGGAGTATTCATTACTTCTTTTTATTTTGGTTTTCCTTTTTTATTGGTATTGTGCATCCTCGTTTTTGAGTTCCCATATATTCTTGCAACCTTCGCCTCGTTGTTTGTTGTCTCTGGGTTCTTTAGTTCGAGATAAATGCGTTCCCATACGGGTGCTTTGTAAGTGAAAAAGAAAAATTGTTGAAAACCAGTTGCAATCAGGTAGTGCGGTATATCTCTGGAACTGGATGTATGTATAGACATCGATAAAGCAGGCCAAGCACACAAGTGAGTGTCATCATGTACACACGATGGTCCTGGGAGGAAAATTACAACAACAAAAGAAAGAAAATATAGTCCGGAAATACTTCGACAACAACTGTAATCGAGGAAAAAATAAACGAATCCACCGACAGGAATTTATATCTGTTGTCGGTTTTTTTTTTTTTTTTATTTTATATTTTTTTTGCAAAGAACAGAAATTGAGAAGGAAATTTTGAACGTTTAAGTTTAAGGTTCTTGCATGTGGAATTAAAATTTCATAAAGTCATATGAATTTTATAAAGGTTTTGTCCCTTTTTTGTGTGTGTGTGTCTTTTCGAATTGTTGGGATTGGATTAATATTTAAAGAATCTTCCAACACTGATGAAATTTTAATCGAAAATCAATGTGGGAATTTCCTTCCTGTGGGAGGATATTATTATCCTCGGCTCTAAAGACTTTTTGAGGGCAATTAAAATGAACACAAAAGTTTTGCAAAAGTAAAGAGTTAAGTAATAATTTAATTTTGTTGAAAGTTGAAAATGTCGAGATGACCTTAATAAAGTGGTTTCGATGTTTTAATATTTTATAGACAAAAAATTCATGAAGGCAAACTGCCTCCAGATTATTTTTTGGTGTGAAAGATTGTCAGAAATTCTTATAAATAAATTAAATTTACACTTTGAACGTTTGGCAGTTAAATAGAAACGGGGATGAATCAATAAGAAACAAAAAATAAAATATATAAATATAATTTAATTCTAGAAGTGACTGCGGAAAATTCTTCAAGGATGAAGTATTGATTTCTTTACCTTACAATTTTGAAATATACACATATACAGAAGAATTGAAAGTTGGACAGACATTTTTTTAAATATTAGAAGAGGATGAAAAAAAATTGTCGGATATGGAATGACAGTGCCCCATGGATACTACAATGGTACGTGAAACGAAAAACGGTTGCACTGATGAGCTCCACTTGTTATTATCGCACTGTATTGATCATTTTAAGAAACTTAAAGATACAAAGCGCCGCACTTAACTTGTCACGTTCAGAAAATCCAAGGCGCTACTTAAAAAATTCTTCAGTGTCTAACTGTCAGTCCCCTGGCATGTCACATTACCGTTTTAACATCAAAAAATCACTGTCGGCCTTCTAACGGGTGATTTTTTAAGAGGTTTAGAACTTTTTTTTAAAAAAAAACACAAAAAATTCGAAAAAATGAATGAAATATTTATTTGAATCGATAGTTTGAACCTTGCAATTTAATGTTTAAAGATAATTTCATGCAAATGTTGACCGCGGCTACGTCTCAGGTAGCCCATCCGCTGAGTCCAATTTTGGCATACTCTTTCACACATATCAGCCGGTATCTCACGAATGAATGCATGGATGTTGGCTTCCAGTGCGTCAATCGAAGCGGGCTTGTCCCTATAGACATTAGCCTTGAAAAAATAGTCCAATGGTGTCAAATCGCACGATCTAGGCGGCCAATTGACCGGCCCGAAACGTGAAATTAACTGTTCACCAAACTCGCCTCGCAATTGCGCCATTGTTTCGCGTGCTGTGTGGCATGTGGCACCGTCTTGTTGAAACCACATATCATGCAAGTCAAGAACTTCCATTTCGGGCAAAAAAAAAGTTTGTTATCATCGCTCGGTAGCGTTCACCATTGACAGTAACGCTGCGATTCGCATCATCTTTGAAGAAATATTACCCAATAATGCCGCCGGCCCATAAACCGCACCAAACAGTGGCTTTTTCGGGATGCATTGGTAGCTGTTGCAATGCTTCTGGCTGATCTTCACTCCAAATGCGGCAATTTTGCTTATTTACGTACCCATTCAACCAAAAATGAGCCTCATCGCTGAACACAATTTTTCGATAAAAAAGCGGATCCTCGGCCAGCTTTCCAAGAGCCCATTCACCAAAAATCCGGCGTTGTGGTAGGTCGACTGGCTTTAGTTCTTGCACCAGCTGTATCTTAAAAGGCTTTACGCCCAAATCCTTCCGCAAAATTTTCCACGTAGTGCTGTAACAAAGGCCTAACTGCTGGGAACGGCGCCGAATCGACATTTCGCGGTCTTCTGTCACACTAGCTGATACGGCCGCAATATTTTCTTCACTACGCACAGTACGTAAACGTGTTGGTGGTTTAATGTCCAACAAAGTAAATTTGGTGCGAAATTTGGTCACAATCTTCCGAATAGACTGCTCAGAAGATCGAGAATGCCGATCATAAAATGGAAGCAGCACGCGATGAACATTTCGAACCGAGCACGAATTTTGATAGTAAAATTCAATAATTTGCAAGCGTTGTTCATTTGTAAGACGATCCATGGTTAAATTGCAAACCAAACTGAAGCTGTTTGACAGTGACACAAGGTACTAAACACACGTCAGCTGTCAAAACCAGTGTTGCCAAAACCAAACCAGCTAAAAAATCACCCGTTATATTCAAGTTCTCACACTGAAAAGAAACCCACCATTGTACTCCTCAAATAAAAAGAAATTGTTGTGAGAAAGAATTTAAAGAACAAAAATCATTAAACATTGTCACTTGTATTTATTATTAGTCCCCTGGCAGATTGAAAACGTCAAAAATATTGATAACTTTTATATAAATCTAACTTTCATATAAGGGAATTTCAAGCATCAATTCTCGTTGAAACGAAATCGGCTTGAAAAGTGTTAAAAATTTTAGTCCCCTGGTCTAAGTCCCTACCCAATACTTGTTGTTGTAAATCTATGATGAAATTCTTCAATATTATTTAATGGAATTTTACTCGAAGAAAATAAAATTTATTTGAATTTTCTTTCATGACATATTTCCAACACTTGTTTTTTTCATGTTCTGCCTTTACGCGTCCATTGTATCAAATAAATCCTATCAATGAATCATATGTGATCTATTGGAAGTGATTATATAAATTACATAAATTTAAATTCATCTATTAGTTCCATGTTTTCCTTTTTTTTAATATTGATTAGTAGAGATAATATCAGTTATATATAAAATAGGCAACTCTACTAATCTGAACTCTACTTAGCTGTGAATCAAATATGATACACTTGACTCAACAAACAATAACGAAGAACCAGACGTAAAAATGTTATGTGATATCTCTTGAATGATTTAATCATACCTATATGATTTATGAACGCTATAAACAAAGGACAAATATAATGATGTGTATCAAATGTGATACATGGGAGAGTAAAACTTGTGAAAGTTGAGCTATCTTAAAATTTTTTTTCTGTTCTTATGAGGACTTAAAGTAAACAGCTTAATTTTTTCGGCATCGGTAACGCGAAATTTAACTTCACCTATTTTTCCAAATAATCACACCTATTGTGAGTTCCACGGGAGCAAAATTCTACGCGAAAAAAATAGAACGAGGCGGGAAGTGTAAGATTTTATTTGTTTTTTATCAACAAAAGTAAAATAGAGTTTATCTTAATGTTTCAGGATTGCATAATGTATGTGGGACGGATAAAAGCGCTACGTAAAACAAAAAGCGGCAGCATTCAAAATGAATGAAAAACAAAGAAAACACAAATAAAAACTTCTTCCTCTACCAAAATATGTGTGACAATGCTTAATATTTATAAGATTTTTATTTTATTTATAAAAGAATTATTAAAGTTCAAACAATCTCGATTCAAAGAATTAAAACAATTTGTTTGACTCTATTTATCAAACTTTGACACTTACTTAACAGAAACACATGAAGCGTTCTTTATATTATAAACACGAATCCACACTTGGTCAATGCAGAGAGGGAAATTTTTTGTAAAGGCATGTTCTGTTATGTTTTTTTTTAGACAAATCAATGAAAAATTAATTGAAATTGTTTCGTCGCAGTGTCGCACTCAGTGGCTACAATTATAAATGCTAAATTGCGTCGCTACATTGATTTATTTTGCAATTTTTACTAAATATTAAAAAAAAAAAGTGTAGATTTGCGTACCTGTTTCCATTACAGAGAAAGGGAAATTTAGTAAGAACTCAGTTTTCTGAACACACCTTTTTTTCGAACTGTCAGTTCTGATTTGAAGTGGAATTTCATTCCCGTGAAACTCGCAATAACTTTTAAAATTCCGGGCTAACAAAAAAATTTCGGCTGAAAAGTTTTCCGGGTGAAACTCACAATAGGTGTGAATTTGTATCTAGAGTAATATATTGATATTATAAGGTACTTACAAAAGAATTGTCAAATGTTTTGACTAAAACTCACAAAAGAAATATCAAGGACACAGCAAATATTGACACTTACCTGAAAAGAAAAGAAATATAAATTCATTATTATAAAATAGAAGGTGTGATATAATTTTTTTTAAGGATAACAAGCAACTATTTATAGAATTTAATACATGTAAACTTTTAATTTTTCCTTACTTCTTAATGGAAAAAAAAACAACTTTCATTTTCACACCATTCAAATCTAAGCCTTCTAAGAAAATAATGACAAGATTGATTAATCAGTCCCTCTACATTTTGACCAAATCCCATTAAAACATCTTAGTCCTTCTCAAAACTGTCAAAGAAACTCATCCTTATCATCTGTCAGATTTTTTTTTATTTAATTCCAGAATCGTGACATTAATTGCACAACTACCTCATCGAATGAAATGACTTAAAAAAAAATCCAAACTTAAATCTCCTCCTTCCCTTAAATGTTTCCTTATTTAAAAAATTATAAAAAAAAAAAAAACTTTCCAACCAGACTCCCCTAGAGAGTTTGGATGTCTCATAATTCTTTATGCGCGGGTAACAGAATATGTACCGCTTTTTGATCGACGTTGATAAATATCCTTGTGATTATCCCTCTTTTTTCCTGTTTCCGGCGAAAATTGATTGCCTACCCTGCAGGCTCTTCTGGTGTATAATCTTAAAACGTTTTAAAACATTCAGCACATCTACACCAGATGAATCCCAGGACCACACACACACCATAATATTTTTCTACCCTCGCCTCGCTGTGCTGTGAGAGAGATTTGTTGTGGTTGGTTTTGGTTTGTGTGTGACAGTTAAGAGAAGAAAATTTTATTTAAAGGTCATCGATCTTTAGCACTCTCCCCCTGTTTGCATTGCGTTGGCTAAAATCTGATTTACACATTTATTTTTATTTCAATTTTTTTTTTTCGCTCATCATCAAAAAAAATAATATGAAAAATGATGCAAGTGAACTCTGAAAATATTTTATTTTCTATTTTAATTTCACGCTGAGCGAGTGAATGAATTGAGAAGAAGCTTCTGCCATCGCCCGTCTGTCGTCATCTGCCTATAAAAAAAAAAGTGTAAATGTATAACGACTATCTAGCTTATTAAGTGAACGTCAATAAACGCTTCGCTTGTCTACATAGCCTAGCGCATAGTTGATTTAGTTTTTTTTTTTTTTTTTTTTTTGCTGAACTGAACTCTTCATATGGCATATCGGCGCTGAAAAGCAAACACACAGGGGGTGAATATTTGTGTTATTGCCGTTCACTGATATTTTTTGTCGGCTGGTTTTTGCCCCGATGGCAAATGTGCAAACTCGTCATTTTGGATAAAATGTTTTTTTCTTATTTTCCATTTTCCAACGGGTAGGTATGTATGTGTGCTTTCTTTTTCAGTCTGGTCAAACAATAAAAGAGCCGAACTAAGAATCCAGGCTTTAGGACTAACTGGAGGGTCGTTTGCCGCTTATGATGATGATGATGCTGATGAGAATGACTGCGATGCGACGATAATGATTCTATTGTGTGACAAAGTCTTTTTGTTTGTTGGCAATATGGAAAGGATAACACTAATGGCAGGAATATGCATTTAGAAGGGATATATGAGCATACATACAGTGTTGACAAAAACTATTCAACTTTTCTTGCATTTATCATTTGCAAATCATAGCTTGCAATTAGTTAAGGAGATTTGTTTTTATTTCTTTTTTGTAAGGTTAGAATAGGAAGTGAAAATTTTAAATTTTCAACAAAAGGTGCAGGGAAATATGCCCGAAACTAAGTTCAGAAGGGGACTTTGGTATCAGTGAGAATGAGAAAGAAGTCTGCTTTTGACACATCATAATCAAAGAGGGTGAATGTTGGCAAAAAACTTACCAAGTTCGAGAACAACATAGTTGCTTGAGCTGTACTGATAGTAAAAAAGTAGATAAAAACTCTTTGATACCACGAAGACTCATATGGCGTTGAATAAGAAAACTGTTTCCATAGAAGCCTGCCATACGACTGGACAACCCTTAATGGAGCAATAAATTTGCTTGGCCGGAACTTATCGAGGGTTTTAAAAGTAAGCAGTATCATTTATGTTGAGCATAAGTCAGCTTCAACTTTGTTTATGAATAAGAAGTGTAAAAACTTTTCAAAGATTGAAACACTGAATTCTTTGATTTGCTATAAAGCTGTAGGATCTTACCGAAAAAGCATCCAACAAAAGCAACAGTTCGGGAGTGCATTGAAGGGAGTCTACAGAAATACATTTTGTCTCATTTAGAAGCGATGAGTTCATTAAAACCACAAACGATAAAGACAATATCAACCTTAACAATAGTGCCTCACCCAGCATGTGTTCTCAGCCAATTTTTTAAATTTCAGCTATCAACCTTCAGGTTCTCTCACCAAGTTGTTCCAAGTACGGCCCTCCTATGGTGCGAACTTTATTTTGGTGTTTTGCATTTGCCATGAATATTCTTGGCATTGTCGTACATCAACCATATATCATAAATGTTCTATTGAGGAAATCATAGAAAAGCGTTTCCACTAATTTTCTGCACTTGATAATATTGAAACTCATTTAGAAAGTAAGAGAGACGAGGGATCTCAAGAATATCTTGTTAATTTAGCTTCATTTTGTAACAAAACGACACCCAGAGGTCTGCTGTTCCTGTTCTTTGCTTCACCCGCCTTAGTAAAAGTTAAGCAATTTAATTTTTCGGATGATGATTTCTTCATCACATCGCACTTTCTGGAAGTCTGCACTAATTGTTCGGCAGCACGTGATCCGTCTGTCATCATAGTCGAGATGAACACTTGGTTGACATAATAAACCAATACGTTAACTTTATTCAAACATTGAAACTTAAAATAAACACTTAGCCGAGCTTGCACTCACCCCTTGAACTTAAATAATAAAAAAATCTTCATTCCAAAGTCCTATTACTTAAAATAACATGAAACCCATTTTTAGCTTTTTCTTTTAACTGGAAAATAAAATATTTGATGACTACTTTCGTCCACTTTACAACAATCATCAACCAGCAGGCAATGGCAATGTTAAAAAAAAGACTATACACGTGTGCCCAGCAGTAATGACCTTGCATTCATGTAATAGCTTGAGTCCACCATGACGTCGTCGTCGTCGTCGTCGTCACCACAGTTTATTCCGACAACAATGTTGCTACTATACGGGTGCTTCGCATAATATAAGGGTAAAATAAAACGCCAAGAGTCAGCACGCGTGTGATGTCAATTACATTTGTAAAAATATACCTTCCCCTTTCTTTTTTCTGGAAACCTTTCGTGCTTCGTTTTGTAAACTTGCAGCAGAATTCATACAAAGACGTCAAAATGGAATTAACAAAGTGTATAAAAACAAACTACACACAAGATTTGCTGGCCTGAAAAAGTACCTCCTACCTAAGAGGTATATAATTTGAATTCAAAAACGAAAATTAGTCCACTGTCATCTGTCTGAGTTGGGCCAAGCTCTAAGGGCATTTACACATGAACCGAAAAAACAGGAATACAACCAAACCACCATAGCTTGACAACGAAGCACGTTGCTGCAAGGATTTATTTATTAAGGGGAGAAAACTTCGCTCCTCTCAGATATCAAATTCGTATAGGTTTACTTAATTTGTCTTTGTTCGTCTTCGGATGCAAGTGTAATTCATCCCTATACAGCCAGCATGTGCCAACAGATGAGGAATTAACAGTCAGCAAAAAAAAGACAAGGTATCTCTTTTGGATTTCTTTTCTTAATAGCCTCTTCGAATCCTGAGGCTGTTGAATGCTCTGTAACGTAATGAGAAACCTAAATGTGCGTGTTTATCGCTCCAATGTTCAAGATGATAGGTTGTCTTGCACCTTTTCAGCTTCGACATCTGTCGATTATATCATCCTTCCCCCCATTCCCTTCAAAAATTAAGTAAACCTTCGAAGCGGAAGATGAAACCTTTACCAGAAAACAAAGTGCTGCCAAATGACAACACCTGCTCCTCTCATCACCATTTTCAATTTCATCTCATAATTCAATTTATCAAAAATAAAAAAAGAAAAAACATCCTTTAAAATTCAATTGAAAACTTTGTACAAAAAATAAAAGTCAATTAATACTGACAAACAAGAAAAGAGATGAGGGAATTTCGAACAAATAGTGAAAGATAAATCCAACTCAGCGCACTTCACTCTGCAAACTGCCAACAACAACAACAACTAACTAACGAACGGTATGGGAATGAGACTCAGTCAGAAGCGGGCTCAAATCAATAATGTTTTGTCATTCAATTAAAATTGTTCAAACAATTGGACATTCAATTCGTCCTCCTCAACTCGAGCCCCCCAAACGACAATTCGTCCGATTGACGTTGTTCACCTTCATCATCATCATCATCCCCCGTGATGAATAATACTTTCGTGTGTGTTCCGTTTTGTTTTTATAGACATTGACGATGTAATGAATCCAACCCTCCACCTTTATACACCATAGTTGGCTCTGTCCGTTCATCTAGTCCAATTTATCACATACACGTAAATATTGGTGAGAAGGATTTTCTCATTTTCGTTATTTATTTTATTTTCCATGCCGAACTAGGTATACCCCCTCACAAAAAAATTGGATGGAAGACAAATTTGTGTATGCCTACTGTACTTACATAGGTGTAGTCATTGATACAGTGCGAATGGAAAGTTTGACAGCACTCAGGAACGTAAATGAATTTTATTGTCTGAAAACCATTCAAAACGAGTAAGTTAAAAAGTTAAAAATATGGTTGAAATATTTGAAAGGAAAAATACAACTAACCGACAAAACAGACATTTTAGCTACAAATGTCATTCCCGTAACGTACCTCAACACCAGCTATGAAAAAATATATTAAGCCACTTTTTTTAATTTAAAAAAATAATACATATATATATTCTTTAGAACAAAAGAAATTTGGAATTTTAAGTAGGTGTCGCCAGACAGTGGCGTCATTTCCGTTCATGAACCAAAATGGTTTAAACATAAAAACATTGAAAGGTAATAACACAACTAACGAATAAAAATCATTTTTGGCTTTCTATCCAAAAAGTCATTCCCGTAACGTGCTTCAATGTTGTTTCAGTAAAGGAAAACTTATTTTTTCCAAAGAAATAAACTGTGAAGGCGAATTATCCAACTTGCTGCTGAAAATATCATTTTCAGCAACTGCTACTTCAGCAAATTAAAAAATTTTAAAATAAAGTCAACAACAACGTCGTCTCTCTTGAGATTTTGTGGAAAAGAAATATTTATTTAGGATACAACGTGTTTATTAATTGAAAGTTTGTATGAGAATAAATATTATTATTATAGATTCTACAGAAGTAATAAACTAAAAGCAGAGTCTACTGTATAACAAAATGAAAAATGAGGTGATTATAACAGCAAGTAATATAATATTTCAACAGTCTCGAGATAAAAACTCTTCTCAATCAGAAGATCTTATACTCTGAATTCTGAAGACATTTGGCAGCGACAACAGTATACATCCATATTATGCTGTTTGGATTTCGGCAAAAGTTCGACGCAAAACTCTGTTTTCAAATTTCTTTATTCCATATCGTTTTTCGTGTGGTTTTTCATCCGAATAAGAAACATCCAGTTTCAATTAAACATTAAGAACCTCCTGTTTCCGTTCGCAAAACCAATATCACCGACGATTGCTGCCCGGAGAATAAAATGCACTTAATATTGTGCAAGTAGATTGTGACCAGAAGAGACCTCAAGAAAAAGCTATTGCAAAATAGCTTATAAGACCGGTCATAAATTACTGCTTCCCCACGATGACAAAGAAAAGAAACTAACCGTGATTAAAAATACTCCAAATCAACTGCACCTGCAAGCACTACGATACAACGAAGAAAACATGTCAGTAACAAAGTACTTAACAAGGAAGGAACAAAACCAGCAGAGCCGCAAAACTTCAACAAACATTAAGAACTAAAGAGAAAAGGTCGATGTACAACAGATTTGACAGACGCCACTAAAACAACAAGGCTGCCACCTACTGTCAACCTGTCAACTACAAACAATAGAAAAACCTTTGGCTTACAAACTTAACACCTACTGGCTGAAACAATGCGATTCGACAAGCCCTTCTTTTAATCAATGAGGAACCAGCACTTTCGAACTGGATCGATACCATGCTTCAAACGAGAATGATCAATGCTGAAATGGGTGACAGCAAGTTAAAGGTAAGAAAACGTAGAGGTACACCACAGGGCGGTGTACTATCACCTTTACTTTGACTTCTGGTTGTAAATCAGATTCTGCTCAAACTCAATCTAAGCGGTGTAAAAACCGTAGCGTATGCAGATGACATCGTTATAATGTCCTCAGGCAAACATATCCCCACACTTTGTGAGCTCATACAATCTGCCCTTAACAAGCTCAACCGCTGGGCCATTAGCTGTGGTCTTAATTTAAACCCACATAAAACAGAGCTGGTTCTATTTACGAATAAAAGGAACATTCCGGTCATAGATGCGCCAACCATAAATGGAATACCATTAAAGGTTGCTAGTAAAGCAAGGTATCTTGGCCTGGTTCTGGATAGTAAACTGAACTGGAAAAAAAATATAAAAGGAAGCCTCAATTACATTTTATACATGTAGCAGAATTTTTGAAAAAATATGGGGGCCTTACCCCAAAACTATCAATTGGATGTATACGGCCATTATAAGTCCAATTCTGACCTTCGAATGTTTGGTCTGGAGGCCCTCTTTAAATAAGGTAACAAATCTTAAAAGTATGACAAAATTCAAAGACTTGTAATGGTACAACTAGTGCCATGAAAACAACACCAACCGCGGCCCTAGACACGTTTCTATCACTCGCCCTACTTGATCTTTTCACAAAAGAAATGGCGGCCAAAAGTGCTATCAGGTTAATGCAGTGTAATAACTAGAAAAAGGGTAACTGCGGCCATAGCAAAATCGATATCTTCACTGACATAGAAATAGAGACCGACTACATATCACCATCGGCACTTGAAACGTGCCGTATGTCAAGGAATCTGTGGCCAGACATATCTAGGAAGAAAACTGAATATCTACTGAAACTATGCAGGCCCAAACTGTCTCTTCTAATTGGAATCCTTACGGGTCCTTCTTCAAAGAAGAACCTTTATCATGATTTTGTCGGAATATTAAAAAAATGCATAAATCTTCTTCAAAATCTTAACAAAAACCTTATAAACAAAAAAATAAACTTTTTTTTTTCAATAAATTAAGATCCTCAACAAAATACTCTAAAACTCGCTCAAACTTTCTTTGTTATGTAAATTTTTATTTGTCAGCAAATAAAAAGCAGTCTACCTACCTACTCCTCTTTATGGGAAGGAAACAAAAAAATTGCAATATATAGGTACCTCTATTGGTCTTTTCAACCTCCAACTCTGTCCAAGTAGCTCTTTCATTTTACTCCCTTACTTAAATCTATCCTATTCGAAGAATAAAAACAAAAAGCAAGTAAAATTGTTAACCTGGCTGGAAGATGAGTTGTAGAGGAAATGTTTCCAACTTTCCACAAAGTGTTTTTATCTTCCGTTCAACTTGATTTTTTTTTTTCTATTTACCTTTTTTTATTTTTAGTTCCCCCAAAAGGACACTTTCATAATTTTCTTCTGCGAGGGTGAAATGCAAACTAGATGAATGTGCTGTGTATGTATATAGAGAGAAAAGAGAGCAAAACAAATTGAAAATTGTAATAATCTTAACTGCTGCAGTGCTAGGAATTTTAGAATAAGCCCCCTTCTTTTGTATAGGTACCTATACCTTCCTACATACCTGTCCAGGCTTCAAAGGAATTTGCCTCTTCCCCAATATTCACTCGTAAGCCTGTTTCAGTACTCAAAATTATGTTTCTTTTGCAGTTTTGCAGGTGTTTCATTCTTCTTGATTTTTATTTGCCGACTTTCTAGTTTCTCTTTTATCCCATGAGTCCTTTTTAGTTCTTGTCTCAGAAGGATCTATATTTTTAAGAGTTTTTTCCACAACCATTTAGTGTGAAGTCTTTTGCCAAAGCCTTAGACTTATTCCTTTGTGATTTCATAGGATCCTTTTGCTATTTTTGTCTACCTTCCATTCTTCTTGTGCGGTTATAGATGGATAATTTTTTGTGTGAAAGACTTTTTTTTTATCTAGATTTCTACTTTGTGCAGGTAGGTAATAGAATCTATGAAAGATTGTTAAAATCTGATATCCTCAGGCCACCAACATTTATTCTTTTTTTTTTGTTGTCCTTTGGAACTTTAGAGTGATATTTCAGTTACCTAAGTATGAGAAGTAAAAGGCGGGAGGGTTTGATAGTTTTGTATCTGCATACCTACTTGCATTTGGATGTGAATATTTGTGCACATATCTTTTCAAAGAATTTATCTGAAAGGAGAGCAAAGAAAGGCACACATATCCAATTGAATTCCTATTTTTTTTATTTTTTTGAAATTGTTTGCGAAATTTGAAAAAGATTAAATGAGAAAAAAAAAACACACAGGTTCACTGAATGTATACCTAGCTACCTATAGGTAGATGGAGGGCGGTTTTAGATTAGAAGTATCTCAAAAGAAGAAAACATAACACAAATGGTCATTAAAAATTAAAGATGCTGTTTCGTTTGTTTATTCAGATAAAATGCAGGTGGGTAGTTTATGTATTTTTAAAAGGAAATATGTGTTTTTTTTCAAAGGAATTAAGGGCAACTTCAATGATTTGAATTAATTTAGACAAGTTGAAAAAATGTTTACAACAAATAACAGGCAATCTTTTTTGACTAGGTACCCATACAGAGACAGAAATTGTAACTTAAACTTACTGTTACATTTAAAACACGTTGCACCAATCAAAGAGGCCAATTGGAAAGAAAATAGTATGTGTAAAGTCAAGTATGTGTAATATCCAGACGGTTTTAGTTTTAATTGATGTGATTTTAAACCAACAAAATGGAGTCAGCTTAGTAGAGAACCACAGGATCTTTAAATACGAAGGTGATGTTCAAGGAAAACCCCTGCTAAAAAGGACGTTCTTCAATACCAAATATTCACACTGAAGCCAATCAAGAAAAAAAAACAAGTAATTTCAAAATCTTTTTATCGATTTTATAACGATATATGATAGCATTAATGGTCAGGAGCTCTATATGCCGATGTCTGAACTCAGGCTCTCGGGAAAACTGATCCAGTTCCGTGTAGCGTGATATTAGGAAATAAACTGAGCAATGAGTTCATCCGAACTATTCCAATTTCGGCAAGAAGATGTGCCATCATTTGATTTGTTTTTTTTTTTTTATCTAATACTGAAGCAGATAATGCAAAAGGTTAATTCCTAACAGATTCGTTCAACTGGTACGGCATACGTACCATATTAACATCTGCTGCTTCCAACGTGCTGTCAAAAAACACTTCACGTTGATTAAACAACATGCAAAACTTGTTGGCCTTTAAGTAAATGACGACAAGGTCAATTATCTGCTGTCAACAAAAAAAGCCATCTGTCCACCGCCTAGAACCAAACTTCACTGTTGGGAGTTTACCTATGTACCTTGGGGTAAACATCAACTGCGAAAAACAACACATTACTGGGTATTTCGCAGATAAGTAGGTACATCTAATTCCGAAGCCTAATATTTGGTTCTAATGGAGGAGAAGATAAACCGTGATCCATGTGAGATGTGGTGCAGATATACATAGGGCCAGTCTTTTTAGCTCTGGTTTTGTGTAACCATTGGTTATTTCAGTTGTTAATCATAGATTTTGTATGTGTTTCTAGAGCCGAGACTGTCCCATAATCCTAAAATTTTGTAGAACAATTGCTGAAAAAATTAAACTTTAAATAAAAGAAACAACTTATCTTTAACAGAGTTATTCAATTTTCGTTTTTTTAATGAAAAAACAAAATATAGTTTATATATTGATTTGATCTAAACATCAACAAAAAATTTATAGTCAAGTAGAATAGTTGAATTACTACCTCAACAAGCTGTACATATGTATGTAGGTGTGGACGACGACTATACTTGCGTGAATGCTGTAACCAAGAGAGCTGCCGAAACCAAACCATCAGGATCCAGGGGACAAGGAAAACCGACTATCAACCGGTTTGATCACCAAGATGACTCACGATAACCTGTGTAACGTTTTCCCCGAGGTTTCTCCGCTTAGGATAAATCTAGTCGTCTGGCAGCCGTGTTTCACATTTCGCAAAAAAAAAATTATAAAAACGCTAAGAACCCCGTTCGAAAATAATTATCATACGACGTGCCAACAAAATTACAAAGAAGAAAAATATGGTCTAACAACTCTAGACCTCAGTTGGTCTCAGATATTCAGCAATTTAAAAAAGTATTGTGAAAGTATTTTGGAATCCACCCAGCTTATTGACAAAGATTATTCACATGAAAATTTGTATTGATAACTTTAAGAAAATGATGAACATTGAAGTTTTCGAAAATGGCGTCGTACGATAATCATATTTGACATTTATTTGTAAACTAGACAGCTGCAGAATACAAACAGACAAGCAATGGAGCGCTGTAATACTCCACTAGAGCGTGGAATAACAGCTTGAATTTCGACTTCAGTTTCCTAATCGTGTCACGCAATCTCTCGTTTTGGCGATTTGGCATGGCCAGCAAAATTTCCCGATTAAAATCTCAGACTTCTTTCTTAGGGGCTGCTTGAAAAAGTGGGTTTATGCCAATAAGTAAGCCTTAGACAATTGCAGCCCTTAAAGAGAATATTACAATAACCTACGAGGTGTTACCGAAAAATGCCAATAGCTCTAGGTATAGATGAACAAATATCATCAATTTGTTTATTTCAACAAAAATTCAAAGTGTTAAAAGAACCAATAGGTAGTTTTTCAAAAGACATAAACCTAATAAAATTTGTAAAAAAAAAAAAACTAAATCATAAATCAGTCAGATACCTAGCTGAATCTGAAGGATAAACTAAACACCTCCTAATTAAACACTCAACCTTTTGAATCGGATCCGTAGAATGCAAGACGATTTGGAAGATTAAAAACAATTTGAAGGTCAACTGTATTGGTGGACGCTCTCAAAACATTTGAATTTGACGACAGCTTAGACCTGTTATTGTAATTGAAACAAGGTTATTTTGTTTAAATACAAATATAATTTTAATGTTGCTTGGTTGAAGATATGTGAAGAACTGAACTAAAATAATTAGAGAAATATCCTTTAAAAATTAATTGATTTGAAATAATTTTCAAAATAAAAAGAAAATTAATAGCAAAGTATAAAATGAATAAAGTAAATTATTAACATAGTATCAAATTATTATTCTAACAAGACCGCTCACATCGAATTGAGACCGATAGAGGAATCTTGTTGCTCCAGATGAAGTTACTCAAGCAGCCGGAAAAAATAATTATGTGTAGGTACCTAATTACGAATAAGAAGTAATTCGCAGGTTAGATGAAGTGGCATAAGAACTCTGCCTTCTTTCTGTGACCGAAAAATGAACCCTAAACTAAAAGCTCTACACTGCAGTTGTTGGTCCAGCGTTTACATACGGTTCACAGTTTTAGACTGTTCAAAAAAAATATGAGAGCAAATTGACGAAAACCGAGAAGAAGATGCTTTATATGATAGCAAGAGTGACAAAGCTTTATAGAATTATAAGTAAGAAAATCCGAAGAAACCTTCACGTCAGAAATACTATCGTAAATACAATACAGTATGACAAACTCAGCTGATACTGTTCCTAAACCGGGAGGCTTGCTAACGTTTTCTGAGGTCATCAGTAGAAGCCTCAAAGCGAATACCTATGTATGCAGTAAAATTTTGAAATAAGAGGGTTGTGATCCCATTCGAGAAAAAAGATAAAAATGTATAACTTTGTATATAGGTATAGCTAACTATAATTGCAATGTTTATTCTGTTTATTGACTCATTTGTGTTCTAACACTTTCTTATATTATTAAAATGAACATCACTGATAAAACATACAGATATATAAAAGAAAGTAAGTACCTAGGTCAAGCCTTTTGTATGCTTCGGGAGAGAGGGATGTAATCTGCATTTCTTTAACAATTTGTAGGAGCTTTATTGACATTTATCATAAAAGATGAAAATATGTACATAACTACTTATGTATGTATGTATCTATCGCTACCGTTTTAATCAGCTGCTAGGAAATTTACATTTTAATCATAATTCTACCAACTGGATTCTGTAGAAATGTAGACAACAAACCAGAGCCACTCCCTTAACTGCACATTTAAATCTCTAAAAAACGAACAGAACATAACAATGCACCCCTATTTTTGATGTAACAACAGTTTTCCTCTGAAAGACTCAACCCGCATTTGATTCAACATTATAAAGTCCCCGCAGTTCCTTCAACAATCTAAGCTAAAAAACCAACTGATGTACTTATATAAAATGGAAAAGAATAATTTTCTTCCCTTGTGACTGCATTTACATCCTAACAAATTATGATGAAGCTCATTAAAGAGGGGGACCTCTAGTTCCAACATTAAAGGGGATGATATTACAAAAATTTTTTGTTAAATTACTTACCATACTACTCCAAATGCACCATAACCAATTGGACGATCTGGTTGAACATCTAATGGAACGGCTGGCGGTTGATAATATGGTGCTGCAGCGGCTAATATAGCACCTTGGGGTGCTCCACCGGCGGCGCCACCTTGAACCAATGACATTGAAACGCTCATCGAAACCCGGGATTGCTTAGCGGGGCCACCAACGGCCGCCATCAGCAATATTCCATAAAATTTCAAAAAACAATTAGGTTTAGAATTTTCACTCTCTTTTTTTTTACACGATTTCTAAATTCGACTTTTTTCTTTATCAATTATATTTTTCACTTTTTTTTTATCAACAATTTCAAAATTACACTTTCCACTTGAAAACACACCAACGAAATTGGTGAAATGATGGTGTTCCAGAGACAAGAGAAAAAAAAACTACCAATTGCACAAGAAGAAAAAATATATGACAGATTAACAACAAAAAAACGGAAGATTTTCGATTATTTATCTTTTCGATTTATTGCACACACATCGATTAATTAATAATTTAATTAAATATTTACTTTTAAGCTCGATAAACACGCATTGGGCGAATTTTAAAGAAAACTAATTTAATTATTGATAATTTTTATTTTTTCATTAAAAATCAAAGCCAATTAGAAAAAACAAATTATTTTTTTTATTCACCGGTAATTTTACGGTCAGTGTCCCGAAAACAGAAAACGCGTCTTCTTCGGTTCTAGATTCGGAGAGCGAATGATCCTGTTACAAGAAAATTTTCCCCCAGATTCTCTCCCGAAAATAAAATTACATTTAATAAACACACACAATCAAAACTACATACGTACGCATAGGAGGGGAGGAGGCACAGCACAGTTAAATAATGTAACCGTTACACAAAAAAAAGAAGAGGGGAATTCGAAATTGTAGGGCTCCTGTTTTTGGAGACTTGGAATGAGTTCCTTTGTTTGTTTTGTTTTGTATTCAGTGCCAGCGCTCACTATTCTTTTTTTTTAATTTTATTACACGACGGAGATGCTAGTGTGTTTTGGATAAATTTTCTGATGGTTGAGGATATAGAGATTAAATTCTTCCTTGTAAAAAGTACAGGAGGATAATAAAGACTTGTGTTGTCAGTCACTTCACTTGTTAATTCAATTATTCTTTGTTCGTATTCAACAAAAAATCTTAAATTCCACACTTTGAAAAAAAAGACAATGACATTTTACCTGCACTGCCTGTACGAATGATGGAACGAAAACGAACACAAACAAATATCTTTTACAAATTTTAACTCTCAAGAGAAAAAAAGGCGTTTTTAAAGGGGAACCTAGGAGAAGAAATGTCAAAAACTCTACACAACTCTCTTTAACAAAATTGTATTCTCCTTCAATACCAACACAAATTACTTGACATTTCTAATTTTTTTTTCCGAAAATTGATTTTGTCTTATCCCGGCGCTCCGGGTAATGTTACAAAACACAACTAATTCCCGTATGGATATCCAATATCACCAAATAAATTGTTTCCTTACTTTGTAATAAAAACTTTTATGTTCATTTATTTTCTTTTGTTTCCGACGATAACGAAGGCGATTGATGAGACTATGAGCGAAAACAACTAATTCAGTAGACAAAATCTCCGATAATTAAAATTAAACACAAATTAGATTTTCAAGTGTAGAGTGCAGTGTTTTATTTGAAATATGTGTTAAAATATTTTTCGGATTTCTTTGTAAAATTCACTTTTATTTCCCGTTTTTTTTTCGTCTGCCTATCAGCTGTTTTTGCACAACTGCACACACGCTTCGTCGCTCAAACACTGAACGCAAAGAAACGTGTGAAATATTGAGAATTTTTCATAAAACGAGGGGAAAAGAGAACGATTTGTTTCGTAAAATGGAGACATTTTAGTTCTGTTTTGTTGATGGAATTTATTCGAAGTTTATTTTGTTCGAAAAGTGCGTTGGATGATTTGTTCAATGATAATTAGAAATACTAAGGAGCTACAGCCGTATTTATTAGAATTTGTTAATACAGGTCTCAGACGTCATTTAGTTAATTTTGCTAAATATTTAAGTTCCATTTGAGCAACCTTTTAAAATTACTTATTTATAATCCATTTTTCATTAATACTTAGGTAAGTGACGTTTGTTTCGTGGAACAGAGTAGCACCCACAAATCAGCTGTTTTTTGACTGCAGGCAAACATTCATTTTCTTAAATTTAAATCTCAAAACTCATATATTAGTCACATTTCAGTTCATCTAAATGATTTTCAAACGAAATGTAGCATGTGTGAATCTTAATTTGTTTATTTATGTGTTTTTTGTTGCAAAATCGACATAAGCGAAATGCCTTATCTATTTGATACGTCAAAACAAATAGGGGTATTCAAGATTGTTAAAAAACAAGAGTAAATCTATCTGTACCTCTTTTTTCTATACCTCGTTTTAAAATTTGTGAAACAGCTGTAGAAATGCACCTAATCCTTCTCTAACATAATATATTTATACAATTAAAATAGGTATATTCTCCTAAATAGCCCAGGAAAATTAGATAAAAAATGTAAAATTACAACAAAGCTGGATTTTGTTGAATACCTTTATTTTGATAAACTTTTTGGAAAAAATGTGTCAGGAAAGTTGTAAGTGTAGCACTTTATATCGTTCCACGATTCAATTACGACAAAAATGTGTTGAATTAAAAAATCTGTTTTTTCAACAGTGCAATTTTTCACTTGTATTTGATCGAGTTTGATTTGAAACGAAATTCCAACCCAGGTATTTCAGCCAAATAGTTAGAATGCTTGAGGAGTTAAGTAAAGTGCGAAAAAGTTGAAATGACAGGAGAATACCTGCGTTGCTTTGTAGACATAAAGGCCAAAAGATTGAATTTTTGAGAAAAAAATATTTGTATTGCTTTTACAAGTTATGCGCATACTTTTCAACAACAAATATTCATTCGTTAATATGCAATTGATCACATGGAGAAATAATTGTGTATTCACCGTTTCAACCCAGGTATTTTATTTAATTTTCGACTCAACACCACTGCTCGAGTGCGATCGAGTCGAATTCCATTTCGTTCCAACTCATCCCCGTTTACAAATGGGTGAACCTAAAATCAAGCTCGCTTCAACCATGCATATAAACTAGGTATTAGTGTTTTATTTTTAAGGTTTGCCCATTTCCTGATTGCTTTGATTTTCGTCAATCAGAATTTATAGAAAGAATTCAAGGAGACTTCATGTAAAATTTTACATTGAGTATGAGCGCCTGCGTGCATTTTAAATGGTACATTCCTACAATATTCCGGGTTTATGTATAGGAATTGCGCAGAAGCAGAGGATGGTAGTGTTTACTGAGTGATGCTGTAAGGGGGATTAAGTTTCCTCGTTTTTAAAAATTCACCTCCTTATGCACCAATATTTTAAGCTAAAATGCCAATAAATTTTATAACTCCGTTAACTAAAATGCTTTTAGGTGTATTTTGGTGAAACTGGGCATAACTCCGTCAGTCATTTTAACTGTTTGAATTAATTTATTTTGTTTCTTAACATGTAAAACTCATTTTGCTCTGTGTGCTCTGGCGATTTGTTAAGAGCTCACAGATTATGCTCTGATCTAAAGGTAAAACTGTAATGAGTATGAGTCATGCTAACCACTGTCAAAATTAAACGAACTGTTTCGACATGTTTATGCAAGCAAACATGATGAATAATTATAATGAACATGTGAAAATCACTTTATTTATTATGTTAAAAATGCATAGTTTATTGATTTCTTGATCAATCGGTAATTTAATACGTAGTCGTTTTTTGGTAAACTGCCATTAATTTTATTTTTCATACTGTCGAATTTACATATGTAAATTTCACACAAGTCTATATGGACTTGCAAATAAACACGGCTACAATTTGAGAGCTCAGACCTCTCTGAGCTAAAAAAGAAACATATATGTTTTTTGACAGTTAAAGCTCTGATCCGAGCACTCAGAGTTAAAAAAGAAAAACGGCTTAAGCTACTTTCCCACTGATAATGGAATAGATTAGCTCCAAAGCTTGTTGATTTTTCTTCGATGGTCGATTCCCAATTTGTAAAACTTTGTATTCCATCACCTCAGATATTGATATAAATTGTAGCACTAGATATAAAAAGGGTACGAAGTTACAAGCACTTCTAAGATATTTTGAACCTTTATCTACAAGCCATGTATAGAGCTTTACAAACTTACTTTTAAAGGCCTTATAGCAGATTTTTTTTAATTTTAAGTTCGAAATGTGTGGCTTGCGAAAATTTGGCTCTGACTGGACATAAAGTTAACTAAGGGCTCGAGCATAATAGTCGGAACGGTGTATACGGGCTCGTACGAAACTATCCGAATAGAAGCAACTTATTGAGTGCCGATAATGTCAGATTGCTCGGGTTCGTTCAATGTTCGTTCAATTTTGCTTCCGTACGTAAAGAGCGTTTCATAGCGTAGTTTACGTACGTGAACTTGCCAGCCAGCCCTAACACATATGTGAAATTTGATTTCGTTTGCATCCGAACATTACGTGCAATTCAAGATATTGACGGCACTTAAGGAAACTTGACGTAGAATTTTATCGTTAAGCGACCGTTACACGGTCAGTCAGAGGACGTTAGTCATCTACACATGTAATCAGTCATCAGGCGAATTATTATGGTTGGGCCTTAAAAATGTCCGCCGATATTTTTGGTCTGAGCGAATTATTTTAAAATTTTAAAATCGAACACACCAACCAACAGTTTGAGAGCTTTGAGAACAACAATAAAATACGAATCCCGTTAGATAGCTAATGTGCTGTCGGCTCAACTAAAACGACATACCGCAATAAAAACATCGGTTATTTGTGTTTCCATAATTTGTTTATTTATTTAAAGTTTTAAGTTATGCGCGTAGTGATAGATTCGCATAGGAATGAGCCTATAAACAAAATTGTATTATGTTATGTGTGTTTACTATGTTTAGAACGTGTTTTATATAATATAATATACCTAAAAAGCCACAAGAGACACTTGATTAAAAACATTAATATGTATATAGTTAAGAGAAACAAATAAGTTTGCAACCGCGACCGTTCACTTTTCAGTTCACTAACCGGGCGAATATAGTATTTACTGCTGTTGTGTTGAATTTCCATTCCAAGTGTTATTTTCATCATCTGAATCCTTGCGCTGATCTGATAATCGATGAATATTTGATCCACCTACTCGCCGATATGCTCCTCCTGTTGAATTAGCCGTCGCCATTGCTTCTTTCGAAGTAGATGGTCCATCCTTCGTTAATAGGAATCGATCCAAATTTCGTTTCTTTGCCCTGCAATATATAAGCTGAGTGAGTACATAAACTTAATAATTTAGATTATATTTTTAAACTTACAAATCATTCGCATCGATACGTTCCTCATTAGCGCGTTTTTGAGCTCCAGTGGTGGCGGCCCGTGGTCCGTCTTCACCCCCATCATTACGACCGATAATGAAATTTCTTATATACCCAAAAACTGACAAAACCGGTGTCATTAAAGCCCAGAAAACCGTATTAAAAATATTGACGATTCCCCCAGATCGGGCCACAACAGCAGATGGACCACTGCTCGCCTTCCCAATAATAAGAATCACAGCGCTCGGGGCCAGACCAAGAGCCAAAAGAGTCTGTTTGTTATCCTCTTCGGTGAATTCATGCTTTGGAAATGTTGTAGCCAATGTAAAGTCCTTGATTCCAGTCCCTTTGACAACGACTTGCTTAACATATGCCCGCACAGTTGCAAAAGTATC
Organism: Baccha elongata; assembly: GCA_951217065.1. NCBI lineage: Eukaryota > Metazoa > Arthropoda > Insecta > Diptera > Syrphidae > Baccha > Baccha elongata. Next base: position 171,840,466 of record OX578272.1, read on the forward strand.
TGAACTTTCAAAAATCTGAGTGCTTGTTTCACCATTCGGAATGCGGAATTGAATGCGAGACATTTCTAAATTGCTTGGAGGATTAACTGAAGTTGGGGTGGTAGCTTGGGGTGTTGGATTCGGAGTAGGAGGTGTGAATTTGTTTGCTCTTTCTGCTCGATCACTGGCTATCTGTTCGAGGATGCGTTGCCTTGCTGCTTGATCCTCTAAACGATCTCGTCGGATACTTTCTTTGAGCTCCTTAAAGTCTTGCTCCTTCTGCCATTTTTGCACACCTTGTGCGGTTTTGCCTTCTTTACGGCGATTCAACTCCCGTTCACGTGATTGTCGTTCCTCTTCGGCTTGTTTGAGTTTTTTTCGCTCCTCAATTAATTGCTTGGTGTGTTCAAGCTTATCCAAAGCCGCAGCTGGAGTTTCTTGCAATGGTGCCCGTGGTGGATGACTTGAGGCTGTTGTTGGAGTCGAAGCTGGTGTTGATGGATTAGAATCTGTCGAGCAAGCCTTTGCTTCCGATGTGTCAGATACATCAGAGGGTGGGGTTGCAGGGGGAGTAGGTACGGTCACTGGTGGTGCTGGAATTGTATCCATTGAAATCGAATCAGCCAGAGATGAAGTATTATCGGATGGAGGATCAGCGGTATCTTGTGAACTAGCATGGTAATTTGGTTTTCGGAAACAAGTGGTATCAGTGCAGTAAAGATTATTTGGTGGTGAAACTACCGATGATGCTGGTGCGTCTGTATTAGAAGTTGGCAGCTCAATAGATGATAAGCTTGACTTTGAAGATGTTGTATCTTCGATTGGTTTTGATTCTGTAATTGATTTCAAATCCGAAATGGATGATAGATCTTCTTGAGATAATTCTTCTTTTTTTGCCGCTGCAGAAGTTGTTGGCATCGGGGAAGTATTTTCTCTTCTCTGTTCACCAGCAATGAATTCAGCCGATGCAGATCCTGTAGAACTAGATTTTCCTGTTAACTTCAAGACATTATCAATTTTCTTTTCTAATTCATCAATAGAGGCAATGATTCCGGTGGCAATTTCTAATGGAGTTCCATTTTTGCCAATGAAAAACAATGATGGAAGGGGAACAATTTGATCTGTAAAAGAGGAAAATATTATTTTTGAATGCAACTTGTAAACTTGTTATTTTAAAGTTTATCTTTTGGTAACATAAGTATTTCAAACGTAGAAGCTACCAAAAAGTGTTATTTTCTCTCTTGTACTTGAAAGCGTTAACGATTTTATGGGACGAATCTTCTTTCGAACTCGTATAGTCGCAAAACAACTGAATAATGTCCTCATGCATAAACTCACTCGTCCGGATAATTCAAAGTTAGACGGATTCCGGGGGTTAACAAAGTAGTGAAGCAGATTAGCAAAACTCTAAGAGTGGCGAGTTGAAACGTTAGATGTATAAATGGATGAATCTACAAGCTGGAAGAGATGAAAAAAAAGGATACTGGACATCTTGTGCGCCCAATAAATAAAATGCCAAAGAACTGGAAAAATAACCCATTTTCTGGATGTAATAACCAAAGCATACAAGATGGATGTTCTATTACGGATTAGAACTTAGAACAAGGTAAAGTTGCAAAAAAGGGTGTGCAATATTGTCAGTGCTTATGATACCTAAATTAGTCAAAAGATCATTTCAAAAGATGATCTTTTGTTTGTAGGCGGAGATTTGAATTAACCTCTGGAAGAATAAAGCAGTTTATAATCTAGATAAAGCGAAAGGCAAAGCATTTATAACTAACAATGTTCTGTATCAAAAAATCAACAGACCTGAGAATGAAGATTGTGAAAATGTGGAATTCTCTGCAATGAACTTGCCTTTAGAAACGACGAGACGGGAACTAATTTTGGGAAATGCATAAGAGTGAAATTGATGTACAACAATGTAAGAATGTGATGCAAAGAAGAGTGAGGCATGTTGTTTGTTCCTATGGTAAATTGGATGTGAGCAAGCAGAAAAAAACAAGTTTTAGTTAGATTTCCATGACGTTCTTAAGAACATTTCAAAGGATGATCTTTTGTTTCTATGCGGATATTTGAATCGAAGTATGACTATTAGGACTACCATTGTGGCCTAGGATACGGCTTCAGGAATCCTCCTGGTAAAAACATCCTTTGCATGTGCATGTAATATGCTCCTATCGAGCTAAACACTATGTTCATCAAACACAGTCGACACCTGATCACCTACAGGAGTGTTGGGAATAAAACCCAGATTGAGTACCATTTAGTAAACAGTTTCAAGAAGCCACAGGAGAAGGATTGGAAGGTGATACTCCGAGAAGCGATTGCCCAGTAGCACCGTCTGCTGGTGACCCAAGAATCAAGCAGTTTATAATGTGGACAAAGCGAAAGGCCAAGCATTTATCGCTAACATGAAAAATTTTCTGTGTCAAACCATCAACAGACCTGAGAATGAAGAATGTGAATATGAGGAACTTTGTAACGAACTTGCCTTTGCTACTAAGAATTGGAAAAGGACACTACCATACAGTGATGAAGCCAAAGCAGTGAAACGAAAAAACAACTTTTAAAGCTTGATCGTGCCCTTTCATTACAAATACGAAAAAGACACATTAAACTTTGCATGAAAGAAGCAGAAAAGTTGTAAACTAAATTCAGATATTACCAAAACCATGCATTTGTAGTTGGAAGAAAGATCTGCACCGGCTACTGATGTACACCATGCTTTTTAGGAACTGCAACATGTAAAAATTAAAAAAGGCGAAACTATCTTTAAAATTGCTGCTTGAAGAAGGAGAGTTCACTAAAGTTCTTAGACAATGTGCTCAATGCCAACTTCTTGTTGATGAAGACAAAATTCTTAACAGGTAGCGCCTGTATTGTGAAGAATTTTCAAAAGATGAACGAACATGTCAAGAACGCTCAAAGTCAAAGTCAAAGCTCGTGTGTACTAAATGAATCAGTTATCTGACATAAGTAAAGATCTTACGCTCTTGCATCGAGCATTTCGTGTATGGGTGGACGTTTTTTTGTTACACAGGTTAACTCTGGGCATTTATTTGTTTGGAGCATTGCTTTCCAAGTGCGTTATATTGGAACATATTTTGATGACGACATCATCATCGAAAAAGCATCGATGGGGTGACGGGAGAACTCTCTCATCTTTTGTGACGAAAAATGCCTTTTAACTGAATGTCTTTACACTGCAATTGTTTCTTACATACGGTTTACAATGTTGTACAATTTACAAAAAGTATGAGAGTGAATTATTTGCCTCTGAGATAAAGATGAAAATGCTTTATATGACAAGACAATTGACGAAGCTTGTTCGAATTAAAAGATCAGATGAAGACTCTACGTCAAACATACAATCGTGCTTAAAATACATCCACAGCAACTCAGCTAGTATTGTCATTTACAAAGAAGACACGCTACTGTCCAAAAGGCATTATTATAGGACAAGATGTTTCATTAAAGCATTCAAAAAGCGTCAGTCTTTCTACAATCCAAAATCACTTGGGTTTAACCGACGTTTTCTGGGGTCAACAGTAAAGTCAAATAGTTGTGGTACCAAGAAAAATCTTTCGAATTAATTTTGGAAAATGAAATGTGTTCGTACAAAGTTCGAGAGAGATCGCAGGCTTTAATGATAGCCTAAAGGTCTTTTTGATCTGGGTCCCAGGTCACAGTGGTTTTCAGGGAAATGAAAGGGCTGATGAGCTTGTCAGGCAAGGACCGGCCCTTCACAGCTCACATGCCGAAGCAGTTAGTATTCCGCTGGGGGCTGTGAAGGGCATTTTCTTGTCTCATTATCTATTTGTATCCAATCGTAGATGGAATGGTCTAACTAACTGTGCCACCTCAAGAAAGATGTGGCCAAGCTATGACAAGTCCCGCACAAATTAACTCTTATGTAGAACTCGGTCAGACATAGCTAGGATCATTGCAGTTAGCACGGGTCACTGGCCAATAGGAGAGCATGCAGCAAAAATGGGCATTCCGCATAATACTCATTGCCGTAGCTGTGGAGATGAAAGGGAAAAGGAAACAGTGACCCACTATCTCTGCTGCTGCCCTGCCTTGGCAAATCCAAGATGCCAATTCTTTGGTCAGTACTTTATTGACAACCTTAACGAACTTACTGTTGTGAGCATAAGTAACCTCATTGGCTTTTTGAATGCAACCTCACCTCTTCTATGGGTAGATAAGATGGATCAAGAGAACTACATGATTTTTGCAGGAACCTTTTCTCTAGCCGTGTAGGCGGGCTAAGTCTACTGCGGGCATCATGTTTTTCCCTAAATCGAACTGATCTCAACGGTAATTCGGTCCTACCCTAAGCCATCCAGCACCCTGCCTGTTTAGGTTTTTAGCGAAGATAAACATATCGGAACTAACAGCCTGGCATAAAGCATGGTGGGGGGAATGGGCCACTTCCCTTGAGTGAGGTATCCGAGGATCTCCTTGCCTTCCTATATGGAAGTTGGTAACTAAGGGATTTACTCCCAATCAAAACAATTTTCAAACCTTATAACATAAATCACCGTACCAATATCTCACCCTTTCCATGGGCCGAAAACTGGATCAAGAGAGCTACATGATTTCCGCAGGAACCATGTCTTTAGCCGTGTAGGCGGGTTGTGTCTACGGCGGACATCATGTCTTTCCCTAAACCGAATCGATCTCACGAGGTAACTGGTTCTACCCTAAGCCACCCAGCACTCTGCCTGTTTAGGTTTTTGGCAAAGTTTAAATTGATACCAACCAAATTGAAAAGATTTAACTAAGGAAGCCCTAGCTGGGTAAATATATGAGAGAAAACATTAAAGAATATGGTCCAATTGAAAATTCATTGTAAAGAAGTAATTTAATAGGGTTTGTCTTGGTGGCGAACTTCCTCAGACAAAATTAGAAAAACGTATATACTCTGTTTAATATTGCCAAAAGCAAGGTAGGATTACTCTTCAAGATTAAGAAGTTTGTTCAAGATGCGATGTTCAGGGTCAAAATACATCTAATCTGTTTGTTTCATTCTTCTGATATTTCTGATACACTGGATCAGTGACCGTGACCAACCGAGCAGATCAAAGAAACAAACTATCAATTACCTATATTTGTTTTTTATGATGTCATGGTAAAATAACGTACATATAAGTGTTATAGATCGTGGCTTCCCACCAAGAAATTTCTAGAAAAATTTATTTTTAAAGAGAAGTGAGAAAATCCTTTATTGTAAGTGTTCCTTTAGCTTGGAACACTTATTTAGAATAGAACCTCATAGCATAAAGGACTTAGTTTAAGTTTAAACTTACATATTCTGGCAAATTGCATGTAGGATTCACTACCTCCTTCAATCCTTATAGCCACAAAGTTGTCATCATTAAGCTTTTGTTTGATTTCTGGTTGATTTAAGAAACCATTTAACTTAACTGAGTTCTCATCTTTTCCTGTTTTAGAAGTAAAGAAATTTTATTATGTATTATGAATCAGTTTGGTGGTATTTATTTTATTTTAAGAAACAAATAAATAAAATCATATATGACGTGTTCTCTTGAATGTTGTGGGATTGAGATTTCTTTTTCTTACCTTCGACATAAACAACAAAAATTGCATTCTTTTGCTTTGAAAGGGTGACGGCTTCGGCAATGCTTCCTTTGAACCAATTCATTTGTATGTATTTCTTTTTTTTTTTTATTACTTTAAAATTTTAAATCTTAAAGTCTCAAATTTCGAATTTTTATTTTATAAAATCAATCAATTATATTGCGACAGTCTGTTTTTGATGAGCGATTTTTATGGAAAATTTTGTTTTACAAATTTTTCCATTGGTCTTCGGACTGGATGTGATGACTTTTCAAGTAATTTTGACAGATGTTGCCTCTGTCACGTCTGCTAGTCGGTCTGTCAAAATATTCGATATTTGTAAGGTAGATGGAGTTAAATATTAATCGAAAATAAATAAATAAAAAAAATGGTATAATTTTGAAAATTTTGTAATGTTTTGTAATTTGTATTCAATTTTACAAAATAAGGGAATAAATGGATATTATGACACAAATATTATTTTTTCAAAGCCATCTGGATGAGAGAATAATTAATCGAAACTGTATATTCGAAATGGGTTTTAACATTCGGTTATAAGAAACTAATTTCGAATTTGTTTTAAGATGACAATGAAAACAAAATACTTATTTGAACATGATTATTCATCAGGGGATGTAGCTCAGATGGTAGAGCGCTCGCTTAGCATGTGAGAGGTACGGGGATCGATGCCCCGCATCTCCAAATAGTTTTTTTCATTTTGAGAATTTTGTTATTTTATATGCCATGCGAAGTAAATGCACTGATGCGACTACACATTTTTGAAGAACAACTGCGTGCGGTCATAGTGGGAAAGAATGAGAAAGTAAATATTTTTTTAAAAAAGAGGTTAGTCTTCTTCTATTTTGTTTAAACAGATGCAATACCAAATAAATCTTTATAAACTTCTTTAAAGACATCAGTTGATAAACATCAAAGGAATTCAATTAATGACTTTTTCAGTTGGTCGTCCAGAAGCGTCCAGAAGGCTTCTGAAACCATTCCTTCTAAATGACGTAGAAAGCTATTATTGAAGGTTGAAGCAGAACACAGTTACTTTGGGAAGGAAAGTGTGGTCATTTTACCAAAGATCGAGCTACCAATTTACAAAATTTGCATAAAAAAACCAAATTGCATTTAAAAAACAAATTAAATCTCAACACCACCGCCTTCGCTGTAATGTTTGGAACAAATAGTTATTGGAAGGAGGGAGGGTTGTCTATTCCATTTCCTAAAAAACTAACTTAGGTAACAGAAAAAAAATATTAAAAACCAACGTACCTATGTGTTTTTGTTGATTTTTAAAATTGCGTTGATTTTTTTTCGATTTTTAAGAAACGAGGGAATATGTTTGTCTTCACCTAACTTACTCGGTCGCATCACATTTGCAAATCACCATGTATGTATATATATTGCCATCTAACATCTAAATTAAATTTTGTAAAGCACGTAAGTACAAAAAGTAGTTAAGCTCAGAAAGCACTTAACATGCCCAATTTATTTACAAATTCTTTAGTAATTTTAGTATCATGGTATGGTAGATGATGTTAAAGCCACACCCGCAAAAACCACTGGATAAAATAGATCCTTGTTTTAAGTATTTATACAAACTTACACCATATCCAATGGGGAAGTACAGATGTCAACAAAAGAGTTAAGTTATTTTTTTCATTTATTAGGCGAGTCTATATTTCTAAGCGCTCAATAAATTTCTCCATCACCTCAACTGAGCAGGAGCGTAAAATATAAACACACACCGATTTTCTAAATATTGAAGATGCCTTTAAAAACCTAAAACACTTCTATGTGCTACGCATGCCTTTGAAGTTACTGGTGATGATGTATTTGAAGTTAACTAAATATATTTTTTCAGAAGAATGTTCCGATTACCAAACTCGGAAACAACCAAACATACCGTACCTACTCGTACATGTGGAGTCCAACCATTTACTTACATTCGCTACACAAGAGATTAATAACTGTGATTAAAAAAAATTATACCCATCAGTTTTTATAAAATCATCAGCATTGTTAGTCTTTTCCAAACTAATGTTTTTCTCTTCACGGACTGAAATCAGCTGGAATTATTCAATTAACTTCTTTATATGTACCTAGGGTTGTGAAAAAGAACAACAACCAATGCAAAAAATAGATTACAAAATATTTGACAAACACTCAGCGAGAACATCAATATTTGCCCCAAGAATAATTTACAAAAACCTTAATAATCATAATAGGTACGTCTAACCTACCCAAGAAGGTTATTTCAACTTAAATAGGTACCTACTTACCTAGCTTTTCACCGTTCAAAAACAAATACATTCCAGTCACTGCTCTAAGGTTTAACTTTCATGTTTCAAATGAATTAAAATATTTATCTGATGCAAATAGTTGACATTTTAAATTGTTACTCCATCATCATGTTTAATCTTATAAATTCGCAATACAAAATAGCTATCTTTAAGTATGTAAATACCTACCTAACCTACGTATGTACATTAGTTACCTAAAACATTAACTCGACCCAATGCATCATCCCAATTTTCAATAATTGTATGTAAGTACACAAAACAAAATTGTATCAACCTAAGTAGGTAAGGTAACTATGAACTTGCATTACATGTAAAGCAATTCATAAATAGGTACCTATGAATTTAATGCATCTACGTACCTTCCTAGGTTCTAGCCAAAGCAGACACTAATAACTAGACAGACAAACACAACAATCAGAAACTTAACATTAAATACTTAACCTACCTAATGCGCAGCATCTGAAAATAATAACAAACGCAATAATGTACGACAACCACATTCGATTTGAATGAGTCGAATCGACAAAAATAAAAAAAAAACAATTCTTTCTTCTAGCTACCCTAGTGTTTTTCTTTTGTTTCCCTTACAATTCACATTCATTTCTTGCACACAATTTGATAAGTAGAAGTAAATTTGTTCGAAAAGTTATCGCTTCTCGGCCTTATGGCTAAGATCAAAGTGTAGTATCTGTTCTTATCAGCTTAACATCTGATAGATCCCCCATCGGGGGACAACAAATGTTAAACTGATTTTTGGAATTAGACGGAGTGCTAGGGGCTTGCTCCACCTCTGTCGCGGGTTGGCCCGGTATTGCAGTACCGCCGGGATCGGCCCAAATTAATAAATGTAAATTATTGTAGAGTATTAGAACTAAATCATTCTTTTGAAAATTGTATGGGGTGGTCGTAGTGATTATGCTGTCGTTGTGTATATTTTATTTTATACAGAATACAGCGTTTGTCAATTGCTGCTGTGGCTGTTCTTGTGTATTGTATTTGTGTAGTTAGTGTTTATGGCTCTGGGGTTGTGTTGTGCTTGCTGTAATGTGGTCTTGTGGAGTGTGGTGTGGTGTTGGACATGGCATGTTTGAATTTGATGACGATGAGATTGTCAAATGATATTAATTATTATGAAGAAAATAAAAATGAAAGCATTCGAATTCCAAATTTCCAATGCATGCATCCAAAATTCCAAAGACGATATTTAAAACATATAAAAAATTGTTTCTTGTTTGTGAGTTTTGACTGTAGCGTAAACGTAGTAAATTAATATTATTATGTAAATTTAGATGGTGTGGTGTGGTGACTGATATCTGAACTGAACACTGAATAAAAAGAAAAAATAATATTTGAATAGAAGGAACAATTAAGAATTAATATTTGAAGCGTTCAGTATTTATTATGGCACAGTCGAGAATGTGTCAGCAAAAGAGTTTAAATGTATGGGGGTTATCGAACAGGGTAGTATTGTTGTACATACATACATATTTGCTTTATTTTTGTTTGGCTGGCTGCGGTCGAGTTTGTTTTGCACAATTTTTGAATTTTCAAATCCAAATAATAAATAGTTTGTTCATGGCAATTTAACGAGCATCAATATGGCAGGGATGGAAAATGACACTTTTGAGATGTACTTAACTGTTATTTAACGACCCGACGCGCTTTTGGTGGCGAATTTGAATACATCTATTAGGAAAAAAAAGCATAGGAATTTAGGAATATTATAATTTGTCACTAAAAGCAACTTGCTCTTATGGAAAGTTCCCTTTGTGCTTAAAACACGAAAATATCTCTTTTTTTTTAATGGTAGGTTAATAAAATGTTTTTGTCATACAAAAAAACAGTTAGGTATCAAAATTTTAAATTTCATCAAAATTGGTGTAGCCGCTTTAATGCTAGTCGTCATTAAAAACGGTTCTATTTATGAAATCGACCGCTAAGTAGCTTTTTCGAAAAAAAAATGTATCAAGACCATCATAAATCAAGAGCCGACAGCAAATCTTGGGAGTGATGGTACCTATAACAAAACTTTATATACCTATACGTGTAGATGTACACGACGTCATATCGAATTCAACCGTCTGGCAGGTATTTTTTTCAGCCAAAGACAGGGGTTGTTCGTTTGCAAAACGTAATTTTTCCGATTTTGATGTGATTGGTACCTATAACCACTTGAATGTGTATAGAAACAATAGGTAATTGCCCACTGATATCAAATAATTCAGTCCAACACGACTTTCTTTCATCCAAAAGGTTGCCAGACGCCCCCAAAGTAGGCGAAAGACCAACTTTTGATGTCTAATATATGTATAACCAAATGAATGATACACCAAAAAATCAAGAAAAATCTCCTGATTACAAAAAATTCAGTCACTGACGATTTATTTTCAGCCAAAGGGTTGCACTTTTGACGTTTTGTATACAGGGTGATTGGTATAAGGTGCACCAAAAAGCTTGAGCGTGTAGGTGGGGTCAAGACAAGAAAAAAATCGTACGGGAAAGGGGGTCTATTTCCCCCCGTTTAGGCGGGAGGGGCAATTTTCTAAAACATTGACTTAAATCAGAAAAAAAATTATTTAAAAACAACGGTGAATGATACAAAGCCTTGTTATATTTTTTTGGAAAGCCAGAAAAATACTCTTTTATTTAATTTTTAAATTAAGTTGTTTCAGTGAACAGTTTTAAAAAAAATAATTTTCAAACTCAAAATTTTGAAAAAAAAAAACTAAAAAAAAATGTTTAAACTAATTTTTTTAAAAATTTTATGTAATTAGCTATTATTTTTATTTTCAAAATTCAATGCTCTTATTAATTTTTAGTCAAAAACAGAAAACCGGATGCCAAAATGTATCTTAGTTTTTGAGAAATATTTCATTATTTTTTTTACTAATATTTTGAAATAAAATCAAAATATTAGTAAAAAAAAATGTGTTATGTGTTGTGTGTTGAATATTTGTTTAATTTTCTCCACTATTTATAAGAAAAGTAGCTTCAGTATAGTTTTATTGGCTCTTTCGCGGTGCCGTCATGTTCTCAATTGTTGCTGCTGTCGTGTGTTACTATTTTTGTGACCTACACATTGCTTATGAAATAATTTATTGTTTATCTCTTTAGTTTTAAAACCAAAAAATATATTAAAGGGCCACATTATGATTAGCGAATCGAACTACTTAGCGAATTCGAATGTTTAAGCGAACTTCGCTTGCGAGCTTGTGTATTCGCTAATCCTAAAGTGCTGCCAAAAGTAAATGAATCGAAAACACAGATGTTAAACGTCAAATCGTATATATTTTTTTGCATCAAGTAGTAAAATTATTGTTATTCATGATTTTTGTTGTGAATATTTAATAAAATGATAAGCAATCGACTTATAATAAAGAAAAAAAAGCAAAAAATATAGAAAAAATCAATTTAGCATCCTTTGAATCTTCTGGCGAAAAGTACACAATTTATTTGGATGTATTTATTTTCTTCATTGTATGGCAAGTCCATTTTAAATTGTGCTTTAGGTATTCAAAACAATTATTTTAATTATTTTTTTTTTTCTTCAGTACACAATTTTTGTCTGACTAATTTGTTTTATATCACAAATTTTCCAAATTAACATTAAAAAGTGGTTAAATAATGTTTTAAAAGTGAGTTTAATTTTGATTCGCCTTGATTTGACACATTTTGCGACTGTATTAGCGAACCTTCGCTAATCGCGATAGCTCAAAATCAGACTCGGAATATTTTTGACATTTGAAGCGAACTTAAATTTTAGCGAACCGCTATCCCTAATACCAAATAGTCGAATTCGCAAGCTTTATAGTTCGATTCGCTAATCATAATGTTGGCCTAACTAATCAAACTCAGATTTTTATTTATTTAAATGCTACATAACACTAACCAAAAAACATTCGCCGTCAATACACTAATCCGCCAAAAAAAAAAAAGTTATCGAAAATATAAAACGAAAGGGAAGAAAGCGAAAACAACAATACTAAACTTCGTTTTCGCCTCCCGTATTCCCTAATCGGGCCACTGGGCACTGATTACACAAATGTCAGTCACAGACTATTTTTTTTATTTTATTGACCATATGATGGATGTAAACAATATATATGTACACATGTGGTAGTAAATTTTGACAGCACTCCCAACACTTCCAATTCAAATCAGGAAGGCAAATTAGCCACTCCCATCCCAACGTTGACAATATGACAATAAAAAGTGAAAAAACTTTACAGCTGTTTATTGTCGGCTCGCAAAAATATACGTAAAAAAGACATACAGATTTTGTACATCTTTTTCGCTCCAGGGCTTTAACTCGGCTCCAGTGGCAATTGCAGCAGCAAAGCCAGTAAATCACTAAATACACATATTTAAAATGCAGGAATACTTTCAGCCTTATTGTGAAGTTCACCCGGAATACATTTCGCCTGGCGAAAATCTGTTCCCCCGGAATTTTAAAAGCTATTGGGAATTCCGCCCGAACGATTTTTTACTTCGAATCAACAGTGACATTTCGGATAAGCGAGGCGTGTTTATGCACTTCTTAAAAGTAACATTAATTTACTCTGGAACAAATTGTGACAGTTTTGTTTTTCATTTCTAACAAAAAAACATCATTAATCTTGATTTTGAAATATTTTCGGTTTGAACTTTACATTTTTATAATTAAATAGCTACTAAGTACAACTTTCTAAAATATCTTCTATTATTTTTTTTGTAATAAATGCATTCTCTGAGAGAATATTTTTTACTCCTTCAAGTTCAAGAATTTACTTGAAAAAATAAATGAACACACCTAGTTTCTGATTTGACAGATCTAAAGAAGAGCGATAATTGTGTTGTGTTGTTTTTTTAAAGGGATTGCAAAATTACCTAAATTGTTTAAACAATCTTTGGATGTGTATTTGTTGTGAATATTGCAACTTGTGAATAAAGTAAATCAAAGTAAATTGTTAAAAGTTAAATAATCACATCCTTGTATGTAGGTACCTACAATAAACCACAAAAAGAGCTACTTCGTTGATCCATGAAATGAAAAAAGTAAACTCTTCCGATCAATCCTCACAAAATCAAAAGAATTCATACGATATTTAAATATAAATACATATGTGTTTAGTAGCAAATTATATTTATTTGTTTTGTTTTCAAAAGTGCAGTCAAAACGAAGAGTTCTAAAAGGTAACAGTTCGGAGACAATTTTGAGGGATGATTTGGTGTTAAATGTTTTGAAACATTTCATGTGTTTGTGAAAATATTTCATTACATTTATGTTTTACAGATTTAAACAATAATACAAATTAGCGTTTTGTTATACTTGAGCTGACGAAAAATAAACAAATGTCTTGCAATTCACAACTTTTTCACTCGTTCGCCTTCAAAAAATAAGTGAACATTTTACCTGTCGATCGCATCGCATTTCGCCCGGAATATATGATGACAATTAGGGGAATTTTTCGAACATTAATTGATTTCGCCCGGAAATTCACAATTTTCGCCCGAACATTCACAATAGGCGAACAGTGAAATGTCAATTATTTCGGGGGTAATGTAGTTCGGGCGAACTTCACAATAAGGCTGTTTGAGAATTATAATTGTTCCTTCATTCAATGAAGAAACTTCCTTTTAAAAACTTTCGGGCCTATATTAAGGAGTACCACTAAAGTAAGTAACCATTACCACAGTGCAAATAAAATATTGTTGCACTGTATGTACTTGTTACCTTGCCTTAATCGCGGATCGCAATTAAGGAATCTAACGAAGTGCCGCAAGGGCGTGACATAATCTTTCGGTGCAAATTGTAGGCTTTATTAATAATTCTGCAAGAACTGAGTGAGAGTCGTACGAATAAACAAAACTTATGTTTACTATACTGAACTGACGCAATAAAAAAAATTTAATTAAATGGAATAATAATAGAAGTCGAAGAGAATGATGCAAGTGCTCAAGTGAACTTGCAATGCATTGTATAAAGTATGAAAAAATAAACAGGGTTGTCGTCAGCAGAATTGCAAAAACCTAGAATAAAAATCGAAAATTTGAAGAGTTTTTCACCAAAATAAGGAATGTTTAAAAATTAAATAAAACCGAACAAGTTGTATCAAATTTCTACATAAAAATAAACGTCAAAACTGGGTCGCACAAACTTGTTCTTGTGATGAGTTACCTAAGAGCTTAACAAAAAAAGGTATTAAAGGGTGTTCAATGTTGTTACCTTGCACGCAGCTATTTTATATAAAATAATTTCTTAAATTCTTTCAATTAATTTATATGATGAAATACATAAATGAAATAAATAAAAATACCTAAATAACTTTGAAAGTAAATTTCTAAAGGTGCGTCCAGACCTAAGTAACATTTCAGAAACATTTATCGAAATAGAGAAAAGTTTCTCAGGTCTGGCTGGATGGTTGATAGACTTTTCTGAAATGTTTCTCTGTTTCCAATTCGTGATGGGAAACATTCAATGTTTGTTTGTAGTTGTGAACTTCTGAAAATATCACGTGGATGATAAAATGGGAAACAAGAAATATTTCAAAAACATTTCTGCAGTATTTCCTCAAAAGTCCACAACAAAAGAAACATTTCTGAATTCTGAAATATTTTTGAAATGTTTTTTAAACAAATGGGAAACATTTAAGAAATTTTGTTGTTGCTTTAAGAAATGTTTTTTGAGCAATGTTTCTTGAAATGTTTCTTAGGTCTGGACACACCTTAACACGGCCTCTCCACTATCTAGATTTCATAGAATGCAAGATAGGATTCTATTAAAATTGTCTATGGCGACCGCAAATAGTATTCTATGAAAAATTTCTTGCAATGTATTGCTCAGCTCATAGCATGCTAGAGATAGTATTCTATGAGCTGTCATTTTCATATTGACTTTTCTGTTTTCTTTGTAGTTGGACTGAAGTTAGTAAGCTATCAAATGCCCACCATACATTTTATAGCATTCTAGCAATCTTTCTTTCTATGGAAAGTGATAGATGGTAATCTATGAAATCTTGCTCGTGGAGACACCGTGTAAGAATCCAGAGTTTTGGTAGGAAATCGTAGTATGCCAGTAATTTTGATATTAGGTACATATTTACACAACATTTTTTTTTCCAAAATCGTAGGTATCTACCTCGGTATGTACTGTACATACATAGGGTTTAAAAACAATTTAATAAAAATATTTAAATATTAAAAAAAAAAAAAAACAATTTATGGAAACTAATTCACGTGAAAACTAAATTTAAAAAATTCATTAACTGGTTTTCAAATATTTAATTAAAAAAGATTTATAATATTTTTAAGTAATATTTTTTTAAAGTAATTCGGTTATCTATGGGCCTTCTTAAAATAAAAATTTAACTAAATCTTTAGAACCGTTCTTAAGCAAAACAAACTCTTTCATAAAAGTTATATGGCAGGTATCCTTATTTTTAGACCTTGAATTCCAATTTATTACAATGTCCCATATCGGTAGGTCACCCTACATACCCTAGATACCTACCAAGTTTGTAGGATATTGGCCAAAGCGTTTAGGTTGCAGGTGCTAATGACATACAGACTGACAGACAGTCGCATACAAACAGAATTTCCAGACTCACTTTTTTCGGCTTCGCTATCATTGTAATGTCATTTTTTGTTGTTATCTTAAAAAGTTGACTTTTTTGTGATTTATGCTTGTCTACCTATATCTCGAAAAGGGTGGGTCGTTGTGAAACATTTTTTGAGACTAAATTAAAGCTCATAAAAAGTTCTACAAGTTTTGTACGATGTGTAAACTTTTTTCGAATTGCCAAACCGTTTTCCGTGCTCTCCCAGTTTTTAAGGTGTTTTAGAACGTTTTAAACGTTCTTGTCGTAAAAAGGAATGATTTAGGTCACTTTTCAAACACTCTACACATATACCTTTTACGCTAAAACCATCCTTTTAGCTAAACTATTAAAAATCACATTAAAGCGAGAATTTAATTATGTTTGTATGCATAAAAGAAAATATTTTAGATAAAATATTCTTGAACCATTTTTTCAAATTGGTTCAGTAGGAGTTGTCATCTACTTGTGAATGCAGAGGAAGGATTGCAATATGCAAGAGACTGTATAACACTAACTGAAAATTTGAACTTCGAGTATACTGTACCACATACTACAATATTTTCATAAAATTTGAGTCGAGTTCAAATCTTGATCGGAGGAAGGACCGCATGCTTGTCGTCTGGAATTTATAAATCAAATAACAAATATAAAATACAAAAAATATAAATTAAATATTTCTGTGTCATCGCATCACTGTTGATACACCAATTTGTTGAACTTAAACCTTGAAGATCAGCTGCTGCCAATACTAAATACGAATCTACCGTCTTGGTGATCTTCTTGCCCTTTCGGTGCTCTATAAAACTTTCTGTTAAAAATCTCGAAAACTGTTTTGACTTTTCGATCTCCTTTCCTATTTTCATTATTGGAATTGGTGCGAGTTAAAAATGCTCGCTGCTTTCTCCTTATTTCAAAAGTTTAATTTTTAAAGCATTCGTTTGCAAAAAAACAAAGTCACATGCTATTACTATTCCAATGACGTAGGTTTTCGGAAAAATGTAAAGCAATATAATGACAAGGAATTCATCGTTCATGATTATGTACATTTAATTGTGATAATTTGTATTTGAATAATTTGAAGACGCATTAATGTGCGCATCATCAGCTATGTATATGTCCATGCTGCCGCAGCCGTTTTGCTTTACCTATACCAACTTGATGTGGTTAATATGGGATGGCTTCACTCAACATAATTGTCACCACTTCAGCAGTGCCTTCCTTCCTTTTAGTTTTGGAACGCATGTCCCATGCCATCCCATTTAGCAGATTATTCTGGTTGCTTGTGATTCTGATTTGTGGTTGTGATTTTAACTTTCCAACAAAAAGAAAAGTCTTGTTCAGTATTCTCTTTTAAAAAAACTTTGTTATTTTGAATTTATTTGTTTCTTCATGCTCATCGAAAGTCGATTCAATGAAGAAACTTCCATAAAAACATTCGGGCCTGTGAAGGAGGAACCACAAACTGCCTGTAGCCCGTAGACGCGGACCTCACTTCAACTCAACCCATGGCGGGCGTGCCCTCGCAATGAATGGAATCTATCGTAGTGCCGCGAAGGGCTCAAAAAATGTCATGCTTTTGTTACAAATTGTATTTTTACTAATAAATAATTTTGCAAGAACTGAGTGAGAGTCGTATGAATAAACGAATTTCATGTATACTGAGAAGTGAGAAATAACAAAAAAGAATCAAAATAAAGAATGTTAATGATAGTCACAGTATTATCGAGAGGGTGTGCGGTGTGTTTGACGTAGAAAGAAGTAGTGTACT
This sequence comes from Baccha elongata, assembly GCA_951217065.1. Taxonomy (NCBI): domain Eukaryota; kingdom Metazoa; phylum Arthropoda; class Insecta; order Diptera; family Syrphidae; genus Baccha; species Baccha elongata. Next base: position 171,857,685 of record OX578272.1, read on the forward strand.
GTGGTAATAAATAGATTTTTGGTTTAAAGTGGATAGAATGTACAGGCACACATAGAAAAGCTCTTCAATGTAAAATTAATCTCGAACTGTTTTCATTTTATAAAAATGCAATATTTTGAAATTATATTTCATAATGATTGATTTCAAGAATTAGATTAGAGTGATTGAATAAATAAACTCGCTTTTTAAATATTGTGTTGAACTTGAAGGGTCCAAGTCATATGGTTCAACACATGAAACAAATCAAATAAATGTAAGATATGTTCATTTATTTTTTTTTTGTATTTGGTATACAGAAATGTGAAATTGATTAAAATCAATAGATTATTGGCACGAAAATTCTAAGCCATGAAGCATTACATAAAAAATAAAGGGCACGACTGGGTCGCACAAACTTGCTCTTGGGGCAAGTTACTTTCGTGTTTACGACTGGAAAATTCATTTGACCAGCTTTTTTTATAAAAGAAAGATTTTCAGTATTTTATATTTTGAAACATTTGGCTTTTAAAAAATCTTTTTTAAACAAATGTATGGAATAAATAAAGGTTTATTTGAAAGATATAGTTTTCAGTAAAAATATTATGACTTGAAATTTTATCAAAGTTTTCAGTATTTTTTTCAAGAAAATTAAATTTATGTAATAGTTTTGACAAAAAAAAAAATTCAAAAATTACTTTTTTTTTAAATTTTTTTTTGCAATTTTATTTGAGTTTAGCAGTAGTTTTTGGATATTAAATTTTGTTACAATCGGTCTAGCCGTTCAAAAGATAGCCGGAGTAATAAAAAACGGTTCTATGGCAGGTACCGTTAATAAGCTGATTCTGAAAATAATTTTCAGACGAAAGATCTCACCATTGGTAACAAATCACTCATGTAAAATTTTATCGAAATTGATCGTATTTTTTTTTTTTTTTTTTTTTGAAAAAATTGGAATTATCAATTTTGACAAAAAAAAAACTTTCAAAAATTCTTTTTTTTTCAAATCTTTTTTGTAGTTTCATTTCGGCTTAGCATTAGTTTTTGAATATTAAATTTCGTTAAAATCGGTACAGTTAATAAGCTGATTCTGAAAAAAAATTAAATGGTGGACATCACCATTGGCAAAAAATCACTCATATAAAATTTTATAAAAATTGATCCTATTTTTTTCGAGAAAAATTGAATTATCGGTTACACTTATATGGTAGGTACCTACCGTTATTTTTATACCTAGGTCAAAAATAAAAAATAACGTCCGGGGATATTTCACTAAGAATAGTTTTTGCCAAGTTTGAAGAAAATCGGCTCAAGCTTTTAGGCTGCAGGTGTCGATACATCCAGATACACAGACAAACAGACAGAATTGTCGGACCTACTTTTTTCGTGTTCTCTATCATCGTAATGTCATGTTTGATTATTATCTCGAAACTTCTTTTTTACGAATGCATAACTTGCCTTATAGCACCTATAATCGAAAAAAATCCTTTAAATGACAGTTATTGAGTTTTTAACTTAATTTAGGTAATACAAACGCTGAAAAACGACACTGCTCCCATGTATTGGGAAAAATTCTAACAAAAATGAAGTCGTTAAATAAAAATTTATAGGAAGTCAAATGAGATGATTGGTATCTGTGTACTTTTTTAGTCTTACGTTATGATTACTATTCAATTAACGCTTGTATGCCAGTCGGCAGACAAAATTTGAATTTCTTAACGCAACATACTGTTGCCATCAAATTTTATAATTCCATATGGTTTGTTAGTCTTTGTCTTTCAGGAGTATAAACAAATGGAGGTATGGTGTGATGTTTGCGTTAGCTACCATTTTGAAAAACGCGTTGTCTTAAATAAATTCTCAAATAAATATTAAAAGCTTTTCCATAGAAAATATGATTTATTTTGCATGCATACAACTTTTTTATAGTTATAGCGGATAACCGTTTAGTTTTTATCGTAAACTGTTACACGTCATAGCTCCTAAACTTTTATACCTATACAAAAGTTGTATGCATGAAAAAAAGAAAATCCTATTTTCTATCGAATAGCATATAATATTTTTTTTTCGTTTGATAAGCTATTTTTAAGTTAGTTGGGGAAACGCGTTTTTAATGCCCAAACCTGTTTAAAAAAAAAACTCGTATTATTTTGAGAAAGTTTTAGTATTATACATTATGAATTAAAATTTGAGCTGAAAAATATATTGTGGTTTATAAAAATCGGTTTATTTCCTAAATACTAATATGAAAATCGTAATATCCCAAAAAATATTAAAAATGACTTGGTGCTACAGTAAAAAGACATTTATAAGTTATAGATGCAGACGAAGTTCACAAAGTAAGTATGAAGATGTTCATCTTTACCTATTAATTAGTTCGAATCTTTTCCTAATATTTACCCAGAGTTTATTTATGAGGATTTTTGCACTTTTGTATGGTCGAGCCAAATTTGACAGTCCCATTTGAATTGCACTGGCACGCATACAGAGTTAAATCTCTGCAGTTTTTAAAGTTTGTAGGCAAAAGTTGGTGGAGCCTCCTGAGATGATGTTCTATTTATTTATTATTCCATTGTCCATTGTCCATTTAAAGCCACCAAAGGCAGGCGACCGGACAACATTTAAAATATTGAAAGAGCAGAGACTCGTATTTCTTTCTGTGCTCTATCTCAATTAGCTGCTCATTAGGCCAATAAGGAATTTTACCATCTTGTCAAAAGAAAAAATGACAGCTCACACTACGCGGATGACAGATTGAAATATGTATAGCGCTTTTTTCAAACTGTCAAACTTAAAATCTTGTAAAATAATCTCTTTTTTTTCTTGTGAAATTTGAGATTTCCGTGACTTAAAATTTAAATAAGATACTATTCACAATTTTCGCGCACAACATTAAAATGTCCGCTCTTGTTTTCAATTAATTTTTCACCAATGATAAAACAAACTTACAGCTGTCATCCGCGTACTGCTGATTTTGACACTGCTCTGCGAACGAGAAAGAGATATATCGTCGTTACCTTAAAAGCCCTATCCTCATTACTATATTTTGTCAGACAGGTCAATTTATAATTGCATTCATGATTCTGGAATCATGGTGTAGTAGCGCACCAAGTAATTTAGCAGGGTCAACTAGGTAATTTTCTTTTCCATGAACACGCCTTTTTTCAACTATGAAAATTCAATCAGTGCTCCTCAAACATTTCGAACTTACAAAAAATTCGATTTTGAAAGTTCTGACAGACCGGAAAAAAAACTCAACTCATGTCATCTAATTATCTGTCACAAATCTTGTCGCCATCGGCATTTTTTCTTAAAACAAGCTAATTCAATATATTTTTGTTTCCAAAGTAAATAAATCAATTTAAATTAATAATACAAACTAAAAAATTAATACAAACTAATTGATAATGTCTGAAGTTCAAACACTTGTTGATATGGGTTTCCCAAAAGAAAGAGCGTGAGTAACTCAAAATTCGCTGTTTCGTATAAAAAAAAAATAATTTCCTTTTGTAGCGAATATGCCATTAAGGCAACCAATTTCAAAGGCGTCGAACCCGCTATGGAATGGTTACTGGCCCATGCTGACGAGGAAATCCCTCCCCAAACTACAACAACTGAGTCATCAGTCGGCCAGTCCATACAAGCTAGCTCTTCCGCAGCTAGTCCTCCTACTGCCAATTCAGACGCTGAAGCTTCGTCCAGTACAGTGGCGACACCAACAGCCGCAGAGACGGCCAAGTCTTTGAAATGTGACGATTGTGGAAAATTATTCAAAGATCAATCAGAAGTGGAGTTCCATGCTGCAAAAACTGGACACAGTAATTTCTCTGAATCTACCGAAGAAAAGAAGCCTCTGACCGAGGAGGAAAAAAAGGCTCAACTTGCACTAATTGAAGAGAAGCTAAAACAGAAGCGTGTTGAACGTGAAGAACGTGAACGAGTAGAGGCTCTGCAGCGAGAAAAGAATCGTATTAAATCTGGCAAAGACATGACAGAGGCGCGTCAGCGAATGGAAGAAATGGAAATGAAGAAAATCGTCGAGCAAAGAAAACGAGAGAAGGAAGACGAAAAGGCGGCCAGGGAACGCGTTAGAGCACAAATAGAGGCAGATAAAGCTGCCCGTCGGGCTAGGTATGTTTATTTTTGTATATTAAAGACTGAAAGAAGACAGTCATTTATACAAATCTTAAGTAAATGGCAAATATTTTTTTAAAAACTGCCATTAATTTCTAGTATTTTAAAAGATTGCCAAATTTATCGACGATGAATTCTTTACAGAGATCAAGGACCAACTTCTCCACAATCTGCGGTTAGCTCGACAACTCCTACTCCTGCACCCGTCGTTGTCACTTCACCCAAGCAACCACCCAAGGATTACACGAACACAAAAATTCAAATCCGTTTGCAAGACGGATCCACTCTTACCGAGACATTTGGCGTTAAAGAGCAATTGTCGGCTGTTCGCGTATTCATCCAGATGAAGCAAGGCGCCGATCTTCCATTTGGTTTGATGACCTCATTTCCAAGGAAAGTCTTCTCCGATGATGACTTCGAGAAGCCATTGGAAATTTTGGGTTTGGTGCCATCTGCTGTTCTAATCGTTACCAAAGCTTTGGCGTAATTTTTTTTTTTTGTACTTTTTCCTCTTTGACTTATTATTCATTCATTAGAAAACAAATAAGTTTTTAATTTTCTGGATCCCCAGCGATCTAGTGATGTGATTTTAATATTGACGTTCTTTAGTTTTTTTTTTTTTTTTTTTTTTGAAAATTGAAATTGACTATATATAATTTCAGAAATGATATTCTTAATTTTATTTACACTTTTGGTGTGTTTTTTTTTAAAGTAGCTGTTGGGGAGTTTTGTTTTTCTGCTGCATTCAGAATGAAAATAAATAAGTATTGATTTCGCTAGAAAAAGAACTTACATTATATTGCAACTAACTATTTAATACACAAATAAAATAACTTTTTCATGATTTTATAAGTCTTTCTATTCAAGCGAATAATTAATACTTTAATTTTGTTTATCAGTTGACCGAAATGTAAACATTTTATAGATCGGTATTTCCAGCTGCAATTCCTTTAAGAAATGTTTGCTGGTCGCAGCTCAGGTGCTTAATTTATTTTTATTTTTCTGCGTTCATGTATTTCGAGTTGAAGTTCGCGTAGTAAAACTCCCTGTTTGGAATGCATATTTGTTTTGCCTCGAGAGCATATCAACTGGATCGTTTGTCTCAAATAATTGCTACTCAAAATCAAAATTGGAAACTGCGTGCAAATGGGCTTGCAAGTCATATTACATTTAGACCAGAACCAAAAAAACGGAGGAATCGGAGGAATTGTAGTTGAATTGTTGTGTTAAACCAACAAAAATTTCTCCGGTTCCTCCGTTGTTTGGTTCACGCTTATTATTTACCACTGTCAAACATGAAATGCATAGTCGATACCGTGCGGAGGAGACTTTCAGTTCAGAGTTTGTTGGCAAAAAGGGTTCAAGTTGCTTTTCTTTTCTCTTGATAATATGACAACTAGAAATATTGAAAATAAAAACAAAAATATACCTATGGAATTAAAAAATCTCTTATTGGCACACGTAAACAGGGTATTTTTTTTTGTAAAGTATCACTGAGGCACTATCTCGGGTTTTTCTATATACATAGATTGTCTAAAAAATAAATATATATTTTTTGAGATTTTTTCTGATATAGATTTATTTTTTCCTAGATTTTTGCTTTCTTAGTTATTGTTTCATAGATATTGGGGTAAACCCCATTTTAATCTCCAAAAAGAAGAACCTTATACATTATTCTTTCAGTTTTTTCCAGTACAATTAGTAAGAATGGAAAACCAAAAAGTATGAAAGACAAACGTCCTAATCTTCCCTGTACTTCAAATTTTTAATGAACAAAGTATAGTAAATGTAAAATTCTCAATAAAACACTATATCATTCGTTGAAGCGAACTTAAACAAATGAGTTGGAACGAATTTAAAATTATCTCGATCGAACTCGAGTAGTGGTGTTGTCGAGTTTTTGCTGAAATACCTGGTTGAATGCATGATAATGGATAAATATTTGTTATTAAAAAATACGAGCGCAACTTGTAGAAGCAATACAAATATTTATTTTTTCTTGAAAATTCATCTTTTTGCTTTAATATCAACAAAGCAAGGCAGGCGTTCTCTTGTCATTTAAATTTTTTACTTGCGATTACAATTATAACTGTCTGAAAATTAATTTTTCAAAAACTATTCACTAAAACAACTATTTTTAAAAAGAAGATGAGAGAATAGATTTTTAGTTTCTGATTCTGTTTTCTGTTTTAAGTCAGTTTTTTTTTTTTTAGAAAACTGTCCCTGTCGGCTAAACGGGGGGAGATAGACCCAGCTCTCATACGATTTTTTTCCTTGTCTCGACCTTTGTATATATATTTTAATAGTAAAGTTAGAACTAAACTTCCAACGTGGCCATCTAGCGGCGAAATTAGTGAATTGGTTTTGAGACTTTTTAGACTTAAGAACGTGAAAACAAAACAGACCAAGCTATTGGTTTTCGTGAATGTATTGTTATATATTTCTTGCTTTATCGCATTATTGTTGTCAGAACCTCTACATAGCCGTCTCTTTCCAAGCAATTATCTTCAATTCTTTCATTTTACATGAAATACCCACATCAAGTAAAATCGATGCTAGCTCTGCTATCGGTGACACGATACCTTAAAGTTTCTAGTTGCAATCTTACTATAGTTTTTATATACAAATTCTCGACCCAACCTACTCGCTTTATCTATTTGGCACACTTTATGTGAATCACTCTGTGTAATGCATTTATTGTAAGCAAATATTTTGGTGCCTCACTCATGTACTATATACGTGTGCACAACACCCGTACCTTTATTTCTTCTTCATTGAAATCTATTAAACAGATAATCCAATGCATGATACAAGAAAACAAGATAACGCAATCAGCCATACGAGCCGATTTAAACACTTGCTGAACAAAATGTGTGACGTCAAAAAATCTAAATCGAATGAGAAATGGCGCGAAGTTGCATTACTGACACATTTTGAAATGAAAATTTCTGATGACAGGCCAATAACCTTGTCATTGGATGACACGATTTTAGGCGTTTTTCTTTTTTAGCTCTGATCAGTGCACGGAGTAGAGCCTGAGCTTATAGAGTGAGCTCTGAGCAGAGTACGCTCCGAGTGCTCTGATTTATTTATGAAACACTTGAGCACTTCATTGTCATATCGACTCACAATCTGTCAAACAAAATGAAAACTGCATGAAGTTGGCCGCGCTCTACTTTGTGCTCGGTCTACTCCATCATTTTATCCTGAGCTCATAGAGCGCGCTCCGAGCAAGCTCTGATCGAAAAAAGAAACACAAGTTGAGCGCTCTGAGCCCTCGGAGATAAAAAAGAAACACATCTATTTTTGACAGCTCAGTGCTCTGCTCAGAGCTAAAAAAAAAAAACGCCTTTTAATGCAAGCGAAAAAACATTATTGCGATTATATACTGGATGTTGGATTTTGGGTCTCCATTCGATTATCTAATGACAGTCGATATTAGTCTCATGGGAAATGTGCAATGAAGCCACCGGATGTTATTCGAAGTTTTGTTCGGTATGTGGAAGTAAAAACAGACCTTGTACCATGGAACAGACCTAATTCTATTTACAAAATTTTTAGCGGCCGAAACGTCAAAAAAAGATCCCTTGGAAAAAAATTATCAAATAAAGTAAAGTGCAAATCAATTTTCCGAACGAAATTTAATTAAATACACTGGTAAAGTTACAAAATATAAATCATGGAAACAGGTATAAATCTAGTAAGACAGTGCTTTGGTGAATACAAAGTGTGGGTTGCACAGAATCCGCAAATTATTTCTGATGTTGAAACTACAGCAAAATGGGTATCCTACTTCATTGCTGGGCGAATATCCAAATCGTCAATAACCACTGAATTAATTTACTCACTCTCCAATTTGCTTATTATGTTCAATGACAAAATTATCAAACAAGCTCAAGAGACATCTGATGTTGATACATCAGCCTATCGGATAAAGGTTATCCTAACAACTTTAGAGTATTGTGAAGTTCTTTTAGAAATATCGATGAGAAAAATGTTTGGCGAGAAAATAAGGTGGATAATTATTGTTGCTGTCCAAACAATAAAAACTATTGGAAGATATCTCCTACTATGCAAATATTCCGAAAGCATTATTCGCTCACCACCAATAACGCAGTTAAATAGAAAATTGATTAAACAAGAAAAGCAGACTGACATTGGCTTAAAAGCTGTTAACAATGATACAATTAAACTTGGACGATCTGGACGTGTTATGCGAAAAGTAGAAGGTGCTCCACCGTTTCAATACAGACATGGGAAATTGCTGGAAAATGATGAAACTCCCAAAGAAAATGCTTTGGTACTTTCAATTGCAGAATCCATATACATCGCTAAGCCTCTTTTGCATTTGTTATCAATGAGGATGTTTGGCAGAAAGAGTTGGAAAAGCTATTCTCTAGCCTTAGTCATGGATATAATGAGGTATAAATTAACTTTTAGTTTTTTGACCTTTGTTTACCTTTTTTTTTTTTGTATTTAAGCATCCGCACATACTACAAAAATCAACATTTGATGACAAAAGAACAACAAGTAGAACTCTCGCGAAGAACTTGTAGCTTATTGATGTTTTGGTTAAGGTCACCGTTCTATGATTCTGTAAGCAAACAGAAAATCGAAGGTTTTATCGAAGCTTTTGGAAACAGAATTCCATTTGCCAAGGCTATTTGTGATCCACTCAAAGAATACATTCCACAGTGGCAAGACACGTACTTTTATACGTGGTCCACTTAACTTTTTTCTTGGTTGCCAATTTTAAATTACGTATGGTTCGGGAATTGTTTTTATGGTAAGAATTTGTGTTGCATTTTACTATAGAGATACAAATATGTATAATAATTCAAAAAATATTTTTATAACTATCAAGTATTTTAATTTTCAAAATATAATTGTGAGCATTAAATTTGAATTATGTACGTAGGTACATTTCGGTTGATTGTATATTTTTTGTCTTCTTGTTTTTTTTTTCTGACGATTTTATGATCTCAAATGAGATCACTGCAGATCCTTTTCTGGGGTTCGTTGGGTTTACCTGAGAAAACGTCGGAACGCCTCCCGGTCATAGATTATATTATATCTGAGGCCAATTGACTACTGGTGTCGTTGCATTTGTTTTTTTTCCAGGATTTCTCAGGTCTACCTTTCTTTTGCGATTGTAACGGAATGTTATATGATTCTGCCTTTTGGAGGGTTTTCAGGGTCTCTTCTTAATACATGACACTACCAGCTGAGTTTGTCATGCTTTATTTTATTCGTGGTGGTTTTTTTTTTGACATGAAGACTACTACGGATCCTCTTGCTTCTAATTCGATCAAGCTTTGTAACACTTTCTGTCATGCGAAGCATCTTCAACTCAGTTGCCGTAATTCACTCTCATACCTCTTAAAGATTGTCCAATATTGTGAATCGTGTGTAGACGTTGGACAAACTACTGCAGTGTAGAGCTTTTCTTTCAACTTAGGAAGCATTTTTCGGTCAGAGAAGATGGCAGAGTTCTCACACCACTTCATTAGCCCTGTGCTCACGCGACGGTAGATGTCGTCATTACTAAGTGCTTTTTTTTTTATTGATCATAGCTTCAAGGTATTTATTAAATTTGGAAGTACTGTTCCATTTAAATAAATATCAGAAATAGGCCTAAGTGGGCCAGAAAATGCGTATAAAAGTATTCTGTCTTTTTGGAGCTGCTTGATACTCATTTCCCTTCGAAACGTTCAACAATACATCAAGTGCGTGTTGCAAGGCCCAATCAGTGGAACACATTTGTTTGCGTCTTTTGTGTCAATACAATTTTCTTATCTACTAACATTAAAATGTATCCTGTAGAAAAAACAAAAAATACCACAAGAAGAAACAAGAAAATGATGTCGTAAATAATCAAGTCTCACTTAAAAAAGTCAATGAAAAAGTTGACATCGATATACCGTCTGTTAATGGTTTCGACTTGGTTAAAACACCTTCCTTCGGGCGATGGTTTAAGTCCTCTTAAGATTTGGGGTGAAATCGAAGGACCCGCATTCGTCAGAAAAGAAGCGATACTCCAGGAGAATACATCGTTTTTAATCAATGAAAATTCTAGAAGAGAAACCATTGAACTGGCTCTTGAAGAAAAATTCGTCGAGAAGAAGTAAAGGACACTGAGAGATAGAAATTGGTTCTCCACTTATTCCGTTGTCGATGGATTGGCTTGCGTCTAGTCTTCAGAAGTGAAGTGTTTAGCAAAATCTTAATTAGGATTGCGATTTCCTAGTCCATTGCGAACACCAGCCTTTGAAAAACAAATTAAAAACTACTTCGTTATGTGAATCCAGAAAATTGTGACACGAAAATAAAATTAGGTTAAACTGAAGAAGAAAATATTTTCTAATCGTTTTTAACGGTGTTCCCTCAATTTAATTCTATTAAACCCCCTCCTACTAGTAAAAAAATCAATTTTCAAAACGTGCTACACAGAAGTGGAAAAATTGTTTTGGTACAACGGATAGAGAGCAAGTACATTTTTTTATTTTACATTGCATAACAGCATACCTCATGGGCGACGTCTAGCATAAGGTGAGAGGTATGATGAAAATGAAAAAATGCTATATACCCGAGTGAGTATTAACCTGGCAACCTTTGGTGTAACAGCCTGCCATTCATCCATTGTACCATTGCCGCCCACAAAATGTCGAACATTTATTTCTCATTGATTTCAAGTTGAATTCAGTTCCATAACATAAAACATTCGTTTTCTTTAAACATCGTCGAAATTTTACCTGCCTTTATTTTGTCGGTTCTTTTACGAAAAGTGCTTCAGAGAAATAGACAGTTGGTTTCCTCCCATTAAACAATTTCGCTGTAATACATGCTTCGTAAGGAATTCACATCAGTATACCCTAGAGACAAACTTTGGACGTACTGTAAACCGTAAACTCGAATGTGGAATGCTTTATCGTAATCAATTTTCCCCCATCATTATGTTGCCCAGTCATTCAGGATCTATGTAGGTAGAGGTACATCGTATTTCTTAAATCGTTTTTCATTTACCTACATAAAAAAGTTTGCTTTTTCGTTCAAAAGATTTGCTCTTTTTGCATTTTTGATGTTTCATTTAAATAAGAAGAGGGAAGAAGATCAATTATTATTATCACATACACGTACCTTTAACCAGAACTAGATCAGTAGCCAAGTTTGGAGACTGAAAATAGCTGAACTGCGGTTTAAAAGTTGGTACAATTGGCCCTTATTAATTGAAATTACGAGTTATTCAGCCCTATTGGTTATTGGTATACAAACAATATACCCAGTAAACTTAACTTTGGGACTGAAAAGGTAACATTGAAATATCCGCGTATTCCGATGAAAAAATGTTTGCCACGTAGTTCGCCCCGTCAAAAACCAAATGAAAACGACATACAATTAACCACATAGAACAAACCCACAGTACTACACATAATATGTGTACTGTGGAACAAACCTACAAGTCTAACATCTGGCTGTCAGCAGTTCAGCACTGCTGAATAATCTGTCACTTTAATTTTTGTTGTCTTTTTCTTTACAAAAAGTCAAAAAAAAAAAAAAAATGATGGATCTTATAAGAAACTTTATTAATCAAAAAAAGTATGATAAAAATATATTTACAATATCAAGAGTAATATCTGGTATAATAATAATATACTGCTTATGGCCGGGTCGATTTGCAACGCGTTTCGAATACATAAGCAGTGAGAATATTTACGACAAACTTGTACCTGAAACTACACGAAATATTTCCCTACAGAGGCTGCCTGAGTGCAATAATGAAGAAATTATTAATAAAAATGAACATATAAATAAAAAAGAAATTCAATCAACTAAAATAAACAACAGAAACATCCTCCCTGGTGGTGAATACTATCCAAAACATTGTCGAGCAAGATTTAGCAGTGCAATCATTGTGCCTTATCGACGTAGACAGTGGCAGCTAAACAAATTCTTAGTTTACATGCATAATTTCTTGGAACAACAACATATTCACTATAGGATATTTTTAGTAGAACAACACGATGAGAAACCATTTAATCGAGCGAAATTATTGAACATCGGCGCAGAAATTGCACTCAGCTATGAGTTTCCATGTCTAATATTTCATGATGTGGATATACTTCCTACGAATCTGGGACAGTTGTATGCCTGTTCTAGTTCTCCTCGACATATGTGTTCAAATTTGGATATCTTCAGGTATAATTTACCGTACACAGGGCTGTTTGGTGGAGTTGTGAGCATACGTACTGTTCAGTTTCAGCATGTTAATGGGATGTCAAATCTATTTAGTGGCTGGGGTGGCGAGGATGATGATTTCTACGAAAGAATAACATCGAGAGACCTAAAGATCGTACGATTCGATCCATCATACAGCGAGTATATTATGATGGTACACAAAAAAGAGAAGCCCAGTGAGGATCGATTGAAATATTTACGCTCTGGACCACTTCGTTACTATTCAGATGGTTTGAACTCGCTTAGTTATAAGAGAATAAAAGCGAAAACGCAGCATTTATACACTCATGTCTTGGTGGAAACGTAGTTGTTTATTACTTTGCGATAGAAACTTTTCCCTAATTTAATTTTTTGTTGTCGTGTATTAACTATGGTCTGAAACTGAGGTTTGGAGGAAAAATGTTTAGTATTATAATTTATTCATTGTCTAGGTTTAAGTTTGATTTAATTTGATTTAAGAAATAAACTTTGAGTTAATATTTATAAAATAAAGTTTGTCCTAAAGTAAGTTTAGTGATATTATTTCGAAGTTGATATCAATGTTATATTTTGAATATATCAAATATTTTGTCAAAGTAGAGATAAATTGAATTCTATTTTAATGAGATGTATGATTCGCAAGCTTTGAATATTAGAATGTATTAAACCCTACCACAGTCCCCAAAGAGAGAATATAATTTAAAGAAAGCCTTAGTAAGAAGGAAAAGAAAAACGTCGGACATAGAGGCTGATCACCTCGTCTGTTATCACACTAATTTACTTTATAACAATATATACAAGTTGAACTTAACCCCTGAATTTTTGCATAAATCACGAAATTACGTAACGTCAATGATTTGTATTTTATTATTAAAATGTTCTTATCGCAACATTTGCAATTTTTTTCAATAACAATACAAAAGGTGACTAAACTTGAAACAAATTATGACTAAACATGACTATTCAATCAAATGGTTACTCACTTTCCATTTACTCATGCTCATTGTTTCCAAACACGAATTTAAGAAAACAGAAAGTTTTAATAATCTATGTTATCTATTATTTATTAAGAAACTTTTGTCTGATCATTAAAAAAGAAAACAGTGAAAGTGGACTCTTTATTTTTATCTAAGTCAGCAGTTTTATTTATTCTCTTACTATGTAAAATTGTAAGAAATAAAACACTCAACTACATTTGCATAAAAATAAATCTTTATTTTAAAATTGCTCTCTTAACTTTAGTACATTCTACATCTGTCTGTGTGTTAGTTACATTGTTTTCATTTTTTACTTAATACTAGAATTTAAAAAAAAAATATTTTTTTTTCTTAAATACAAAAATTCTTATAAATTTAACTAAACAAATTGTAAAATCATCCAATAATTCTCAAAAATATAATTAAAACAATTTAGTTATTCTATTTTGTTTGCGAAGCTCATGAAGTTTTCATTAAAAAAAAAATCATATTTCATCCTTTCTCACTCATTCGATGTGTGTTATCTTTTTAAACATTTTCTGTTTTGTTTATCATCTATACTATGTCCACTTACAAAGTACACCAAATCAAAAACTGTACTAATTTGTAAACATTTACAATTGGGAACTTCCATGTATCCTTGCGTCTTCTGATTTGTTTCTCCAGTGGTGGCACATTACTGGGATAGAAGATTGGCTTCGAAACATGACAATTTGTATTAACTTTTCCAGCAGAATAGTCAAATGAAACCTGATGGAAGCGTACTCCATCACAATCAATTAGTTGAAGGCGCTTATCGAAACATATTCGTATTTCAGCCAAGTAACTTATGTCGTTTTTACTATCATAGAGGCAATGAATAGATGGATTCTTGCCCAGAACTTTCACCACTCCTGTATATAGTCCAGTTATTGTGTGGTTTGAGTCTGGATGTATACCAGCCTTTGCTAGGACTTCAGACATAAAGAAACCCTTCGAGTGCCAAAGCAGACCTTGATCGAAGTATTTTAATTCATCATCTAGCTCTTCTATTGCGGCAGCACAAGTTCCATGCTTAATATATTCATGCTTCCATAGAGAATCATAGTCGGTGCCTTCTTCGATGTTGGGCCAAAACATATACATTTGATCCACAATAGGATCCAATTTGTCTATATCGAACGTTGCACTATTATTGCAAAAGCTCGGACCAAATGATTCCAGTTTTGTTGGCCAAATGCCGTGAATAGTCCAAAATTCTTTCTTTGAAGGCAAGTTACACTCATTATTCTTGTTCTCCTCTTTCCAGTGGAGGCAGGTTGTTACCGGCCAACTTTGGCTGAAGATCAAAATGTCCCAATCATGAGATGCGTTCGCGTTGACGTCGGTATCGTATTCATCAATGTATTCATCAGAGTTCTCGATTATCCGGTTTGGCTCCTCCAAAGGCGGCACATTACTGGGATAGAAGACTGGCTTGGAGGCATGACAATTTGTATTAACTTTTCCTCCAGAATACTCAAATGAAACCTGATCGAAGCGAATTCCATCACAATCAACCAGTTGGAGGGTCTTATCGAAACATATTCTTATCTCGGACAAGTAACTGATGTCATGTTTGCTATCATAGAGGCAATTAATGAACGGATTCTTGCCGAGAACATTAACCACACCTGTGTATAAATCAGTTACTGTATGGTTTGAATCTGGATGTATACCAGCTTTCGCTAGGACTTCGGACATAAAGAAGCCCTTTGAGTGCCAAAGCAGACCTTGATCGAAGTATTTCAACTCATCATCCAACTGCTCTATTGCGGCAGCACAAGTTCCATGTTTAAGCCATTCATGCTTCCACAGATAATCATAGTCGGTGTCTGTTTCGATGTTAGGCCAAAGCACATACATTTCATTCACTATAGGATCCAATTTATTCATGTCGAACTTTGCACTATTATTGCAAAACTGTGGACCAAACGATTCCAGTTTTGTTGGCCAAATTCCGTGGATAGTCCAGAATTCCTTCTTTGGCAAGTTGCATTCATTATTTTTGTTCTCCTCCTTCCAGTGGAAGCAGGTTGTTACTGGCCAGCTTTGGGTGAAAATCAAAATGTCCCAATCATGAGAGGCGGCCGTGTTGACGTCTGTATCGCGTTCATCAGAATTCTTGAGTATCGGGTTTTGCATCTCCAGAGGAGGCACATTACTGGGATAGAATATCGGCTTCGATACATGACAGTTTGTATTAACAACACCCCCAGCATGCTCGAATGAAATCTGGTCGAAGCGTACCCCATCGCAATCTATGAGTTGAAGGCTTTTATCGAAACATATTCGTATTTCGGCCAAGAAACTGATGTCATTTTTATTGTCGTAAAGACAATGAATGGATGGATTCTTGCCAAGAATATTGACCACACCTGTTGACAGCTCAGTTACTGTGTGGTTTGAGTCTGGATGTATTCCAGCCTTCGCTAGAACTTCGGACATAAAGAAACCTTTCGAGTGCCAAAGCAGACCTTGATCGAAGTATTTCAATTCATCATTCAACTGCTCTATTGTGGCAGCACAAGTTCCATGCTTAATATATTCATGCTTCCACAGAGAATCATATTCGGTACCTGTTTCAATGTTAGGCCAAATCACATTCATTTGATCTACAATGGGCTCCAATTTGTCTAGATCAAACTTTGCACTATTATTGCAAAAATTCGGACCAAATGATTCCAGTTTTGTTGGCCAAATGCCATGGATAGTCCAGAAATCTTTCTCCGATGGCAAGTTGCATTTATGGGAATGGTCCTCCTCCTTCCAATGAAAGCAGGTTGTTAACGGCCAGCTTTGGGTGAAGATCAAAATATCCCAATCATGAGAAGCGTCGGTATTGTTACCTTCAATGTATTCATCAGATTCTTGTGCTCTATTTAAATAAAAACAATTTAGTAACAAATAATATAACTAATAGCGCGTAAATCATAAGACACAATTATTACGCTTACCTAACCACATCAACTAGAGTGCTTACGATAAGCAAACCAAAAACGCAAATTATAAATTTTGTTTTACACCGTAGTGGAGCAATGGTGTTGGTGTTTAGATTCAATTGTATCATCTTTTAGGCCAAGTTGTGATTCAACTTTCAACCCATAAAAGTGCTAAGTTTATTAGACGTATTTTGTTTGTTGTTTCAATAAATTATGTGTTTTTCTTCTATAGTAAAATGAATTAAAAGTTCTTTGGAAAGTACTTGTGCAACCAGCGATTTGTATATGATAATATAGCGTTTGTCAAAATTGTTTTTCTTATATTTTTGTCTGTCTCACTTTTATTTTTGTAGTGTTTTTGTGTAGTGTGGCAGAAGTGGGGTTGAATTCGACCTTTACCTCTTGCTTCTCTCGTTTTTCTTTAGTTAGGTACCCCTTTCCTATCATTTTTGAGTGCACTGGTTCTCTTTAGTGTGTGGTAGCGCAATCTCTGGGTGGATATAAGAACTGTGTTATTATGCTAAGAGGCGGAAGTTAAGCGCAAGACATTTTGTTATACTTGAATTTAAACATTACATTCAAATATTTTGTTGATGAGGAAGGAAATTCAGAATGTGATGAGTATGAATATTTATGAAGACAAAATCAGTTTGTTTTTTTATCTATAAAACGGTGTTGAATATTTTAAAATGAAACGAAGTTATAGTTTTGCCAAACGTACAAAAGGATATATCTAGGATTGATTTCTCAAGGGAAGTACATATTGTGAAGTAATTTTTAATCAGTAAGAGAATGTTTTATATGTCTCTATCGTACATGAGAAGGCAAAACCCCTTCTGCTCATTGCAGTTATTTAGTGCAGGTGAAGGAGAAGTCTGCTTGATTGATGGGTGGATGGATTGAATTTAGATCGCATTCCATGGCTGAATACTAAGGGCGCTGGTCGAGTTCGTGCTTAGTTATAGTTATTTTTTAATCATTCCAAGTATTTACTATTAATTCCTGTCCAATTACTAATTATGCAGTATCTAATTTATAATATGTGCTTATACATACTCGTTAGGTTTCATGTATTCATATAGACGGTTTATTTTATGTTATGTTATGATGTTTTAATGTTAAGGTCAATGTTATGTTAATATTATTTTAATGTTATGTTAACGTTATGTTATGATGTTTTAATGTTATGTTAACGTTATGTTATGATGTTTTAATGTTAAGGTCAATTTTATGTTAATATTATTTTAATGTTATGTTAATGTTATGTTAATGTTATGTTAATGTTATGTTAATGTTATGTTAATGTTATGTTAATGTTATGTTAATGTTATGTTAATGTTATGTTAATGTTATGTTAATGTTATGTTAATGTTATGTTAATGTTATGTTAATGTTATGTTAATGTTATGTTAATGTTATGTTAATGTTATGTTAATGTTATGTTAATGTTATGTTAATGTTATGTTAATGTTATGTTAATGTTATGTTAATGTTATGTTAATGTTATGTTAATGTTATGTTAATGTTATGTTAATGTTATGTTAATGTTATGTTATTGTTATGTTAATGTTATGTTAATGTTATGTTAATGTTATGTTAATGTTATGTTAATGTTATGTTAATGTTATGTTAATGTTATGTTAATGTTATGTTAATGTTAGGTTAATGTTATGTTAATTTTATGTTAATGTTATGTTAATGTTATGTTAATGTTATGTTAATGTTATGTTAATGTTATGTTAATGTTATGTTAATGTTATGTTAATGTTATGTTAATGTTATGTTAATGTTATGTTAATGTTATGTTAATGTTATGTAAATGTTATGTTAATGTTATGTTAATGTTATGTTAATGCTATGTTAATGTTATGTTAATGTTATGTTAATGTTATGTTAATGTTATGTTAATGTTATGTTAATGTTATGTTAATGTTATGTTAATGTTATGTTAATGTTATGTTAATGTTATGTTAATGTTATGTTAATGTTATGTTAATGTTATGTTAATGTTATGTTAATGTTATGTTAATGTTATGTTAATGTTATGTTAATGTTATGTTAATGTTATGTTAATGTTATGTTAATGTTATGTTAATGTTATGTTAATGTTATGTTAATGTTATGTTAATGTTATGTTAATGTTATGTTAATGTTATGTTAATGTTATGTTAATGTTATGTTAATGTTATGTTAATGTTATGTTAATGTTATGTTAATGTTATGTTAATGTTATGTTAATGTTATGTTAATGTTATGTTAATGTTATGTTAATGTTATGTTAATGTTATGTTAATGTTATGTTAATGTTATGTTAATGTTATGTTAATGTTATGTTAATGTTATGTTAATGTTATGTTAATGTTATGCTAATGTTATGACTTATGTTAATGTTATGTTAATGTTATGTTAATGTTATGTGAATGTGATGTGTTTTATGTTTTTTTTCATCTGTTGTGTTATATTATCTTATGCTACATTGTATTGTTTAATACTGTGTTACGTTTTATATATTATATTTTGTCATATGTGTTATGTTGTAAATCGTGTATTATTATTTCTTGTGAGGGAATAAAAAAAAATAAAATAGTATACATTTATAAATTTTTAAATTTATTTCTAGTATTAATTTTGAATTTTTTAATTAATATTAATAATATGAATATTATCTTATGAATATATTGTAAACTTATCTTCTTTTTATATCATTTTTTTTTTTTGTATATCTTTTTGTAAATCAATTAAAAGTCCTTTTCTTAGGCTTAATTAATTTAAAAGATGTATATCTTAAGATTAAGTTCCTTATTCGAAATAAATAAATAAATAAATAAATAAATAGGAAATAGGAGGGAAATTTTTTTAATGTATTTGTGCCAAATCATGTATGATCTTCAGAAATACTTTGCCAGCTACAAGCTCTAGATTTTTAACCTGAGTCGTGTTTTGAAAATAATTACGTCCTATGCGTACAAGACAAATTAAAAAGTTTAGAGTTCTAATGACTACCCTTTCACAAAAAAAAAAAAAATTACTGACGAATGCATCTTATAGTAGGTTGTATAGGTAGTATGTAAAAAGAAACTTAAAAAAATCAACCCATGTCTGGTCTGTACATTCTTCTACCTAACTACCCTTTGTTCAAAATCCAATGTGATTTTAAATTCTTTTCTTGTGCAAACATTTTAATGAATCCGTAACGTTTTTGCTGTGCACTCAAATAAAAATTAAACTAAAATCACAGAAACGACTGGAAATTCAACAAAATATATACATATAAACATATATACATACCATATAATAGATAGGTAACTACTCGTAAAAGCGACATGAAAAACAATGTCAAAAATCTTCTACTGTGCCATGTCCTTTATCTCTGTCCATGTATCCGCAAATTACCCCAATGGTATCGTATAAATCCTTATGCTAGTTCTACCTTTCTCTTTCTCTAAAGAGCAGTTTTTATCACGAAGGATGAATAAAAAAAATCATCTCCTCTGTTCGACTGGATTGTGTTGCTAGCAATACGTACACCCTTTGCCGCTCCCTCGAGGGTTGTCTGTTAATTAGTCTCACTTAGAAAATAAACTGCAGTAATTAAGCGTATCATCTCGACGACTGTGCCACAAGCCACCACCACCATCACCATCACCACCGTTGTTATGCTATTCCAGAAGTAGAGAGAGAGTAGAAATGATGAGGCGGCAATGGCAATTTTGTGCTCACTTGGAATTCTAATTACGAAACAAATCCTAGATATAACTTTTGGTCGTGTGTTATCCTTACACTCATACACTCGAATAAATTCGCATAATCTTCCTTTCCATGTGTGGGAAGGCTCTATATTTGGAGCACCAAAAATTTCTATCACAACCATAAGCAGAACGATGTGTGTTTATAAATCCTTCGAATACCATTACAATAAGTGGATGGATGGAGATCCTTTTAAATCCAACATCCTTGAAACTCATTATATCGCTCGACAAGAGTGATGATCCCCCAATTTGATATTATAATTGCTTCAATTATCATTCCCCCGTTTACCTTCAAAGTCTTGTCAATTGGTGTGTGCCCTGCCTGCAGCGGTGACGGAAGGAGCTTTACGAGCAACCACATGGATTTTTATCATAGCTCCTCCTAGAGTTTTCTTTTGTGTATGAGTGCGTGCATATGATGCGGGGGTGTTTTCTCGCTTCAAGGCGCAAGTCTTCTTCAAAGAGAGACAGAGAGCCTTTATTGTGAAAGGTGTAAAAAAGGACATTCGAAGAGTTCTTTTTTTTAATGGTGGAAAGTTTTTCATTACAATGGCGTGCATTATAGTAGTTTAGTTTTTCTATTTATTTTCTTACTTGCCTTTTGTTCTTCGTCCTTTGCCAGTTTGTTTTACTTTTTTGTTGAACTTCCTGGCATAAAATGGATGAAATGAAACTAAATGGAGCCCCAGATGAGGATTAAATTGATTAGTAATGAAATTTCCCACTTTTCCAGACACATTTCGTTTTGGAAGGAAGTGTGCTGCAGAATGGGGTGGAGTGATACGACTACAACGACGATGATGATGGCTGGCAAATGTGTATAAATACTCTTTTGGCTCGTATAAACTTGCCTCACATTTTCAGCAAATCGTCCTTTTTAGATTGCTAATAAATGTTGTAAGTTTGTTGAGAATAAATGTGAATTATTTTTCTTTCTTGTCAAGTGGCACTAGCGTTGAGCACACACACAGAATGCGGAGGTGGAGAATATGGGTGGTGGATTATATTATGCATTAGTGTAATAAAAATCACTTGGTGGATCAAGTTTTATGGTTCGATGGAGCTTCTGATGATGAAGATGATCACAGAGATGATAACCATTTGGAAATGTTAACGCCCGTGACTCTAGAATACATACATACATACATAGTTAGTTTTATTTTTAGTGTGTTTAGGTATGATGGAAAATTGTGTGCAAATATTGTTCTGAGTGTAGGTTTGGTATTTTAAAATTTTTCTTTTATGTAAATTTTGTACTTATCCGAGATTATGGTGTTTTATGTTGGATTAATGTTTTTTTTTCTTTGAGGTAGTGAAATGTTCATGTCAGACTTTTGTTATTAATTTGATTAGTGTGAAATATAATGAAGTGGTCGATGTAAAGGATGATTTTGGTCTGGCATATCTTACAAGATATAAACTTCGGCTGAATATTTACTATGATGTCTTGGGACACCGAGAAACATTGGGACCTCTTTATATATATTTTTTTTTATTTCAGTTAAAGGTAAACCTGTTCTTCAACCAATATGTTGCTCCAGCTAATCCTTATTTGAACCAAACTAATCACATCTAGTTTTGCCCAACGAGTTTTTTCAGACCTTCTTCCTTCTTCTGCTTGGTCACGCTGCCGCCGGCCGTTGGGCTTCCTCTTTTCCATTGAAATCAAATATCTCGGTGAGGTAATTTTTGTTTTCTACCTATAATACGCAGTTGTGGGTGCATTCTGCATAACTAGATGACTTGAAGTCGAAAACAGGTGGTTTGTATGGACTTGGGGCTCTTGGGGTTCGGATACTGTGTCTGATGAGGTAGACTTTCTTGGTTTAAATGCTGGATCATTTTTCCATGTCTTTAATCTAGAGCTTTTGGTGATTTTTTTTTTCGTTTTAAATAAAATTTTCTCTTTTGCTTGTAGAGTCAGTTGCCACATGCTTAAATTCTCTCTGGTGAAATCTTATGATTGCAACTTTTTGGTTCCTTATATTTGCGGTGAATTCCTTTTTTTTTCTGAGGCCTTGGATTTTAACTATGTTTCTGTAAGCTTAAGCTTAAAACATCCGCTCTAATTCTTCTTCCAATGACAAAAACATATATGTATACCCAAAAAGTCGATGGCCCTGTCCCAAAAAAAAAAAACACGATTAGCAAAAGTTAATTTACGTTTGAGCTGATGTTTATTCGCTACACTTCTACAGTAATGCCAATTCACTGACTACCTCAAAGTTTTGACCAAGTCAACGGTGGGATCAGACTTTTGTATACTTTGTGCACACAATCACAAGCGGATTTAAAATCGATAAATGTATCGATATTAAATTGTTGGCTCGATGTTCGATTTCCCAGGTCTAAAGTTGCATTTGTAGGAATCAGTTTGGTGTTCTTTAGGTAGCTTGAAACTTTCACATACATAAAGCTAATGGATAAGGCTGTGATCAAAATGCTAATGCCTGTAATTGTTTTAAAATAAGCGATCTCTAAAGGCCCGGCAGTTTTGTTAGATGCCAGGTTCAAACTTCAGGTATACTTACCTCAAGTTTCACAGTGAATGTTGAAACTGCAGTTCAACTGAATGTTAAGCGGAGTTTACATTTTACGTTCAACTCGTCCGGTTTCACAGTGAAATCCGATCTTCAGTTCAGTTGAACGTGCGTCGTTTAACTAGATTTTATGAAAAGAAGATGGCAGCTTTTTTTCATTTTGAACTATCTTTCCTTGTCTTTCTCTCTCTGAGGCAAAGAAGACGCGAAAAACAACAAATATATTCTTTTGTTGACAAGCGTGTGAGATTTCTTGTGTTTCGTTTTTGTTTTGCTTCTCTCATGTTCGCAATAAATATAATAAAAAGTTATCGTCGTCACATATCTTTAAAATCTTTTTCACAAATTCATTACATTAAAAAAAAAAACAAAATTGTTAGTGAAAAATATTTTCTGAAAAAGAAGTAATGTTTCGCAACGTTGGAAATAAATTTTCTTGAAATGAAATGTCACTCGGAGAGTGGTTTCAGAAGCTGAACTGACATTTTAAACGGCAGAATAATTTCGTTTACAATCGTAGTTCAACGTGGTTCAAATTTTTAAACCACTGATTTCTATAGAAAATCTGTCAAAATCGGTGGGTTAAAAACTTAAACCACGATTGTACAACTGGTTCTTAAACTACAAACTGAACGTTGTTCATGGTTAAAACGAAACTGTAAAACCGAATAAATTGTTGAACTGCAGTTTAAACTAAAAGTGGAGTTTAAACCTTGACTGTGAAACTGGGGGTTACTCTTTATCTTTTCGACGCCATACATTGCGAGCCTTTCTTGTTGCTCTCTGTATCCACTCCTATAAAGCAGGGATTTTCGTGGAAACTTGTGAAAACCTTGAAGCTCTGATGCTTCGCTTTAGGTTGTTCACATTGCTCCCATAGTGGTTCTGAAGTTTTATATTTACTGCCGTGGAGTTTTGCATAAGTTCTAGGGAAACTAAGTTAGCGATAGGTGTTCGCTGCCAATTTGTAAAAAGATACGAGGTGCCAAGTGAAAATTCGAAAGTAATTTTAAAAACTTGCTTTAGGTAATTTTTGTTTGTATTCACCGTTTACCACTTAACACCTTTGACCTCCGTGTCAAATATGAATAGGCGTCGTACGTTGGTGGTGCAGGAAAACAACTTCAACGGGAATTAACATAAATAATGGACATGCTACCCCCTGCAACCCCTTCTTGAACTCACTATAAGACTTTGATTTTTACTCACTTTTGCTTCCGTACGTAAAGGCGCTCCAGAGCATTTGAAATTGTTTTGATGCGACGAAACTTGACTTAAAATTATGACACTTGCTTTCGTTATTAAGGCTGAACCATAAAAGGAAAAAAGGTACGTATTGTGCCGTACGAAATAAGCGAGAACTAGGAATTTATATAGTGCGCACATATCAAATGTCAGATTGCTCAGTTTCGGTAAGTTTTCGTTCACTTTTGCTTCCATACGTTAAGAACGCTCCAGAGCGCAATTTCGGTAAGTAAATTTGGTATTCGAGCAAATACATGTGAAATTTGTTTGCGTTTACATCCGGACATTATGGGCGACTCAATGAATTGACGGCACTTAAATAACTTGACGTAGAATTATGACATTAGCTTCTGTTTGCTTAAGACTATTATGGTTGGCCGTTTATGGTTGACCCTTAAGAAGCTAACTTATCGAAACTTGACGAAACAAAGCAATTCGCTATGTTCAAGAAACAAATTGTTTGTTCTCGCTCCGTCACGGACGGAAACGTCTCCATCTTTCCGTTAATTATAGGGTAAAGGGTAAAGTAAACGAATTCTTAGGCTGTGATTGGTTTGGTTAAAAAACAACAAATAACTACGTATTATAGAAAAACGAAGTAACAAAAATATTATTCCCATTAACCTTGATGTCAATTTGTTCATAAACACCATATGAACAAAAAACACAAAGCTTAAAAAAAGTCTCTTCCCTATCGATCATCCACTTAATATCTGCTATCTACAAACCCTCAAAATCCACTCAGACACCTTCTGTTCAAAATTGAATCAATCTATATTTACAAACACATTAACAAGCATTCCAAGTGACAACATACCTAATAATATAATGTGACTGTAAAAAATAGCTGTTATCACCCTCTTGCCATTTAACAGGACATCGCGTGTTGTTGTTCCAACAATAAAAAAAATGAACAAGGCTTAAAACCATTTAATTTAGGTAAACAAATAACACGTAATTACGTCCTGTATACATGCAGAAGAGCCATCATATCAAAAACCAAAACTCAGATTAGAGAGTGAACCGCCATCAAAAAGTGGGGTTTCACAAAACTGATCCTTCATATCCATCATAGAAAAATAAACTAATTCCACAATTGGTAGTTACACTGTGCATTAAACAGAATTTGATGTAAAATGTTATCAGGAAAAACATCATTCTTCCTAACCCCATCACTTTAGGTATTATTATTATAAAAGCACAGCACTGTCAACCCAAGCCATACAACAAAGCTTTATCCACAACAGCTCTTGAGGGTTAATGGGGCTTGAAAACGACCAGAGAGATAAAATTAGTTAAATTATCTGCATCCACATCCTAAATGGGGGATGAAAAGAGAGGGTAGTTATTATAGTTATATACCCCTCCCTATGTTACCGTGTTAATAACCATTTAAATTGATTTTGTTGCAATTCATTTGTTTGAGTGTTTTCGAACACGCACATCATGAGGGGTTGATTGAATTTAAGGGCTCTTAACTCTGGGTGGCTCGTTGGTTAAATCGATCGATTTAAATGGGAATTCATTAAACATTTTGATTAGATAATGATTTTGTATTGATATCTATTAATTATTATTGTTTTATTTTAAATGAAGTGCAAAAGGTTGTCTTAAATGATTTCATTCGATATAATCTGACTCAATGATTATTCTGAGAGTTGTTGTACGTCATTGATACTTTCATATTTCAACTGATAATGATTAGTTTTAGTTGTAATTGGATTTGGATAAGTTATTAAATGCGTCATTTAAATTTAATTGACAAAAACAATGAGTGTGCTATGAGTGGGATTGGTATCCGCCGTGTGTCTTAATGACGATATAGACACCTGGTTTCGATGATGGCATCATAATTATTTTTATTCCTTCATTTTTAATTGATATAATTTTCAGAATAGATTTAAATGTGCAGATACATATGACAATGAACAATTTGTTAGAAAGTTCTATCAAGGAGGAGTTTTTTATGGAACATGTCCTGTGTACGATGTCAAACGTCAAAGTCGTTTTGGGAGACTTGGGAGGGAAAATGCTAGAGTCGAAAGAAGACAGCTTTGGAAAACTCGTATAAGGCAGTAAGCAAAGTCCCCACGAAACGAAATCAGAAAACGGCTTCCGGCAGCAGCTCGTAGTATCGTGATATGTAGAACTTGTTTTCATAGGCTAAGGTTCCACGAAACAACCTACTACTCTCCAGACGGTGGAACGATTAACCAAATCGGTTATACGTCGAAACATGGCACGTATTTAACTGTATTATAATTCGAGGGACAAAAATAGACTCTGATTGTTTCTGGTCATGAATGAAAGAATAAAAGATTACGACAATTGGTTTTTTTCAGCTTTTTGTTGTTGTGTTTTTGTCACTTGTTACGTAAGCACAAACAGAAAAAACAATTAAATAGTGGAATCTTGTTATGACTTTACCCCAATCAATGACAGAAAGAGTCATTCGTCTCGTCATCCGTCACAAGTGATATTATGTCACAAGTGAAACAACAACAAAGTGA
Source organism: Baccha elongata (assembly GCA_951217065.1). NCBI lineage: Eukaryota > Metazoa > Arthropoda > Insecta > Diptera > Syrphidae > Baccha > Baccha elongata. The sequence goes on from OX578272.1 coordinate 171,883,990, forward strand.
AAATTCCAAAGTGTCGTAATCTTGCATTCTTTCATTCATGGTTTCTTGTCACAGAGCTCGACTGTCTAGCAAAAAGAAAGGGTGATTCGCCCTTCTGACGTTGGTCGTCTTAGTATTTCTGGATTTACTAGGGACTATAGAGGGTACCTAAATAAGAGGCTCTCCTGTGAGCATCCCCTACCACAGATGACAATCACTAGTCGATCCAGTATCGCGATATATTATTAAAAAATTAGCCAAAGCCATTGTATTCTACCAACTACATGTCGGAGATGATAAAAAAAGATTAGTGAGAAGAAGGAAAACGAAAAATTCTGCGAAGAAAAAAAGGCGTACGCAGCCTCCCGACTCAACCGAGGACTGAAACAGCAGCACCAATACCCCATCTCCAAAAAAGACGACTCAATGTCCTGCAAGAACTATCGAGGCATATATATACCTACTAAATGTCGGAATAAAATCCTATCCAAAGTACTGTGCAACTGCAAGCGTCCTAGCCGTTCCGCAATATTTTAATCGGCAACTTTTAGTATGACTTCTGGCACCGCAGATCGACCAATATTCACACTGAAGCAAATCTTGGATAAGACTAACCAATTTCAAATCGAACCCACCATCTTTTTATCCATTTCGAAGCCGCATATGATTGTTTTCATCGTCAGGAGGCGATTACCGAAACCGGGATCTCGAGAAAACGGATCCAGCTGTCTTGCGTGACAATATACAATAAACAATAATTGCGTGCCATCATGTCATTTCTTTAATATAGTTCCGGAACAGATAGTGCCTAAGGCAGGCGTGAACAGGAAAACTCTATATTCAACAGACCCGTCCATCTGCTGGTGTACGCGGCTATCATCATCGAACGCTCTTTAAGTGCTGTCATAGAGTCTTTTGCGATTACCTTTTGAAGAAATAGCGAAACTTATTAGCCTCTCTAGTAGTAATTAAGGACAAGACCTTTTATCAACAAACTACACAAATTCCGTTCAGAAAAAAGTGTAACAATTCGAAGCTGTGCATCTTCGAGGTAGTCAAAGAGTTCACCTCGGTGTAAAAATCAACTCCACGAACTGCATCTTAGTGGAAATCGCCGATACAAATGATCTTCTTTCTTTTGAAATAAAAGTTAGAGGAAAGTTTGGTAAGGAACCAACTTTTTGGCTAAAAGTCATCATTATCGATAAGCGCCATTTTTTGGTTGAATAGCTGGCAAGGGTTTTGGATCGGGTGGATTCTTTGGTAACTAATGGTAATTCTTCGAAAACAAAGTTGCTAAGGCCATCTCACCTTAAACGCGAACGCTACAAATAATTTTTGTATGCCGAATTGAGCGATATGGACGTTCACGGCATAAAATGGTTTCAGCTGGACCGGACGCAGCGGATTTCCAATGGTTATTGTTCAAGAGCGATTAAAAGACATTATCTCACGTAAAGGCGTCGTGAATTGGCCACGAAATTGTCAGCGAGAAAAGACTAAATCCATACTTCTCACAATGCTTGTTTTGTTTAATTTCAAAATGTACCCGTCCTTATCGAAAAACCCTTTTATGCTGTCAGAGCATCTACATGTTAAAACCTTTTAAAGCCCAGTGTGTATGTAAAATTATGAATTAAAGTACAAAATTTGAATCGAAAACATTTACATTTATCTACTTATTGTCAAGTTTTTTACTATTCAGCACATATTCATTCCCCGAAATCAAATTTCATTACTCACCTTCCGAGAATGTAACAAACACCACTTCAATTTTATTTTTATGGTCCAATTTCGTGGTAACATTAAAAGCGAATGGTCCTCATTATACGAGCTTAAGCTCCTACACCACTGACTAGGTCACGTAAAACCTCTTAGAATAAAATCAAATTGAGCAATTTACGGCACTAAAAATCCTGCCAAATGCCGTGCGCCAAAAAAATTACACTCATACACACATAAGAAACATATTTACAAATCATAAAACCCTTGAAACAATAAAAATCAATCAGCTATAAAAAAATATATACAGATACAAGTATATATGTAAGTAGGTAGGTATATGACCCCAAATTACATTACATCAAGTATTTTATCGACGTTATATTGATGCTTCTTCTTCTCTTCTCTATATGCGGTGTAAACTAATGGCGAGGGTGGGCTGAGATGATAGTACATCAAGCAAACCAACCCCAATCTACCCTAAAGCAATTTTCAAAATTGAATAATAACACATAAATTGTTGTTACTTTTTTTTTTTGGATCTTCCTTTTTTTATGGAGGAAATCTGTCCGCCATCATCATCATCATCATCTACACAAAATCATGGGAGGGTACAGTATAAACACCAACATTTGGTAAGGGAGTTTATCCCCCTCCTTCGTAACGTAATTTTGGTAAAAGTTCCTAAGTGCCTTTGTTGTATTTTGATGTTCTAGTGGAGCAACAAAATAAACATTCCTTCAATTTACCAGTAAACGAGTTTTTTGTTGTTTTTGTCTTTTAGCTGCTTTTGCTGGGTTGGAACATTTGCCTTAACGATTTGTAAAAATAATATTAATAAAAAAGAAGGCCAGGTTTGAATAATAGAATAGAAATGATTCGGTCTACTCTTCTCTTGGTCATTCGGGATAAATATGATATACCTACTTCCAAATCGAATAAAAACAAGAAAACAAAAAGTTTTTTGTTTATTTCTGTTGTTAATGCCTATGTAGATGCAGACATTCCCTGGAGTCTTTGTGACGACACGGGCAGTTTGTTTACTGCCCATGAATAGTGGAAAGCTGAACTCGTTAAATTAACTTTCATCATACCAAAAAGTTGTTATTTATAGTCTCTTTTATATGACTTTACTTAAAAAAAAAACGGCATCAATAAAATGGTGGAAGTTCTATTGGAGCATTGGGGCCCATTAATCGTGACAATTAGATGAACAAAAATGGATGGCAAAGTTTGTTTTAGGAATTTGTTTAAGAAGAACATTTTGAGTTTACTTTTTAAATAGAATCGAATATGAAGTGTTTTTCAATGGAGACCGGTCGATGTTGACAGTCTTTGGCAGCCATGTTGTTTTAACTGTGTCGTCTGTCAAATCTGTTGTTTAATAATCTGTCACTGATGTCAAATCACCATTAATTGATAAAAAATGGGCGAAGCTTGACCACCACAACTGTCAACATCTACCGGTTCCTTCTGGAAAACCCTTAAAAAGTTAAAACCACTATACCGCAAAAAAAAAAAAAAAAAAATCGGTAAATAAAGATATAGTCAGGGGGAGCCATCACACATTTGCTGTCCGATGATTTTAATTTCTATTCACAATTGAAATAGAATATAAGTATATTGCTTTGCAGATAACAAATATTTGTGTCTTTAATCGGATTCATAATTTTCGGAGTCTTTGGTTTATATAGCTGTTACAACTTACCCGTGTTACTTTTAGCCCAACTTAACTTTATACCCATTAACTTTCTTAACTGTTTTTTTAATTTGACTTAATTTGCATGCATTCTGTGAACTGTTTTCATTCGATTTAATAAGACCTTTTTGCTTTTTCACAAATCAGTTTTTGTCAATTTTTGTAAGCGTTAATTTTAAAAAGTTGTTTATATCCTTTTTTTCAGAAGTAAAAATGCACTTAAACGTGCGAGGTCGCCATTATGTAAATTGCAGACTATGGAAAAAGAAAAAAACATGGACAACAAAAGCAACTCATCACTTTGCTAGAACGAGACCAAAATAAGTATCACCAAAATGTGTCAAGGTTAGTGAGTTTGATGTATTATAGTTTACTTTTTGGACCTTGTTCTACATAACCCGGAAAACATTTTTTTGAAGTAAAACTTGTTTACCGGGGGTAACCGACAAAATGGATATACACAAAAGTATTTGTCCGTCGCCGATGATGTCATTCTTGATATAAGTACAAGCAAAATCAAAGGAATAGCAACTATATTTTTATTCTTTTGACTATTCTCATACCACATGACTTATACTACAGTTACATGGAGAATTGAATCTGAATTGAATCAGGATTTAGGTCCATATAAACGCTTATCGAATCGAAATAGGATTACTCGATCCGATTCAACTTTGCGAGCTGGATCGAATCAAAAACATGCATGTGTACCTAGATCGAAGAATTTACGAATCGAGTTTTGTTAGTAAGTGTGTGCAGTTTTGTTTCCAAACCGTTTGCGGTATATTTGGCTTGTACACATACTTCTCTCAAACAGATAATTCGATCCCATTTAAATTCAATCTTTCGATTCGTTGTCGCCATATTCCGATTCGTATTGAATGCGATCCTTGAATCCGGTCATATAAACGTAGTATTATTATGTGGGTTCACATTCAACTGCATGCATGACAGCGCGGCATGTTGAGATCAGTTTTGAAAGTGTGTGTCATGTCATATTCGAGTGGACATTCGGGGAAGCCTCCATTCCAGTGCATGTTCGTTTCGAAATGATGTTTGAGAGTGCTTATTTGCTTTATGGAATTAAATTGGGAGTGTTGAGAGTGCCGTCATAATTAGGGGGGTTCACACGCAACTGCCGGCATGCATGACAAGCGCGGCATGATTCGGTCAGTTTTAGAAGTGTGGCCGCTTCATCAAGTGGCTTTTCAAGCGACATTATGGTTTTCAAAATATTTTGATATTGAGGAATGGTAAAGTTGAAATGCGCAATAAGTAGTCAAAATTAGAACTAAGTTATCTTTGCTCTTTAGTACAAACTTGATTACTACAGCGCCACGCGTGTATGGAAAAGTTTAAATGCGCTACGGGTTGTCAAAACTAGATAAACATAATATGCTTATACATACATCAGACATGTAGATGGAGCTAAGGTTTTACTTCAGTCGTGTGGTCCAAAGCACACTCATTTTTTTTAAGACAAGAAAGGAGGGGAACGAGTTGACCACATGTTTTTGTCTGTATCCTTTTGATTTGCAGTGTAAGAACTGCACATACGAGCAAAGCCACGCTAGGTAAATTCGCAGGAAACTATAGAAACCGAAAACATTCTTCACCAACTTAATCAGTGTATTGCTGTTGTGTGCCGCCATCTTGTTCAGATCGTATTCAAAGCTAGAGAAAAAAAGGATATCAGCAAGATGGCGGCTTCCTGAAGCAGCAATTTACTGATCTAGTCAAATTTTTAATTTTTCGGAGCTCGGTTGCTTCTTTAAAAAAAAATAAATGTTTCAATTGCAAACTAATTTGTTAAAGATTTAATTATAATCCTGGTTTAATACTTGAGTGCATCTTATAGTACCTATACTAAATCAAGTCCTCCACATTCCCCACATCGATATATTTATTTGCAAATTCAAATTTTCCAGTTAATATTGTCAACAAAAAGAATAAAAAATATACCAACCTCTTAAGTAATAAAAATGAACAAAAAAAAAAACGTATCCATAACTCCCCCCAATCCAAAAGCAATTCCATTTGCAAAAAACAAACAGAATCCCCATGAAAGTATTCGCTCGTTTATTCTGAATTTAAATAAAACTCCTTCCTATCGAAAATATAAAACGAGATTCCAAAAACAACTATCTAGACGACGATGCTGACGCCCCATTTTCAACAAAAAGCAGAGTGTCGATGATTTAACCACCAATAGACACAAGGGTTATGTGTTTAATGCTAAATATGCGAATCCTTACGCAAAACAAAATGATGATATCCCATGTAATGCTGTGTATAGTCCTTGCAAATAAAATCAGTTTATTCTCTTTATACATTTATTTGGGATTTTGAATATGAAAAGTACAAACATATACAAAAAACACCACTCCATAACTCCACTCCACCAGCAAATCATCTCCTCAACCCAAATCTTCTATGATCCTTTTGCTTTTTCTATAGAATCCTTGAAAGCGCCCATATTAGATTACACTGTTCCTGCTCATGCATAAATGTATGAATTGCCAGTGTTATTTAACTTAAAGGATGCTTCTGCGCTACACTTCTATACCTTCTTCTGGGTTTGGTCCTGCTCCAGGGGGATTTTGTTTATTTTTGACGTAAAAAGGATTCTTTGCAGTCACTGAACAATTTTCGATGTAATTTTTCAGCATAAATCTTTTTTCTATATTATGTGATTTAGACTTTTATACTTTGAAGCAAATGAGTTATGAAACAAGAGTGCATATGAATTTAATTGAAGACATTTTGGGAAAATAAAAAATGTCTGGAGAGGTCCTTTATGTATACCATCCTATCATACCCACAGATTTTTCGTTGTAATGAGACTGGATACTGCAGGCAGAATTAAATGCACTTGAATGAACAACAGATTCGTTCAATATCCTTCTCTTTTTACTTTGTTGACATTTAGTTTGTTAAAATAAAACATAAGTACATCTATACTATGGTAGTGTCCTTGCTATGTATGTATATAGCAAGAGGTCATTTATTAGGTTTTAGTTGGTTTGCACAAAGCTGCAAGTTTTGTTTGCATTTCTATTCCTGGTGCAGTTTGTCAAATGGACTATTCGGATGAAAAGACAGATGATGAGATTACTGGAGTTTCAAAAGTCAATTAAAATTGTCAAAAGGACATTCGAATGTTTATTCGGAAGTGGTTTAAGGAAATAAGTTTTGCATCTAACTACCTGTGGTTTAATTTTCCAAGTAAAATAAATGAACTCACATGCTATTCTGTTTTGATTACCTTATAGACCGATTCTTAAAAGAGACTTTGAGTTAAGCATGAGTTTGGTGCAACCGTACTGCATTTATTTACAGCAATATTCTGCTTACCAAATTCCCTCTTTTTTTAACTTGTTGATTAGCTTTTTCAACGTGTGAAAATAAAGTGAATGAGCTTCGTTAATGCAGTTGACCTCTATGTCGTTTTGTAGATTGTCTTAACATCCCAACGAAATGTTCACATTTCACAGCCGCATATAAAAACTTAGGTTTCATGTCAAACTGAGTATACTCTACAGCTCAACTTCGAACTATCTATGAAGTACATATATTCTTTCTTTAGCCGCACTTCGTGAATGTGAAATGCTCCAAATAATTCACTTCTGCGTTTATACGTAAAGAGCGTTTTAAGCTCAGTTTCAGTATAGGTACGCTTAAGTTCGCATTCGAGTGCTACAATTTGCATATTTACTATTTGACTAATTTTAAGGAATCAGATTTTAAGGAATCTTGACGAAGAATTGTGACAGTATTGTCGTTAGCTTTCGAATATTTTGGTTAAGTTAGCGGGTACACGCCACTCAAATTAAAATACTATTTTTGACGCGAAGACTTCTTCTTCAATTGGGAAGCAGAGTTCCATTCAAATAGGTGTCCATAATAAGCCTGCATATTAGAAAATAGGCAGTGAATGGCTCAATCCTCGGCAATATATAACAGATTTTATTTCGGGTCGGGTGAAATTATGTCCCAGTAAATAATCAAGTACTGTAATAAAAAGCAAATTATTAGAGAAGCTTCTTGGGTGCACCACAACTTCGATTGAGAATTTTTCGGTGACTCTTGCATTGCGTCTAACTTTTGTTTTGACTTTCATGTACATATACATGCTCTTCCGAACGTGTTTTCCAGAACTCCTCGTCACCTTAAGGCCGCCCATTTCAGATCTCGTCGTTGTAGAAAAATCAAAATCAACAAATAGCGTGGAAATCCTTCAAGAATCACGATGTTTTTCGATTATGTTTTGTACACATCTGTGGTGGATATGCCGGAAACAAGCCCTTATTGGTCCTCAGATAGCCGTACTATATTACTCGCTCAGCAATCTTAATAGTGCGCAACTTGATTGAACGGTAACTATAACCGTTTGGCGTATAATACTTCATAAGAGAAGGTAACTTTCCCTACAGCAACCGAATGCCTAGGTCACTGCTGATAAGTTGCAGACAATAACCTTAGATCGCCTCACTTTCCTGTTCTCATCTTTTTTTTTAAACTCAGACTGTATCCCGTCTGACCTAATGGGGTTTTCCTTTTTTAAGTTTTTCACCGCCGCCCGCTGCACTGACTTTGTCGATCACCTCTATCTCTATATAGTTAATGTGTGCCTCGGGATTGTATAACCTGGTAAACAGTTTGTTTAAAAATCCCTCGATCTTTTACAATGCAAGAAGTACCAATGTTTATAAACTTTATATATATATATATAACTTCGAAGTAGTCAAGGACTTTGTCTACCTGGGATCCACTATTACAACCCAAAATGACATCAGTCCAGAGATCAAACGAAGAATTACTCTCGCCAATCGATGTTTCTTCAGGCTGAGAAAGCATTTAAGTAGTAAGGTCCTCTCTCATAAAACCAAGGAGACGTTATATAAGACCTTGATCATCCCAGTCCTGCTGTATGGGGCGGAAGCATGGGTGTTAAAAGACTCGGATGATAAGCTTCTTGGATGCTTTGAGAGAATAATTTTTCGAGTGATATTTGGTCCTGTGTGTATCGAAGAAGTATGGAGAAGAAGATTCAATGACGAGCTATAAGATATTAATCTGGTCAAAACGCTGAAATTACAGCGACTGAGATAGCTTGGTCACGTGCAGTGTATGGACACCAACGCACTAGCCCGGCTAGTCTTCGAGTTCAATCCGGATGGTGTACGCAGCATTGGAAGAACCCACAATAGATGGCGCACACAAGTGGAAAACGACCTCAGTCTACATGCGGTGCGAAATTGGAAGCGGCTATCTAAGAACAGAGCTGGCTGGAGAGGCTTGTTGGTTGAGGTCGAAGTCTATCCTGGACTCTGAGTGCCATCTAAAGTGAGTAAGTAAAATACTTAAGTGGCATCAATCAATAAATTCATCTGGAAAAGTTTTGTTCATTAAACACACAATCTTACACTTTTCTGCTCTTTTGTTTGACGATGAGGTCCATAGCACAATTTACGTACAAATGGTCGACAAAAAACATGGCGTTTGCTTAAAATGTCGATTTTTTCGGACTTTCAATGTCGACATTTTTTTGGTGACCAGTAAAATGTCAAACTCCTTAACAAAAACTCCCCAAAAATTTGTACTTTCATCCCAACAAAAGTTTGTCGTTATAACAGGTTTATTTGCATATATGTTATACTTACCTAAACTTACACTAACTCCAAATGCCAGGAAGGGGTGTTGCAGGGCGCAGCAAACTTAAACTACTTTTTGGACGGAAAAGGTGGGATTGAAATAACCGGAAATGAAATCGCGCGCTCATTAACATGATTTTCTAAACCATTAAAATGATCAAAGTGTCGATTGCTAAAAGGTCGACTGTTAAAACATCGACTGTCAAAAAATCAATTATATTTTGAAAATCGAGATTTAAAACTGTCGACATTTTGAAAAGTCGGTCTTTTACTAACCTTATAGTTAAACACATCAATGCGACTATCTTCTTGTACCAACGTAATTTATATCAGGCCACATATGGGTACATCTTATGTTATGCCAAACTCACATAAAACTCAAACTACATATGAACTTCTCCATGATTAACGTACGTACATTTGTTTTACTATCTAAAAATAAACTCAAATCTTTTACAAACATAATTCATTTGTATAAACAAACGTAGATACTCGATTATCCATCAAATTATCTGTCATCTGCATTATTATCACATGTTGGTTTTTTTTCCACATATTTTTCCGCATACTGAAATAACCCAAAGGATAAATATCTATATAGGTAGGTAGGTGCGATTAAAAACTCTGCACAGTACATCCTCAAAAGCGGGAACATTTCCTATCGCAATGAATGTAAATATTTGCTGTATTTACACATCCCAACAAACACACACACACACGCATAAGAACGTAGATTCAAAAATAAACACAAATTGTGCTAATGGCCGGTACTGTTACTGTACCAAACCTTCCTTCTGATGCACTCTCATCGGCATCGGCTGTCGGCACACCGGTACCATGCTGCAATTGGCAAATAATCTCTCGTCAATTGAATAAATTGCCACTCGGAAATTATCCAAACAAAATACATACGAATATGCACAAGCACATTGCACATTCATGTGGTGCGGTGGGAACATGAAGGAAACTTCCATACCTCCCAATCACCACATTCCGCCATAAAACTTTTCCGGTGATTGCTGAGAATCATGACCATCCAACTGCAACCAACAGTCGCAGCTTAACTAGCGGTTAGTGCTGATAAAGTTTTTAGGCTTCAATTCGTATAGAAGCGGCATATTTCCAAATTGGATAGCATTGGGTCGCTATATAGAAATAGTTTCTCTGATTAGTTTTCGATTTGGATTGCCATTGGAATTCCTTGAAATATTACACCAATAGCCGTGCATCACCATCACCATTTTAACCATCGTCACTCACCGTTACCGCACATATTGCATCGTCGTCATATCGTTGCCATCGAAGCTAAGCCCGTCACCGCTTCAGTGAGATCAATTTATTTGAATAATTGCGCAAATTGTTGGCACAAGGATATCATCACATAGCTTTTATCTATTGATTTTGAAATTATGAGAGTAAACAGAATGAATGGCAAAGAGGGAGTCAATTCAGTTCTCTCTTGCCTGCCGCCACCCATGGAGTGTGATGTTGGATGCCAATGTTGTGGATCAATGGGTGCCATCAGTGGAAAGCAATGGTGGAATGCTATTGATGTTAACGATGAAAGACAACGGATGTGGGATATGGGAGGCGGATGATGACTTTTGTTTAGGTTTTCAATTAAATTGTTTGATTGAATTATATAAACCGCTACAGATGAAAATGTAGTTAGTTGCCCAACTAACAATTTTACTTGTGTAAGGTCCAATTTCAAAAAATTAGTAAGCTATTATTTCTTTAGTGTTGTCATAAGGCTTATTTATAGATGTTAACTGTTTTTTATTGATTATTTTAAATAATAGTTTCCTTAAAGCCTTTGGTAGAAAATACTCGCAAGCCATACGGAGGGACGATAAAATCGCTTTTAATAAGGTCGCTGTAAGGTTTGTCAAAGTTAGTCAGACAAAATCTAAATGTAAAGGCTTGTATAAAGCTTTATACTCGAAATCAATGAAAAGGCTTGTTAACCGAAGCAATGCGAACAGTCAAAAAGGATGTTTTTTTACGAGGTGTAGAACTTTTAGTTGGCATTACTTTTCAAGACGGCGACCGATGTAACAGCTGTCAAGTGATTTATTCTCAGTTTGGTTTGGCAATTTTGAATTGAACAATCATGATGTCCAGGAGCTGTGGTTCCAACAAGACGGCACAACATATCACACAGCTCGTGCCACTATCGATTTATTGAAAGACACGTTTGGTGACCGCCTAATTTCACGTTTTGGACCTGTGAATTGGCCTCCAAGATCTTGTGATTTAACACCGCTAGACTATTTTCTGTGGGGTTATGTAAAGTCATTAGTCTATGCGGATAAACCACAAACGCTTTCCCATTTGGAAGACAACATTCGCCGTGTTATTGCCGATATACGGCCACAAATGTTGGAAAAAGTCATCGAAAATTGGACGTCCAGATTGGTCTACATACGAGCCAGCCGTGGCAGTTAAATGCCAGAAAACATATTTAAATTTAATGCCACAATATTATCTTTCGAGTAAATAAAAAATCATGTCAATCGAATATTTCATCGTTGTTTTCATTGCAATTTAAAGTTCTATACCTCTAAAAAAACACCCTTTATAAATGAACGATAACCCATATGACTTGTATAGAGTTATCACAAGACTTTTTTAAGGTTGCTAAACATTTATATGCAGTCGTTGTAGTTAATAACAAACTAAAGAAAACTATAGTTCCCTTAAGAAAGCTATTGCAATACCACTTGGAAAATATGCCACGTGGTGTGTTTGTTAATGACAGCTATAGCTCACATAAGAAAATTATCTCTTCGCTTAGTTGTTGATGACATTAACAAACTTAAGGAGGTAAATGGTCTCTTTAATTTGTTGTTTTGCTACAATTGGCATTATAACAAGAAAATGTTGCAAATGGAGTGTAAATGTTTTTTAACACATCAAATTATCAAACTTTATTATCATATTTTACCAACAGGCAGTATGAATTAAAAAAAACTGCTAATGCTGAATTTTAAATGGATCTGTATAGCTACATATCTGTTCCTGTAGCACCAAGTAGGTACGGTATCAACTGGTTAAAATTTGATCTTCCTTCTTAATACATAACATTGGCCTAGAGGATGCGTGTTTGACTGGGGTGCGCTGGGTCAAAAGTTCGATCCCTGGTTGAGGCAAGTAAGTTTTTTCATTAATAATAAAATTATATATCTAGTTTTCAGAAAAGGCATTGAAGAAACTGAGCACTTGAACGAAGAAAATATGGTCTCAGATAAAATAAATCGAAATAAAAGATAAACAAAAATGAAAAGGAAAAAGTCGTTAAAAAAATTATTTTAAATTTTGTTTGAATTTTTTTTGTTTCGGTAAGATTTCCGTAATGACTTCTGTAAGCGAAATAAAAAGCCTTTCGTAGCAAAGTATTGTTTCCTTTGCAAAGCCTTCACAAGGCCTCATCCAAACTGTTTATGAAGAGTTATAACTTCGCTTATGTGCGCCAAATAGGTTTCTATAAGATTGATTACAGTTGTTATAAAAATAATAAAATAGCTTCTATTGGCCTTTATGAAAATTAAATTGTTACTTGGGTGCATTTTTAAAATATATTAAATTTTTGCTTTTGGTCTCATATAATAAGAAACTTGTATAGAAAACATATAAATGCTGGAACAAGCTGGAAAATGCTGGATAAGTGCCTTTAATCTTATTATTCTATAGATACTTTTATAAAAAGAGACTGCCAAGTGTATAGATTATTTATTTAGCCGCACTACATTAATGAAAAATGCTCTATACCCGGCTTAATTTTTGTCTGCCACTGTAATATTTAAAACATTCAAAACCAATGTGCATCGGTGGTCCCATTTTATTAGATAATTGCTTTTTCAAATCCTATGAATGCGAGAATATACGTATGTTTGTAAGTATATTGCAATTAAAGTATAACGTGGTATAGAAACATCAATTACAGTTTTTACAAGAAAGTACAAATTGCTCTAAGTTTATCATTAGTCTTGTGAAAGTGCTGATAATCTGTCTGATTTTTGCGGTCTTAGATCACTTTGGATTTAAAATTTTGAGACAGTACAAGGACACTAAAGCGTTTGATTCCAGAGTCATGACTCTTCTTCAAAACACGTTAGAACAAAAAAATCCAAAAGACCATCTTTTCCTCTTTTGCTCCAAAGTAATTTTAAAAAGACTCCAGAATCATGGCGTCAGTCTTTCGCATTACTGACCTCACGTCGACGAGGAGACTAGATACATCGAAACCTAAGTTAAAAAAAACTCTTAGAAAGGAGACACCTCTAGTCATCGGACTGAGTGAACACCAGCAGATTTATCTTCAAGGTGGCTGTGGTCATTGGGTTTCGTTTCTGTAGGGCCTTTGTCTTCTAATCTGGAGGTTGTGCGTAAGGGTAAATTCTCGGTTACTTAAATCAAATCTAAGTTCAAGAACAACGAACCGTCCTGGTTAACGAGGACATACCTGACCACAATGCATTTGAAATGTTAGGTCCTAAAGAGCTAAAATCAGTTATTACGCTAAAAAAATCATCTCTACTCTTAAGCACTGATAGATAACAGATACTTGAGGCGCTCAGAATAAAAATGGTCTAAGTGCCTTTTGGAAAAAAATTAGATTTAACTTTTAAACACATACAAGTACACATTCTGATGTTTACTTGTCAAAAGTTATTAGCGAAAAAAACACATTGTTACCAGTCGATATGACAGCATTTCTTTTTGATATCTTCGATATACTTTCATTTAACTCCAAATTTGTCCACCAAAGTCGAAGTGCACTTATTCCACTCTGAACGCCTCACATGCTGCTGATTGACTTAGCGGCGAGTATTAACACTGTAAGAACCATCACTAAAAAAGATCATTCTGAACGAAGAGCAAACTTTGATTTCGCCCCAGACCCTGAAACAAGGATTTGGCATCCACTAGCAGGGTCATAACGTAGACTAAATTGACAACGAATTATCAAAGTCAGTCGGAGTTCGCATGGCGTAACCAAGCACAAACAAAATTCCAATAACTCGGCGTATAAAACTCCAAGCGGGCAAGGGGTCAACTCAAAATAGTTCTGGAAATGCAAGTTGGTTAAAGTTCAGACCCAATTCTGACTGTAAAACAAACAAGAATAAAAAATGCCAAATGTGGTTCAATAAAAATTATTGCGATGGAAGAGAAATGTTTACATAAAAGGACAGCTAGTATTGAATTTTCAAAACAAATTGAAAAAAATTATTGTTTCCACTGAGTATATTCTTCTTTTACCTATAGTTCAATGTAAAATGAGATACAATTGTCACTATATATAAAGTTTTCTTTGATTTAAGAAAAACATTGTCTGACGTTCGGACAACAAATAAAATTTAAGCTTGTTGATAAATGTTTCTACTCCAATAACTTATCAATTTTAAGAATACTTAAGTGCAACCGAGCATTATAAAAATTATAAGGGTCATCGATACTCATAAACTTATAGGTGTTTAATTCAAATAAAATCTAGACCTCATTATTTTTATTAGAAATCTTGTAATAAGGCCGTTTGCAATTCAAAAACTATACCGACTTACCTGTATGTAAATTCTTGTCAATTCGCTCAAAGATGTTTATGATATCTGACTTCTGAAACCCTAACATAAAATTTGAAACATCGTTCTCTAGTCTAAAGTATATATGGTTTACTTGAGAAAGTATCAAATGAAATACTTCTCGTTTTGATCTCATTAACTTTCTTAATAATTTTTCTTTTCCGCACAGACAAAACGAAAACAACTTTCGAAAAAAAGTTAATTACGAAACGGTAACCCGACCATAATGTACTCCAGCACAACTTTTTTTCTTAACTGTATAGGTATTATAATTGAAGGAAAGGTAGAATCTACTCCCATTACAGTGTACTTTGGGCGAAATCCCAAAAGACACCCACATTGTACACAAAAGAGAAGCAAAAACAACAACAACATTAATAATTCTTACCGCTGAATGCGGACGCCATTTTTAATGTCCTTGATTACCTCCACTAAACTCACCCTCTTTTTATGTATGTATGTGCTTTTTTTTTCATCGTCAATTTTGAGCTAAGCTCTATAAAAGGAGCAAAAAGTTTTACTTCATAGATCAAGGTGGATGTTTCAACAGCAAGTTGATGTGTGGAAAATCGTCCTTCTTAAGTCCTAATAGGGGTTGAATTGTTAACTGAGTGAACGTATAGTGGGTGGGTGGGTTCAATTTTGTTCGCATCAGTAATGTTGTTTGCCATTTCCTGCGACGCACATCCATTTTGTCAACTGGAGTTTAATAGCGCTTTCATCTGTACATTTCTGTTTGTTCGACTGTGTGTGTGGTAGTATTATGTAAGTTCCCCATCGTTCTCATCTTCCTTCATCATCATTATCATCATCTCCTGTGCTAATTATATGAAAGAGGCACTTAGTTCCTACTTTGGTTCAGATATTCTGTGTAAGTACGTCCTTTATGGCTCTTAATTAAGGCACTGAGGAGTGTTTAATATGTTTCTTCTATTCGTTTTTGTTTTGACTTTAATTTTTTTTTGCTGGTGTCTGTCCTACTCCTACTCAATGATGGTGCTTGATAGAAACGGTTAGGAGGGGGTGTGTATATGGAGTAGATTTTGGTAATTTATAGATTTAGCTAGCACATAGTACAATTAGTTAGAGGGTAAATATGAAAAGTATATAGATATACAAAATGCTGACTCAAAAGGTAGATTCGTTATGATTTTAGTTAGAAAAGTAATTTGAGGAATATGGTAGCATATTTTATGTAAGATAGTAGTGTAGTATTAAAAACACACAGTACCTATAATACTCAGTATTTTCAGAATTATATATATACCTACTCAAAAGCATTGCCTTATTATACAATAAACATGGACTGCTATAGTAGCCAACTTCAAGTATGCTGCCAGCGCCTTATTTTAACTGTTTTCAAGTGTGAAGAAATTGGTAAACTTTTTACTTGCGATTATAGATAATATAAAGCAAGTTTTGTATTCATAAAAAAAAGTCGAAAAAAGTAGTTCCGACAATTCTGTCTGTCTGTTTGTCTGTCTGTCTGTTCGTCTGTCTGTTCGTCTGTCAGTCTGGATGTATCGACACCTACAGCCAAAACGGTTAGGCCGATTTTCTTCAAACTTGGTACTCTGTATTTTTACAGTAATATGCCCTGTCCAGTTGTTTTTTGATTTTTATCCTAGGTTTGAAAATAACGGTACCTGCCATATAAACGTAACAGATAATTACATTTTTATCGAAAATAATACGATTGATTTTAATAAATTTTAACATGACTGATTTTTTAAAAACAAAAAAAAAATTTTATAACTAGATTTTTAACGGTACCTATACAAGCGTTTTAGACAATTCCATTTTTCTCGTAAAAAATACGATCGATTTTTATAAAATTTCGTAAAATAGATTTGTAGCCAAAGGTTGTGTTTTTCATTTTTTCAGAATAAGTTTACATATTAACGGCACCTGGCAAATAAGCCTTAAAGACAATCCAATTTTTCTCGTAAAATATACCATCGATTTTGATAACATTTAGTGTGTTTTAGTGTGACTGATTTTTTTCCAATAATGAAGTTTTTCGTTAGAATTTTACCTGTCATTTGAACGTTACAGAAAATCCAATTTTTCTCGAAAAAAATACGACCGATTTTGATAAAATTTTGTGTGACTGATTTGTTGCCAATGACGGAGTTTGTCGTTAGAACTTTTTTTTCAAAATCACCTTATTAACGGTACCTGCCATATAAATTCTATAGAAGATCCGACTTTTCTCGAAAAAATACGATCGATTTTGATAAGATTTTGTGTGACCGATTTTTTGCTAACAACGAAGTTTTTCGTTAGATTTTTTTTCAAAATCGGCTCCGCGAAATTAGGCCCCAGGAAATAAGACCCCAAAAGAAAAAATGAAATAAGGCCCCAAATTGGGGCATTATTTCATAATGAAATTATGACCCAATGAAATAAGGCCCCAACGAAATGAAAAATGCCCCAAAAATAAATGAAACAAGGCCCCACCTTGTTTTGACTTTTTTTTGTAAAAATGAAATAAAACCCCACTTTATCTTTTTTCAGAATTGATTTTATTTAAAAAAATGAAATATCACCCCAAACTTGAAACAAATGCTTGCACTGTATGCTACACAATTTCCCTGCAACAAGGACATTTATAGTTATCCTGCCCTTCAGCAATAGAGTTCGCTTGAATTTTTAGGTTGCATTTACTACAAATTTTAAGATGCCTACAAGGCAGCAGAACAATATTTGCCCACAAATCCTTACAAATGACGCAAATATTCTCATCAATGTTTGGACCGATAACAACATGGCTTTCACTTTCAACTTCTTCAAAAATTTCGCCCCACAGGAAAATGGCTGCTTATACTCCCTGATGGTTTGCGCGATTTTTTCAGCTGTTCTGTTACTTACTAATGCTTTTCAATGTAAAGATCGTGTTGCAAACCATCGCGCGATTTTTTTGAAGCTATTCTGTTACTCCCTGATGGGTTTCAGCACGATCTTTACATTTAAACATGAAAAATTAATTTTACCTCGTCAAAATATCCTATATAGCTGCTTGAAACATCCTTGAGGAACAATTTTAAAAGTTCCTGTTGGTCGGTGGAATGTTCTTTTCAATCAGTTTAGTGGTTTTATGGGATGAAAATAAACAATAGGTAAATTGTCCTTCTTCCATAATACACGATGTGTAAAATGGCAAAGGATCTGACTCATCTTATGAAAAATGAAATAAGGCCCCAAATTGTTTTTAAAATAAAATGAAATAAAGCCCTAAAACTAGTGTTGGGGTTTTATTTCATTGGGGCCTTATTTCATAATGAAATTATGCCAAAAAAAAATTAAATAAGGCCCCAAAAAATGAAATAACACCCCAAAATTTGAGAAAATTCGTTGTAGTTGTTTTGTGTGCTTTTTTTTGGGGCCTTATTTAATTTTTTTTTTGGGGCCTTATTTCCTGGGGCCTAATTTCGCGGAGCCTCAAAATCACCTTATTAACGTGACCTGCCATAAAAACGTTATAGAAACAATTTTTACTTCCGATTATTTATTATAGTTTCTTGCTTAGTATCCTAAGCCAAAGGTTAGTAATCTTACACAAGACCAAGTTTGTCCGACCCAGTCGTGCCATTTATTTCAAAGGCATCCCTTCCACAAAGGTTAAAAAACAGATCTATGATGACGATATCGAACATCGCGTAAACAGCGAGAGAAATCTTTACCTAATTTTGGACTGATAATGATAAATGTCACAAACAAATAAATAAAATTAAAATTGATCATATTCTGTATACTATATGAAAATTAATTGAAAAATATTCAAACAATTAGAAGATTTAGCATAAGTGGACTTTTCTGAATTATTATTCAAAATTAAACCACTAAGCGGCCTATAGTCCAAAAAAACATTGCGTTTCGCAATGTCACAAAGCTGAATGAGAGGATCTTCGAACAAAGACGATGTTTTTTTGTGAACCGTAGGTAAGCACTGGAGAAACAAAATAAACCTTTACATAAAACCAACAATTACTAATTTGTTTTTATGAAAATGTATTTCTTTGAAGTATACCTATCTATAATTCCTGATGACCTCAAAACATAATATAAGTTAATTAATTATTGTTAAACCCCAGCGGACGACAATCGGTCATCATTAAGTTATCAATTCAATTCAATTTCAATTAAGATAAACATATCTACTTACTTCTTATATTTTTATTTATAAAATGCTTACTTTTGGAACTAAGTAAAAAATTGATAGAACGTTATCATTGATTTCAACAATCATCTTTTCGATTAAAGTCCCAAATATAGGCTGACACGTAATTTTATCGATAAACATAAATTTGGAAAAATAGAATGACTGAATTGGTCTGTCTTAATAATTGTCAGCTTATTTTCTAATTATTAAATTTGTTAAAACTAATCGAATTTGATAATCACAGCTTATTTCAATTATATTAATGTTAATTGATAAGTCTTTATTTATAAGAAAAAAAATTATTTTGCCTTGAATTTGTGTAACATATTAATTGTCTTGAATCAAAACTGTCAATTCATTGTCCTTTGGTATCGTTTGAAGGTGAAAAATCTTAGATTTATCAAGAGTTATTGTGAAATATCAAAAAAGGGAAACTATAAAAACTAATCTATTAATTTATCTTTCATTTTTAAATTATTGAAGTACCATACGAGGGATATGTAAAATAATAATCACGTGTAGAAATATTGAATCCAAATAACCAGAACATGGCTTTTTAATACTGCTTAACAAAAAATGTGTGTTTTGTCCCTTTGAGTATTCTGATGATAATAAATAGAACTATAAATATTTAGTTGCTTTGACACTTATTAGTTCATTACAAACCCATTATACATAGGCCAAGCACTAAGAACCCATAAAAATGGCCGGAATTATGTAAGACAAAAAAGGCCTGTCTACAAGTTCTGGGTGTCCTTTGGCACTACCACCCCGTATGTAGTAATGTATACCACGTCGTTCGAGATCTTTTTCTACTTGATCAATAACCGAAAAAATGGTATGCCTTGGTGGTTCCTTCTTTAGTTCGGTCAGCCATTGAAGACCTTACAGGCTGAAGCATCTGTGTCCTATAGAATTACATCATCATTCAGCCGATTAAACATTTACAAAAAAGAGATATGCTTCCTTACAAAAAAAAAGAGGATTTTGAGCTAAGACATTTTAGCTTATAAGGGCAGAGATGTTGTGTCCTTCATCAGAACAAACAGTTGTAAATAATTCGAAGGACTTTTCCCTTCAATATATCAAGTATGCTTTCATCCGATTAGGGACAGCTGAAACAGGATACTGATGTGTATTTTCTATATATCATTAACCCCCTAGGTAGATAGGTACAACAAAAAAAAATTTGCGCTATTATAGGTAACCAAAACCTGGTCCCCTAAGTTTTTTCCGAGTGCCCAACAAGAACTACCCTATGCCTTCTACCCTATATCAACAAACAAATGGGGTCATACGAGTTATGGTAACTAAACGGCGCATAATATTGCTAATTGGGTTCTTTGAGGATAGGTGTTCTCAGAACCGCCATCTTGCCTACGTACCGACTATTTGTTTCCTATTCCAAAAATTAATTTTCTACCCTTCGTTTTGCTTAGTTATGAAAATACATACTGCGATGTTAACACATCTCCATTTGTCAGTCAAGCAGATATGTAATGAACAAAATGGAGAAAAACGCGAAATTGGAATTGCAACAGTATTCACGAGTTCGATGTTTATAATTTGTAGTTGTCTCATGACAGTACTCCAGTTACTCACTTCTTCATAGTCGGGTTTTTCTCAGTCGGGATTTCGTCCAGTCAGGATTTCGTACCCAACCCCTGTGAACAAATAACTTGGCTGATGGTTTTAAAGATATTTTCAATATTCCATATTTAAACATCATGCCTTCTCTTATTGTTATGCAGTGTTTTCCCGAATAGGCCCTATTAGGGGGGACAATCCTTTAAGCTGTGGTTCCGGTGCCAACGAATTTTACTCGAGCGAACTTAGCAAATGTAAGCGAATAATCTAACGAATATTCCTAAAATTCGCTAAGATCGCGCCAGTAAATTTTGTTCACTTGAACCGCAACATAGGAAACGCGTACTTTCTAATAATTTTAGCGAACTTTGCGAGTTCGCACGAGTAAAATTCGCTTACATTCGGTGGCACCGGAACCGCAGCCTTAGACTTTAGATTAGAGCGTATGATTCTTTGGTATATTCTAAGGCCGTGTGCGAACATCGTTAAAATTTTATCCATTGGCTAAATTATGACACTAGTGTGGTGAATATAAATATTGTTGCATTGCTTTCATTTGCATTTATTTCCGTTTGTTCGACTATTATCGAATTTTTCGTTTGTGTTTTGGTGAAATGTGTTTTGTATACCTCAAATATTAAACGAACTAATAATAATTAAACGATTTTTTACTATTCTATTCTGTGAAACAGATTTTTTATTATTCTTTTGGAAGTTCAGCTGCCAAACCAGTGTTCTGTACCGTGTTAAAACTTCCTATAATTTTAATTATTTTACAGAGTAGTTCTATTATATTTATTTAACAAAACAGAATTTAGAATAGCCACAATTATGAAATTGCAAATCTTTAATAAATAAAGGGAATTTTATAGAACAGCAAATAAACAGAATTTAACCTACAAAAGGTCGGGTAGTTCTAAATTTTTGATATGTTGCATAGGATGTTTGGTGATAAAAAAAAATCAATTTCCTCACCCCCTCAGCCCCCTTTGCTATCAGGAAAAAACTGCACAAAATCGGCTAATTCCCACTATAACTTCTTTCTGGTACATTTTATCGAAAAAAAAAACTAATTACTTAACGCAAAACAAATAGAGCCACTTCATTTGGATTTTGGATGAATCATAGATCTTACAAATAAACTTTCTATATCACACTTGTAGAAAATTTTGTTTTCTACAAGTTTTGTTACTAGTTTTTTTTCGATAAAATGTAATAGAAAGAAATTATAGTCGAAATAAGCAAAAAAGGGCGGAGAGGTTGTGGTTGTGGAAATTGTATTTTTAAATCAGCCAAACATCCTATACAACATATCAAAAATTTAAACGCGCGCCGATTGTTTGAGTTGCAGACTTTTTTTTATAAATTGACAAAACAATCTTACCTATTCATTCCTCCGTAGCAAAGAAATAAGAAAGGGAATTTTTTTAATTCTTGTGGGAAAATTTAAAAAAAGGCATGTGTTAAAAAATCCCATTTAATCTAGTTCGCACACCAAAAAGCTAAACATTTATTCACCTCAACTCAAACGTCAGAAATTAGCCAGAGGATAAAATTTTAACGCTGTTCGCACACGGCCTAAGAAAAAAAAGGGTGTTTTAACTCTCTTTTGACTTTCAAAGTATGTAAGTCCCTACATTGATAAGCTACATGTATTATAGCTATAATGTGTAATAAAAATGACGTGAAAATATATAAATATGAAATTCAAATAATTTTGATTTTGTATTCCACAAAACGTACAGTTTAATATAATTTTCAAGACGATAATTTGTTCGCGTAATTCTCTTAAAATGTTACTCTCTTCACCATCATTTTAGTATGTACAATGTACTACACTCAAACTGAACACTGACCTTGTCCAACAAGCAACAACAACAAGTAATATAATGCAATTCTTTCAGTGGTATGACATGACCACGGTCAACACAAAAAAGAAAACATTTCTCAATAAACATAAACATCCATACATTATATGTAAAAAATACACACACCAATACAATTCAAATAGTTCCGGTAAATCAATATCAAGGTGATGTCTAAACTCTAAAGTTCGTTTTGTTTTTGGTTGTTCCGCGATCTTTGGTGTATAAAATGTTAAATTGAGGTGTTATTTTCAATAATTTTGTTTTAAATTTATTAAAAAAATCTTTATAAGTGTGCAAAGAACATTTTTTCTTGAAAATTCACATCTTTTTAGATCGAAAAAGTATGTGATTTCTAATAATTGTAATTTTGGTTTAATTTTTTTTTTATCTAATGGCGTCGTGCGGTGGTCGCCGAAAGCTGAGGTGTTGTTGTTTCCCTTACTCCTTATAATTTTGCATTCAAGTGAATTTATATTTTCTTTTGTTGTTCGGCTTCTAAAATTTCCAAGTGTTAAATCTTTGTTTTGTAATTTCTTTTTTGAAAGAATTTTGTAATTCCTTTAATTTCGGGAAAAGGGTGATGCAAGTACATGTTTTTGTTTTTTTTTTGCTTGCGATATTTACCTACCTTCGAAATTCATTTGATACCAACATTTGGTAAGTCTTTTATTTCTTTATTTATTATATTCTTTCTAGATAATGTAATACAATAACGTTTGTTCGATTTAATTTCATTAACTATCAGAGCGCAAGCTTAAAAAAACGAAATATCTATTTTTGAATAGGTACTTACATTAAAAAAAATATATAGATTGTAAACTAGTGTTAAAGGTGATATTAAGTGCTTAGCACATGAGCTGCGAATTACCAATAAACGTTTTAAAGCAATTTCAGGAGCATATATCGATTTATTTTTTTGGGTATATTTAGGTAAAGTTAATAAATGATCGAATATATACAAATTTCAATAAAAACACCACAAAAATAAGTTTAAAATAGATAAATGATCATTTTTATGTTCTCTATTTTGCGACCAACAGCATCATTCAGCGAATCGTCAAACGTGAATTCGCAATCTGCAACACATCGGCGGATGAAAAATTCGCACGAGTCTAACCTCAAATTTATTGGTTTGTGTATTAACGATTCGCAACTGGCGGCGACCTGTCATGTGAATAAATTGTTTAAATGCGCGAACATTCGCAACTCGCAATTCGCTAATTGCGTCTCATGTGCAAGGCACTTAACTGATCTCAGATCACTGCAGGGCCAGCTACATCGAGCCTATTTATGTTTTTCTCTTTCTCCTGTCATTTCGCTTTTAATTACTCAACGCAACTTCTCAGCTTTTCAACTCGTGTGCTAAAGTAACTGTGTGAAATTTCAACCCAAACAAAACTCGGTCTCTCGACTGTGCATAATATAAACATTATTATATATGTATATGTTGATTTAGGAGATTTGATCTTAATTCTTCACACACAGCCTCTTGTCAAACTTGATATCTAAATAATTTTTTGT
This sequence comes from Baccha elongata, assembly GCA_951217065.1. Classification (NCBI taxonomy): domain Eukaryota; kingdom Metazoa; phylum Arthropoda; class Insecta; order Diptera; family Syrphidae; genus Baccha; species Baccha elongata. The sequence continues at coordinate 171,907,767 of OX578272.1, forward strand.
TTTGCTTGTTTGCTCAATTTCGCTCTATGTCACTTCTTGGTTTGACTGATATGCACGATTTCAATTTTGACATTTGCAGAGTGTTCAGTTTAAACGGTCATCAGAGTCAATAGGTGCGTCCTACCAAATTATATCTCACTGAGATCTTAATGTCAATTTGATAGAAGCAGAATCCTTTCGTGGGACACATTTCTTTGTGCAAGCATACATTATCAAAGAAATATGTTGTCATTTAGCATTGTATTTCTTTCAGATTTCTATTATTTTTGTACTTATACTACTTTTTACCACTTTTATTTTTGTATATATGCAAAACAATTTGCTAGTCTTATCGCTGCACATAACTTTTAAGGCATACCAGTAATTTTCAAACGTCGAAAAATATCTGTATAGAGCGAGAAAAAAAACTAAGAAATTAGGCGTTTTTCTTTTAGAGCTAAAAAAGTTCTCAGTAAAGCGAACCATACACGGCCAGTCATTTTACATCAATCTATAATATAGTGTTTCTAAAAACAAGGCTGTATGGGTGCATTTGTTTGATGAAAAATCAAAACACTTGATTTTACCTAATGACAGATTATATGTATACGATCTCTGAGTCCTCAGAAATCCTCGCCTTATAAATTTGACATTTTTGAGTTTGACAGATTTTTACAAATCCAATTTTGACATTTGCGAAGAAATCAGTGCGAACTGTCATCTAAGACAGCAAAAATGTTTGACAGGTTCTTAAAATTCAATTTAGACATTCGTGGAGCGTTTATTGCGAACTGTCATTAGAGGCAATTAAATTGACGTTTTGTAGCTTGAAATATTTGTACAAATCTTATTTAGACATTTTCGGATTGGCGATTATTCACTTCACTGTGATATTGTCAAAAAAAACACCTGTATTGCGTGTGTATCAAAAGAAACTTTTAAATAACGCCATGGGACATTTTCAATTTCCCAATGTAAGTGAATAAAAAATAACCCATTGCTTTAAGAATGACATTTTCAACCCTATGAATTTTTACATTCAGCACTGATGGTAATTTCAATCTGATTCTTCTTCATCACTTCTTCGAAAGCAATTTATGACCATCGACCGACATAACAAAAAAAAAATAACAAACAAGGTGAAACCTTCTATTTCAAATTGTAATCTTTCACATTTTCCATTTCAAAAATTAAACATGAACTCTCTCCAAGCGACATAGTTCTTTCTCCGCAGAATATTCAGCAATTTTCCAAATTGTTAAGTGATTTACGACACATGAAAACGCAAAAGTCAAAAACCTCTCATCCGCACCTCCTTTTACAAATTGGCCTCCATTACAGATTACAATTTGACTTGTTCGACTTTGGCCACCGACAAATGTTCAAGTGTATAACCCTCTTATATCCACTTACAGAATAAGGATCTTCTAAATTGATTTTAGGGCGATGATGGGGTGGTATAATTTTGCAGGAAGAAAAAAAAAAAAAAAAAAAACATGGCAACCTTCTGCTTTTAACCGAGAGAAAATAAATGGCAAGATACCCTTTTGAATGGCATTATAAGTGGGTGGGTGGTGATGTTGATGGTGGATGACAACCCTTAAAAGTATATTTTTTATTGCCAAAATATGGTAAGTGATCCTTTAGAACGTTAAGGTACCTATATATAGAAAATAAAGTGAATGAAATAAAGTTTGAGATTTTGTAACACATGAAGGGTAAATCTAACTCCTAAATTCTGATTTGATAAATTGAATTGGTCCTTCGAGCTATTAACACAGATTAGATAAATTACTTGTGCGACAATCGATTTGCAAAGAAAAATAAAATCTAATTCCTGATGATGTCCTCGTTGATTGTGAATATTAATTGTTATAATATTAAATCCACCCAATACAATATAGAAAAGGCCAAAAGCCGTTGTCCTAATCGCGCTCCATGCGCTCCAATGGTCATAAATTTTCGTAATTATGCGAGCAATTTAATTATTTTCAAGCGGAGGGGTAATTTGTGTCACTAATTGCGTGCAAATTGGAAATTCCTCTAGAGGTTATTATTTATATTACAGGTGGCTGGCTTATTGGCTTATAAAACACAACGGAGGCGCATTTGAATTGAGTATAATTACATATTAATTCATATATCCATTCATACATACAAAGAGCTTTGTATTTTGAGATTGTTGTTGTTGTTATCTGTGCAAACAGGGTTGGTGGTTTTAGGTGAAGTGGCTGGGTAAAGGGTTTGATAATAAAGCATCGATGAACAGGTTAAACTTTTAATATGAAGAGGGTCATAAACTTTGGGACTGAGTTGATAAATAATTTATTGTTATTAACCTACCACTGCAGCGAAGTCGTTTTATATTAATTGAACATTAATCGAGCTGATGCAATGCAATTAAATGGAAACTATTGGTATCGAAAATCATTATACCAGAATGTGTCATAATGATATTATCATCATTCCGCTAATCTATATTGTGATTGGTTCTTGGGCGAGATATATATTTATAATTATTAATTAAATCCACTATTTTGATGTTGTTCTCATTGACATGGGAGCTTGAGTTTGATGACATTTAATAGCGAAGACGTCAATTTTCTTCTTTTGACATATACTATACATCGGCGTTAATCAGTGCTTCTATCAACATGTCTCCAATAGTCTGTTCTAATTTGGGCCAAACGTACCCCCATCAGTTTTGCGTCTGCCTAGTCACTGCACTGTAGTTGTGGTCTTTCTCTCCTGCGAACCTTCTTTACTTTACATTATCCAGGAATACGGGACGGAAAATTTATAGAAGGGTTTTCGACTAAGAACAACCGAGGACTTTCTTATTCGATCTTGACCCCGAGACGGTCAAAGTTGTATACAATACAGTGAAAGTTTGGTTCTCCAAGGGTGAGAGCTTTAAAGACAGCACTAAAGACAGCGATTGTGATCCTTCATTTTATTTCAAAGCTCAGGTGGCTAGTTTAGTTATCACAAGTCGCAAGTTAAACACAGTTCTAGAATGGGGTAGATTTAGCTGCAATGTAGAATTCCTTGATGGCAACAAATACTTTTTATTATATTCATCTATCAAAGTCGCCTGAATGATGATGAACGCATTTTGTCTTGATTTTTCAGTGATATGAGTGCCATCGGCATAATATGCCAGGACTTGCATGGATCTTTGGTAGATGTTGCGATTTAGGTTAACCTTCGATTTTTTAATGATGCCTTCGAAAATGATGTTGATGTTGCCTAAAACTTTAATTGACATTAAAGGTTTCAGTGTTGTATACAAAAATTATTCGTTAAGAGTGCCAAGGTTAGGCATGATAGCCAAGACGGTGTGCTTGGTTTTTTTGTAGTGTTTGTTGTAATAGAAGGGTTTTGTGTATATCATGGTAAATTTGGATTCTATGTTACTTACTTAAGATGACGCTCCAAGATACTACGCTTGCCAACCAACAAGCCTTTCCAGCCAGTTCGGTTTTAACGTAGCTGCCTTACACCTTACATGGGTTCTTAGCTACTGCTTTTACCATCAGGGCTAAAAATCAGGTGCGTTGTTGTTCATACGTTCTACGTGCTGCATCCATCTCAGCCGCTGTATTTTCAACCAATGCCTTTTGTGACTCTTAACCAATGCTTTTTTGGAGGAGAACTACTATTTTTAGGCGAGTACGTACGGCTCTTTGAGGATTCGGCACTTCCTCGCAAAAAGCCCTGTGCCACTGAAAAAAACTTTGCTTTTAGTGGCACGTCAGAATTTGAAGCCAGACCTCTGGCCTGATAGTCCGACACACTAACAACTACACCACATGGCACTTCGATCCTTATTTTATTTTCTGCTAAAATTTACGGATCTCATTTCCCGCCTCGCGTTTTTGGGGGTTTATACTTTTTCGTATAAAAAAACCAACTGTTTTCCTCTTTTTCACTCACTTTTTCTGTGCTTTTATTTTCCGTGAAAATCTGTGCTAAAATGAGCCCTGACGGGCATTGTCAATGAGTGTTTATTTACGTAGCTTAAGACATTTTCCCGAAGTCTTCTTTCATAACCACTCCAGAATTGTCGCTGCCCTTGGTCATTGTAACAGATACACCGTAGTAGTTACCGCAGTTTTTTAGGCTTGGTGTTAAACTGCAAAGTCTCTGATAAATGCACGCTTGCACACGGTTTATTAAGAGTTCTAACATTCTAGGTGCAGATCCGAAACTTGTTATGCATTGTTAGTAGGTAAGCAAGTCAATATTGTCAACATTAAATCGGTCCATATCCGAGGCAGTTGATTGCTACACTAAGATTTATTTTGTGTGGCCAGGACCCCTAGGGTACGAAGTCAGCGTTTCTACTCTTTGAAGACCTGACCAACTTTAAATACATCGCTGTAGCTTTGCAAAGTTGTCTCTTAGTACATAACTCTTCCAGAATGAAGTTGTGTGCGTCACTGTTGTTTCTTTCTGAAGGAGTTGCTCCGCTGTCTTCCCGATGAGAGGAAATGATGCCTAAGTAGTCGCATCCTCCTATCTTCTCAGTGGTTAATTTCTACTAACTCGAGTTCGGCTGCTAGCCTGCTAGGTATTCCTTAATCCCCTCGTGATTATAAGTAGTGTTGGAATATCAATATTTCAATAACTAATATCGATAAAAGATTTTGCGAGCTGCAAATTATTGCCAAGTAATTACTCTTATAAATAAATATAAAGAAAGCAAGACTCTTCGCCAAACAACAAAATTCCATTATGAACATTCTTGTGTTAAAAATATCACTACCCTTTGTCACCACCCTGTGGGACATCATGAAACAGTCATTTATCGCATTTGCAAAGGAGAAGGAGAGAAGACAGCTTTTCTATGTCGTGCCTTCTTTCCCTACCTTCTTTCCTGTGCAGAAAACAGGAAAAGGTTATTATAGATAGATATATTTGAAGCCCAAAGTGACCTGACACAAGGCTCCATACTTCGACCTGTACTTTTTTTATTAGTAATAAAAATAAGCGACGTATATCACGAACAAACTTTGAAATATTTGGATGATGCAATTTATAGTCTTTGATCTTCAGGCATGGGTAAACAGAGAAGCAAAGGCAATGGGCTTAGAAAAATTCACCCGTGACATACGAAAAATCTCACGCTTTGAAAAGGTGATTGTGGTAGCTCCAGCCGAGCTTTGCTATAATACCCTTTGACGCAAAAGGAAGATGAATGGGCTGACAGAATAATATATGATATCAACCAACGGTTGATGAACCAGGTATATAGTTGCATATCGGTTTTCTTCTTCTTTTCCGAAGCAGATCTAGAATGCAGATGCTATTTCACCTAGGAGTCTGCTTGGTGGGTTCGCCGGGGTGAAAATTACGTAAAAACTTCCGCTCTTGCATTTTTCCGTTTTTGGAGGTCATCTGAATGCTGTTGTCGTGGTGTTTGTTTTTTCCAAAAGATTTTAGGCCTCTTATTCTTCGCGCTAGTTGCATATCGGCCATGTTCGCCCATTAGAATAAACAAAATGGCGCAAAAGTCATTACCCAATCGAAAGATGCTATAATTTCTGCAAATGTCAAAATAGAATTTATATTTTCAGCTACTTGAAAAAATTATAGCATCTTTCGGTAGGATGATATTTTACTTCACAACTTATTTGATTGCTTCACAAATGACAAAGTAGAATTGGAATTTGCAAGAATTATAGCACCTTCCAATAAAATGATGAGGATGTCTTTTGCGCCACTTTGTGATTATTATAACTGCGATATTAGCGATTTTATCATTGTGTAACTAGAAACATCTTTATATCAAAGCTATGAATGTTTTGCCTTTTTTCTTTTTTGCGACATAACAAAATATCTACTTATATACAACTGATTCAAATCCACAAAATCTACCCGTAATTACCGCAATAAACATCAGAATTGCCTTTTCCACGAAATTAAAGATTCAAATTACGTTGTTTGGTTAATGTTAAACAGAGGACAAATAGGCAATCAGTGTTTTTTTTTTTCTTTTGTAATCCAATTTGAATCACAAAATCTCCTTAAAATGTCTCCGTAATTCAATTTCAATAAAAAAGAAAAATTGTTATTTTTTTGTTTATTTAGGAGCCCATTCGGTGAAACCGAAACCGACCTCCAATGATGCTGATGATGATCCTTCGATTTGTCCCATTCTGGTTCATTTATTTTGTTCAGTATTTTGTTTAGCAATTTTTATTCTCTTTGCAGGATAATTCGTGTGGTCGGACAGGATTATTATTTTCCTTTTTTTATTTTTGCTTGTTTCGAACAATTTCCAAGCGATTGGATGGTATTTTTGTGTTTATTTATTTTTTTGTATGCCTGATGTCTGAAAGCTTTGCAAACAAAATACATAAATAAAATACAGTACAACTTCGCTAATCCGAAAAGTGGAATTTATTTCAATTGCCTTGGGGAAAACAAAATATTCTAACTTTTTGGAAATTTACTTTTTAAATTTTGTATCTATAATTTGAACAACACAAAAGTTAAATCCTTTGGAAATATTCCGCTATTCCTACCAATTAAGTAAGACATGTATGTATATAGGCTCACGTAGAAACCGTCTCTTTAATCGAAACTTACCATACAATTTCGATTCTCGTTCTGCGAAAAGTTGAAAGCAAACGTCAAATTTTTTCATAAGAATACATTTTTTCACAAAAAAATACTCATAATTACGGTGCTGCTGTTTGGTGCAGAAGCATGGACCTCTCCCCAGCAACCCGAGATACAGCAAAGAAGAATACGAGTTGTACAAAGATGGTCATCTGGTCGTGATGTTACGTTTTCAATGTTCCAGATTCTTTTAGTTCTTTTTTATCGGACGGTGTTAGTAATCTCGAATGGGAACAATACTTTCTTACCATTCTTTATTCTTCACCTAAGAATACACTTGTGGAATTCGCCGTGTTGTCAGTAAACGTCTGCAAGCGTACTTACAGAATGCACGGTATTCTTGTCCCACATCCGCTTTTCCGCAACTGTAACATACGGAGGACGGATTCACAGCGTTTCTTCTTTGTACAAGACAGACAGTATCAGCTGAGCTAGTCGAGCAGTATTTTGTTACGAAATCATTTTTGCCACGAAGACTTCGTTCGGTTTTGTTAACTTCAAATTCGTTCAAGCTTTGTCATTCCTGTTATGCAAATCGTTTTTTTTTTTTTTCAAACAATCTGCAGTAAAAAGTCTTCCCTCCAGCCTAGGGCCGTGGCATTTTTCGGTCACAGCATGATGTGATAAAATTCTCCCGATACTACGCTTAATCAATGCTTGACAACTTCATCACAAGACGTCATCATAAATGCAAACTATTAAAATGTTCCCAATTGATAAATGTCTAGAATAGGCCTGTCAGAAAATTGCCAAGATTATTATTCTGTCTTCTTTGAGCTTATTCGGTACTTTTTTCCTCCAAGCCGTCGATTTATACATCAAGAATCCGTTGAAAGATTTAGAATCTTCACTACATGATCGATCCATCGTCAGCTAAGAAAACTGATTTATTTTCGGGTCCCTCACCTTGTCTTTAAGAAGATAGTCATAGGCTGTTTCATATAAAGATCAAACGCTTCCAACTTTTATTAAGAACTCTTCGGTAACTTCTGAGTGCCATCTTACCTTTGTTTTGACTTGCTCGTCCATATTCACCATGGTCATTTGCATGTTTTAGTTTCGTTAACAGTAAGGATAAGAAGAAAAGACCGAAGTGGGTGCCTTGGGAGTACATCTACATAACACGAAACGAAAATAGGAAAAGTTATCACACGAACCAGTTATCTGTGCGTGAGCTAGTAAGACATGAGTTAAGAAGCGGAGGGACCTTTTATTTTTTAGTTAACATACTGGTATATGAGATTTTTTCAAAGGGTGCGCCCGAATTATATCGCGGAATAATTGTTCGGAGTTAATTTGTAACTTTATTGTTGCTCAAAGATGCTCACTTTACCGGCGAACGATAGTAAAATTTCTTTATGACAACCCTGACGTAAAGGGAACCATCCTGTCACACGTGACAGCTTCTAATGGGAACTGAACTGGAAAGTAACTATCAAGATTCTATTAAGATTTCTGCTGATTGTTCGAGAGTCGACATTCAATGTTATGATTTATGAATAACCATTGTGTATTTTACTTTACAAAACAAATCCACTCCACATGGCATTGACTTACTTACGTATGAATATGTCATCGTTTTCATTTAAATTTTAAAAGCGAAATTAGTACACGCATTTAACACTGCGAGATGATGCCGCTTTAAGCTGAAACAACTTTTTTTTGTCGTTTGTATGAAAATTTCAAACGAATAGTATACACCAATACCATACACCAGAGAGTCAGTTTTGATTTTGAATCCATTAAGTGACAGCTGATATTTATAAAGTTGAAAGAAAGATTTACAGAAAAAAAAGGAAATATAGATTGTTTTGATTTTTGTTAAGAGAAATAAGTTGAATTGAATGTGAAAAGACATAAATTGAGTTTTAATATAAAAATATCGTTCATAATAATAATATTTAAACTAAGTTATGGATTCTTTAAACGAAAAGTTCATTCTGTATGTGAAAACAAACGATGTTATTATTTATGATTTTAACAACATACGTTACATTATGTAAGTTCAACTGAAGGGATGCCGCTATAGAGCTGATTTGGATATTCTTATATGTCCGACTTAGCGAAGTTGTACTGTATTCTGTGCAGAATTTTTATTCTTAGTACATTGTGTATAGATATTTGTGTTTTCTATGTTCTACAATCAATGTCACTATAATGAGCACTCAGATGGACATCATCCCCAAAGAATTGGTATAGGAAAAAGAATGGGAAGGTTGTTGGAATTCCACCCACTCCAATAGAAAATGATGCAGACAATCAATCTTTGTGTGTGACATGGGACGTGGCCAAATAAAAATCTTTCCTTTCTACCAAAAATGTATACACACACTCAAGCATAAAATTTAGCATCTTTTTCATCATAAAAAACCACAAGATGAAAAGTTAGGTTAGATACCTATATGTATAGTATAAGATACAGTATAGAAAACACAACATAAATGATGCCAAAACAAACAAAATATCCTTTTTGAAGAATTTATCTCACAAAGATTGTTGTGTTTAGATTTAGAAGACTTTTGCCAGGATCATACGACATTTGTCAGGATTTGTACAAAAATTTGTCATACTCGTCATCGATTGTTGTGTTATGCTTATGTGATATGATTTGTCACAAAAAGACTCTCTAACTTTATTTCCAAAGAGAAATAAGCAGAACGGTGTGATGGTGTTTTATTATTATGGTGTATGTTTTTAGGTGGTAATGATATTTGTTTGACATCTCTTGATATTTTTGATTGCTTAGAATAAATATTTTTGCATAAAAGTTTTTCGGGATATATATTATGTTGTCGTGCATGATAAGTGTCTGTTCTTAAGGGTTTTTATTTGTTTATGAGATTTGAAGACATGTACATATATCTTGAAGGAGCACCCAGTGCGTTGATTGAATTGATGCGTGCTTATGGGTTATAACTTTTTTTTTTGTCTTGTTTGAGCTTCAGTAAGGCTTTGATGAGATTAGAATACATATACCACTGAGGTTTTTAGACGTAAAAATAATATGACAGATAAATCGAAAATCCTCTTTCATTTATTTTAAGCTGTTTATACCTTTGTATGTTGATAAGTTGACTTTATATGATTTCCGAACTACAAAGTAGTCCAAGACCTTTCTATGTGTATTAAAACACATTGCGACTGCTATATGACGCTAAGTTTTTATTTTTTAAAAGTGTATTCGACAACAAAAACTGAAGCATTCCAATGAATTATGGAAGTACTTGCAAACAAGTGGTACTAATAGCTTTCCGTGCATCAATACCACAGTTATGTCAATGATCCTCAATTAAACAGAAGTAATCGGGCCAGATATATTCCGGAGGTTATATTAGAGCAAATTAATACCACAGTAAGTCAAAGTATTAGAAGCGAGTTTGAACCCTGACATAGTAAGAAGTACACTGCATTACGTGGCCCCTTGGGTCGACAACGAAATCATGGATGGGTTTATAACAAAACAGGAAGTAGCTGCAGTTTTAAATGAACTCAAAGATGGAAAACGCACCTGGATGACCTGACCGAATTCCTGTAGAGTTCTTCAAATAAAGATCCACAGAGCTCAGAATTTTTAATAATGCTATTGAGTATGGCGACATCTTACAACAATTAAAAAAAGCACTTATCTTTCCGATTTATAAAAAAGGAATCAAATCAGACGCTGCAAACTATGGAGGCATATCTGCTTACAGCTTACATGGTGGATAGACAGCACAAACCAGCTAAAAGAATACATATCAGTCGGGTTTGAGAAAGGGTTATTCAACAGTGGACCAAATTTCCGTCTCAAGGAGCATCATTAAATTATCATTTGCAAGAGGTCACAAACTTTACACTTTTTTCGTAGACTTCAAAGTATCTTCGATACTGTTGATCGCAGTTCATTGATCTATAAGCTATTTACAAAAGGATTGTTCACAAAGTTCTGTTACTTAATAGGAAAGATGTACGAAGATACTTGGGCTTCAGTTTGGAACTGTGATAGAGCTTCTGGTGCTTTTCAAACTAAGTTTGGTGTAAGACAAGGATGTTCGCTTAGGTCTCTACTTTTTCTTTATTTGAAGACAATATTATACAGACTACCTACCAGGTGGAATCGAGTATTGTAATCAATGCATTAAAGCCTTGATGAGTACTGTCTGCTATGGAACCTGACGGTAAATCTTGATAAGTCGAAAGTTATGTTTTTCAAAAAAAAACTAAGGAAGGATCAGCAGGAGTGAGCAGACGAAGTTCAGAGGGCAACAAATAGAAGTGGTCAAAGAATACAAATACCTTGGAGTTTGTTTTACTCAAAATCTAAGTATGGAAAGGCACCTAAAAGAGAAATTAACAAAAGCTAAAACAGCTATAAGTAGCACTTGGCGATGATGTTTTTCAAATAAATACGTAGCCCACAGTAGCATGTTTCAAATATTTGAAGCGTAGCAGAGTCTATTTTACTGTACGCAGTGCCAAGCATAATGGCACAGTCGAGAAGCTGTTAAGATTTTTTACTGAACGGATTTTCCATCTGCCGCCTTGCACACCAAACTATGCTGTCATGTTAGAAACGGGACTGTCACCGCTTTTTATTAAGACGCTGAAGTTAAGCTATGTTTCCACCAAAAAAGTAGACTTATGTTTTTATGGGTTTTTGCCACAGATGTATACATTAGGATTACTTACCTACAATAAGTTTGTATTGTCTTGTCTTCACTTAACCGTGTCCGGTATAGTTATGTTATAAAAATTATACATACATGGATAACCCACTAAACACTTTTAATTATAAATAGCAAGACGAAATTATTATCCTATGTGACTTCCCAGTTTGTATTGCCGCTGACGCACATTTACTTTCACTTCACTACTCAGATTACAATCACACTTAATACGGTTAAGTTAAGCGGTGAAATCTAATAACATTTAGGTATTTATTTATTTTTTATTTCTGTAAGACAAAAATTTTGACACTATCGACACTTGTTTAAGAACATCAGAAAGTATGAGCTTTTGTTTATAGGCAGAGATTTGAATGGACATGCCAGAAGATCAAACCTGGACCATGAGAACTTCCATATGGTGGTCTGAGATAGGGCGTCAGAAATCCTAAATACTATGATCATCAAACACAGTCGTCACCCAATTACTTACTACTGTGGAGACATTTCGAAGATTGACTACCATTTAGTTTACAGTTGCATGAACCAATGGGTTCAGCAACCTTCTCCTGATGGTTACAGAAATATTTGTAGAGGTAAGGAAGTATCTCTGGAAGATTAAAGTGGTACAATCTGAACAAAGAACACAAAATAAGCTTGTCCAATGTGACATATAGATGGAAAAGTACGCCTCGAAGTGGACCACAAACTTTTTAGAAAAGAAACAATAAAATAGTGCCAACTATTAGATATTACGAAGAGCATGTACCGACAGTTGAAAGAAATATCTGCACTGGATGCCAATGCAAACTAGGCTATCCAGGAACTGTGCTAATATTGCAACTAATATTCAAAATTGCCGATATAATACGGCATGTTGATTTTAAAAAGGTATTCGATCGACCTCCACAAATTCTGATTAAGGGTGGCCCTCTATCTAAAGCAACAAAGAGTCCCTATAATCTCGAGAATGGCACTTACGATTTCAATCAAATTTCGTATGTGTAGATAATGAATTATGAGAGGTCTATCAGATAGTGGAATAAAAACTTTAAGAAAGGTTCATCTTACGGAACTTGCCAGTCATATAACGGTTTTTTTTAAATTTTTACTTTCTCGGTAAGGACTGAAGAGATCTTTTAAAAAAAATTATATAAATTGAACTAGCTATTAAGAAAAAGATAGAATACCAATTTTTTTTTTTTTATAAATATTTTCGTTACCTAAGTTTTAAATAATTTTTCTTAGACTGTTAATTCAATATTTTGAACAAATTTAATTTTCAAAACATATATACATAGATATAAAATTAAATTTTGTACGATTTTTTTTATTTTAATTTATATTAAATTTTTACCAAAAAAATTAATGCCATGGAATAAAATTATTTTATTTTGATTTGGTGTAAGCCCACAGGTAACTTGCCACAAAAGCAAGTTTGTGCCACCCAGTCGTACCCTTTATTTTTGTACGTTGTAGGTAGAATGTACACATTTCCAAATGTGTAAAATAAAGAGCACGACTGAGTCGCACAAACTTGGTATTTCGGCTTAACACAAGCAAATAAACGAATAAATAATATTAAATTTTATTAAAAAAGCTAAATCTACATCTAATAAAGTTTCAAACCAAAATTAAAGTATAAAAAACCAAAATTGAAGTACCTATATAAAAAATTCTTCAATAAATATATAATTACGAAAAAAAATTTTCTCGTCGGAGCAGTTTTAAAAAACGTCAATTTTTTTAAAATAATTTTTTGAAAACATTTTTTGAAAAAAAGGGTACGCGTGTAGCTGAATTTTGTTCATCTGAAAACTAAGTTTTAAAAAAATCCTTCGACAGGTTTTCAAAATGTTAGACTAAAAAAGTTTTAGAAAAATTATTTAAAACAAAACAAAACTTTTAAATAAAAAAGTTGGTATGCCATGTTATTTTTCACAGTTAGTTCAATTTCAGTATAATCCTTTTTTAAGATAGCTTCAGCGGTTATCAAGAAATTGGAAGTTTTAAAATTTCGTTATATGGCAGGTAGCGTTAAACGAATTTTCCTGATAGTTTCATTTCCACTATTTGATAGACATTCAATGCCACATTACCTAATGACAGGTACCGTTATTTTAAGGTCTAAAATGCCGATTTAAAATACGGTCGGGTACAACGCCCTAAAAACACTATCTACCAAGTTTGAAGCAAATCGGCCAACCCGTTTAGGCGGAAAGTGTCAATACAGACAGACAGACAGAATTGTCAGACCTACTTTTTTAGCATTCTCTATCATCATAATGTCATCTTTGATTGTTATCTCAAAACATTTTTGCACGAATCAAAGACTTGCCATATTTTGTACAATTACCTATAGGCCAACAACAGCCGAGAGCAAATTTAGGGCGTGGAGGTATAACCAAAATTCATTTGAACATATGTTGAGGTGAGGTATTAGCGTCGTTGATGTATTAGCGTCGTCCAGTCGTCTGGCAGAATTTGTTGGGTGCCGCAGCTAGGTCGAGGTGTTAAAAACTGTGACTTTTCCGATTTAGGGGTCGGGGGTATAACCATTTATATGCACATGCAAACTGTACAGAATGGCGCTCTGCTTAAGAATTTGGGGTTCCCAGATGTTTTTAATGATGTCTTTACCTTGCCAGACGTCTTTCAAAAGGGGCGAAAAATCCTTTTATAGTTATAGTTCTTAGCCACAATGCTACAAAAACACATGCACATAAAAACATAAAGTTATAAATAAACAAAATTACAAAATTACACAGAACCGTGAAGCACTGGTTTTTAAGGGAGTTTTAAATTTATTTTTTTATTGTTTAATGATTGGCAAAAAAGAGAAACATAAATAAGTTAAAAATATACCAACTATACATAAACCAACACAAAGTTTGAATAAATTTCCCATTTCGAACAAAATCGTCTCAATTCTCTTATGAAATTTATATTCTAATGAAGTACTTCAAGGTACCATGTTAACATCAGCATTATACCCTAATTTTGCAACAGCTTCAGGCAGCTTCTTCTTCTTACCCCGTACTCATTTCGTATTCACATATTTGATGCGTGAAAATCATTCGTATGAAAGTATTTCATCACCATATATTTTAGAATCCTTTGTGTGTGGAAATTTTCTAGTCCAACAAATTTTTATATATAACACAAAATAAGAAGTGTGGATAAAACAAAAAATAAAAATCTTAAACACGTCCAATGAAAATAAGAGAATTTTTGATTGTTTAAAATATTTATACATATACATATATACAGTTTTTTAGGTATTTTGTATCTGATCCTATAATCTGATTTGTATGATGATTTATTAGGCTCACAGACATATTGAAAATAAAAAAAACAGGATTTTTATAAAATTGATGTGTGCAACATTTTCATTTCCACCCTCGATATATACTATACATACCCACTTCGACATAAGGGTTGACATTTTTGATGAGACAACTTTTTTTCAAAACATTGCTTTTCTTTTTATTATTCAATTGCATTAGTTAACGGTATTAAATATTCAAAACAAATTCAATTGGATTAATACGCTCGATTGAACTTTATTTAGAAAAATTTCATTAATTTGTGTTGTCTGGTGTTGTGGTTTTATATTCATTGATAAAAAAAAAGAATTGATCCTATTTTTAAAAGGGTGTGACTATTTTGAAGGGTGATGAGCAATTTTCATTTCATTATTTCAAATAGGAGGATGAATTTTTATTTAAGTGAAAATTAATTTTTCAAATACTGTTTTTTTTAAACAGCTTTATTTAAAAATAAAAGAAAAGAAGATAATTCTGGCTTTACAAAAAGGTAGATCACATCACAACATTGGAAATGTTACCGCTCACTAGTAATCTTAAATATTTTATATTTGCTGTTGATTTTGTTATAAATTGCCCCTTTTGCCTCAACGGCGGGCGGCGGGTTAGGAGTTGGTATTGAACACTCCACCCTTATGATTTTGTCTTCTCTCGACCCAAACTAACTATAATAAAACGATGATAGATAAGTCTTTTTTCAGGGGCACTGTCCCTTGAAGTGACAAATCCTGCAAGAGTATCATTGTCATAAAAAGTACATCTCACCTTAGCCTTTTGGATTCGACGTAAAATTGTAGGTCCCCTCTAATCCTAGAGAGCTAACAACGCACATAAAAGGATTGGTTGAGAGTTGTAAGTCACCAGGCCGTGGTTCTTCGGAGATGTCAATGCCACTAAATTGATAGAAAAGTCGAAAAAAGTCCGTCCGGAAATTCTGTCTGTCTGTCTGCATGTCAGTCTATGTGCAAAAGTACCTACAGCCTCCACCCTTAACTGCTGAAGCGACTAGCTTCAAATTTGGTATGTAGGGTAAGGTTTATATACCATTTCTTAGAAGAGAATTTGAAATTTTTGTTCTAGCTTAAAAAACAACGATATACCTATCATACAACCGTAAATAAAAATCGAAAAAAACTTTCAGTTTTTTGCAAATACAGTCAAACCCGCTTTAGCTAAACGACAAAAAAACTGATTTTAAGTTTTAGTTAACCGGGGTTTTCACTTAAGCGGACCTCGGATAACTGAAACAAAAATTCAAGTTAAGCGGACCTTAGCCGATTCAATTTTCAGTTGAATAAATCCTTTACAGACGTTATAATATTACATGAAAAAGTATCTTTAGTACCTAATAATAAAGAAAGTTAATAAACGTATTTAAAACAAAATTAGTGTATTAAATATAAAAATAATAATAATCACATCATGGTTTCATTTTTGTATGTAATTTTAAGTTTGTCTTTGATGGATAAACTTACAACTTTTCTTTTGCCATGAAGCTGAAATTTTAGATTATTAATAAAATTCACTTAATAACTTAAATTTTTTTTGTTGCATTTAAGCGGAGTTCATTCTATGAAATTTAGTTATTACTGAAAGAAACTGTTGTTCAGATATCCGAGTTTTTGTATAAAAATCTACAAGAAATACACGGGGATAGATAAAATTTTCAGATAAGCGAGTTTTTTTTTAATTAAGCGGATTTTACTGTACATATATTTTTTAAACTGGTCAAATTAACTTCCAAGTCGTTAAGAAGATAACTTCGTGCTTTTATTTTTTTGTCTAAAAATAGTTCTTCCGATCCAGACATACCTTTTATTTTTAACATACATGCAATAACTACAATAATACATACATACATGATCCAATTTGATTAAATAGTGTTTCTTTTCACTGACAAAATGACAAACTGATAACCTAAAGCGATCTTTACACGATCAGTCATAGGACGTCAGTCATCTACACATAATTATAATCAGTCATCAGGCAAAATCAAAAGGGTTTTGATTTTTCGTCAAACAAGTGAATGCATTCAGACTTATTTTTACAAACACTATATTATTACAGATGATGTCAAATGACTGACCGCGTAAAAGTCGCTAACCTACGTAATAATTCCCTGTAAGAATAACCGATCTTCTATCACCTAAAACCTGTATTTTTTGAAAATGATATTTTGTCACTCAATTTTTACAAGGGGATGTAGCTCAGATGGTAGAGCGCTCGCTTAGCATGTGAGAGGTACGGGGATCGATGCCCCGCATCTAGCTTCAAATTTGGTATGTAGGGTAAGGTTTATATACCATTTCTTAGAAGAGAATTTGAAATTTTTGTTCTAGCTTAAAAAACAACGATATACCTATCATACAACCGTAAATAAAAATCGAAAAAAACTTTCAGTTTTTTGCAAATACAGTCAAACCCGCTTTAGCTAAACGACAAAAAAACTGATTTTAAGTTTTAGTTAACCGGGGTTTTCACTTAAGCGGACCTCGGATAACTGAAACAAAAATTCAAGTTAAGCGGACCTTAGCCGATTCAATTTTCAGTTGAATAAATCCTTTACAGACGTTATAATATTACATGAAAAAGTATCTTTAGTACCTAATAATAAAGAAAGTTAATAAACGTATTTAAAACAAAATTAGTGTATTAAATATAAAAATAATAATAATCACATCATGGTTTCATTTTTGTATGTAATTTTAAGTTTGTCTTTGATGGATAAACTTACAACTTTTCTTTTGCCATGAAGCTGAAATTTTAGATTATTAATAAAATTCACTTAATAACTTAAATTTTTTTTGTTGCATTTAAGCGGAGTTCATTCTATGAAATTTAGTTATTACTGAAAGAAACTGTTGTTCAGATATCCGAGTTTTTGTATAAAAATCTACAAGAAATACACGGGGATAGATAAAATTTTCAGATAAGCGAGTTTTTTTTTAATTAAGCGGATTTTACTGTACATATATTTTTTAAACTGGTCAAATTAACTTCCAAGTCGTTAAGAAGATAACTTCGTGCTTTTATTTTTTTGTCTAAAAATAGTTCTTCCGATCCAGACATACCTTTTATTTTTAACATACATGCAATAACTACAATAATACATACATACATGATCCAATTTGATTAAATAGTGTTTCTTTTCACTGACAAAATGACAAACTGATAACCTAAAGCGATCTTTACACGATCAGTCATAGGACGTCAGTCATCTACACATAATTATAATCAGTCATCAGGCAAAATCAAAAGGGTTTTGATTTTTCGTCAAACAAGTGAATGCATTCAGACTTATTTTTACAAACACTATATTATTACAGATGATGTCAAATGACTGACCGCGTAAAAGTCGCTAACCTACGTAATAATTCCCTGTAAGAATAACCGATCTTCTATCACCTAAAACCTGTATTTTTTGAAAATGATATTTTGTCACTCAATTTTTACAAGGGGATGTAGCTCAGATGGTAGAGCGCTCGCTTAGCATGTGAGAGGTACGGGGATCGATGCCCCGCATCTCCAATTCTTTTTTTTTTTTTAATTTATTTTTTAATTGAATTATATTATGTCATTGAAAAAGAAATCTGTTCGCTTAGATTTGAGGGTATAAAATTAATTAAAATTGACCTCCATAACCATAACCTTTGTTATGCAAATAACATATTTTATGAACATTTATTGCTTTGATAAAAGAATATTCGGCGAACATACTCTCAAAGAAAGCTGGTGTGAGTTTTGTCAGGTTTTGATTTATTCGCTTATAGGTAAAGGGTGTTTTTTTTAGAGGTATAGAACTTTAAATTGCAATAAAACAACGATGGAATATTCGATTGACATGATTTTTTATTTATTCGAAAGATAAACTTGTGGCATTACATTTTAAATATGATTTCTGGCATATGAATGCCACGGCTGGCTCGGATGTAGTCCAATCGGGACGTCCTAGTTTCGATGATTTTTTCCAACATTTGTGGCCGTATATCGGCAATAACACGGCGAATGTTGTCTTCCAAATGATCAAGCGTTTGTGGCTTATCCGCATAGACCAATGACTTTACATAACCCCACAGAAAATAGTCTAGCGGTGTTAAATAACAAGATCTTGGAGGCCAATTCACAGGTCCAAAACGTGAAATTAGGTGGTCACCAAACGTGTCTTTCAATAAATCGATTGTGGCACGAGCTGTTTGACATGTTGCGCCGTCTTGTTGGAACCACAGCTCCTGGACATCATGATTGTTCAAGTCAGGAATGAAAAAGTTAGTAATCATGGCTCTATATACCGATCACCATTGACTGTAACGTTGTGGCCATCATCGTTTTTGAAGAAGTACGGACCAATGATTCCACCAGCCCATAAAGCGCACCAAACCAGTCAGTTTTTCTGGATGTAACGGTGTTTCGACATACACTTGAGGATTAGCTTCACTCCAAATGCGGCAGTTTTGTTTGTTGGAGTCGCCATTCAACCAGAAGTGCGCTTTATCGTTAAACAAAATTCGCTTATGAAAATCGGGAACAACGGCCATCTCGTTTTGGGCCAATTCGACACAATTTGCAAGCGTTGTTCAGGCGTGAGTCTATTCATGATGAATTGCCAAACCAAACTGAGAATAAATCACTTGACAGCTGTTAAATCGGTCGCCGTCTTGAAAAGTAATGCCAACTTAAAGTTCTATACCTCGAAAAAAAAACACCCGTTATATGTATTTATGTATCTGGTCGGAGAAAAGTTCCGATCGGAACATTTATTTTGTTCCTGATGTTCAAGTCTACATTCGATTTGCTGTCGGAGAAAATCGGAACATACACAAAGTTCAAAATCGTGATGAAATTACATGCGCGTTGGTGTGGTTTTGACATTTTCGATGAATACTTAAATATTTTTCGGAACATGTCCTATTAATCAGTCGGAACGGTTACCATGATACAGAATTCGTACATTTCGTAAAAATCGGAGACAATTTTTATCCGATCGGTTACGATGATAGGGCTGAGTTCTGAGTAAAATTTGTGTGGGGAATAGTTAATCGCAAAACACATGCAATTAAAAGAGAGCAGTCCCATGACACCAAACTGTAGTCAAACGGGCTAAGCAAAAAGATTGTAACATGTGAGCGATGCCTTTTGGCGTTTGATGTTTCTTTTAATAAATTTTCAGTGAAGTGGAGCAATAAAAGCACGTTGAAAAATGATTATTTTTCATTGAAAGGTATGAATCAATTTAGTGTTTAAATGAATTGGAATGATTTTGTTCCTCAAATATTACTAGTAGTCTTTGCTCTGCAGTTGGAAGAAACAAATAAGGACTTATAATAATCAACACCAAGTAAAGCAAGTCAAAGGGCCTTATTGCGATTGTCAATTATTAATTGGTAATTGCTATTTATCAACCAATGTCTTCAAATGGCATTGCGATTGTCAATTAACAATGAAAAGTCGATACATCTTCAATTTTCATCAATTCTTCATTGCCAATGGAAAAATCGGTATTGTGAGTGTCAATTGGCATCAACTTTATTGGTATCGGTCAAGTTTTCTTTTAATCAAAAATTTTAATTGATGAAGAATCATTTCCACGAGACGCACAAAAATACAAATTTTTTCTTGCGATTAGGTACTTACTAAAGCAAGTTATAAAGAGGTATTTTTGTTTGACATTTCCCTTTATGACGGAAAATGTCAAATAAATTGTGCTCAATTCACAACTGCCAATATAATTCACAAGGTACACAATACCAAACTTTCAACTTATTGATAAATTTAAGCAATTGTCAATTTGTTAATAATTGACACGTAATAGGGGTGAAAAAATAGTTTTGTTGTGCTTTATTTGGTGTAAATAATATATAGTTTACATGTGTCTTTGCTTTGTTTGTTTCTGTCTAATTTGTTAAGAATTTAGCCTTATGGCCAGTTGCACCAAAATGCACTTAAAGTGGTTTTAGCTTAAAAGATATTAAAATTTATCAACTTATTATACCTACAGAACTGCTGTAAGGCAAAAAATGAAAAAAATCCAAAAAATGTAAGGATTTTTGACCACCATCAAGTTAGCATAAGCTTTTCGAAGATGCAAACTTGGTTTTCCACTGTTGGTATATATGTATCTATTAACAACTTCCCAAGAAAATCAGCAATCTGCGAATTTTTTGCGACCTAAAGCGATTTCTTTGTCTTTATTGACTGCGCCTAATATATTTTCGTTGTATATATTTTTTCCTTTTTTCGAATATTAATTATGATAAGAGAGTATTATACGGGCGAAAAATACGGAGGAGAATTTATTCGCGATAGGGCCGAATATTCCAAAATCTGTTTTTATGAGCCAACTGAAGTTTTTGAAGATATAGCATCCAAAAACCAATAAGTTAGTATAGCTACGTTGGACCCAGTCGTGCCTTTTCTTATGTTAACATTTATAAAAAAAAAAAAATATAACAGCTGCAAAAATTAATACCAATTCATTTGTAAATTTCTCTGCGAATTCCTAAACAAATATTTGCCGACAATTAATATCAAAATATTATAAATGTATTAAGAATTTCAGCCATGAATTGATTTTCATTGATATCCATTTTCATAATACATATTTCCAATAACATTCTAAACAATTAAGATTTTCTTCTTAAATTGTTTACTTTGTCCATATGCTGTGATATTTTTCGAAAATGAAAATAACACAAATTTTCATTTGGCATCATCCCCCAGCTTATCGATGCCATTATCACGACCTCTGATTTCATTTTAATCGTCCTAACAGCTTTGCATGATCTTTTTCTATTATCCGAGTGTTTTTTCGTTCATGTGGCAGCATATTCATCAGAGCAAATTACGTTTCGCGACACAATGAATTCAACACCATATGTGTCAACACGCAATATCTTACCAGAAAATAATCCAAATGATTGACCGATAAATGAATGCACAGTCGTCGTAAATATACGAATAGCAATCATCACCTTTTTGGCACGGGCGGTTTGTACCGTGAAAGTCAGAATCATCCCCTTCGATTTGAAGCAACACTAACACCAGCAATCAACCCTCCACAAAATGCATTACGAGATAAACAATGAATATCCCTTTTGCATAGGTATACGTACGTCGAAAAAAGGATGATCTGCTAATTGCCTAGCTTCGGCGAGAAAAGTTATTCAACTTTCTTTTTTCTTTTTTTTTTCTAAACAACCCATTCGAAGAAGTCCTTTAGCCCGCGGGAGTTTCTTCTAATTAAATGTGCGGTAAGTCTCTAGAGAGATAGATATCTTCAACTTCCCGGGTGTTAACCCAAATAGATACAAAAATATAACAACAACAAACTATAAAGCTGGCAGCCTTGAGGGGTTGATTAGTAGTCCTATTATATGAAGGGTGTAAAGAATCAATTTTGCACAACGCACTTGTTTGCCGCCGCAGGCATCGCTACAAATATTGAACTCACCCCATTCCACTAACGCAAGGATACACCAGTGAATTAGGAATTCGTTCGTTTTTACCCAGGTTGAAGGATATCTTGTATACCTCAAACCATTCATCCAAAGACCTCTATTTGATAAATGTGGGCAAATAATTGCCTAATTTATGCGCACTTAAATAACTGGTGAAAGAGGGAAGAAGACAGAGACAGAACATTAGAGAGGTGAATGTGTAGATTTATAATTTTCAAAAGGGATTACAATTTAATGTTTCCGGTTTAAATTAATTCGTTTTTATTTTCATGTGTGTTAGCAATTATGACATTTGTGTAAATAGATTTAAAGTCAGAAAAGGGTCTTTCGTTTGCGGGACAGACGCAGATTGTTTAAAAGTTTGGTAATTCCCTTTTGTTGATTATTAATACGCAAATTAGAGATGAATAAGATTTAAATGTTTTTAAGGTGATTAAGTTGTTTTATTTTTAAAGGGACAGGTCAGGTTTATAACATATAAATAGAAATTGAACTAACGTAGGGGAAGATTGAGCTAAAAGTAACAGGGGTTAGTTGGAACATCTATAAAATAAAAATCTCTCTTGATTATTAAGAATGGCGTGAACGATAAAAATGTTCGCCTTCTCAAGCAATCCGTGTGTCTACTTTAATTGTAAATCGGTCATCTATAGAAATACCAAAATCCATAAAATTGATAGATTTGGAACTTTGTTTAGTTTTTGTATTTTTAGTATTCGTTATTTTTGATCTGAAGCTGTGAGTAGATTTGATATCGCGAAGCTAAAATCGCAAAGAGACCGCAAAAACATTTGCTGACCATGATTGTACCAATCTCTCAACAAGTCCGCCACCAGGGGCCTATAACACAACGTGACAAGTACTTATTCGATCAGTGAAATCCAACAACTTGTAAAAAATCCTGTAACACAAAATGACAAGTCTGTGCACACATCGAGAAGTGTAACGATGCAATATGACAATTGGGAAATTGTTTAATTTCCTCATTTCTGTAACAGAACGTGACAAGTATCAAGAAATACTTGTCCAAATACAGCTGATTTTGGACAAGTGAATTTAATAATATATTGTCTACAAGTGCACTTTTTTTTTACAAAAAGAACAGAATAATTATAGAATTAAAAAAATATTTAACTAAAAATATATTTTTCATCCTGACTTCGACAAAAAAAGAACCTCCGAAAAAACAAATTTGTATCTTATTCAAATGGAGCTTAAAACAAGCATCAGCAGATAAAAGAAGATTTGCCAACACAAATAATGTGTCCCACTGGCTCATCACTTAGTGCAGGTGTTAGTTGTTAGTAAGCACAATGCAACAAAAACAAAAACACATGCACATAAAAACATGAAAACATATAAAGTCAAAATTAAACAAAATGATACAGAAACATTTAGGATCTCTTATTTTGTTAATAAAGCAATATTCTTGTCCTTCGCAATTTGTCTACTCTCTTCGCTTAACACTTGTCAAACAGTGTGGACAAGTCGAGGGAAATTTATTATTCTGATAAGTTTAACGATTTCCGTTGTGTTACAGAATGTAATGGTCCTTGTCGGACAAGGAATTTTGGACTAGTGAATTTAGGCTTATCCACTTGTCACGTTGTGTTATAGGCCCCAGCAGCAAGTACAATTGACCAGTGAAGACATTGTCAACAAGCCATTAGAAATGCCGCCTTCGATGTGCCGGGTTTCACTAGGCGTTCACAACGATGACGCCTAGTTTGATAAAGAATGCTGGTTGGCGCATGCAGTGAATAACGAAGCCTACCAGGCAATCCTGCTGACTAAAACCACAGCTACTGATAGAGCAGCCTAGGAGCTCTGCATGCAAAAAGAAAGGGAGGAACGCCAACTTCTCAGGAAGAAAAGAGCACGAGCTGCGAGTCTATTGAGGGTTGTACCGGAAGGAGAAATATTAGAAAATTTTACCAAAGGGTAAAAAGTTCCACCCAAGACTTTAATGCCTGAACGGAAGCCTGCTGAGATGAATATTGTAGTAAATACAAAGTGTGCTAAACGACAAAGAAGCCAAAATTCCGCTGCTAGACGAATAATTTCATCTAACTGGGACGATGATGGCCAACATTTATTCCATCCGATGTGAATGAGCTGCGGCTAGCGGTTGCCAAACTTAAATCAAATAAAGTTGCTGGTAAAGACGGCTTACCACTTGAATTGTTTAAAACAGCAGGAGGTGTTTTGGTAGGGAGCATGCACCAACTCAACTGTAAAATTTAGTGGGATGAAAGTATGCCCGATGAATGGAACCTTGACATAGTGTGACCCATCCACTAAATAGGAGACGCTTTGTGGTAACTACAGAGGAAAAAGCCTCCTAAACGTCCGTCGCTTATAAAATCTTGTGACCGCTTAAAACCCTTTGCAAACAGGCCCCTATCAGTGTGGTTTTAGGCGAAGTCAACCGCCTATCAATGCACACACTCCAACAGATTATGAATGAAACCCAGGAATTCCACCTCTTCTTTATCGATTTTAAAGTCGCGTATATGATAGCGTGGATAGAGACGAACTGTACACAGCCATGTCGTATCTCGGCATTCCTGCCAAACTCGTCCGCTTGTACAGCATGACAATTGAGAAATCTCGCTGCTCTGTCAAAGTCGGTGCTGTGACTGGTTTATTTGCCAGTATTGAATCGGAGGCGGCAAAAATGGGATTAGCTGTTAACGAAGACAGAACAAAATGTATGCAATTATCGTGAAAGTAATGTCAACATCGCCGACTCGAGCGAAACGTTATGACGGATAGATATTATTTCGAAGTAGTCAAGGACTTTTATCTACTTGGGATCCACTATGACAACGCAGAATGGCTTCAGTGCAGAGATTAAACAAAGAATTACTCTTGCCAATCGGTGTTTCTTCGGACTGAGAAATCATTTAAGTAGTAAGGCCCTCTCTCATAGAACCAAGAAGACAATATTTAAGACCTTGATCATCCCAGTAGTCCTGCTGTATGGAGCGGAAGCAGGGGCGTTTGAAAGACTCGGATGAGAAGGTACTTACTTGCTTTGAGAGAAAGATTCTCCGTGTGATGTTTGGTCCTGTTTATCGAAGCAATACGGAGAAGAAGATTCAATGACGAGCTATACGGGCTATAAGATCTAAAAATACAGCGGCTTAGATGGCTAGGTCACGTGGAGTGTATTGACACCAACTCACCAGCCCTACGGATCTTCCATGGCGTACAATTGCTTCAAGCCCGATGTTAAAGAGGTTTCATAATAACGTGTCGTCGCCTTGCCTATTTTATTAGGCCTTTCTCAACGTCAAAGGGTACGATAGTGTTCTAACCGATCTTGACAGAGCTGTGAAATTTCACAAAGACAAACGTATGAGTTTGAAAATAAAACAAATAAGCTTGACAGACGCCGCTAAAACAACATGGTCATCACAGACTATCAACATCGAACCGTTTTTATCTTAGTTCATATTTATATATTGTCGAGTAAAGCTCTGAAGTGCTTATATTTACGTACGTATACTAAATCCTATACAAAAAACTCATCCTCTCGAAATTTTGAAAGTGCTCCAAACAGTTTTTGTAAGACACAATCTGAAATCCTCTTGAGAACCACCTTTGAAAGACCACTTCTTTCATTCCACAATTTAACTGTCAAAAAGCACTCACAATTCATTAAATGTAAATCATTGAATTAATTTGCAACAACTGCTTTTGTACAAAGAACTCTATGAATTTAAATCTATTGTAATCCATCTAAAACGTGCTGTGGCTGGTGACAACTCACCCCTCGAATTATCCTTTAAAATTAAGCAATAAACATCAAATAAAGGATTCCAGTCAGAATTGCTATATACAAGTATTAATATGCAAAGACCGAAAAAACGTTTTGAAAATATAATTCTCGAAAATTTGATCATCTGTGTTGACACAGAGATCATCTTTTGTCAATGTGTTTTGCTGGGGATGTCCTTTCCTTTGCTTCTATTCGTTCTCTTCTTTGGTGGAATTCACAGCCAGTTGTTGTATACATATATTTCGTTTGTTGGTTAATCGTCATCGTCATCCTACGTGAGTACAATGTTTCAGATAAACAACCCGTAACCGTGCAACAATGAATACAAATCACCATCATCGTCGTTGAATTAGCCAGAGCCCTTACATCAGCGTAGAGTATTTCCTAAAAGGATCAACAATAAATCCTATCCCTCTGGTGTTTGGAGTTAACACTGTTATCCAGCAAGCGCGATTCGAGGGTGAGGTGTGGAAACAGTTACAGCGATGACAAATAATATAATTTGCACCCTTAATTGCAGACAGAATCCAAGGGGTAAGTTACACTTACACGCTCTATTTCTACACCACAATATTCTAACGACAAGGATGAGGCTAACATTTAAGCAATCATCTGTTAGGCATTAGCGCTGACTGGTAGACTGCTCGTGGGGGGAACCCAGCCGTCCTAAACTAAAGATGAACAGATGGGCTGAACGACTAGGACGACATCAGCACACGACACAATCAAATGAAATTTAGAACCGTATATTAGGAAAGGACTATCATGAGCTCTGATGGGACACACGATGAGTCAGAACGAGGCATAGAGGACAATAGAACAAATATTGGATTGAATATAGTGGATTTGGGTAAGGTGCATCTTGGGAGGGTGTTTAGGTGAGAATGACTGATGCACTCTTACACAAATTGTGCGTATCCACTTGAACATGAACGACGGAGGATGATGCAACTGTGAGATGAGTTATGGACATGAACATTTCACTTTATCTCCATCCAGATAATGGGATGGAATAGCAATTCATGTTAGACTAAATAAATGTTTTCCTTTGGACGCCTTTACGCACAATAGAGCACACTTGGAGTGGTTTGTAAGTGTTGAGAGAAGTTACGTGATGAAGTGAACAATCGCCCGATGAAGTGAACTGCTTGCGGTGCTAGTCGATAAGCAAGTGGTCCTCAGAGGAGTCTTGAAAGTTGATTAGAATCATAATAAAGAGTTAATTGGGGATGGAAGTGTTTTGTGGGTGTTAGCTCTTGTATGAAACATTTATGGTTGGACTGGGTTGTTTTATCAAAATAAGAAAATACTAAATTTTATGTGAGTATTATCTTGAATTTATTATAGCCATATGATGAAGTTTAATCTTTAGAGACAATTATATCCACCTGTTTCCTTTGTATGTAATTTTCTGTTGTGCCCGTCCTTCACGACGTCCATAATGAAATCAGCATAATGCCCGCGAATGTTAAATCAACATTATAATTGAACCAGCAAATTTAAAGCTCAACGCGAAAAATAAGTAATTCACAAACTCCAATTGCTCGCTTTGGGCAACACATTTTGAGGACATATGCATATAAAAATGTTAGTTTTTTCGTCTGATACATTCAAAAACCCAATTTCAGGAATAATTTTTTTAAAGGAAATTTAATTCTCTATAATCTGCTCCAATGATTTTTTTTTTGTCAGATTAACAGTTTGGAAAATATGACGGAATGTTTGATGAAAAATATTTTTTGTAATTTTCCTTTTTTGCGATGCGTGCAGCTCGGGAACGGTTGGTAATTGAAAAAAATGAATATCACAAAACTTTTAGAAAATTTTATGGGCTTTAATGTAGTCTCAGAGAATTTTTCCCTATGACGTACCATTTCCGTGGTATAACCGTAAGTCCCAAAAAGGGTATTTTTATACTCCTCCCCCTCCTCCGGCTCAGCACCCAAATGTCAGGACTTTTGGTATGTTAACTACTTAAGTACTCTGAACAATATTTCGAAAGAATGGCTTAGATCCCTGCTCACGCACTCTACACCCCCTTTTAAGCTATTCATTGACTGGACTAATAAGAGTATAAATAAAATGCACGACTGGATTGAAACAAAATTCAATTTAATAAATTATGTTCAAAAAGGAGAAAAATATCAAAAAATGGACTAAACGTGAGATATAAAATTGTATGGTAGCTATTTTAACACGTTTGTTTAGCCAAAAACTTTAAATGCCATTTTGTATTAAATAATCAATTTAACTTCCATAATAAATTTAAATGAAATCGGTTAAGCCATTATCAATTTATGGACAAATTTGTAAAAACCGTTAATACTAAATCTCCGTTATATTAATTTTTAGCCAAAAACCTGAAATGCAGATATAGAGGGTGAGTCATGAGCAATGCGACAAAATGCTAGGGCGTGTAGGTTGCGTTGAGACAAGAAAAAAATCGTATGAGAGGGGGGGGTCTATTCCCCTCCGTTTAGCCGGGAGGGGCAATTTTCGAAAAAACTGACTTAAAATGGGAAAAAAATTATTTAAAATCAACGGCTTCATTCACAATGCTGTGCGATACGTTTTTGAAAAGCCAATAACTTTTTCTTTCATTCTGTGTTTAAATAAATCTATTCTAAGAAATAGTTTTTGAAATATTAATTTTCAAAGTCAAAATTTTGAAAAAAAAAATTGAAAAAAAAATTTCAAATTCATTTTTTTCAAAATTTTACGTAATTAAGTGCTAATTTTAATTTCAAAATTCAATGCTGTTATTAATTTTAAGTCTAAATAAGAAAACCGGATGCAAAAATTTTATGTCGTTCTCAAGAAATTAAAAAAAAACCAAAACCACCTTTTTCTAAGAAAAACATTTATTTTTATTGTAACGAAGCAATTTATTTATTTATTTAGCATTAATCTCAGTTTTTTTACTTTTTTTTTAATTGGAGTTTTATGAGAACGTAATAAAATTAAATAGTATTGGAATAACCCTGGATTAATAGCCAACGGTTGTTTTTCATGTTTTCAGAATTAGGTTTTATATAAACGGTACCTGCAATATAAACGCTATAGAAAATCGTTTTATTTTTTACTTGCGGTTATTTATTTTAGTTTCTTGTTTCGTATCCTAAGCTATGGGACAGTAATCTGCCACAAGAGCAAGTATGTTTGACCCAGTCGTGCCTATTATTTTCTTCCTTACGGATTTTTCTCCTATAAGGGGACACCCTATATAAGTATTTATACAAATTTTTAATTCAGTTCTCAATTTTTGAATAATAAAATACAAAAAACCGTACTCCTATGCAATAAAATCTATAACGTGGAAAAGGTACTATTTATTTGACTATTTATTTATTTATGTTGCATTCGATTGAAATAAATTACATATTTTGAAATAATAAGTAATTTTAGGGTATAACAAAAAAATATAACCCATGTAAAGTTTGTTGACTTTTGGCTATAGTTTTTTTTTTTTGTTATCGTATCCAGTATTTCGAAACTAGTTATGAAATCCAAGTGTCTATCTATAGCAACTATTAGAATCCATTGTCGATATTGAGTAACGTACCATTCTATCTAGATTTTTCTGCAGTTCTGTCTCAATATTTTTTCTATAGCAAAACAATATAAAAGGCTAAACTAAACAAATTAATTTAATTACATATTTTAAAATTTTCTTTATTAATTAATTATTTTTTTATGTATTTTCTTTTTATATATATACAATAATGAATTTCTTAAAAGTTTACTCACGTATCACACATAGCGGGTTTTTCTTAATTACAAATATTAAATTTTAAATATTTACATTATTTATTTATTTTTTTATATTCAATTCTCTAAAACAGAACAAAATAAAATGGAGGAAAAATGACATTAACACAAATTATTTATTACAGATTGTTCATAACCTAAAATAATGCCATCAAATGAATTTAAGATTAATCGCTATATAAATTAAACTAAAATTAAATTTTTATTTTTTCTGTGTTTGTGTCACTTTTGAGCTTAATGTGGCTTTACAAAAATTAAACTGACTAGATTTAAGGCTTTGCTTAAAGCCTCACGAGAGCACTTTTTTACTTTCAATCAAACTAACTAGAACTGTTATTTGATGAAGACTTTGAACGTTCCTTTGCTTCTTGTTGAGCTTTTTTGGATCTTTTCCATTTCATTCTGCGATTTTGGAACCAAATTTTCACCTGTGTCTCTGACAACATTAAACCACTGGCAACTTCGAAGCGTTTCGGTCTTGAGAGATATTTATTTTGTTTGAATTGTTTTTCTAGTTCTAGGAGTTGTTGCGATGTAAATGCCGTCCGTGGTCGTCTTGTTTTACCCAAAATCGCATGATGAGGATACGCAGCCAGTTCGGGGATCCTGTGATGCAGCATACCGGCACGGGCAAGAAATTCGAATGGCAGGTGAGATTGTACAAAACTATGGCCCATTGGGAGCTGCAAGTTGAGAAGAGAGGATTGCCAATCGTCATTCATATGAAATTGCTTCACTCTATCTTCGTTGCAACTCACCGGAATGGGCTTACCAGATGGATCCAGAGGTCGATGGAATGCTGATCCGCCTTGTGCTAACAGCTGGTACGGATGACCGCCGGCATAAAGTGGGAAGTCTTGAGGTCTAATTGGGCTATTCGGGGGTATTGGTTTTTTGAATTCATCGCGAAATTCCATTCGCATGCTGATGTGATGTTGATCTTCACAACCTGGACTAATCGGCGGACTGGATCGGTGTGAGGAAGTTGGAGATTCAGATCTGGAAAAAAAAAAATACGAAATGCAAAATTAGTTTAAAGTTTAAATTAGTTTAGATTAATTAGATACGGTCTTCAAGCTTAGCTAAATTTATATAATTTTTTTTGTCGAATTCCACATCTTATAAGTTTTTTACTTTATATGCTTTCTATTTTTGTCAGAATGTACCGTAATATAAATAAATTATTATTTGTCTTCACAACTGACAACCCAGATATACTCCAACATTCGGTTTCAATTTTCTCGGATATTGATATTCGACAAATAAAATCTCGGAAAGCTTATCCGACAACTAAAGTGGCTATTAAAACGTATATATGCAAAAGATTGGCATACATTTTATTTGAAGTAACTGGAAAACATTTCAGAAGTCTAGCGTTATCTGTCGGAAAATATCCGGATCATTTGAAACTTTTTTGAAGTGCAATTAATTATTAAACTTTATTAAACACAAGCTATTTTTGATTTTCAATTTTCTTGTATTTTCGGGATTTTGATCGCAACTTGAACGAACACAATTTTTTTTATGAAATTATTGATCAAAACGTTGTTTTCAAAAAGTCGCTAATCCAGAATAACTATATCTAATCAAAGCAGTTGAAAAATGTCCGATAATCAGGAGTCTGCAATGTGCGTTTCAAAAATGTGAACTTATGTGCGGAGGATTTTCTGCAACCATGCAATGCAAATAAAATCGTGCACGACCGGCAAGCATTATTCCAAGTGAACTGATTCGACACTAGTTTCAAATTAATCGACTCTTGTATGGACCTCTCCGCTAGGATTCAAGTCTAAGATTTGAAAATGATTTCATGGGGTATTGGTTCGGAATAAACGAATTTGGGCCAAGGTTAATTCACTGTGCACAATCCAGTGTGCACAGTTCACTTTATGAAGAGTTTACTGTCCACAATTCACTCTGCTGCACAGTTCACTGAGGAGACTGTTGCACACAATTCACTGTGGTGGACAATTTACTGTCTGCATTTCACTGTTATGCACTGTCCCGCCCAAATAGTTCACCATAACGAAATGCACACATGAACACCCGTGTATATTGGAAATTTTATGGAAATATAGACTTACTGTTGCCATCAAGTCATTTCTTTTGATGAAGCAAGTATAACAATGTTAAACCGAATGTTCGATAGACGGTATTCTATGTAACAAGAATTGATCAAAATGAGACCATTTTCGGGCTTCAAGCATAATGCTTCATCTCCCAATACTTCTTAAAAAAATGAAATCGTGTAGCATGCGTGTTTTTAAATTCTTAGCGGCAGCTCGGGTTATGACCATACTTACTCATTACCCGAGCTGCCATTAACAATAATAACACATTATTTATCATGATATTAGTTATCATATAAATTGTACATTATTTGTTTTGTTCGTCAATCATGCTTATACAATTTGTTTCAAGAGCTCTCATTAGGAAAAGTTCTTATCAGATGTAGAATTTTCGTATAAAAAAAGTACAATTCTTTTCAGGAATGTTCCAATAACGTTTGTAAGATATTTACGAATTACCATTTGATCCATTGGACAGTATTGTTTTATTTTGATAATAAAGATCGTGTCCAACGTGTATTTCCTTTGATATATACCCTCGTTTCCTTTTTGTATTTTCTATAGAATATCCTTTTTTCTTGTAAAATGAACAGCAAACTTTAAAAATTTCACATAGTAAGAAAGTCTGAAAAAGCCATTCTCCATGAAAAAAAAATATAAGCAAACAATCTGTGAAGCTCGCAGAAGTAGGTTTTGACAAACATATTGAAAGCCATGATAATGATAAATGATAATATGACAGAAAATGGAATATTTAACCAACTATTCGCTTTCATCAACCTAACCAAACGCATTTTAAATCTGACTTTTCAACTGAAAGATCCCATGGTTACCTTCATGCGGCTTATTTTTTGTCAGCTCAAATGTCACTGCTAACTGTCAGATCGAATTAATGTACATACGAAAATATCATCATTGAACACCAAATTCAAAAATTAGAACATTAAACAAGTATCATAAGATGTTTTCTAGTTCAACTATCTATACAGGGTGAGTCATGAGCAATGCAACAAAATGCTAGGGCGTGTAGGTTGCGTTGAGACAAGAAAAAAATCGTATGGGAGGGGGGGGGGGGTCTATTCCCCTCCGTTTAGCCGGGAGGGGCAATTTTCGGAAAAACTGACTTAAAATGGGAAAAAAATTATTTAAAATCAACGGCTTCATTTACAATGCTGTGCGATACGTTTTTGAAAAGCCAATAACTTTTTCTTTCATTCTGTGTTTAAATAAATCTATTCTAAGAAATAGTTTTTGAAATATTAATTTTCAAAGTCAAAATTTTGAAAAAAAAAATTGAAAAAAAAATTTCAAATTCATTTTTTTCAAAATTTTACGTAATTAAGTGCTAATTTTAATTTCAAAATTCAATGCTGTTATTAATTTTAAGTCTAAATAAGAAAACCGGATGCAAAAATTTTATGTCGTTCTCAAGAAATTAAAAAAAAACCAAAACCACCTTTTTCTAAGAAAAACATTTATTTTTATTGTAACGAAGCAATTTATTTATTTATTTAGCATTAATCTT
Organism: Baccha elongata; assembly: GCA_951217065.1. Taxonomy (NCBI): domain Eukaryota; kingdom Metazoa; phylum Arthropoda; class Insecta; order Diptera; family Syrphidae; genus Baccha; species Baccha elongata. The sequence continues at coordinate 171,940,942 of OX578272.1, forward strand.
AGTTTTTTTACTTTTTTTTTTAATTGGAGTTTTATGAGAACGTAATAAAATTAAATAGTATTGGAATAACCCTGGATTAATATTATTTTCATTGATAACTTCTGAAAACTGACCTGTCAATATTTTTGCCTTGGCCTGCCCGCAGCCCATGGGTTCTACCTGTTATGGGGACAATAGGGACAATAAAACCGCATTTTTTTTAATGAAAAAAAAAGAAAATTGCAACGCAAGATAAATAAAAGGCATTACAGTTTTGCTTAGTAATTATTTCAAATTTGAATATTAACTCATTAACACGTAACGATGTCAAGCTCATACACCCGAGAAGAATTAACGGACATGCATTTCTGCTACGGTTTAGCTAATGGTCGAAGTCGTGAAGCCGAAAGACTGTACGCTGAAAGATATCCCGATAGGAGGTGTTCCCATCATAGCACGTTTCCAAGAATCCACCGACGTCTAAGAGATCATGGAGTGCTGGAGCATCGAAGAAGCGAAAGGCCAGTTTCTGATGAGTCAAGAATCTTAGATGAAAGAATTCTGGATTTAGTCCGAAATAATCCCTCCGTCAGTACAAGAAGGATATCCACTATGCTTGGAGTGTCCCAATCTAGAGCATGTCGAGTACTTCGGGCGGAAAATTTACACCCGTACCACTTTACGCCTGTTCAGGAACTCACCTCAAACGACAAGTTATTGAGAACCGAATTTTGTAGAACATTACTACTTAGAAATGAAACCGAACAAAACTATTTTAGAAGAATATTCTGGACGGATGAAGCACAGTTTACTAGGGATGGGGTTACTAACTTCCACAATTTACATTATTGGAGTAGCGCCAATCCACACAAAAAAAAAACAAAACAAATCACAACACCGCTTTAGTTGTAATGTTTGGCTTGGTATTGTTGGACACACTGTGATCGGGCCCCGGTTTTTGAATTCCATTATTAATGGAGAATCATACCTGCAATTCCTACGAGACCTTTTACCCGATTTATTAGACAGCGTTCCATTGGTTATAGCAGATATTTTAATCTACCAACAAGATGGTGCTCCAGCACACTACAGCTTCCAGGTGAGAAACTGGCTGGATGATCATTTTAGTGACCGTTGGATCGGAAGAAGGGGCCCCACGGAATGGCCGCCTAGGTCACCAGATTTAACTCCCCTAGATTTCTATGCATGGGGATTTATGAATAATTATGTTTACGAAGTGGAAATAGTATCATTGGAACAACTGAAGGAACTAATTGAAGTCGCTGGAGTCAAATTGCAGGAAAATTTGTCAAGCATAAACTTATGTGAAGCCATTACAAGGAGATATAATCTATGCCTTCTAAACAATGGAGATCATATCGAGAATTTTTTATAAGTACTTCCAATAAAAAACATAGTAAAAATAAAAGGAATAAAAAAAACTAAAAAAACTAAGATTCATGCTTCTTAAATTGCTTCGTTACAATAAAAATAAATGTTTTTCTTAGAAAAAGGTGGTTTTGGTTTTTTTTTAATTTCTTGAGAACGACATAAAATTTTTGCATCCGGTTTTCTTATTTAGACTTAAAATTAATAACAGCATTGAATTTTGAAATTAAAATTAGCACTTAATTACGTAAAATTTTGAAAAAAATGAATTTGAAATTTTTTTTTCAATTTTTTTTTTCAAAATTTTGACTTTGAAAATTAATATTTCAAAAACTATTTCTTAGAATAGATTTATTTAAACACAGAATGAAAGAAAAAGTTATTGGCTTTTCAAAAACGTATCGCACAGCATTGTGAATGAAGCCGTTGATTTTAAATAATTTTTTTCCCATTTTAAGTCAGTTTTTTCGAAAATTGCCCCTCCCGGCTAAACGGAGGGGAATAGACCCCCCCCCTCCCATACGATTTTTTTCTTGTCTCAACGCAACCTACACGCCCTAGCATTTTGTCGCATTGCTCATGACTCACCCTGTATATTAAGCTTTTTAAATTTAAAAGGACACCTGAAATTGACTCGGTGCAAGTTTGTTTTACATTTAACAAACAGAATAAAAATAAAATAAAAACAACCACGTAACTAACTTGAATGCATTTCGAAGCTTTTGCGCTTCATCCTCAGCAATCACAAATCAAAACAAACTTGTACCAACTCAAGTGGAGTTAATTTAAGGAGTCCTTTTAAATTTAAAAAGCTTAATTTATTGAACTTCACGCCATTTAACAGTTTTTTGTGATTATTTATATTACAAAAATAACCACCTACAATTGAAATAAGAACTACTAAGTGACAGATTGTCAACTTTTGCCGGGAAATTCGGATACAGTTCATTAAATGGAAGCGTTCAGTAATGAAAAGCTACTTTGTACTTCAAATAGAGTATTCAAGCGATTTTGGATGCTATCGCTTTTCAAAACGGTTTTATTTATTGCTGTAAAATTTTTTATTTTATTTTCATTCTTTTTAAACAACCACTATGAACAATAATGATACTTGACGTTTTTCAAATAAATTGATCTGTTGGTTTATAATTGATCAAATTTTTAGTCAATTCCGAATTCTCTATTGGCAAATAATAACAAAGGACGAATTTATATAAGATTTCTTTTTTAGTTTGTTTATTCAAATCAATTTAAAAACTTAAAGTCAAACAAAAAACCCGTTCTTCTTTATTAACAATACATCGATAATTATCCAATAATAAATTATTAAGAATTATAATAACCATTTTGTATATTGACTGATAAATGATATTATTGTTTATCAATCAATTGATCTTTAAATACCGTGCGGTAAGTATTTTGCAATCAAATTAGCTTAGTTCACAATAGTCGTACATGGACGATTTTCATGAAATTATGTTGATTGTTTTTAGTGTGGTAGTACTATTGGCGTTTTTTTATAAGTAAATCCTTTTGAATACAAATATAACAAATAGAACTTTTGAAGTTTGGTATTTGGGCAAAGGGACTAAGGTTAACAAACTTCCTATGTACACAAAAACGTACAAAATTTCATAACAATTAGTCTTACCTATGCATACATTATGTATAAATGGATTATATATTATGTAGATAATTTGTCCAACAGTGAAATGTTGTAATAGACACATTACACAAAAAAGTAATTGCTAATATACGAATGGTTCAAAAAATAATTAAAGGTGTCTAAAAAGTTGGTTCATAATATTTTTTTTTTTTTTTTGAAAAAACTGATTTCTCTATTTATTAATTTTTCGTTTATTCATTCTTGGTTATTTATTGATTCTCGTTTATTGCTGTGATTCTGAATAATTTCTATGCCCAAAGTTAATACTCAGTTAATTACCAAATATTGACTTTAAGGTATACGCTTATTGCATTTTCGGTATCAGTTTCGAGTTTTCTGATAAATAATTTAACCTTTTACAATTAGGCATATTAATATCTCCTTATACCTATTAATGATTGCGGCAGTGATTTCAATTACCTTATAATCGTTGTTAAATTAAATTATATGTCAATCAACGTGTGAATATTGTCCGGATACTCATTCGTTTATCGTATAGATAACATTATTTATTACTATTAACGCGTAATCTGAGTCACAAAAAAAGTTTATTTTTTCTTATTAAAGATAAGACGACGATATTTAATTGCCAAATCGTATTTTGTCATTATGTTATTAAGCCTATAATTAAGTGATATTTTCAAATTTGTTTGCCTAACTCTTTCAAAATAAATGAACCCTCACCTTGACATTCCGTCGGGACTTGGTGTTCCGTACTGATCTCTACTTTCGTGCAGTCTTCTTAAAGCTTCTTGTTCGCTTATTGATGCCACCGGCAAATCGCTATGTCCTCTTGTTGGCAGCATCATACGTTGATCCTTTCCATTTTCTGCATCACTTTGACTTTTTGCCAAAAGTGCATCAATGCAGAATGATTTTTTGACAGTTGTTGCAACTGGCGGTGAAGTTGAAGTTTGTTGTGTAAATGGTCCTGTCATGCGACTCATGTATCCTTGTTGATGGCTATAACTGTCATAATTAGATTCGCGTACTTCCGTCGGTAATGGAACCATTGCTGGTGGTGGTATACTCCCTCCTATCATTTGGGGTAGAGGCAGTTGTTGTTGTTGTTGTTGTGATGGTCGTAGTTGTTGTAATGCTTGTTGTTGGACAAGTGGCAATGGTTGATTATTATCCAACGGCAAGGGACTTAGTGTGTAATTACTGTGTGGTGAATTCGCCGACTGTGGTGAATTAATTAAACGCGGAGGCGAAAGCGATGCACTTGTATTATTATCACTATGATATTCCTGTTTAAGAGGAATTGAATGGTTACTGTTGGTTAAAAACCGGGATATGTGCTGTTGTTGCACTTGTACACTTGACATATTGATTCACTGTTATTGCAGACTTTGTTTTTTTTTTGTTGTTGTCACTGTCACTACAAAAAGTTATATTATTTATTTCGAACTGTCACTTTACGATTAGCGGCATTCACGTCTGTTACCGTTAACGGCGCGTACCAAACTGTGATAAACTTAAGGTTCGAATGCCGCATATATCCATGATAATATTTCACACCTCACAGTTGTTATTCACACGCATGGGTAGAGAAACCAGTTAGTTCGTTTGCCACCACCTCTCTCTCATTGGAGATAAGATGGAGTTCCAACTGTCACACACAAACAACGGTTTAAAGAGAGAGAAACCATTATAATGGTCTGCCAAAAAAGGCGTGGCTTTGCTGTATTATAAAATGAAGATTGGAAATTGCATATCAAAAGTAGGAGTGGCAAAGTGTGTTTGGATAAAGTGGTATTGAAGAAGTGTAATCAAACGAGATGGGTAAGTGCTGCCCGCTAAGCTCTACTCTCAGAATCAGAACTACAAATAAGTATTGCGAGTATAGTGATGGCAGGGATAATTGGCGATTATCGGGTGAATACGACGGTGAACTCGACCTACCACCCTCGCTGTCATCGTCAGCATCCCTCCATCCTCCATCTATTTTGTGTGATGTCAACCTCCCTTTAGTTCGGGAAAGAACATTCTTAAGGGTTCTTTTTATTCTCTCCCTCTCTTTGCAATTACCGCGAAGAGGAAAAAGGGTGGAAATGGAAATTTGACTTTAAATGGCGTAAAATCCTATTTCTCTCTTCTCTGTGTCATGAATGTTTTTTTGGGAATGTCTGCTGACTGGAGTGTAGGTGGTTGGTTAGGCAAGTGGGTGGTTTGGTCGAGAAAAAAGTATAACGGTTTTTGTTGACACTAATATATTTGTGTAATATTCATGTGTTATTTTCTCTCATAAGAGAAATGTGCAAAGTCCATCTCATTATTGTCCATTTCTTTGATTGTTTGAACTTTTCCTTAGTTTTTCAATGTATATAGAATGCTCCTTTTTTTTGAATATGTATGAGCCTTAAACTTATGTGTGTGTGGTGAGTTTGTGTATTTGATGGTACAAATGCAAATTTTCTAGTAATATCAATTTACGGGATACTAAGTGGCAATCAATTTGTCGTAATGTGTACGATTTGAGGATTTTTATTTCATTTGAAATCTTGTTTTTATTTTTATTTTATTCTTATTAGATTGGATTGGTATAGAAATGCTGGGAAACAGACAAGAAATACATATAGGATGAGAAAGAAAGAAACATTTCCTTTGTGATTTTCAACAAATTGACTTTTATCGATTGTATTTAGTGCGGTAAGAAAAGAGAAGCTTTGACTTTTATTGTTTCTTAAATGGTTGTTGGATTCACATAAGAGACAGATAAATGTATATGGTTAAGGGGTGGTTAATCGATAATAATCAGCTGTCTGAAAGTTTCATGTAATTCGATAAAATAACAATAGATGAATTACTTACAATATGATCTGGTTATTAGCCATATTGATATTATATTGTGTATAAGTATAACTAACAGAGCAATCTTGTTACAATATATGCATAAGAGCTGTAAAAGAATGAAATCAATTGTAAAGTCTGAAAAGTCTGTAAAGTCTGAATTCAATTCGATATAAATGAATTAAAATCACTAAATTCAAAATGACTTCAAAATTCACTTTTTTATTCCACATTCACTTTGAATTCAGTGATTTAAATCGATGAATTCAAAATGATTTCTGAATTAAGCATGTTCAAACCCCATTCATTTTTAATTCAGTGACTTAACACTAAATTCTTTTGAATTCACTGAATTTAAAATGAATTCAGAATTAAGAGCATTCAATAAAATCAATCAATTTAAATAGCCTTCATGATTAAGGATGTTTAGTTGTCATTCTCCTTAGAATGAAACAAAAATTGTAATCGCATTGGAAAAGATTCAGTTTTATACGAAAATCAAAAAATCAGAGACATAATTCAAAATGAATAGGATTTAAATCACTGAACTCTAATTAATTCCATGATTTAACAAAATGAATTCAAAATGAATGGGATTTTAACACGCTGCATTCTGAATCAATTTTTGAAATCAGTGAATTAAATCACGAATTAAAAATTAATTAATCATTTTAAATTCTGTGAATTTAATTACTGAGTTCAAAATTAAATGGGAATGAAATGAATGCACTCACCAAATGATTTAACTCTTTTACAGCTCTGATATGCATGTAAAGGGTGATTTTTTAGCTGGTTTGGTTTTGGCAACACTGGTTTTGACAGCTGACGTGTGTTTAGTACCTTGTGTCACTGTCAAACAGCTTCAGTTTGGTTTGCAATTTAACCATGGATCGTCTTACAAATGAACAACGCTTGCAAATTATTGAATTTTACTATCAAAATTCGTGCTCGGTTCGAAATGTTCATTTATCGAAAAATTGTGTTCAGCGATGAGGCTCATTTTTGGTTGAATGGGTACGTAAATAAGCAAAATTGCCGCATTTGGAGTGAAGATCAGCCAGAAGCATTGCAACAGCTACCAATGCATCCCGAAAAAGCCACTGTTTGGTGCGGTTTATGGGCCGGCGGCATTATTGGGCCATATTTCTTCAAAGATGATGCGAATCGCAGCGTTACTGTCAATGGTGAACGCTACCGAGCGATGATAACAAACTTTTTTTTGCCCGAAATGGAAGTTCTTGACTTGCATGATATGTGGTTTCAACAAGACGGTGCCACATGCCACACAGCACGCGAAACAATGGCGCAATTGCGAGGCGAGTTTGGTGAACAGTTAATTTCACGTTTCGGGCCGGTCAATTGGCCTATACATTGTATATTGAGTGCTTTTGAAGTAAATCGGTCCATTGTAAGAATTTTCGAAAAAAATGTCACCCCATCGGGTAATTAAAATAGCCTTAGTTATAATATCCGCTAAGTAAGGTCCCGCCAAAATCGGTCGAGCCGTTTCCAATCGATCTATACAAAAGATCGAAAAGGTAAAAAACATCATCTATCACCTATGGAATAATTGAAATAGAACGCATAAATAAGCTATCTGCAAGTAAAAGTCTTGTCAAAATCGGTCCAACCGTTTCTGAGAATAGTAGGAACAAACAAACATTTTAAGGGATAATTTTTTTGTAATTTTTGAGTAAAAACGATGATACCTAACTGAAAGTAGTCAAAATGAAATATGACAACAGCGCAGATGAAATAATTTTGCAACAGATCAACTTCTAAAAACCCACATTGAGAGAAAAGTACATATAATAATTACAATGCTTTTTTAAGTTAAATCGTTTTCGTAAAAGAATAAAACTGCAAAAGAATAGTATCATTATTTTTTTTTCGAGTAGGTAAAAGTTAAAATGAATTTTGTGGAAAAAAGGACAAGCAATCTAACAGCCCGATTCTCCCCCTTGTGAGGAGTCATAAGTCATAAGCCCTTGTGACCATTTATTACGAGTATTGTTGTAACTCGATAACATTTATCGAATTCTCTCCCAATCCTCGCAAAAAAAAGTCACAAGTAAACTCACCGCTTTATGGTGAATTTTTTTCTTCGACTTGAAACAGCTCATTGTGACAGAACACGAAAAAGTTTTAAATTTTTCTGCGCAAATTTTTTCTGAAAAGTAAATAATTCAATCAAATTTAAAAATTGTATAGAAATAAACAACGGGTCCGATTTAATATCAGCGAAAAATATGTGTGGTGATGCAAAACTTGCTTTTTTGGAAGAAAAACATGGATCGTCGAAGGAAATTTACCTATAAAAATAATGTGATCACCTAGGAATTAATAAATAAAAGTTCAACCATTACAAAAATTTTCTTTTTGATTTGTTTAATTAAAATAAAAAGTCGCATAACCCAATGCATCCTCAAAATAAAAATAAATAATAAAGAATTGCTTTCGTTTTAACTAACAAAAAATAAACTATTGAAATTTGAGTGCTGTGACCTGCTCTGTAGCAGATCACAATTTCGATTGTTCTTATGACTATTACATTTACAAGTTTTGACTATGGGAGAGAATCCGAAAAAGTAACAAAATCAATTTCACCTCTTTTTATGACTTGTGAGGTATCACTGATGTTGGGGAGAATCGGGCTGTAAATCTCTTTATGATTCAGTACATATAGAAGAATAAAAAGGCTGGAACCCCCCTTGCTGACTAAACCAGCTAATTTTAAGAAATAAAAAAAAACTGTAAAATGCTAACTATTAATAGGTATGTTTTATTGCAATGTGTAACGCCAACTTAACAAAACTTTATAAATAAGTCAGCACACAAAGTGAACCCTTAAATTGAAGATACATTTTTAGAGCATCTATGATTTGAATGTTTTCCATATTTTATTATTTTAAGATGCGTTCAAAAGATAATAATGCTTGTTTTAAAATGATTTTTCAAAATGCTTTGGTTGTTCCAAAACTAAAGATGCAGAATCCAAGACTGTTTCTAGTCAATTAGTTGGTGCAACTTTCAATTTTTGAAAATAAAAAAAAAACAAAACATAAAAATCGAAAAGTGCATCAGATACAAAAATGAAATTTTGAAAACTAAAATAATTGATATAGTCACAAAATTCATGTATCCACCAAATTGTTATTCTTTTATTTCGGATGTTGCATCATTAGTTTTGGATAAATTGAAATATACAAGCACATATCCTATGTCAATTTAACAAAAAATATAGTTTGCAAAATAAATAATTTCATAACGTCAACACCAAAACAGCAATTTTTTTTTTCATTATAGACTAACATGTAAAGGAAGATGGGGTCATTGGCTACCAAGTTTGTTGCTACATTATGAGTAGCGACTTAAATAAGTCAAACAAACAACCCTGCGGATAACAAAGTTTGGGGTAAGTCGTTTTGAAAAACATAAAATATATACATACATACAATATATACAAAATATATAAAGTGATATATGAAAAATATATAAAATTCGTTATAAATTAAAAAGCGTCAAGCGTTAAAATAGTTTGTAGCAAATATTAAGATTCTAAACAAAAAATATTATTGTTTTTGCTTATAATCAATGTATTTGCTACAAGCTTTAGACTTTTTAATTTATGACAAACAATATATTACTTCTTAGGTAGCTGACATTTTTTTCTCCAGTGCAATAACGCACCCTTAGACTTTTGTATGATGCAATAACGCACCCTTGGACTTTTGTATGATCTGTCAATGTCAAAAAGACATGTTTACATTTTTATCAAGCCGAAATTCACGAACAAGCAACATTTGAAATTCTAAAATTATGGTGCAACATTTTTGTATTTATAGATCGTAACAACAGTTTGAGGGTGCGTTTGCATCAAAATCCATTCAGTTACGTTTCTATGACAACATCCTTTATAAGAAGGCGACAAGTTTTTCTCATTTAGGTACACGATTCTTAATATCCATGAGGTCTCTTTATTTTGCCACTGTTACAAACCAACCCCGGTTTTTTTCTTACCCCGTTTTCCCTTATAAATATTTTGAAATCTCAAACTATTAGTTATTATTAAATTTATGGATTTTTTTTTCTCTTCAAAAAGCTGTTTGTATAGTGTCTAATAAACAGGACTTTTATAACCAAGTCACTTCAAATTAGTGACAAAAAGTAAATTTGTAGTGCAACCATAAACACGAACTTACGTTGAAAGTGTACTTGAACTCCTCTGTTAATAGCTTTTTCGAAGGCAGATACAATAACTGATAAATTCTAACAATTTGCTCATTATCAATAAACTACTACAATCTAACATGACAATTTTCGTGTCCGAAGATTGCGAATGACGCCCGCTTATAAAAGATTGCATGCATAGTTCCCACTTATGACATTATCATGGAGTGGAGGGAAATCATCACAGCTACCTATCTTGCATTTTATGCGAATTATTTGATTGGCAAATATTCAACAATCAATAAAGCAACTACATTTATAAATTGATACACATAAATAGCTGTGTGCAACTCTCTGTCGAATTTGTCAATTCTGTTTGCTATAATATTATGTAGTAAGTTTTTTTCTTGTTTAATTTAATTTTTAACTTTAAATGTATATATGATAAAGTTATTTTAGTAAATTAATATTTTACTCGTTTTATTGTGTTTTTGACAATAATGAATATGGGTGGGGAGAAAATGATGTTATGTCAATAACTGATTACACTGCAACGACAAAATAATTATTTTTATATTTACCATGCACTTGCCGCAAGTAGTTGAATTTTAATTAGGTAGATGGTTAATTTATTTCTATACATGCATATAGTTTTTATTTTTACATAAATATAGATATTATTTAATAATTGTGATAATTTAAAATTTGTTTACTTGACGAGCATTGTAGTTCTTCATCAATTGCTAAATAATTGGGAAAACATTATATTGAGCTACTATTTATATTGTCAATAATAAAATATTGTGATTATAATATTGATTTGTTATGCAAATTTGATAATGTTTTAACATGCTAATAGATTTATCAAACAATTAGACTGTAGTTGTTCTTTCGATCGAGAATGAGAAGCAAAAAGCGAAAGAGGAAAACCTCTTATCGAAAATACCATTGTAAACAAAATACAGTAGAGACGCTGAGAACTGAAATTATAAACGACATCGATACAATTTTTTTTAAATTTTTTTCTTAAAACTTTTTAATCCTCTCCTTCCTTTTTTTTGGATTAAAAACCGTGGTGGACCAGTGATTCAACCAACATTTCTCTCCAATCAACCCTTTTTTGCCGCCTCCAATTTGTTTTCTACACAAAGTTTTCTGAGATCTTCCGCTTAGTCAAGTAATCCAAGCTAGGGCTTTCCTCTCTTTTGAACTCCCCCTAGTGTGGTTTTGCTAATTCTACTAGATATACCTGTCATCGTCTAAATAGTAAAGCTGGTCGTTGACACTTCTACGTCACACATTATATCCATACACATTTTAAAGGATTATTCCCTTAAAGCGACAAAGCAATTCATCATCCGAGCTACCAGGGGAAATAGACTGCGAATACCAATAATGAACTTTCGATTGATTGGAAAACTGGTGTCCTTAATTCCAGCGGGCTATAGTTCGCAGCTGAAATTAAACTAAATTTTCCTTCGTCTCCAAAAACACATACTTCAGGCGATAGTGTCTTGCCCTCTAGTAGGATATTCTCTTCGAGAGCTTTAAAAAAAAAAAACAAGTCAGAAGCCTTCAACGATCTTTTGGCTGGTGTAAATTCCAAAAACAAGACATAAGGTAACCCAAAAATGCACTCGAAGAATCAGTGTTACTTTTCTTTCTCAGAGCGAAATAAAGTCGGCGTCTTCATCACAGTTGCCTTCAATTTTTTCTCATGCTTCTAGTACATTGCCCAACATTTTGAACCCGTATCGTATGTAAACGCTGGACGAAAATTTGCATAGCAGAGCTTTTCTTTCAGCTTAGGGGCATTTTTCGGTGACAGAAGATGGCAGAGTACTCACACCATTTCGCAAGATGCCTCAGTATTGATCATCGATTCAAAGAATTTATACTTTTCGAACGTGGCAAGCACTGTTCCGTTCGAGTCCTGAACCCTGAGTGGATCAGAAAATTGGCAGCATAAAAATTCTGTCTTTTTGGCGTGTTGCACCAGATTAATTGAACGGTAACGGGGAGCATATAAGACATTTGGCCACCGATGCTAATAAGATTGGAGATGAAAATGTAAGCTCGATGTCTTCTATCTTTTTATAGAATTCAGAGGGTATTCCGTCGGATACAATCTCTTTTTCTTCGACTATAATGCAGTACACTTTTTCGTGACATTTTTTCGTGTAAAACCCGTGTTTTTTTGAAAAAGCTATCTCCCTACGGATTACTACCGATAAAAGGAGAAGTCAAATCTCACTGCAGATTGATTTTCGACATTCATTAGAGTATCGATCAAAATTGTTGTTATTGTTGGTACGAATGATAAATTCATGTATCTCGATAGGGGTATGTTCGTTAAGTTGTAGTGTATTATAAAGTGTAATCTTGTTTTATGTTCGATTGCCTAAAAAAACATACCCAAATCTCGATTCAAATTATCAATTTTTTTAGGAAAGTCAAATGTTTTTGAAAAATTTATGCATAGGAGAACATTACATCTGCCATTTCCATCCAAAAATGTGCTCTTGTATGCATTTTTCATATTTCCTCGAGTGAAAATAAACTAAACAGTATTTTGTCAAATCTGAAATATAAGTTCTTTTTTGTTTTAAGGTTTTGCTCAGTTTTGCTGGACTGATTAGCACGAATTTAATTTTGACATTTGCTAATAAGCATTCAGTGTGAACTGTCATCAGCAAGTTATAGCTTTGACACTTACTACTTTCACAGTTTCTTACGAATCCAATTCTGACGTTTGCAAAATGTCATCAGAAAAATATATCTTTGAAACTTTCTAGTTTGACATTGACAGATATGTACAAATTCAATGTTGGCATTTGCGGAATATTCAGTGCGAACTAGCTGTCATCAGCAAGCAATAAATGTTTGACACTTACTCTATTGGCAGATTTTTAGGCCTTCACAATTCCAATTTGGACATTTGCACTGTATTTAGTGCTAACTGCCATCAGAGGCAATATATTTGACATTTTGTAGTTTGAAACATGTGCTAGAATCTAATCTTGATATTCGCAAATTACCTATTTAGTGTGAACCGTTATCGCAAAGCTATATATAAATCGTTGACATGTTATGTGCAAAATATAACTATTCTACGAACAAACCCCATTTGTTCTTGTGTTCATTTTTGTTGCTGCAAAATAACAAAATGCCAATTCGCCATGAATTAAAACATGAATTTTGTTATAACATTCAACAATTTAGATTTGTTATTTTTAGTTTAATGTGTTTTTCTCTTTGAAAATACTTCTTTTATGAATTGTTTTTTTTTTTCATTTAATTCTGCCTGACATGACAGTTCAGTAGTACCATATTTCAAATACAAAAACGTGGCTGCTTATGCGGCTTCAGATGTTTTTTTTTGGGAATTTCCCATTTCACTATGTATATAGATTGCCAAAAAAACACGGGTTATGTAAGGTTCTCGAATTGGAAAAAAATATTATACGGGGCACCGACCGGTCATTAAAAGTCTTTCATAGCAGTGTGACCACCTGTGAGAAATTTTTATATAGTTGCCCTTTTTCATGTTAATCGCAGTCCCTGAAAAGTCCGGTTTTCATGATCAGCAGCATGTGCACCTATTTTTAGTATTGTAGATGGTTTGACACAGAACATTTTTAATATTTAAGATTAATGCTTCGCCCTTTGCTTTGTCCAGATTGTACCACCAGATTCGTCCAGAGGTCACAGTTTGTTTGTTTCTCTTCATAGTCTCCATAAGAAATTCTGTGTTTCTCGGCGATCGTTTTATCCCAGTATCACTTTGCGATCTTCCACACGTGGTAATATATATAGTCAATCTGAGTTTTGTTCCTGCCACTGCTATAACTGTAAGTGATTATGTTAGAAATTGTTTGCTCATCAAATTCTCTGAAGTTATAATTACGTTACGATATTTGCAGTTTTGCATTTCCATTTGTTATCAATAATTTTATAAACATCTACATTTCTAATTGAATTAAATTGACTTTCTTATAATCCTAATATTTATTACGTCCCTCAAAATTATTAGAGCAATCTGTTCCTAATTGCAATATTTAAGCTAAATCACTTAGAAAATTTTACAAATTTGCAACAATAAACACAGAAAAACATCACATATGTTGCAGCAATTACACCCCATGACACTACCACCATATATTACCCAGGAATATTGTCATTGCGCCAGCTCAACCGAGGACAATCGTCAATCAGCCACAATGAGTGCAAACAATACATCAGCATTGGCACAGCAGGTTCACAAAAACAATATTATAACTCACAGGATGCAAAGGGGTGGTTAAAAAAGCCACCCTAATACAGCGACATTAGGATATGTCCTTTTTTGATTGCGATTGTGTTGTGTTAATTCATCTGATAAGTGAGCAATAATATTTTCATGCTCGTCTATAAGTTGCCCTTTAGCCGGAAAACTACTCGCAACAATTTTGGATTATTAATTGAATAAATATTTAAGTCGTTTAGATGAATTGTACTCGGCTGTCAGTTGTGTAGTTTTTCACCACCATTCTTCCAATGGAATGAAACGGGTATTTTTTGTAATACCAAGTGCAAATATATGGTTGGCTTGTCGTCCCTTGGAACTAATCAACCGTTTGTAACACTTGTCATAGTCATATTTATGGAATACTTTGGTAAACAGCTCTTTTTGATTAAAACATGGGTGTACCCCAGCAAAGGATGTTTTGAATTCTTTGTTTTCCTTAATTGCTATTTAGGTTTCGATTTTTCAAAATCAAAATAAAATCACAAACAATTGTGAAGATTTTAAATTTTTATTACATTTTTGTATTTATCCTTCCTTAAGGAGAGAGGGTGGGTTTGAGGAAGGTTTTCGAAGCAACATACTTAAGCACGTTTCATAGCATCGTTCTGGGCGATATGTGTGTAGTGTGTACCCATAATACAATATAAACAAACCATTAGAATGGGTTTTGGGTTAGATTGGATGCGTAATGAGATATAACATTCGTTCTTGCAATGGAAATTAACAAAACATTGGATAGACGACTTGGACAGACAGATTCCGCAGACAAAACATCAGACATCTCATTAGGAAAGTTTGAAGAGAATTTAAAAAATAATGCAAACACACGGGAGAAAATGTAATCTCGTTTTTACTAGCCATAAAGGTACATAGAAAAACTAAAGGCAACTTATGAATTCGTACAAAATTTGGTGGAGTATCTTGTTGAATCAAATAAGCTATTGAACCGATGCTCTTCCAACTTCATAGTTCATGCCCGTGATGGAGTCCACAATTCGCGACGAAATCGGATCAAAAGCTAATAAAACAACTATATTGTCATTCGCGTTAAATATTTTTACTTGTTCTATAGGTAGGTACTATAAGGCAAGTTATGCATTCGTAAAAAAAAAAGTTTTGAGATACAATCAATCATGACATTACGATGATAGAGAAGACGAAAAAAGTAGGTCTGACAATTATGTCTGTCTGTCTGTCTGGTCTGTCTGTCTGGATGTATCGACACCTGCAGCCTAAACGGTTGGGCTGAAATAAAATTGCAAAAAAAATTTTTGAAAAAGTTTTTTTTTGCATAAACCGATAATTCCAATTTTCTCGAAAAAAATACGATCAATTTCGATAAAATTTTACATTAGTCATTTGTTACCAATGGTGATTTCTTCCGTTTGAAATGTTTAACGGTACCTGCCATTGAACCGTTTTTTATTACTCCAAACGGAGTAATAAAAATATTATCTTCTGAACGGCTTAACCGATTTTAACGAAATTTAATATTAGAAAAATACTACTTAACTGAAATAAAATTGCAAAAATATTTTTGAAAATAAGTAATTTTTGAAACAGTTTTTTTTTTTGCAAAAACCGATAATTCCAATTTTCTCGAAAAAATACGATCAATTTCGATAAAATTTTATGTGAGTGATTTGTCTTTTACCTGAAAATTGTTTTCAGAACCAAATATCATTTTTTGATATTTTTCGAACTTTCTTCAGAATTTAATAAAAATAAATTTTTTTTTTAATAAGTCCGTAGTTTGCTACAAGAGCAAGTTCGTGCGACCCAGTCGTGCATTTTATTTTTCTCGAAAAAGAAGTAAACTGTATCAATTTCAGAAATAAATATTTTTTAAAGCATGACCCCCTCGAAAGACCAAAAGACCGAAAGGCCAAAATCCCAAAATTAAGATTGATTTTTTTTTTCAAAATGTTCATATTTTTTTAATAAATTTACTGAACATAAAATTTTATATTAAAATCATTGGTGCAGTGAATTCACTTTACTGGGAAATAACTTCACAAGAGATTAGTTTGAAATAACCACTTTGAGTGGGAAATAATTAAACTTTTTGTGGGAAATTATTCATTCTTGTGGGTGAAATAATTTCCACTTTTCAACACAATATTGCATATCCAAACTTGCATCCACCCAGGCAGGGGGGTTGCAGCATGCCCCCCCCCCCCTACCAGTGTCAACTGTTGAGGCACAAATGGGCCACCAGGTACTGTAAATCAAGAAAAATGTGATACAAAACAAAGAGTTAGGTTAAAACCGAAAAAGAAAATATTTTTAATCTGTTTTAGCGGTGTTTCTTCACTTTTATATTTTAATCCCGCCGGATTTTCTACTAACTTGTATATACATACATTAACATTACATATACTTTAGGTAAGTTAATATTGTAAAAAATCCCCTTCAAGAAATTGATTTCTGAACGCTCGTTCAAAGAATTTTTATAAAAATGTTTGCGTTTAACTGTAACGTTTTTTCACATGTTTTAGTTTTCTTTCAAAAGTAAAGAAAACCCAAAGGACGGAAAAAGGTTTTTGGGAAAACTTTTTTCGGTCCTTTGGGTTTTCGGTCTTTTGGTTTTCGGGATTTTGACCCCAACTCAATCTCGGAACAAAACTTTTAAATATATATTAGGGTGTATTATTGATTTTTAATTTAAAAGGGATTTTGGTTTAACAACATTTAGGTTTTACGGGATTATACATTATTCTTTTTTTCGAGATTTAGATTTTTCGAGATTTCAAAATATTTTAAAATTTGAGTGAGTTCAATCAGAAAAAATAACTACCTATGATGCAACAACAGCTTTGAACACCCAAGCAAGTACGTGCGACCCAGACGTAGGTAGGTATATTTAATTTCATTTGCTGTAGAGTTGGAGTTTGGAGTTTTGTGTCTGGACATTAACTATAAGTATTGTTGGATATAAAGTTGCCTTTTTATATTGCAGATAATTCGCAACCCCTTTTTAGAAGAATAACTCTGGGTACTTATTTGTTCACGTAGCTTATTTCATTTCGAATAATTTGCAATTAGGATTAATGAGAACAATCCTTTAAATAATTACGAATTTAATTTTTTTCATTTACAATCTTCCTAGTATTAAGTGGTGACTTTTCATTTTTTCAATGCTGATCTGGTAACCATTTGCTTCGGGTAAATTAATTCATCAGTTTGTAAAAATCAGAATAGAAAAACATTGTGATTCCTTAAGTGATTTGTGTGCTGTGTTTGTGGATTTTAAAAAGACATTCGATCGACAACCACGGGACTTAACCATACGAAATTTCACAGACTGGTATATAGTTAAAGTTCTGAAAAGGAAGAATTGTGGCACATTCGAGATTATTAAAGTCGTAAAAATAAGAGGCAGGTATGCGCGAAACAGGTCAAATAGACACTAGCATCAGCAACAGCATTTAGACCGCTGCGCTGGCCAGCACACTTTTATCTACCACATTACCACCACCAGGCCCATCTCTTTTGGCCTTTCTGTGTTGATTAAACGTGTGTGTTTGGTTGCGATTGTATAAGGTGGGGTACAAGTTGTCTCCAGATATTCTTAGGCTTATGGTGGATTTACATGTCTCTGCACCTGCAGAACTGCAACTGAACAAAATACAATGGAATACAAACCATCTTTAATTTTTTTGAAGAAAATCGTTGGAGCCGTTTTCGAGAAAATAAACCGTAATATTTTGAGCTAAAAAAAAATCTATTTCTCCTCTAAGGAATCCGAATGATCTACAAACCCTATGTACCAAATTTAAAGTAAATCGGTACAGTCGTTTAGGCTGTAGATGCTTATACACACGGACTGACATACAGACAGACACACAGAGTTTCGAAACCCACTTTTTTTTCGACTTCGCTATCATCGTCATGACATAATCGCAAGTAAAAAGCTATACGTCAAATAAATTTTAATTTAAATTTTAATTCGGTGTAAAAACCCTATAGCAATTTATGACTTGTATTGTAGAATTGACATTTGTCAAAATTTGCAAAAAATATAGCATCTTCCGATAAGATGATGACTTTTGCGCCACGTACCAAAAGCGAAAATTACCTGTACAGGCGACATGAACCCCTCTTGCCAACCAACTCGAAAAGTATTAAGAAATTTAAAATGTTAGTATGCATTTCTATCTTGATTCCTTATCCATGTTAATTACCATGTTTCTGCTCTGTCTGAACTCGATTTTAACTGTACTATGTACCACATATTGGGAGTAAAATGGTACTTGGGCTAAAAATAGCTAACCTATTCGTGAGCTTGTCTATAATTATGCATTTGTAAACCTAAAATAACAAACAAACCTTTCATAACTTAAAAAGTGAAGTCAAAAAAAGTGGGTCTGAGAATTCTGTATGACACGTACAGTATGTCTATATGTATGTATGTATGTATAAGCACATCTAGTCAGGGTTCTATAGCAAACCTACACAGAGATTTTTTAAATTTAAACTGTTGCGTTGGTCTAAAATTAACATTACTCTATCGGCATGAGGCGTCATAATTTTGAATACTTTTCTTTCAAATGTTTCAAACCGTTCACTGTACAATAATGTATAGGCAATGGTATTTATTTTTAATAGAATGATAATTTTTCTTCTAAATTAAATTGGAAAACAATTAAAAAAAAAACTTTCAATGAAGAATTATGTTATTTTAAATAAAGCAATTCAAAAAATGGTCCAACTTACCCCATTTATGAGTCCTACTTGCCCTTTGGTCCAACTAGCCCAGTTCTTACCTACTACAAAGCCAAACGCTGGTTTTTATTAATTTTTATTAAATTACTTATGAATGGTACGGCATTTCGTTGGCAGACACGTCACTCTTGCGCCTTTGTCCTTATATTAAAATTTTTCGGCATTATTTTTTTTTTGTTTGTTTGTTTTGTTAATGTAAAAAGAAAATTAAAAATGGAAAAATTACGAGCTATTTTATGAAATGACAAAAAGTTATATCATAATACTCGACGGTCTTATATCAGGTGGTCTAAACTCCATACATGGTAATAATAAGTAATCTGAATGATTTAAAACTGCTTATATGGTCATATCACCCAGATGTTCCAAACAACTTTAATAGTAAAAGTCCACAAAAGAACGAATCAATTTATCGTTTGTTTTTTGTCAAAAAGGCTTCACGCAATCTTTCGACTATATATGAACCCCTAAAATTTTACAGACCGAACACAGTGATATCCAATTTAAGTCGCTTTGATTCCAAAATTCTTTCTGTAAACATTTTTGTAAATAATTTACCATTCTGAAATGTTCTGTCTGCGCCCTGGCTTATCCTGTCTACAATTGATTTAGATATCTACCTGTTGGGAACTTATTTCATCAGCCTTTCTCTTCTCAACCAGCATTTATTTGATGTCGGTTGTCAAATAATACATATAAAGATAAACATGGAAAATACTAAAATTGGTTGATTCAGGATCTATATGTAGATTGTATAGATATACATAACGAGGATAAGCACTGTACAAAACACAATGATTGAATTCAAATTGGCGGTTTTTGACGAGGTTCATTAGGCCTCGAGTAAATAAAGAATGACAAATCATTGTGCAAACCTTGTTCCGGATTTTATTCTTCTTTAGCTCTGAATATATGTATGTATAGATAGAGCCTGCGCTGCTGGCAACGATAAGACCTGCTTCCTCTTCGTTGCGCGATAATGCTCCGCGAAAATCGTATTTTGATTTGTGTTTGATCGTTGGCTGCTGCTGCTTCTCTGTTTTGTTATATTTATTTTGTAAATTTGTTGATAATGATGTGTGTATTTATATAATCGATAGAAGATAGTGCAGAAGATAGTAGATACAACACGTAACTCCTTATAAGACGAACATATCTCATACCGTGTATAAATATTACGTATACCTACTTGAAAGGTACGAAAAAAAAAACACTGTTCGATACGATTATTCTATAAACATAGATATAGGTTTTAGGGTTCTGCCTGCAAGAAGGTAAAAGAGAGTATCTTCTGCACTCTTAAGCCTTATGTTTGTCTTGTGGATTATTGTTGGATTGCGGAAACATCATAATCAATATCTGGAGACTATATTTGGATAGCAAAGAAGGGGTATTTTCAGACCAAAATTCTATTAAACGATAATGAAAATATAATTTTGAGTAAAGTATTTAACTACTTGTGAATCTAAAGTTGTTGTTAATTCGATATACTTGTTCTTATATATTTGTTGACTTTCTGACCATTTTTTTTTTTTTTTTTGAGAATGCAATAATAAAATGTAATTCGATATAAATTGAGTATTTGCGATAAATTACCTTGACGTAAGTTAATTAATTAAAATGCTAATTGATAAGTTTAAAGGGGCCAGATAAAATAACGAAAACAAATTTATATATTTGAAAACTAGCTAACTCCCTGACTTGTCTAAAGCTTATAAAAAGTAAGTTTTTTTTCCGGATTTTTATAATTTTTTTCTTTAAAAATCTTATTTTGATATTAGAAAGCTATAAAAGAAACGAAAAAAACCAAAGTAAAATTGAAACGTAGACTCAAAGTAAAATTGTAGAGCCTCGTTGTCGTTAATTGTTTTGAGATTGTCCAAAAGAGCCATCGCATCAAGGTAGCGTGGCTCGTATTGTATTAGTTCGCTTACGATAATATGAGCCTCAGAAGCTTGAAGGGAAGCAATTTTGTCTTCTGAGTAAGCTTTTTTCAACACAGTTTTGGCGCGTTGGTTAAAACGTAGCTTATCTTCAAAGCAAACACCCAAGTACTTGACTTTTGGTTTGGCTGTCAAGACAAGATGAAACCATCAGGTAGGTTCATGGTGAGGCTGCGATACTTGGTAGCTGAAGGTGGGCTTTTGTAACTTGCTGGTCTTCTAAGGCCCGGGCACGCAATGAGCGGCATAGCGTCAGAGCGGCTGATCGGCGTTGCTCTGATGCTCACCGCTCATTGCGTGTCCGAACATTAAGGGAGTTTATTTTTTTTCCCCATTTTGTGTTGGAATTCCAAAGGTCGCCCAAGTGCTCTTCCTTTCTTCAAGCGGCAATGACTGTTGAGATTGAGCTGGAGTTCCTTTGCTGCGGTTGATCTATAATAATATTGTAAAGCCATGGTCCAAGCTTTGATCCTTGTGCTACTCCGGCCTTCTTATTGTAGCGTGGAATGTTTTATCTGAAACAAATTACCTTAAATCTCCGCAAAATAAGTCCTTCCAGTATTTTGTTAGTGCTGTTGAGTAGTGAGTTGGATCGATATCCAGTAATTGACCCTCGGTCTCTCTTTATTGGTATGCGTACTATCTTTGTTGACTTCTATCTGATGGGGAAATACCTGTTTTTTATGCAGCTATTTAATACGATTGCCAAGAAAATCATCATTGTTTGTGGTAGTTTCTTGTAGATGGTCCAGTTGATTTCTTAGGTCGTCCGTTGTATATTAGTTCTGCAACTGTATAACCAGCTGTTTGCTCTGGGTTTCTGGCTGGATTATCATTGCTGAATACGATGCTCTCGGTGTCTGTTTGTTGTACTTGCCGTGTTGTTGCGTTTACTTTTTTCATACATTCAGGAGGGCTCGGTACAATTTTTTGTTTGTTTAATATTTGGCAAATGCTCCCGACTTTTCCTGGGGGATTTCACTTCTCTTTCTCCATTTTGCAGGTCGACAAGTCGAAGTGGAATAGGAACTCGTTACTGTAATTGCCCTGCAAGAGTGGTCCAACCAAGGACCTAGGATAAGAAAGCAGAACAAAAATTATTTAGGAATCAATGGTGGCGTTTCCAGATCCAGTGCAGGCGAACTACTTGTTGGACTATATTGACATATTATCCGGGATTCTAGTTTTATTCGGGGTAACTTCCCTAATACGAAACAAAATATCCTTGTTATAGTTTTGAAACTCTTTCAAACCTCGAATGTGGAAAAGGACAAACGAAGACCGGATCTCCGCATGGAATGTTCTGACTTTGTCCATACCACGTGCAGCCAAACAACTAGAGAAGAACAAGGATAGGATAAAGCCTTCAAAGAAGACCGGTAGAATCAACTTTTTTGTAAAATTTAATCGGGTGAAAGTATGCCGGATTGCCGGATGAATAGAACCTCGGCATAGTGCGCCCCATCCACAAAAGAGGAGATGCTTTGAGGCAGGAAACACGTTATCATTCAAAATCTTTAAGATCGCAACTCGCTAATCGTATCATGTTAAAGAGGTACAATCGATCAAGAGTCCATTCAACTACTTGCTTATGCAGATGAAATAGATATTATCGGAATAATGAACTGAGCTGTGGCTGGCTCATTTTCCAGTATTGCATCGGAGTCGGCTGCTAAAATGGGATTGATTGATTGATAAATGAGGAAAATATGATGACTCTCATCGAGGAAACCTTCAATACTTGTCTGCTCGTCAAAAACGTCACAATGTATAGAAATAACTTTGATGTAGTCAAAGAGGCTTTATACAAGACAATAATCATCTTGGTCCTGCTGTAAGGAGCAGAAGCACAGACCTCGTCAAGAACGGACAAGGTTCGCTAAGGTGCTTTGAGAGGAAGGTTCTTCGGGTTTTTGATCCAGTGTGTATTAGAAGTGTGTGCAGAGAAATTTCAACTAGATCGACGAATCTACGAATCTACTCTTGATGGTGAACAAGGTTCCGAGCTTGCTGGAAGGCTTTGTTTTAACAATGTAAGCCTCTTTACTTGAAGTTGATAAATAAAATATATTTTTTCCATATTTTTCATGAGTGGCATAGTTCATTTATCAATTAACTAACGACAATTGCATTTGCAGTTAACCCACAACTCTAACATTCTACCTACATTCTATATTTCTCCTCAAGAACTCACAAGTATCTTTACTTCTTAACATTCCATTCTGATCCGGATGTTTATTGATAAATCTTTTTTTATCTTTCTAAACCAAAGATTGCTCTCAAATTCCTTAAGCAACAATTACCAATAATTTCACTATATGGCATTTTACTTAAACCCACTACAAAAGTCATCACACGCAAGCTACCTCAATTCATCATCATCATCTCCTCCTCATCACCATATCGTCAGCATCTTTAAACTGTAAGCAAACACATTAAAGCAATTCCATTTATTTCAAATACCAAAAGCCGCAGTTGGTAGCCAATTCAATCATTGCCAAGATAAACATCGCGCACCACCTTTAACGGAAGCCCGTTTTAGCTGGTGTAAGTAGCAGCAACTTCAAAGTCGCCGATAATCGATTAACCACGACAAACGACCACCGCGCCGCCATCATGCCGCTGCTGTGTCATATATATTTGAAGACTTCCCATTCTTAATGTCACCTCTAATATACTTCTATCTCATCGGAATGGTCTCCCGGTCTCAACGTATTAAGAGTCAATATAAAATCAGTTAAAACTCATCGAAGAGTAAATGAAGTGCGCGCTATTGGTACGCCAGAGTCAACTTAACATCCTTGAGAATAACTTCACAGGTGTTTTAATGCAAAGATGATACGACGAATACACTGCATCATCTTAAGGATTATATGCGAGGAATCTCTGTAGGCACAGTAGGCGGCCGCACCGCCACACAATTCTGTGGCAACATTAACAGAGTTCTGTGTTGACTTTTGAAAGAAGATAGTAGCTTAGTGGTGAATTGCGTTTGGCCAAACAACTATTTGCGGGAACTTGAAAGTTTTTACTCGAGGAAGTCAAAGTAAGTGTTTAAAGCTGAAGATTTGAATTCAGAAGGTAGCACTGCTTACCACAGCAGTAATGTTGTCACTTAAAGTGTTGACAGAACAAATATCATTGAGGGCATTCGCGCCACAATGCATAACCCTAACTGAGGAAACGAATCGCGGCAAATAAACAAAATAAAATTTTAAGTTGTACTTAAAAGCGGAAAACTGAAACGGTAGGCGGTGCCGGTTCTTTTAATCCATTTTTAACAAGTAATTATTGTTTAATGTCATTAATAGCTTCATCCCCTGGATGATGAATTCATCACAGACGATGATGACACTTCAATTAACAATGCGACTACTTTGTGAATATAGGTGTTGATTGTGTCTCATGGTTTTTACAGTAGGATTTATTTATTTGACTGCGGTAGAGATAGTCAGTTTGTTTTTCGAAGACTGGATTAGGTATATTAAGTAACCATAGTTAGATCTTAAAGGTTTTATACAATTTGTATCCATTGACAAAATAGTATTAACTTACGTTTAGTATTATACGGAATTCCGCAAGGAAGCCATCTTGATCCAGTTCTTTTTTTAAACTTGGTTAAGGAAAACAATGAAGCAAATAAAAATGTTATTGTGTTTATTTGTAGAATACAAGAATACAGGAAGACGTATTCATTTGTGTATCCGAGTAAGCAAAAGCCTAATGACGATCCTCATCAGAGTGATACATGCTCGTAAACCTGATTTACGTGATTCTTTATTATAACGTAAAAACACGAGATTGAAGATACTAAAAAAGGGTTAAAGAAAATGAAAGCCAGAAAGTAAAGAATATCCTTGGTGCTGTGAAAATATGGAAATGTTAATTCTGTTTGCTTTCAAATGGCGATGGTGAGCAAATTTTAGCCGTTAGACTTAATGAGTTACTCGAATTAGACTATGACAGACACTAATGACAGAAACAATAGAGACCTGTAGAAAGCCGGTGGAGATTTAGTTTACAGAAAATGCATCTTGTGCTCGATCGTTAAAAAATAAAATCGTCTAATTTTTGCCACCATCTATAAAGAAATCAGTCTCCTGAATTTCGCATTAAAGGTTCTTCTCGCATTCACCCGGAAACCAATTCTAATTACTTTTTACTAAGTCTACGGTGGGATGTATTTTTTATTGATGAGTGCATAAACTTCTTCACGTTAACAGCACTCACTCGACATGCCCCAACGGTCCAATTAGATGATCGGCGTACGGTTTGAGGCGGTTAAATAAAACGCTTGGATGAAATCTTATATGCAATATTCAAAAGTTGAATGCCTTCAAAAATGTTCCAAAGTATGTGATCTCCTGTTTTGTGGATCATCGGGCAGATAGTATACTGAGATTTAATTCATCGAGCATATTCGTTTTTTGCCTGTGTCCTTAACGTATCCTCTCCTGCGTGCTTAAATATCACCTTCTAGAGCCTAGCAGCATAGTCTGCTTTGAACGATTTTAAGCGGGTGATGGGGGATCTTGGTTCTCATCACCGTTTGGCAGTTGATTAAATTAATCTCTTCAAGAGTTTAACATCGACTGCGTACTAGAAACAGTTTCGCCTTCTCTATCTTTACATGCACCAGGAAGAAGATTGAATTTTGAAGTTTTGCATCTAGGAAACTACAAGAAGCATCTCCTTTTAAAGCTTTGAATCTGTTTCTGCTAGAGCAGTTCAGCAACTCTTCGAACTCAAACTGCTCGTGTTTTTTTTTTTCTTCCTGAGTATGTGGTTTTCATCCCTTCTTCTTGTGTTCTTTTTCTGCCAACCTATAGGTCTCCGTTTTGACTAATTGTTTTCCTAAACACGTTTGGAGTCGCGCCTAGAATTTTTCCATGGTATAGTTATATTAATCCTAACATGTGAGCTTAAGCACTCCCAACCTAAGGCATGCTGACATTGCTGCCATTGGAATTTTTTGTTCATTAAAAGTTGAGGCTATCGCAAGTTCCAGAAATATTTTGTCGACATAGCGATCTTATAAGATGGCAGTTTTTCAACGTTGAATCTTCTACTCATGTGAAAAAGACTAAATTTAATTTTAATTTTAAATGAAACTGATGTTTTTATTTTAATTATAAATTAAATACATAAAACAAATTAAAATTTCATAACATAAATAATAAAATTAATATATTATTTTCGCGACGCGTTTCGGACGACGTGCGTCCATCATCGGGCGTAAGTACAAGCCGCACACACCCGCATATCGGCACCAACCAAGTAGTTATCCGAATCGGTGTTCACTGATTTGAAGTTACGTACATCCAATATGCAAGAGGAGTGCATTCATTGTTGTCAAAAGTGGCAATGTAACTTCCGCCACAACTTTTGATATAAAAAACGGTCTACAGCAAGGAGCTGTGAACTCCCCGATTCTTTTTAGTATTTACACCAGCGATCTGATAGGTAGTCTCACTCATGCGATTGCGTATGCCGATGACCTTGTAGCGTACAGGACGGGTCCAAAAGTTGAAGTCATCAAAAATCTCTTGCAGCGTGACTTCGACCAGATTCAGCGATATTGTGATGACTGGAAGTTAAAAATTAATTTTCAGAAATCAGAAACTATCCTGTTTAGAACCCCTTTGTCTAAGGCTTCTAGGGATACAAGAAAGAACTGGAGAAATCTAGTGATCGTTGGACCAAGTGGACATCCACTAGCGAGTAAAGATGTAGTAAAGTACCTTGGTATCTGGCTAGACCAGTATCTATATTTCAATCGACATATAGATGCTGCTCTGGCCAGAGCTAGGGGAGCGTTTGCTTTGACAAGACGGTTGTTTTATAGCAGCCGCCTTGAAAACAGGGTAAAGGTGATTTGCTACATGGCCCTCATCCGGCCAATGATTGCCTATGTGTGCCCTGTGTGGTTTAACGTTGCCCCATCTCAAATGGAAAAGATTCGGGTGTTTGAGAGGCAGTGTCTTAGGACCTGTCTTGGATTACACAGAACACCAGAGTCGGAGTACAAACATTATTATGCCAACGAGGTCTTATACAACGGGGCCAATATAAACAGGATAGATAACTTTTTAATTAAGCTGATTCGGGGTCACATTGCAAGAGCGATGTCCTCAGCCAATGGACTTATTTTCGGGGCTTACTACCCCAATAATGAATATAGTGAGAGCGTTCGTCTTAACGGTTTCATCCAGCCCGAGACATTCCTCTATTTAGACAGTCGAGGGCTGATACAGGATAGATTGGCGGTTCCGTTGATCTACCACGTCGGCCGTAGAACTGTGGATCGGCGAATCCTTTATGGTCGAGACGTCGGCTCTGGGAACGGAGCAGAGCGTCTGCGGTTCAGTAGAGCTGTGCCCCTTCGGGACAAAAAGGACTTGGATAAGCAAGTTAAAAAGTACTGGTGGTTGAGTGACCACCCCGATATTGATGGTTAGTCGAAGTTGTTGCCTTGGCCGACATGCTTATTTCTAAGGTATAACTAGGTAGATTAAGTAGGACAGTGACGGTGGCACCAAAAAAAAAAAAAAAAGATAAAAAATCCAAAAAATTGCTTGTTTGTGGAAAAAATTGCTTGTTTCCAAAAAAAAAAAAAGGATAAAAAATCCAAAAAATTGCTTGTTTGTGGATATGTGCGTGAGCGCATACATTTGTATATGTCTAAATATATGCATATGTATGCGCGTGTGTGCATGTGCATAGGCTGATGGCAAAAAAAAAAAAAGAAAAAAGGCTGCTGGTGGCTGTTCTAGTTTTAAGTTATTTTAAGTATTTTTAAGTAGTTTTAAATTATTTACGTATATTTACGTATATTTTAGTTTTATTTAGCTTAATTTAGTTTTATTTAGGTAAAGGGTAGTTTTAAGTTTTTAAATAAAAAATAATGTCATGGAAAACAAGTTTTTAAAGAATTTTCTTGTTTAGGTTTAAGTAATATTGAATTTTAAATTTAGACTAGTCTTTACGCCGAAAGGCATTTTTTAAATATAGTTATAGTATAATTGAGAGCGCCCGTATGGGGCCAGTAAGTTAGTTAAGTTATTCTGTAAGCTAGTTTTTAAAGTTTTTGTCTAGCATTTAAGTAGTTATAAGTTGAATTAAAAATATAAAATTGAATTACAAAAAAAAAAAAAAAAGGAGTGCATTCTGTCGATTGCAATGTGGCCGATTTGGTTATGCAATTTCGCCCATCAGATGATAAGGAGTTGTTTTTCACGGCTACGAAGATAATAATCCGTAGTCTGTTTCCGCAGGGGATGTCTTGAAGACTATGTTTTCCTATTGTGCTACCATAGATTTCTTCTTTTCCATCTCCCAGGAGTATTTAACCGTCGCGTTGTTTTTGAGGTATTGGTCATTTGATTTAAATCAGAGTTAATTCTCCAGATCATGATTCAACTCATCAACCAGTTTCTTAGTAGACACAGAATTAACTTTGACTCGATTATACCATATACAAATGTCTAATAATGGAACAATGGGTAGCGGCCGCTACCTGATCACAGCTGAGTCTTCGTTTTTAATGAGTTTTAAACTTTTTTTGACGTCTACCCACGGGCCACGATATTGCCGTATGATTAAATCAAAAACCTGATTTTGAATCATACGGCAATATGACGTGGGTAGACGTCGAAAAAAGTTTAAAACTCATGAAAAACGAATACTCAGCAGTGATCTGTCCACAACAATACCCGTGATAAGTTAAGCGCGCCTGACCTTATTTTTAAGATCTGGGAATTTAAACGGAAAACAGTAATTTCAGTATTTTTCAGGTACAATGGTAAGCGTTGTAAAACGTTGGATTAAAAAAGACTTCCAACTTGTAATTCAATTAAAAACAGTCTCATGCGATTAAAACTTGTAACCGTTCATTGATTGAATCCTTGCACTCTTATTATATCGGAAGGTAGCAACTGGATGGAATGAAAAATAGTTTGTTTGAAATTAGTTTCGAACTAGTTTGCTAATCACTATAGTCACCTACGATTTCTGTTGCATGGGTGCTTTGACATTATTTGGGATGAAGGACAAACGACTGAGAAAGTGGCACATAGATTTAGTGAAAATAAAGAGGATTTTTAATTAAAAAAAAATAGTTATTTGAAAATATTCTCATTTTTAAAAACCACCAAATTTTCAGCTGTAAGTAGTGACGGTTAGTCTAGTTTTAAATTAGTATGCGAACATTGCGAACGATAAAAATCAAAAATTTCAAATCTTAGCTAACAATTCTTAAGGTGCATACACATATCCCATCCCAATGCTTGTCATTGATGTTAACCATCACCCAGCAACTTTATCATATATTAAAGTTTAAAGTTTACTTCGTTGCATTAATAAATCGATTTATTTATTTATTGACTTTCAATCCGTAAACATAAAAGCTAGATATAAACCACTGATATGTATATACCATACTAGTCAAATAGAACCTTTAATACTTTGGTCCTAAAAACCGTATAATCGGCTACTGTTGAAATCTATTAAAGCTTCCAATCAATCAACTTAGTAGGTACATAATAAAACTTACAAACAGAAGCTTGTTTACTTACCAGTAATTGCCTCTGTGCTTGATTGATTAAATCGTTTAATCTTGATCGGTTCCCGACTTGCTTTCTTATATTACCTGCATAAAAGTACAGTCAATCAATTTTTAGATTTAAGAAGCTAACTGAATGTGTAGCGTCGTTCTATTCATCCATGTTATTTTTTTTTAGATATTGTATAGGCCACCTTAGTCTATCTATAGTTACTTTAAAGCAGTTGTCTACGTGTTCTTTTTACCGCGCCGCCATTAGTCGTTCACTATCGCGATTAGGAATCAAGAACAAATACTCGAAGACACAATATTATGCCCGAGTTAAGCTCCTTCAATTATTGATAAGTCGCTTGCTTCTAACTCCACACTACCTCTCGACTTTGTTATCTCTGGAGTATGTGTGACCCATTCCCAATCGGTAATGATATTATTTTTTTTATTGAGATGGATTAATTTCCAATTACGATATTTCAAATCATCCGTACTCTCTTCGATAAGTTTCAATCAATTTTCAATTAGTTTTTTTTTTTTATTTTGTCAGGCTAATCTAACCTTCCATTGGAAGAAAACAAAGAAGGTTGCTGACCACCTTTTCAAGTCAGTCACAAGGTAAAGTCATAAAATTGTCATAGTGTTTTATATTTTAAATTTAATCAATTAAATTCTGGTTTAATTTGTTTAAAAGTCAAAAGTTAATCTAATCGCCAAATCTACGTGTTAGAAAACACACACTTCGGATACGGCTGTTGCCTGCAAATTCAACAATTAAAATAACCACTCTACTGATTTTATTGCGATTAATTAGGTGTTAAAAGGGGCTAATTAAAATTTCAAAATAACCCACCACAACGAAGTGAATTACCGGTAATGCGCAACGCATCTAATCGACAATGATAAAAATAAAATGTTTTGAGTGTTGTCAAAACAATATAATCTATCCAGTCTAGAGGGGCTGAGCTATATTGGAATTTATATTAATTAAAATAATTAACATTATTAAATTTGTAATATTGATTGCTTATTTGATTTGATTTGATTTGACTGATTTGTTATGACCATGACCATGAGATTTTCATTTAACAAAACGCAATTAATTTGTAGATAAATGGCAAAAAAGTAATTCAAAGGGTTTTGATCTTTATTCAGGGTGGAATCGGCTAAGGTTATTTGTGATAAGTGACAGACAAAATCTTCACTTTCTGTCTGCGTTAGGTGATCATCACAGTGATAGCTAAAAATCAATCACAAAAATATTGTGATAGTCACCTTCTCATGACATTGACGTTCCATTTTTATTTTTGTGGCAATGTGACTAGAGTTACCACTGCACGCATACAAAACATTATTATAAAATATTCAACTTTTTTTTCAATTTTAGTCACAAAATCAACAAAAACCATATTTCTTTTACCATATGAGTATACAACACTCTAAAATAAATTATTAAATTTAGAATGATTGCATTTATTCACTAAAAAATTAACAATTTCAATGAATTTACTTGAAAATATGACTACGGCAACAATATTTTTCACAAATGTCACTGACAAATTGAACAAAGTTGAATTGGGGGATGTGATCACCTCACGCAGAAGGAAAAATCAATGTGATCACAAGTGGTGATTAAAAATGTGACAATCAACTATCATCTTACACCCCAGGTTATTCTTTCCAAGGTTCGTAACTTAGAATTGGCAGCACTTTTTTCATTGACATGTAATTTGACAGCTATAAACACTATAGCTATTTTTATTCTGTTTGATTTGACATTTCACCACAAATAAAATTGAGTTTGATTAGATGCAGATACTCGATTACGAAGTTTATTTTCAAGAATTGGAGGGCTAGATTGATTTAGCGATCCAGGTGCAGCGCTAATATCCCAGAGAAAGTATTTAAACACAAAAAACATAAAACTATATTTTCTATTAATCTTTCTTTCCCATTTCCACGACTATTTTGTGTATTTTCATTTTATTTTCAGGTTTATTTAGTCCTATAAAAAAAGTTTGAAGAACTGTTCAAACTGAACGTTTCAATAACATACAGAACTGTCAGACCCACTTTTTATTGTGCATTTCTTAACGTCATTTAATTTATTTTGTTATCTCAATTTTGTTTACGAATTTAAAACTTGCCTTATAGTCCTATAAACGCAAGTCAAAATAACCCATAGTTAAGACGAAATACAAATTTCGATGTGATAAATTTAAAATGCAATAAAAATTTGTTGGGTTTTTCTGGTACCTAAGAGTTATTTTAATTGGAAATAAATTATGATATTTATGTATCGGTTGTACTTTGATTTTAGGTTAAATATGGGGATCACAAATTAATATTGTTTTGATTAGATTGAATGGTGGTACGAAGTGCGAAAGCATTTAAGAATACAAGAGAAGGTTTATTATTGGTACAATTATTTGAGAAACAATTTTATCACATCATTCAAAGAAAAGACTCAACTTTGATCTGTAGAAGTTACAAACATGTAACTACAAAATATATGTAAAAGATCATGCAATTAAAACGAGGCCACAAAGTTAATTTTCTTTTGACACTAAAACATTTTCCCCAAAGTTTATAGTTCTGATTGAAGTTTGACTGGTATAAACTTCGAAGGAAGTTTCTTGTAAATGTCAAGTTTGGATATTTTCGTGGGCGCAGCCATATTGGATGTTTGATCGTATGTACCACATTATTAATACAAGTACTCTCAGGTATGTTATAATAATTGTGAGGTGAACAAAAATATTTTGTAATATATTTTATATATACCTAAGAGTGGAAATGCTTGATTTGTTATACATATCTTTAAAATAGAATAACATAATTTGATACTATGTCTAAAATGTTGTGACTTTAAATTGTTGTTTGCATTTTGAAGACGATATCGGCTTTCACTGCCTCCGCCACGTTTGATCACCTCTTTATACCACATTTCCAATCGTATTGACGAGCATTTCAGCTATAAGTTCTTACACTCTTGTCATGATGACTTCAAAAGTTGCGGCTTCTCACACAGACGATCCACTAAAAAGATGTTTTAATTGGTCAAATCGTGCAACCTTGTCAGCTAGTGCAAATGAGGTATTTGGCGACATACTTCTAAATTTGTATTTCCGGTCGACTGTTTGAGCGGTTTCAGCATCCTGACCCATGTTCTCCAGTCCAAAAAATACATAATTCATCTTTTATTTTTACGAAAAAAATTCTGAAAACTTTGAATAGTGTTTGATTTCATTCTCCTAGTGCGCAAATGGGAAATTCCCCTTCACTTCAGTCAAAAGAAATCTGGCAACTTTTGGTATGACAACCAATCAAAAAAAGAGTAATCTGACAGCACCTGGAAGTTGGTTAACTGTCAAATTAAAAAAAAAAGGAAAAAAACAGCCAAACGTAAGTTAATTTTTTTTAAATGTCAAAAACCCTAGAACCTAATATAAAACTTTGTTTGTCCACGAACACTCCCCATGGACAACATTCAAGTTTAATCATATGTTTTGACATTTTCAATGGAATTAAAAAGTCAATGTCGTGACTTGTCTTTAAGATGGAAACGGAGAAAATATATCGAACAACTGATGAACAAATAGTCACAAAATATTATTATTGTTTTATTGTACAATTCATATTAAAATGTACAAAATACTTCAGAGCGTAAGTTCGGAGTAAACTTCCAGTGCGGATATGTTCTTCGACGTATTATTTTGTTTTTTGTTTCATTCAACGTTTGACTTGTATTTTCTAGCTTTTTATGTACCTATATGATAAAAATAATAAACGCCAGGCGTTTATTAGATTTTGTGTTGATTTTAGGATTTGAAATGCAGGTACCCAGAAATCAATAGTATACTTACCTAAATCTATCTCTCCGATAAAACGACTGGTTCGATTTTAGGGTAGACAAATAATTTTAGATAATCATTTCAAATCATCGACTTATAATCATTTTTGTATGAAACGAAACAGTGAGGTGGATGTAGGTAAAGGTATGAAGGAATACTTATTTGAAGAACGCACGTTATCGAACGTAATAATGTGTATTTTTTGTAACATCAGGAACGTGTTTATACAAACATTGTCCGTCTGTCTGTCATTCTCATCATAATCTTTTATTTCTAACTATAACGATTCGTTAAATTGATTAACTGAAAAAGGAAACACAGCTTGTAAACATTAACAATTTCAAGCTACCTGAAGTCTTATGACGAAAAGTTGTTAAATGTCATAAATTAAAGTGTTAGTACTTACTCTATGATAACGGCTGTGTATATGGATCTGTAACAAGCACAGCACGTTTGCTCACATTTGTGTGGTTGACATCGAAATTAAAACGAGATTGTTATGTTTTTGTCAGCGTATGAGTTTTTAAATTTTTAAGATATGAGCCCGACGCGACGGCCAATAACAATCGCGACAATCGTGCGGGATGCAAACCTCAAACTGACATTTGTCAAATCTGTTTGAGTGTATGCCATGTGTGTAATTGCTCGCATTTTGCCCTTTTTTTTACACCATGGAAATCAACATTAATTATTAAATTTTGTGAGAGTCGGTTCAGTCGTAAAAGAAAAATCAATAAACATTTTATACATACATATATGTAGTGTACGTACTATTGCGGCCAACTCGTGACCTACTTGGACGGATTGGACTTTGAGAATTTATAAAAAATTAAGTCTTGATGGGTGACTTAACCTTCTGAAAGTAATCTATTAAATGTTAAAATTATTGTAGAATATTAATACAATGTTCCCACCTAGCTTAAAATCGCGCAAACTTTTCAGATGAGTTTAATTTTTTTTTTAATAAAAGACAAATCACTAATATAAATTGATAAACATAATAATAATACACTGCTAGTCACTTGAATAGGTTCAACTTTTGTCGCATATTACTATAAGCCTCTCTTCATATATAATAGAATAATTCAATTTTGTTTCATGTGTACTGAAAGAGTATAAACATACACTTAGTTCTGGGAAAAAATATTAGTCTGAAAACTAACTGCTATTCTTAAAAATTTACTTTATTGAATTCATTGACAAAAACAAGCAACATTTTTGGTTAATTTGAATAGATTCAACATTAGTTCGCTCTTGTATTTTTAATTGTGCGAATTTCGGGAAGTCCAATACAGATATTCTATTATAGAAACAGTTTGAAAATATATTTTTTGAGAGACTGCTGGTAGGCCACTAAAGAGGTAAAGGGTCAAAATTCAGAAACATCTTGAATTATAAAACTAACGGGACATGATATTTAGAAAACTTAAATATTAGTATTTAGCTTAGTTTATACTGTATCAAGAACAAGCACTAAATTGGGAGATACAGTGCAGAACTCAAGAATAAACCCATAACAATAGTTTAAGAAAGAGTAATTTATTGATTTTAATTTCAATTTTTGAAAATTTTCTGAGCAACAAAATTTAAAAAAAAAAATCTGAAACGGCTGAACCGATTTCGATGAAATTTGTATTCGACCAAAAGATTAGCCCAAAAGATGATCCTGTGAAGTTTGGTAGCGTTCGGTTTAACAAAAACAAAAATAAAACTCCACCGAGCAACGAAATGATTTGCCAAAAAAATTATTCTAATAAAACTTGTTTGGCTTTAAAAAACAAGTAAAATGAATGTTCAAAATTTAAAATCGAACCGCTGGGAACGGAAATATCTTCAAACAAAAAATCCATCAATTTGGGAGCCATTTTTTAAAATGACGGCCAAACGACCATGATTTGGATCATGATACTACATACATACTTTTTATACTACTATGGCTGTTTAACAAAGCATTCAACAAAAGTTAGGATAAATATACCTAATGGCATACGTGACACCGCACTTTTAATGTCATTAAATAAGTTGTTTTTACTTTTTTACTTGTATTTTAAATATCTCAGAAACTAGGTGATGTAGCGAAAAATATCTTTTAACAAAATTTGTTTGCCTTTAAAAGTTTTGTATAAAAAACTTTACAAAATTAAGATCCGTCCACTGTGTACGGAGATATCCTCAAACAATAAATGGATCACTTTGGCGACTATTTTACAAAATGGCGGCCAAACGCCCAACTTAGAAATATGGCTCCCAAGCTAAATTTCATCCTTATCATGTTGAAAACCAATTCAAACATAAAAAAAAGGTTACCCCAAAAAACGCACGGGATTCTGTATCCGGACCGGACTATAAATTATAATATATGTATCATAATTATAATTCCAGGTTTTGAGATTTTAATTTTGAATATGTATTTATATGACACTGCGTTAATCTGACATTAGCTTTAAGTACTTGCGATACAAAAGATTCCTTACGTATCAATTATCATGATTTACAATAATTCCATAAAAACTAAAATGCCAAATCAGACATGACCTATTTCTTGGTTACCTCTGGTACCTATTTGCTATTGTTTGTTTTTGCCAGTAGTTAAGTCTGGTACACAAGCCGAAAACAAATCCACCATCATTAAATGATTATATTTGAGTCAACTTTGGACTTAATGGTCTTCGGTCTCTTACTGGTAAAGTAAACACAAGTCTGGTATACTCAGGTACTTTGAATTTGATGGTTACCCCTAAATGTAAAGTTTGTCTATAACTTATGGGCTACTTGGCTTTTAAAATGCGGCGTCTAATTTTTAATTATGTTTTCAATTATTAAGTGCGATTATTGAGTTCATGTCAACTGAATTATGTGACTGTTTTGTTTTCCCACGAACGAACGTGATTTTTGTCAAATTGAATGAAAGTTTGAAATATACATAAGTACAAAGTTCGAAGTAAAAAATAATGGCAGCTTATTAGTCAATATTTTTGTTGAAGAAACACGCCGTCATTGATCTTATTAAGACAAATTGAAATGAAATATTCTACTTAGTAATAAAATAAACTTGTTTCATTATAAAATAGAAAAACAAACATTAAAGTAGCATGATAATGACGAAAATAAAACAAATATATGTTGTTGGGCTACTAGGTTGAGTTTTAATTGTTCTGTGCCAAAAGAAAAAAACAAAAGAGCTGAATAAACGGGTTGCAGCTGTGCGTGTGATTGCTAGATAATCGATCTCAATTAGATTATTTATACAGAACTAATAGTATTTCACAAAAACACTTATCTTTCGATCGTTTATTTACTTAACTAATTAGTAACAAAGTGATAAAATGATAATTTATTAAATTAATGAATGTTTATTTTTGGTGAAACGTGCGAAAACAATTTGAGAATTATTTATTTGCAAATCTCATTTTTATTAGGGTACAATATATTGTTCGATTTTATAATATGTATCATCTATTTTAACTATTTATATAGCTGTATTGGGTACAGACAGTATAGATATTATCCTTTTTTGGTCATAGCTGGAGGTCGATTATACTAAAACAATCCGTGAAAAATAACAACTCAAAAACTTCTTCAAAAACACAAGTTGTTTCATACGTTGCGGGTTTTGCGAAATACATAAGATGTTGATTAGAATCTCTCAAAAACCAGCTGTGATTTCAAGAGTGTCACAATGAACAAACTGATTCGACAGGAGTAGATATTAGTTCGTTACGTGTTTTCAGTGTTTAATATAAGAACTTTCATTCTGAGAATTTTCTTTCTGAAATATTTTGAACAGATGGTAGAATGATTTTGGGTTCACTATCATCTATCTCTATTGGAAATCAAAAACATCCTCATCGTACTGCATGTGCTCAGTATACGCGTTCGGTACGCGTACCGTATATTTAACCCGCTCAAAATTTAGTAAAAAAAAATTGTTTTTTTGTGTGCTAATAAATAAAACACTGCTTACGAAGTCTTTAAATGATTTAGCATACACGAACTACGTGTAAAAAAATTTTTGGGAGATAGAGTTGCTTTTTTTTGTAAAGCGATCGTTTCATAAAGTATTGTTAAAAATAAGACTTATTTTGCTTTAGGTTAGGTATTTTGAGAAAAATTCCTGAAACTACAATCATCATGGTGATAGCACACAATGATATAGTTAGCTCATAATGGCGGATTGCTCAAGTTTGTTCAGTTTCATTTCAATTTTGCTTTCGTACGTAATACGGTGTTTCCACGAGCGAGATTTCACAGATAACCATCTGTCACTTTCCAGAGAAAGAAAGATTGCAAGAATGCTATAAAATGTATGGTGGGTATTTGATAGCTTACTATTTCATACTATTTTGGTCCAATTACAAAGAAAACAGTAAAGTCAATATGAAAATGACAGCTCATTGAATAGGTACTATCTATAGCATGCTATGAGCTGAGCAACATATTGCAAGACATTTTTCATAGAATACTTTTTGCGGTCTCCATAGGCAATTTTAATAGAATGCTATCTTGCATTCTATGAAATCTAGATCGGGGAGATACCGTGTAAAGAGCTCTCTTTAGCGCATTTAACAAGTGCATGTGAGCTTTTCTTGCATTTGCATTCGATCATTATAGACGATGGAATCACTCAATCGACGAAACACAAACAAAAAGTGAAATGAGTCTAGATATTTTGAATTTACCTACTTGATAGTTTTATGCTTACATAATTGTAATTCCCAATCAAATTATATGTAGATGCAAAACAAAAAGCAAAAAAAAAAAAAATAACTCACAAATGTCAAAATAGATAAATCAAAATAAATAGATAAGAATTTAAAAATATCTAAAAATACTGGAGAAATGCTTCGTTTCTTTCTTACAACGAAGTGGAAAAGAGACAAAAAAGGAGACGTCAAAATCCGTCGGTTGATTGCCTTCAATATCTGAACACCTTCATGGGTGACTTAAGAAATTGACGGCAATAAAAGTTGTGGGCGGCAATGGTATAATAGATGGAGTGCTTTCTTGTTAAACCCTGAGGTTGCCAGTTCAATTCTCACTCGGATACTAAGAATTTTTTTCTGTTCAGGATATATGTACCTCCCAGCTTATGCTGGACGTCGCCTATGAGGTATGCAATGAAAAATAAAAATCAACTAGCTCTCTTTCCATTACACGAAAACAATTCTTGCATATCTTTCTACTCCATTCTAAGTCTAACTAGTGTCGTGCAACACCTGTTGCATTTAAAAGGTAATGTGCCTTACAGACACATAGCTAAATATTATTATTATTATTATTATTATTAAAGGTTACTTGATTTAGAATTATGAGCTTTCTTCTGCTATTCACGTGAATGATAGGTTCGATTCACCCATTTGATTCCTTTTCACTCTTCCTTTTTCATCCGCTATCCATCTGGTGAACTGCATTATCGCAAACCAGTTTGATATTTATGTAAACAACTGTTTCCTGTTTACATGAAGATTTTAACATGCTTCAATAAATTGTGTTGGTTGATTATTTTATTAGGGGCTTCGTTTCACAGTCTCTTAGTAAGTTTCAAGTAAAATACTCAGCAGTTAAATTCGTTGTTTGCTGTGTATTGTTTTGTTGTTTTCTGTCAAAAAAAGCTTCAAGTAACTTAATTGAAACTTTCTTAATTATTGTGAAACAAGCCCTAAAAAAGTGCGTAGTTTAGTAACGATCCACAAAATTGGTTTTATTTAGCTCATAATGCTAAATTCAAGCATTATGAGCATTATGCTAAATCAATTTTTATTATTGTTGTTATTATATTGTACTATTCGTACTATAGAATGTCAGTTTTTATTACTGACCATTCTGTTAATATTCATTGAATGTTTTTGAACAACAACAACAACTTAAAGGCGCTATTACCAATTTTTAAACGAATTTTACTATTCGTTTTTCCACCTTTGGCTGGAGATATAGCTATTTCAAGGAGTGCCAATTCCTTTCATCAGTCTCCTTAGTGGTGTCGAGCTTTAATCCAATTTTATTATAAAAAACTTTTTCACATGCACATCATGAGATTCGAACCCACGCATTCAGATTTACTCAGTCTTCGAAGTCGTATGCACTACGGATTCCACCGCTTATGACCACTGACGACACAGGTCGAGATGTTATGTTTGTTTGTTTTTCAAACGCATTTGGAGCTTCAACATTTTTCTAAGCGCCTTTAGGTATGCTGTTTTGTTCCGCCTCCATTTTCTCTTAACCTTATTTGATAGACTACAATTTGTAGCACATATCAAAGGGGGAGAGGTTGGAAGTATTGGTAACATACCAGACTATTTAAGTTATTATTGTTGTTATTATATTGTACTATTCGTACTATAGAATGTCAGTTTTTATTACTGACCATTCTGTTAATATTCATTGAATGTTTTTGAACAACAACAACAACTTAAAGGCGCTATTATCAATTTTTAAACGAATTTTACTATTCGTTTTTCCATCTTTGGCTGGAGATATAGCTATTTCAAGGAGTGCCAATTCCTTTCATCAGTCTCCTTAGTGGTGTCGAGCTTTAATCCAATTTTATTATGAAAAACTTTTTCACATGCACATCATGAGATTCGAACCCACGCATTCAGATTTACTCAGTCTTCGACGTCGTATGCACTACGGATTCCACCGCTTATGACCACTGACGACACAGGTCGAGATGTTATGTTTGTTTGTTTTTCAAACGCATTTGGAGCTTCAACATTTTTCTAAGCGCCTTTAGGTATGCTGTTTTGTTCCGCCTCCATTTTCTCTTAACCTTATTTGATAGACTACAATTTGTAGCACATATCAAAGGGGGAGAGGTTGGAAGTATTGGTAATATACCAGACTATTTAAGTTATTATTGTTGTTATTATATTGTACTATTCGTACTATTCGAAGACTAAGTAAATCTGAATGCGTGGGTTCGAATCTCATGATGTGCATGTGAAAAAGTTTTTCATAATAAAATTGGATTAAAGCTCGACACCACTAAGGAGACTGATGAAAGGAATTGGCACTCCTTGAATAATAAAATTCGTAAAAACGAGTAAATAAAATTCGTTTAAAAATTGGTGGTGCGTCTTTAAGTTGTTGTTGTTGTTCAAAAACATTCAAATCAATTTTTGCGCAAACAGAAAGAAATACAGACCGTATTTTTATTCAACTTTTAAAACAGTGTAATAAGAGAATTTTCAATTCGAAAAAAATCGCATTCGTCGGTATTCGGAGAATACCATTCCGTATTACTGACATTACCGACGTAAATCCACATTCATTTCGAATGAATAGCAGAATTGTGCGAATTCAAGAAAAATTCCTCCCGACGAATAGAAGAATAGGGCCGTATGATAATTAGTAGCCTCCGTTTCGACTATTATTGTTACGTTTTATTGTCTACTGAATTTCCCATCTATCATATTAACATTTCATTTTCGTGTAAGTTCCTATAATTTTATCATTGCAAGCTTATCGCAAAGTGATCAATTAAATTCAAAATCCAAAATATGTGACACAAGCAAACACAAATAACAATTATTACTTCCTGGGAGGAGAATCACTCATGTCTTTTTTTTTATTTTTTTGTACATCAAATATTAAGGTGTGTACTTATGTATGATAGCCGTTCGATTAGTCAATCAAAAGATAATAATGCAATATTTACTTTTACGTGATACAACTTATTTATTGATTTGTAAATATTGAAATTTAATTTTAACAGCAAGCAGTCTCATTGGTATTGTGTGTTAAATCCTTTTAAAAAAAAGTGATGAGTTATTGCACATTGTTTGTTAGATGGTTAATCGACTTTAATTGGAAATATGAATGAGTTTTGAGTTCGATAAAGGATTTCAAGTAATAAAGCAAACGCAAGCAAAATGAATGATTAGGTGCTTATTACGCACTTACTTTCTTAATCTTTTAAAGTTAATAATAGCGATACACTAAATTCATGGTATCATTGCTAACGAATGTTTTAAGAAAAACCTCATAATACTACGTTAATTATAAAAGTGTGAATAGTTATTGATTTTGAGTTTCTTATAGAAAATTGTAGAAATAAAATCATAATCCAGACTTCGAGTAAAAAAAGTAATAAAAATCTTCTGAATTTCACATCCGATTATTATATTTTGGACTCAAGAAATTAACGGCACTTGAGGAAATTTAAAGTAGAATTATGACTAATTCGACAAACTACTTTTAGTGACATTCATAATTCCGTAATCTTGTCGAAATTTCAGAATAACATTACGGTTTCTTTTATGTTTATTTTAACATTTTTGTAATTTTAATGTTGATCAAAGTTTGACTTCAAAAAAGAAAACACAACTGACTGGGTCGCAACAAACTTGATCTCGTGGCAAGTTGCCTGAT
Organism: Baccha elongata; assembly: GCA_951217065.1. Classification (NCBI taxonomy): domain Eukaryota; kingdom Metazoa; phylum Arthropoda; class Insecta; order Diptera; family Syrphidae; genus Baccha; species Baccha elongata. Next base: position 171,982,673 of record OX578272.1, read on the forward strand.
AGTCCAGTCAATGTGTACTTTTACCTGGAAAAAATTGCGAACTTAATGAAACTTGCACATATTGTATACTAGGAAGACCCCCCTGATTTCTTGACCTCTAGGACCCTGTGCTAACTTGGGGAGGGGCGAAAAAACCCAAATTTTTCCAACTTTTTTCAGCTCTTCGCTTATATTTCTTAAACTACGCACATCTTATGTAGTATATTGCATAACAAAGTTAAAGGCCATAAAATTTCCTAAAAAGTGGTTGGTGAACAGATTTGTAAGCACAATATTGACGGAGATACCTCTGAATTATTTTTGAGGTATTTTGACCCCTACTATAAAAGTAGGTGGTGTAAGTACAGTAATTCTATTTATAAGGTTATTAACATAATTTGTAAAAAACTAAGTAAAGCTAGTAGGTTGGGTCAAGATAAGAAAAAAATCGTAATGGACGGGGGTTTATTCTCCCCCGCTTAACCGGGAGAGTCAATTTTCAAAGAATAAAAAAAAGGAAAAAAGAAAAAAATGATTTCAAAATGACCGGAACGCCTACATTGACATGTACTATCTTTTTATAAAACCAGAAATTTCTTTTTGTTTTCTTTTTTATTGAAGTTGTTTTAGCAAATAGTTAAAAAAATAATTTTCAAACTCAAAATTTTGAAAAAAAAAAATATTAACTAATTTTTTTTTTAATTCTACGTAATTAATTGCAATTTTTGTTTCCCTAATTCAATGCTTTTATTAGTTTTTAGTCAAGAACAGAAAGCGGCATGCTAAAATGTCTTGTACTCTTTGAGAAAATCAAAAATAACAAAAACCACCTCTTCCAAAAAACTGGCTTTTATGTTATTTAAAAAGATAATTTTCCGTTTAATTTTTTTTTCAAAATTTTGAGTTTGAATATTAATTTTTCAAAAACTATTTACTAAAACAACTTTATATAAAAAGTAGATACACAAAAGAATAGAATTATGGCTTTTCGAAAAGAATCATGCCTATTACTGAATTCGCAAAATTTCACTCCCCGGGAGCCGGTTGTCTATTATTGAATCCGATGAATGAGCTGCATTATCGTGGATGTCAAAAGTTGACATTGGGCGCGTTCAAGTGCACACGAGAAAATCAATCTAAGATACTATAGTATCGTAAAATATCTAATGTCGCAAATTAAACCTTTTTTAATGATTTTAAGGACCAATCTTAATCCGTCAGTGTTTCAGTAATCACTGGACCGATTTACAACTTAAATATGCTCTTGGATAGAGGAAATGTCAAATTTGGTCATGGAGACTATATTTCTGGAGAGATTTCCACGGTTTGGCCAAAAAACGACACCAAAGTTGCACTTCCTAAAAAAAACGCATATGATGTTTTCGAAAACGGCCATTATTGTCAATTAATTAATTGTCAATTAGTTAAATAAATTAACTGTAAAAAATATTTTATGCGTTTCAACGATCCAAAAATTTTTATTTCTGTTTTAAAAAATTCAGATTTGTTAACTATCTACTTTTCTTGAATTTTTGTGCATAAAAATCTCTTTTATCCGCACCAATTTTACTGCGGATTTGCTTTTCCAACATTTGTATGGAGCGTGGATGTGGTGCGGATAACTTTCGTTTTCAGTAATACCAATTTTACGAACAACGTTACCGACATTTATTCCCGGGTATGGCTTGCGGATTTGCTAATAGCAAATCTACCAAAAGTGAGTAAGACTCCCTCCGGAACTCATTCGTCGGATTCCTTAATCGGGCTGAATAATTTTTTTTCTGTTTCAAGTCAATTTTTTAGAAAACTGCCCCTCCCAAAAACTGTTTGATAAAAAAACTTTATTAAAAAGAAAACAAAAGAAGAGATTTCTGGCTTTACAAAAAAGTAGTACATTTCATTGTAGGCGTCCCCCGGTCGTTTTGATTTTTTTTTCTTTTTTCAGTTTTTTTTTTTTTGAAAATTGCCCCTCCCGAAATAAACCCCCGTCCATTACGATTTTTTTCTTATCTTGACCCAACCTACTAGCTTTACTTTGTTTTTTACAAATTATGTTAATAACTTTATATATAGAATTACTGTACATACACCACCTACTTTTATTTTAGGGGTCAAAATACCCCAAAAATAAATCAGAGGTATCTCCGTCAATATTGGGCCTACAAATCCTACTAATTACACATATGAAATTTGGTTATGAAACCGTTATTTTTAGGCCTAGATGGCTAATTAAAAATACGTTTTGGAATATCACCTTAAAAGTACTACGTCTAGCAATTTTGAAGCAAATTGGCCCAGCCGTTTAGGCTGTATAGGTGCCAATAAAGACAGACAGACAGACGAAATTGTCGAACCTACTTTTTTCGTCTTCTCTATCATCGTAGTGCCATGCGTGACTGTTATCTCAATTTTTGTTTGTGAGCGAATCTAAGCCTAGCCTTATAGTACCTATAGATCAAGTAAAAAACCTTGAAAGATTACAAAAATGTATCTCGGTCAAAATACTAAATTAAATTTGACTAACGAATGAACTTCATAACATCAGATTTCAGATATCATTGGTGTGTATTAAATTTCAACAACCCTCTTGGAATTGTCAAAGAAAATAAATAATATTGAAACAGTTACAACATTCGATAATTCGATTTCGCTTTCCGGCTTCAAACAAGAAACATCAACGTTCAATTAGAAAAAGTCTTAAAATTTTCATACGTGCTTTGTTACTTTGTTCCTTCTTCGTTTCTACACCCCGTCAAAAAGATGTATGACTATGACGAAACATACGGAAAAAGAACTGTTGTAATCAGGGTCCAATAAAAAAAATAAATAAAAAAAAGCAATTTGATAGTACCTATGTGGCATTAGGTAGGTAGGTAAGTTGGCGGTTTCGCAGAACATCTGTTCCGAAGAAACCCAATTAGCGCGGAAAAGCGCCGTTTTGATACCATAACTCGTTTGACCTAATTTTTGTGATATAGTGGTAGTGACTGTTAAGCTAAGAGGATCCCAAGGGAAGAACCCAGCTCACACTGTGTGCTGGGTGGTTCCATTTGGACTGAGTCGACCAATTAACTTTACACTAGATCTATATGAGGCTAGGCCCGTTCAAAGGCAAGGTACACCTGCCAGGTGTAAATCCGTGTTTTGATGCTTTCGCCACAAAATAGAGTAAGTGCTAGTCCGAAAAGCTAGTCCTAAAGGTAAGTTCCAGAAACTTAATAGGTGAAAGTTGAAATGGAGAGCGAGTGAGTGCTTTGAAAAGCTGAGGGGACCAGGAAGAAATTAGCTCACACTGTGTGCTTGGTGGTTCCATCTGGACTGAGAGCCTGGCCAATAACTTTACACTAGATCTATATGAGGCTAGGCCCGTTCAAAGACAATTTACACCTACCAGGTATTAATCAGTTCTCTGATGTTCTCTCCAAAGATAGAGTAAGTGCTAGTCCGAATAGCCAGTCCTAAAGGGAAGTTCCAAAAACTTCCAAGGTGAAAGTTGAAATAGAGATATTGCTTGGTTTGTTAGAGCCAACTGGTGCTGTTGAGAAAAGCGGTAAAATCATTTATCCTTTTGTTCGACAGCACGTTTAGGTTATCGAGAAACAGGATACCAAATGCCTGGAAGCGAGACCTAGCCAGGGCCGGACAGTAGCAGTGGAAATGCTCAATAGTTTCCTTCTCCAGCGGATTTCTACAACTACGGCAGTAGCTGTTGAAAGGTATGCGCAGTTTAGCTGCGTGTTCGCCTATTGGCCAATGGCCAGTCACGATTGCAACGACCCTGGCCGTGTCTATTCTGTTTCGTTTTATTAAATCATTCGATCTGTTTTTGTCATAGGTTGGCCATATCTTTCTAGTTATTTTACAGGTTGCCAAACCTTGCCACCTCTTTGTTGATTCTGAAAGGAAATGGTCATATATTCTGCCCTTCACGAAGCCCAGTGGAAGATCTACTGATTCCGCCTGAGAGACGAGAAGGGCTGATCCTTGCCTAGCAAGATCATCTGCTCGCTCATTGCCTTGGATGTCGCTATGGCCTGGGACCCATACGAGAGAAATTTTGTATACTGTGGCATTACAACAACTGCTTTCGGAGTTAGGTACTTTTTAACGAAGAGTTGTTGGTCCAACTTAAAAATTTTTGAAGTTCGCAAAACATTTCATATAAGTTTGTCTGGTATAGAAAAAGTATCTGATAATTTCCACATTTTTTTTACAGAATTTTTGAAATACTTGTTTGTTTGCCCTCGTCGAAACTTACAAGTTAAGACAACCCTCTGGGATTCAAACATTTCCTTATATGTGTAATTATATTGGAAATTTTACAATAACGTGCCACTTTCTACATATTTACAATAGAATGAAAACTTAGTTAATTATCAATTTGAAAACTATATTTGCCGAGTCACAGATGTCAGATTAACAGCAATTGAAGTCTCGTTAATACGTGGCAGTTATCATTGATTTCGGCTGTTGAACAAAGTGTATACTAAATTAAAAAAATATTCCGAGATTCTATTGTCAATACAGAATATTAAAAGTCACATTAATCTTCTAAATAGTGATTTCCAACAAAAATCTGCAGCGAATTTATAAAAACCTTACAGCTACTAAATTTTTTCTATTGCAAACTATCAATTTCCGTTGAAAATACTTTCCAAATCTGAAAAATAGAGATCGCTGCAGTCATTTCAAAGAATTTCTTGTCGTTCATTGTGAATTAACCCAACTGTTTCAACTTCACCACACTTAATTGACAGCTGTCACTTGCGGTTTGTTGTCATTTTTATTCCAACTTGACACATGAACAGAAAAAAATAACTCGATTTTCTCTTTTCCATTACCGAATGTGACGGTAAACTTGTAATTTGCTAAAATTTTATATTATTTCATCCTAAATCAACAATAAAAATGGTTTTCATAAAAGAATGGGAAGATTTTGAGATTGCTGTAGAAAATATGTATATGGCTGATCCAAAGAACTGCCGCTATACAATGAAATACGTCCACTCAAAAGGCCACATACTCCTCAAGATGACTGACAATGTTAAGGTAATTCTTTTTAATTAACAATATAATTCAATAAAGATTGAGAAATCCGTGTATTTCAATATTTCAGTGCATTCAATATAAAGCAGAAAATATGCCAGATTTGAAAAAAATCGAAAAACTTTCAGGGAATCTTATGGGACACATGGCTTCAAAGGAATGAGGGATAATAGAATTTTAACATACTTGTGCATTTAAAGTACATACATACATTTTATTTTAAGTAATTTAAAATTTATGAAAAAAAATAGAAAGGCAGTAATGTTATCCATAAAACATTTCTATGAAATGAATTCTATTTGTGAAATTGTTAATAAAAGTGCGAATCAAAAAGTGGGCGATAAAGCGATTTTTTTTTACATACGGTGGTGGTGGTCTTCATTGTGCTAGAGCTAGATGATAAATAGTGATGTGCAATAGAAGAGTATTGACAAAATATCGATAACAACGTCGTATGCTTTCCACTGTCGTAAAATACCAAAATATGAATGAACTCCATTTAAATAATTTTATTATTTTTTTGATATTTTTAGTTTCTTTTGAGTTCATAACTCATAACATAACAAGTTTCTAGATAAATATTTTTCTTATTTTGACTGCATTGTTTTGAATTGCATTTCATCACAGTCATTGCATGACAATGCTTTTGCGAAGGACAATATGCAACTATTGCTAATGCAAAAAGCCTTCTGAACCAGTAATTTGAATTTTTTGGTAAAAAAAGAAAATAATAAAATCATGTTAAGACAGCGGCGTAATGAAATAAAGACCATGGACATTCAAATTAACATCATGTCCATAAACATTATGGCCCATCGGGATATCGTATTAAAATATTTAAATGGGGTGGGGTCATAGAATTTTTAACGAGTGCAAACTTGGGTATATGCAAGTTTTCGATAAAAAAAAAAAAAAAAACAATTTTATCAGGGAGAACGATTTACACAAATAAAACAACAAATTAAGTCTATATAGACTAAACAAAGTTCATATAATTGTAGATACTTAACTTCTGATCCGGTGAAACTGCACAAGTTGCTTGTATGTTATCGATACGTTATCGTTACTTTGTATGAATGTCTAAATTTTTGATTCGATCATACAGTTTACGAATTATTTGAAATAAAACAAAAAAGCTACTATGTAAAAAAGTGAATTAATCAATAGCTGTATTTTATTATCCCCTCTGATCTGATTCGTATCAGATTTGCGTCATGAAATACATGCAAACAAACACAACAAAAGATCCAGCTTTGTTTCTAGATCTTGCGAAATTCCAATCCATTCCGGATCAGAAAGGATAAACAAATTCGTAATATTTTACACGTATTTTAATGAAAAAGCGTTTTTGAAGCCAAGAGATACATAAAAAATCTCAAAAAAGAATGCTCGTTAGAGAATGAGCAATTTCACTGTCAATTGCAGACATTGAAATGGCTTATTCTGTGAAAGATGGAAAAATAGAATTCCTTGATGAATATCTGGAAGAAATAAGCAAAGTTAGTGACAAAAACCAAAAAACGAAAAAAAAAATGGTTGTTATTTGACAGACACTTGACACTTCTATTTATCTCTCCAACTTCAAAATTTTGTGCGGCTGTTGAAGTTTGTTTTGTAAATACAAATTATAGAAATAAAATTTGTCTTCCCGATCTGCATACTTACCTACTTTTTGTATAAATTAGTTACCCAGTGAAAAAAAAATAATACGAATCTACTCTGGTTTTTACTACACATCTCTAACCTTTTAGCAAATTCACAAACCATTTAACTTACCATTCAAAATCAATACAGCATCAAACTCACCACTCATCCGTCATTTTTCTACAAAACGTCACTTTACAAACATCACCATCGTGACTTTTCAGTGTACTTTTTCGTGTTAATTTTTCGTGTTTCCTGCGAAATTTGTATCGTTAAAAACATTTTTTCCCAAAATAGTCAGAAAAAGGAACAAAAAAATCATTTCAAGGAAATATTTTCCTTCGCTATTGGGACGAATAAAATCGAATGGCATTTACAAAAATGCCACACAAATAAATAATTAGAAAAAGTGAAAAATATTTCTTCAAAGAAAAAAAAAAAAAAAAATCTAACGTGTATGTGCGCCGTGTCGTCGTTTTTCGTTTGTCTGTTTGTATGTGCCAAGTGTCATGTCGTAGTGAAAAATATTGAAAATCAAAAGAAAATTTATTCGAAAAAGAAAAGTTAATAAAAATTTTCCGTGTGTAATGTGCAACCAAGCGGAGGTGAATCCAATTTTTCCATTTTAATTGCTCAGGCATAGCAAAAACAACACTACCAAAGCCCAATTCACAATAAAAGCAAGCGAGGGCGGTGGAACATACGTAACACACAAAGGAACCCCCTCCCCGATCACGAAGAAGAGGAAACACAATTTGTGTCCTTGTGCTCCTGCGGCATATAATTAGATTCATATATCACGCAGCAGCAATCATGGACAACGACGGCATCAGTCGAGGTCCTCAGCCTGGTATTGAGACCGTCTATGGCACCGAAGATAACAACATGGTCATGTCAGAGAAGGTATGATCATCTCACCCACTTAATCAGTCTTTTTTTTTTCAATTTCTCTGTGCACGGTGTATTGCTTGACAATTCAGGGTCTTTCCTTCATTTGTTTCCCCTTTAGTTTGGTAGTTAAACGCCCTCATATTCATAACCCCGCGACTATTCATGAACTGGTTTGTCCCAAAATGGGAAACAACGGAAACTCAACATAGACATAGGCTGCGAATCGTAACTGACATCATAAAACCATCAAAAAAAGAGTCTGTCGTTTGATTTTTTATGTCAAAAACTTAACAAAAATCAATATTTCTTTATTTCCTCCTCGGTAACTTGTCGTTGTCTGGCCTATGAAATTGTAATGAAATCTTATGATTCTTGATTTCCATAAAACCATGCAAATGAAGATTAATAAGGTTGTTGACACACTCGGGGAAGTGTACTTGTACAGAACAACAATGCTAGTCTAAAAATATACATATTTCCATCAATTTTTGTTTGGAAAAAATGAATGAATCATGTGGGTCTTCTGTCACAAAAATATATATGAGAACATACCTACTTGTTATCAATTTAAAGTTCTAGAGAGCATTTCTAATTGATTGGCAAAGTAAAAAAAAAAACGATACACTTGTTATCTAAAAGTGAGTCTATCTGTACTCTTGTGTTGTTGTTTTGTTTCCTGTTATAGCATTGTTTTTATCAGCAAAATAACAAAAACCATCAATTTGCTCTTCGGGGGTTTATTATTATGAAATGATGTTGATAACAATACTGTGAACTCTTAACACATCGCTGTATGGCAGTGACAATGAGAAGTATTGTTGACTACTATTAGAGATTAAACAATATTCATATAAAAAGATTCTTCTGTTTGTGTGTAATCATAGGAAAGTACTTACTGTGTGTAATGATTACTCTTATTATTATGCTTTGGAATAGGAATTATTCGTTTATATCTCTATACTGATAGCTTTTTTTTAGTACTGAAACAAAATATGTTAAATGAACTTATTCATCTCTAGCACCTGGAGCATACAACGAGGTTTGCTAATGATAACAGATACTATTCATTTTGTCTTAAATTTCAAGTTTCCCACAAATGTAAAATAATATCGAGACATATTTAATAGGTAATTAGTTCTTAACACTTTACAAGCTTATCATTACGGACCGCAATTTGAACTTGTTCAATAGATGTACCTAGTAAACTAATAAAGCAAATTAAACAGGTGCTTGGGATTCTGACTAGGTAGTACTTTTATCAATCAATGAAGGAGAAAAACGCTGTTCGTGATATGTTTGCTTCATTATGTTCAAATTATGTAAAACAATTTCAGTTTCAAAATTCCACAATTTTCAGTTTTCAGTTATCTTAGACAACATTATTCTTCTCCGGGCGCGAATTTGTTGATCGCTTTAAAATAGAAACTGGCATGTTGAATCAAATAAGAACAAAGTGTATGGTTTTTTGTATTTGTTTCGTGTGCTGGATTTTTGCCTAGACTTCGGTGCAGACTTAGATGAATTGTAGAATTTCTTGGTGACAGCAAATCCTTTTTTTGCCTAAACTAACTAGTCACACGAAAGCCGCTTTAGCTCAAATGCTGACGCAGCATGAAGATTTTGCCTTCTTCTCCCTATGATATAAATGTCATCGGCATGTAAGGACTTGTATCGAATTTTGCAAGAGAGAACATCTCCTTGCCTGAATCACTTATTGACTTTCAGGGCCAGTCTTTTCAGCTTTGATTATGTATATTAATTGGTTATTTATTTTAGTTATTAACCATAGATTTTGTATGTGTTTCTATGGTTCTCAACATAACAAATGGTTAAATTTAACAAGAGCTGAAAAGACTGTCCCTAAAAGTCTCGGTATAATCGTTTCCCACTTTAAAGCAACTGCGAGGCGTTGCAGCTTGGTTTTCTTGTGTCTTTTCCAGTATCGTAATGCTGATATTTGGTCACGATTGTGGATCTTGGATATAAATTCTAAGCATTTTATGTTCTCTTAAGCGAACACTCTTACCCGGAACGAACTTCATTAATGCTGTAACGTGTTTTCATGTCATGAATTTTGCGTTTCTGTTAGATTTTCTTCTTTTTCCAAAAAGTAGTTTGAATTTATTTTAACTTTATTTGTAAGCTCCAATCAAAATCACTATCTGAATTATCATTGTAATAGGTAAATAAATAAATACAAATATTAACACTACAGCTCACACTCCGAACTACCTAGTCCTATACCAATCGGTCAGTCAAAAAAAAGGTTAGTGTAAACGTGTAGGTATATTCAAGACCTATCGATTAAGATTTATTTCAGCCTAATCGGACATCACCCGGTAGCCGATTCCAGAAAGTGGTCCGCGTTTTTAGTGGCGGAATTAAGTTTTCCTATTTTAAGAATAGCATAGGAATATTGGAATCTGCCACTAAAAGCGCGGCGGATCGCTTTCTGGAATCGGTGATATCCGATCCGGCTGAAATAAATTTCAATCGATAGGCCTACACGCTAGTATTAATATCAATTTATTTTGTTGACTGGGAATTTATTTTTATTTTGACCAAATTCCTGAATTTGGCTTTCTGTCAGTAAAAAATTATATTTTAAGAAACACGTAAATGATACTCAAAAACCAGAGAGTGATAAAAATTACAACTTGTTGTCAATCGCACAATGTGGTTTAGTCCGTTTTGAAATGCAATTTGCGAGGTACCCAATTCCCATTTGGCGTTTAGTAGGACAGGTTCATTAATAATTAGTTTCATTTTAATTTCCTACATAAAAAGTGAGCTGTGTGACATTAAAAAGAACACTCTTGAAACTGAAATGGGTAGGTAGGTATTCATTTTTGCAAAATAATTAGGTAATAAAATACTAGAAACAAAATAGTGTATTTTATTTTTACCGCCTTGATTTACGATTCCATCAAATTTAGTTTAAATTACTTTTTGTAACATAAGCTATTTTTCTTTTTTCGTTCAGAGCAGATTCTGAGTTGTCAAAGACAAAGTTGTGTTTCTTTTTTCGCTCAGAGCGTTCCAGATCATGACATTTGCGAAAGAGTCCGAACGAATGTCAATTTGTGACAGCTAAGTGCTCAAGTGTGTTTCAAAAATAAATCTGAACGCTTAGACGTCACTCGTAAGACCATGTTCAGTTCAGAAAACACTCAGAGCATACTCTGAACGATCGGACTCTGTTCAGAGTTCTGTTCTGAACGGAAAAAGAAAAACGCCTATTAACTGAACTTTCTGAACAAATTCACAAGCGTAAAATTTGTGTGCATTAATTCATCATCAGTACTGTACCTTTTTTTACCGATGCGATGCTGATCTGCTTCAAGGTAGGTATTATAAAAAAAACTCTAAATTAATAATACTGATGGCAAACTGATATTATACAAAAAGCTTAAAGCACCCCGCAGGCGCTTTAATAAAATGCACATCATTACTAATATTAAAAGACAAAAAATACACTTAAAAGTAATATATGCACGTGATCAATAACCTACTTAAAATGCATTCTCACCTTGAAAGTGCTCCCTTAAAATAAATAAAGAGCACGACTGGGTTTCAGAAACTTTCTCTTGTGGCACGTTAGGTACCTAGGTACTTTCGTGTTGAGGACTGAAAAAATTCATTTGACCCGTTTTTTTTTTTTATAAAAAAAAGATTTTCAGTGTTTTATATTTTGAAATATTTGTTTTTAAATAAATCTTTTGAAAACAAATGTATTAAATAAAATAAGATTTACATACATGGAAAACATCAACCCCGGCAAAAATTCATTTACATGAAATTTTGTTAAAATTTATTATTTATTATATTTTGTTTGTTGAGAAAAATAGAATTATGTACTTATCTATAGGTTTTTGAAAAACAAAAAAACTCTTTAAAAAATTAGGTAGGTACCTAATTTTTTCAAATTTTGTTTGCTCAGATTAAACAGTAGTTTTAACTTTTTTAAATTTAGTTAAAATCGGTGCAGTTAAGCAAAACAAAGTCGGAGTAATAAAAAACGGTTCTATGGCAGGTACCGTTTATAAGCTGATTCCGAAAAAAAAAAATCAGATGGCCATTGGCATTGTTCATATAAAATTTTATATAGATTGATCTTATTTTTTTTTCGAGAAAAATGGAGTTGTCTGTTACGCTTATATGGTAGGTGCCGTTATTTTTATACCTAGGTGAAAAATAAATATATTTTTTTAAAAATGGTTTTTACCTGGTTTGAAGAAAATCGGCTCAAACCGTTAAGGCTGCTCAGGTGTCGATACATCCAGACAGACAGAATTGTCGCACCTACTTTTTAAGTCTTCTATATAATCGTAATGTCCTGTTTAATTGTTATTTCAAAACTTTTTTTACGAATGCATAACTTGCCTTATACTAGGTACCTATAATCGCAAGTAAAAATACCTAATTACCAATTCCTAAAATACAATTTTAATTGTTTATTTACTTTACTGCGCCATTTTACAAGTTATCAGCACCGGCATTCAAATCTTATCACGATGCATTTTTGTTTCGTTTTTGCGCGCTTTTTTATGCGACTTGATTATAAATATTAACATTAAAAGTGATGCAATTATTTGCGTTTTTGAATATTTGACGATATTGCACGAATAGATCGGACGAACTTGCTTTTGAGGCAGATCACTTTCAAAGGGCTAAAGATAAATTAAAACTTTGTTGCAGATACCATTAAAAAAAGGAAAAGATCATTTATACATATTTAGTTGTTTTAAGTTTTTTAAACAACTTGTTTGTTCAAATTTGTGTTCGCAGTATTTATAAGGAAAAACACTAGGTATCGAGATAGTCGATAAAAAACTGTTCTATAAGAGGTACCATTAATAAGTTAGTATTTCGAGAAAAAAAAAATTATTATCCGCTACAGTTTTATGGCAGTTACCGTTATTTTAAGGTCTAGGAACTATAAGATATAATTATACATACATATATCAATAATACGGCTTTCTTAAAATACTAAATAGGAATAGTTTGAAGAAAAGCTTATAAGCCACTTAGGCTGTTAGTGTCAATACATCCAGTTTGACTTACAGACAGAATTGCCGGACACACTTTATTCGTCTCCTCTAGCACCGTGAGAAAAACTGCAGTGAAAAGTCAATTCAAATTAGAGCAGACAAATGTGCTTTTACTCCCACTTCCTCAAATCCCGATGCCCTAAAGTCTAAACAGAGCAAAGCAAAACTTAGGTAGGTGAAAAGTAAAACCTTTCTGTTTTCTACACAAATCAGTTTAGAACAGCTCGCTTAACGTTAAGCACTACAACGTCAACGTGAAGCACTCCCGAAGGAAAAATGTTGACACACCTGGATTTTTCAGGGGTTCTTTTCCTCCGAACTATATTACGAAATATCTTCTTTTTAAGCCTGTCTCGAAATATGACGTGATGTCATCAATACAATCTTTTTCCTGCAGAAACAAATGTAGATTTTCTGTTAATTCTGTTTTGGTTTACAACGGCATGACCAATTTTCTATTTTTGCCTATTTGTTTGGGACCGTATGTATATTAATAAACCGAAAGTGTAACTAAGTTTTTGTCTTCGCAAAAAATATGTTAAACAAACTCAAACAAAACAACAAAAATAATGATTTTTGTAAATTTATATATTTTTTTTTTTTAATTTTTTTTTCTATGTACCAAAAATAAGTTGTACTATAAAAACTAAATATACATTTATATAAAGCAATATATATTTAGTTATTTACTTATTGTTTATCTGTTTTATAGTTTCACTTTGTTCAAGAGTTAAAACAGTTAAAAAGTTTGTTATGATTAACTGGGATTTGCACTTTATAATTGAAATTAAATATTGAGTAGGTAATTAATAATAATATTTTAGCACAGGGCTCGATAGCTATATAATGTAATTTATGTTAGTAATTAGGATGTTCTTTTCCGCAGGCCAATTTGAAAGCCATTATCTGATCTTAAAACAATATTCATACTAAGCTTTATATTCTCACCAAGTGGGAGCAATTCAAAATGTTTTACGATCTTCGTGATTACACATTTCATTTCTAACATAGCAAATTTCTGGCCAATACAATTTCTCGGACCAGCACTAAATGGAATGAATGCAAAAGAACTTGCACGATCTGACGAATCCAACATATGACGTTCCGGTTGGAATTCCTCGGGGTCGGGGAATAAATCACCATCATGTCCCATTAGCCAAATACCAACCAATACTTCACTACCAGCTGGAAGGACTCCTCTATCTGCAACATGCAATTATTTAAAATTGAACTTTATATAAATATAAATGATTCATACCATAACTCATATCTTCTGTTAATTCTCTTCCGATCACTGGAACAGGTGGATAAAGTCTCAAAGTTTCCTTTATAACACATTCTGTGTATTTCAAATCCTGCAAGAGTCGGTAATTAATGCATTTGTTGTCGTTTTTGTCCATAGCTTCACATATCTCTTCGTATATTTTTTTCTGAACATTTGGATGTCTAGCAATTTGAGAAAGAGCAAAGCTTAAAGCAGAAGTTGTTGTGTCATGACCTTCAAACATAAATGTGTCAACTTCTTCACGTATATCCTCATTAGTTAGAGGCTTTCCTTCGGATGTAGATTGCAGAAGCACATCCAACAGAGCCATTCGTACTTTAGATTCAATGTTGTCATTTGCTGTATAAGAATCTGTAAGTTAATTACTTTAAGGTTCATTTCAGATTAATGATGGATGACTTACAAATTTGATTTTGATTTTCTTCAATCATTAATGAGTTCTGCAGTGTCTTCCGACGATCTTCGATGACTTTTATTGTAAAAGTATGCGTTGTTTTAATGCATTGATTTTGACGACGTTTGATTTTGGGACAGACTATACTAAATATAGTTTCATTGGCAAGAGGAACATTAAGAAACCGCAATGACATGATCTTAGTGATGCTAATGGAAATAGACACATTACATCTTAGGTTTTGATTAAAGTGTCAGCTTTTACTTACTCATTTACTGCTCGAGTATATTCATTTGTTGGATCTGTCTGTGCGTTGATCTTTGTTCCCATTGCGGTTTCTGTGCAAATGCAAAAAGTTTCAAGTTTGTTCATTCGCTATGTATTTCACATCACCCACCTGTTATAATATCCAACGCTGCCAATCCAATATACGGATGAACATCGAATTCTTTATCAGTGTCACAATGTTTCTCCAATTGTTTGACTAAAACATCGCTTTGTTGGTCAAAAACCTCCACAAATCGCTCAAGAATCTTAAAATGAAATGTAGGTGTGATGATTCGTCTTCTTGAGAACCATTTGCGTCCATTGCTCATCAGTAGACCAATACCAAGCCATGGCCTCAGCAAATCGTACAAATGATGCTTCTTAATATGCGTCGGACTGCTTAAAAGAATTTCTGCAACTTTTGGATCACCTACTACAATGACCAACCGGTTGAATATCCAAACTCGATAAAGTTTCCCCCATATTTCTCGAAAATATATTATTTGCCTGAAAAAGTCTTTGAAAAATACTCTCAAATCTGTTTCGAAGTAAAATTCCGTTGTACTTACTTTGTGGTGTTAAACAGAATATTTTGTGAACGCTTCCCAACAAAACAAATGGATAAGGTCCCGTCAAATTCGCCACGAGTTGATTTTTATATTTGTTTTGATAGTATTGAATAACAGTTAGGATGAGCAGAACGACAAAAATGCACAACCAAAGCATTATAATGTGGGTTATTCATCCGAATGCACCTTCAGTTATGGCAGCATGTTGGAAATATTAATTCTAGAGAGCCGGTGAGAACGTTGCTGATAGATATTTTTTTTTTAAATTAATCGCTTCAGATTTCAAAATATGAAATTTTTTTTTATACAATAATGCTGACCTTTAAGGTTGGTGGTTATCTTCTAAATGGTTATGAACTTTACTTATTATTGTAAGCTAGGTAGCTAAAAAAAATGCGAAATTACTTTTGGAAAATTTTATTGCTTAAGATTAACATGAGATGATTATCTGAGATTTGATAAGTTGCATTTTGGCAACATTATAGCTCGTGAGGAAAGTAATAAAAAAATATAATGTGTCTACAAGGAGGTTATATGACGTAGTCATGACAAATTCCAGTTTATGATTTTCTACAGTGCACTAAAACTCACGAAAAAAAAACGAACATTTATTTTTATTTTTTATACGATTTTACGTATTTACACTCACACTTCACAGATTTTGACTTGCGACTATAGGTAGTAAAAGGCAAGTTATAAATTCGTAAAAAAAAAATTGTGATAACAATCAAACATGACATTACGATGATAGCGAAGTCGAAAAAAGTGGGTCTGGAAATTCTGTCTGTCTGTCTGTCTGTCTGTAGTTAGTTAGTTATAGAAACTTTATTTATTATATTTCATGTTTATCTACAATAAATTTCATAGTTTAATATGGTTTGGCTTAAAGCTGTCTACTAGAATGACATTATAACAATATTGTACATTTCTTACTAAAATAGTAAAATAAAATTTAAAAGTCGCCTTCAACTATTCGGGTTCTATAATTCAGTGCTAACATTGTGTATTTATACAGTTTCTCCCAACCAAGACTTCCATTCAAAATACATAGGACTTCGTTCATGTTCATTATGGATTTACCGAAGAATCTGACTCGAAATTCTCTCACAATCGGACATCTGGCAATAAAGTGGTAAATATCTTCTATTTCCTTGAGGTTGCAATTATCGCACAAAATAGGTAGGTCCGGACGATGTGGAATGTAGTTGAGGTTGATTATTTCCTCTCCTACTTTAAATATCGTAATTATCATTGGAAGCGGTAATCTGTTTAAGAAGTAAGAGCTTCCTTGTAAGTTGTAGTCGAGCTGGCTATATATCATCCTATACTGAGAGGATTGGGCTTCCAAGATAAAAGCACTGTAAGCTGAGCGCGCTACATCATTATACTGTCTGTCTGTATGTCAGTTTGTCTGTATCAGCACCTACATCCTAAACGGCTGTACCGATTTCCTTCAAATTTGGTATGCATGGTTTGTAGACTATTCCTCAGAGGAGAAATTGAAATATGTTTGCTTAGCTCAAAAAATAACGGTAGCTGACATATGACGGTTTTGAAAAAAAGATTTATTTCCTCGAAAACGGCCCAACGATTTTCTTCAAAAAAAATAGAGATGGTTTTTATCTGATTGTCTTTTGTTAAGTTGCAAAAAAAATGTTCGCAAGCCTTTTAACGGTACCTACCTCCCATAGAACCGTTATTTTTCTCTTGGGCTATCTCGTGAACGGGTTAATCGATTTTAATTAATTCTTTTTTTTAGAAAGATCTGGATGTTTTGATTAAACTTTGATACGAAAATTTTGCAAAAGTGCTTAGTTTCAATTTTAATAAATTTTTTTAACTTATTTGTTCAATTCAATTCAATTTTTGGAAATCGGCTTCACTAAAAAAGCATTCGAAATTGGCGTTTTTCAAATTCATAGGTAATCATTTTTTTTAGAAAAATTTTCACAATTTCTGCTTGCTTTGATTTTCGTTTGAATCTTCCTAAAAAGTAGTTTTATCTCTTTTAAAGACAATTCATATGATTTTGTTCGTATTTTGATTTTTCATTTATTATATTGAAAAAAAAACAATATTACTTTGTGTGGTAACTTGCTACAAGAGCAAGTTCGTGCGACTCAGTGATGCACTTTATTTATTTTCCTGTCGCGTCAGTTAAAAGTTTTTATTTTACGGTTGCTCAACGGTTTGAAGAAGTTTAGAATATGAAATTATTGAAAACTTATTGGACTTGAATTTGTTGTACTTAGTGCATTTTTGTAAATCTAGTTTTTAAACTAAATAAATTCTGACTCAAGTACGCAATCAAAGAAGTGTTAAGCTAATATTTGTAATTAAACTTTTTAGGAATATATGTTGGCATGAAATTAACAATAATGCTAGTTTAGTGTGAGTTTTAGTGGCCTGTGCTAATATACTTTTATCGAATTTCACTACCAACATTATATACTCTACTGAAACTGAAACGGTCAAAAATTGCTTGTTAATGTTTTATTACCTTTTTATGAATATGTAAGTATTTACTTATCAGGGCTTGCCCTTAAACTACTAGTGTTATCAAAATCTTCGCAATCTTCCGATTAATGAAGATTATTTATTTATTTTTCATCAATTGCTTCAATGTTGCTGATTTTAATTAAATTTGTTGCTTATAATATAAAAGGTTATGAAACTCACTTATTACCTAGGTACTTATTGTAAGCGCACTAGAACTGTGTTCGAAAACTTTTTCAAAAACCGCTGAAAACTGCCGATTGACAATGTGCCCAGATGTAATTTTGTTTGCTCACCAGTAAAGTTCTTTTTTTTTAAGAATAGAGTAAACAAAAAAGATAGCATCGAAATTCTCTATCGCCGGTAGAAATCGTTCTTTTTCTTTTCCGCAGCTAACTTCTTTCTAAAAGATTAAACATTTCCGAGGAGATGAGTTGCATTTTCGCGAGATTAAAGTTCTAAAGGAAAACAACATAAAAACAAGATTTTGTGTCTACTTAAAAAAATTAACAGCTGACGTAGTGTGCTGTACGCTAGTCATACCGAACTTAATCATAATAAATATAATTTAATTATGCCGAAAAATACAATCTAGGAATATAAAAAAATCGAAATCCTCTAATAGTCAATTTGTCCGGATATTTAAACATAACATTTAATTAATTGAAAATAGGCACCGAAAGTTAACGAAACTGCATGAAAAAGAAAGAAGCAGGTGTTATACTATAGACATGAGTATAAGAGATTGTTTCACTCTACTGCTAAAGTTGATTTAAGAGAGCAGGAGAGATTGTAGTTGGCCCCTAATTCAGATCTAAAGAGAGGTCAATCCCTTCATTTCGTAGGCCGATTCCAAAAACGCGAAGATTCGCTTTAGAGGCGAATTTGAATTTTGTCAATTCTTAAAAGCTATTCGACATCCTATTGGAAAACGTCTAGAAATGCAATAATAAAACAAGTGGAATTTAAATGAAAATAAAAAAAAAATGGAATGATAATTTTTGACTGTTCGCTTTTGTGACTAACTCAATGCTGTTCCCTCGCTAACGTTCTAGTCGTTTAATGCATTTATTGAGTTTTCCATTGTTAAATAAAAATTGAAAGACAACTAAAAATCCAATTTGGTTAAGGTACCGAAATTTATTAACCTCATGGTTATTGAATTTAATTTGAATGTAATGTAAATAAACCTGTTCAAGCGTAAAAGCGGCCTGTTGCTCGTATGCTAATTTAATACGACCTTCATGTTTAAAAACAACTCACTCATTCAAATCTAAACTTTATGACGTCATATTGTCTGGTCTCATTTATCATCCGAAGACCAAAACTTAAACAAAATAAAAAGTAGACAATGAAATAGGAAATAAAACTGTAAGTTTGTGTTTTAACCAACTCAATTAGGGAAGTGAAAGTAATGTTTGACTGAACACCTTTTGTTGTGGAAACAAGTTACCACTCTTCATATCCATTAATCTGTATTATCAAGATTATTCATTTTGAAAGAAATTTAAATGAAGTGTTGTGATGTACTGTTATATAAAATAAAAAGGCCCTTCTAATAGTATAAGCTAGTCTCATAAGATTACTATAGCAAGACTGACATAGTAATGCCTATGCATGAAAGGTAATTAGACAAACATTTGTATATGTAAACTATACGCAATTATTTTTTCTGACCCATAAAGCGGGTTATTTATTTGTTACATAGAATTGCAGTTTAAAAAATTTAAGATATGAAATGAAGCAAGTAGACGGGCTGGTTCTTTGGCCTACATTCATTCAAGTTCTTGTTATAATTAATTAGGTAGTTGAACGAAATTAAATTCATCACTCCGGTATTCAAAATAACTGTCACTGGAACTGCCAATGCTATAATACAATTCTTGATTAATTAGATAAAGGGCACGACTGGGTCGCACAAACTTGCTCTTGTGGCAAGTTACCTGGGGGTTTAAAGTACAAACGAAATATACGAAAAAATCGTATGAATTTTTTTTTAAAGTTTGAAAACCATATCTTAAAAAGATTCAAACCAAAATCAAAGTATACAAAAAGTTTTCTTTACTAAATGTAATTTTAAGAAAAATAAATTTTAAAATCGTTGAACTGGTTTTGGAAAAATCGATTTTTTAAAAATATTTTTTCGGAAAGTTTTTTCTAAAAAAAAGTGAGTATGCAGATTTTTTAAACTTAATTTATTGCGCCTTAAAACTAAATTTTATAAAAACTAGTTGACGAGTTTTTGAAATATTGAATTTATAAAAACAGTTTTTCAAAAATTATTCAAAACTTAACAAAAGCAGTTTTGAAAAAATTATTCTATGCCATTTTATTTTATATAGCAGTATTGAATTTCGTTCAAATCGCTTCAGCCGTTATCGAGATAGTCTAAATTTAAAAAAATACCGTTATATTGCAGGTACCTTTAAACGAATTTTCTTGAATGTTTTGTTTTCACTATTTTATAGACCTTCTACACGTTGTGAAACATGTGATATTTGGTTGAAATCGTTAAAACCGTTTTCGAGAAAAATAAAATTTTCGATAACCGTTATATGGCAGGTACCGTTATTTTTAGACTTAGAGTGACCTACAAAAAAAGTTCTGGGCGTATTACCCTAAAAACCATACCTAACAAATTTGAAGTAAATCCAGGTTTAGGCTGTAGGTGCCGAGACAGACAGACAGACCGACAGACCAAGAGACAGACAGACAGAATTGCCGGACCCACTTTTCTTCTCTATCATCGTAATGTCATTTTTGATTGTTATCTAAAAAACTTTTTTTTTTGCACGAATCCAAGACTTGCCTTATAGTACCTATATAACCGCAAATAAAAAATATTATTTAAATGGCCACATTAAACTTTTTGTATTACCTGTACATCTAGAAAATGTATGTACCTTCAACTTACAATGATTGAACTAAGTAGGAAATCATTTTGTTCATTTTGAGTCTTTAGAAGTTAGGATGTGATCCAAATAATCATACGTTTATCATAGTCAAAGATTCCACAGTTGTGGTTCACTTTGTAGTAGTAAACAACGGGGGCACTGAGGGTTAAAAATTAGCCAATTCCACCTAAAATCGTGTCCACATACAGCTTTTGATATTTTAATTGCATGCCAGACAGTGTGTCGAGATAAATAGCAAGCGTTTGCAAGTATATCTATGATGAACTATTTAACTTGATTTGGCACCGAATGCCGATTCTACGGTTGAAATTCGGGGGTTGGGGTTATGGGGCCCAAAAGTCCATTGTGATCATGATCACTTTGACCAGATATGGTCATTGACTTATTTCTTTCGGATTCCTCCAACTGAATCTGTTGCAAACCAACCTAAGTTTTTTTTATTAATTTTACCATGCTTGACATTGGAACTTGCATTAGTTTTTCAAGTTCTCTAACAAATCTGTTTCCCAGTCCCAGGTAGCGGATTCGACTTGTTTTTAAATTTGAAAAGTCGCAAAGCAGATGTGCCTTATGGTCTCTATTTGCTTTTTGATCTTTAGGGCCCTAATTTTGCACATGCTGCTTCTGCCATTTCGTTAAAGACAAATAGAGAGAGAGAAACGAGGATCGTTTAATCGTTTCCTTTTTACGCGATTATACCCTAGGTCATGCCATTAAATTTTTTTTCGGATTGCCAAATGCACATAGCTGCCAAATTTACATATGTAAGAGCACATGCGTAGCTCACGTTTAACGAAACTCAACGAAATGCGTATAATGTCCATTATAGCCAACGCCATATGACTGTGTATTCGCTCATTTACAGTAACTCATGCGCATTATATTTGGACCTTTACTGATTGTTTATAACTCGGTATTCCGATCTGTTAACTTCTCGATACTGCACATACTAGGCAAATCAAGAAGTTCGCATTATAGACCATCAGTATTGCATGTGTACCATGCACCGACAAGTGATGGATTGACCTTAGATACATTTACACCATGCAAACGCAACTTTCATGGTGTGACGACTTTGAAAGTTTTTACATGCAAGCGATTCCTGCAAAAAGGTAATTTGTGTATGAAAACGCTTGCACTAGGAATATTTGCTTGTGCAGTCAATACAAAAGCGAGGAAGTTTGTATTTTATATTTATATGTTTATCAAATTTTATAAAAAATTATATAGGTATTTATCTAACTTTTTGTTTATTTTTATAACTTTTTATTTTTATTAAATTTTAATTTAAAATTTGAAGTTTTATTATTTTCATAAATGTACCTCTTTTTTAATTTTGATTTTATTTTTTACTTTTTATTTTATTTCAGAATGAACAGGTTGTGAGCATCGTGAGTGTTTTAATTTTAAATGTTTCCTCTCGTTTCGGTACTTTGTTTTGTTATCATCTTAAATTTAAATTAAATTTTGTATAAAAAATAAAATAAAAATACATATCTTACAATACATACTAATTTTTCTATAAGCTAATGTGTATATCTAATTTTTGATTTATTTTGTTCTGTGATTGTGTGAATAAATTTAATAATCATGTTTTTGTTTGCATCTTGTCTTGTATCGTTAAATCGGTTACTTTTTTAATTATTTAATAAAAAGTGTTAATATTTAATTACATTGTTATAACATCTTTATTAGCAGAATTGTTTAAAAACCATTATCATCTTTCATTAAACTCGACACAGATTAACATTGACCTTGATTCCAAATGCAATCATTTTTGCTCTTGATTTTCTGCTCTTTCTACTTACACTCTCTGTTTTGTTTACTCACAAATAAATTAAAACAAAAATAATAATGAAAATATTGCGGAGATAGATACGAATGGGGTGTGTATGTGTTTTTTGTTATACTTCTTAATGTGCAATTAACACTTCATACTCAGATGACATGACATGAAGAGGAACCCTTGTTGAAAAAGTTTCTTGTTGTTAAAATTTTCCTTCTGGGTTAATACTTGAGTGGAAGAACAATAATATTTAGATTGTCAAGGTCGTTGCATTCATTTTGGAAAAACATATATACACAGTTTACATATTGTAAATAATAACTCTTATAAATAGCTTCATTGTTATTGTTCTTGCTAATATTTATTCGTAAATTTTAAAATTGAAAATATTCAAGTGTCATCATTAATCAACCTAGATTTAAGAAAAAACCTTAAAAGCTTTAATCAGATTTTGTTTATTGAATTTTTTCTTTTGTATATTTATGTTACATATTTTTTTATTAAATTCGTTTTTAATCATTAATTAAATTAGTATATTTATGTATCTACTTTAAATATATTCATTATACAGATAATTTTTTTTAAGTACATATTATGGGTCACTCATTTTGCTTGGAATATAAACATTTTCTTCTTCATATTTGACAAATTTTATACCTCCGTTACCTCCCTTCTATTATGTCATGCCATCGTAGGTATGTCCGTCCCGTCCCCTCCTGCAAATTCCCATTCAAGTGACTTCGAAGATCCTCCGGACATTGCTGTTCATTAGATTCACATTACGCAACCATCGGATCCATTGAAATACTTATACTCGCTAGATCCATGTCACCGTACAACCCGTAAAGCTTGTCGTTGAAACTTCTTTGCAACTAATTATCCACATCTACTGGACTGAAAAACTAAACGAATAATTTTTCACCCATAACAACCAAGTACTTTCTCATCTGATCTTTATGTATAGAGTGATCTTCACTAGATAGATTTCGCCGAAGTGCATCATTCCTTGGTGAAAATAAATATTTTATTTTTCCTTCATTACGGTTTGTTTGACTGTAGCTTCGCTTTTTCCGCAGCTAACGCCCTACTTTCGAATGATACCGTATGATGTTGAAGAAATTAAGATGAGTGACTCGAGTAATATCCATCATAGCTGAACTAGTTTAATTGGGATGCCAACGTTACCGATCCGACCATATTTCTTTCATCATGATGCTGTATGTTTGCTTCTAACCAACTCACATCCGGAGATCCTTTTCTTATCCTTTTATCAAGTTCGGTATTACTACTACAGTCATTAAACCAAAGTGCAAACCGTTTTTATAATTTGATAATCGTAATTTATTATGATTATGACTTTTCCGAATATTTACATTACAAAAAATAACAGATTACCTTTCTATTATATAGGTATTTTTTATAGTAAACAATACGTCATAACTAATATTTTCAGATTTCTATAAATAAAACACACTGTTCCATATTGTATACATTACATGTTTATAAAACTCTTTCATAATTCAATTCTGGTTGAACTAAAATAGGAACTGTACAGCTTTTTTTATTATGAAATTAAGTTCTCTAAACTTTTTATAATAAATCGTCTATTATCATCAAGCTAACACTTACCCATTTAACCTCTATTAACACTTTTCAAACCACATCGGAGATGTACACACGGAAGTGTATAAAACGAGTTCATCGCCTAACCACTACCCTACATCAACCATCAACATTTCATTTAATATAGAGAACCTAAGTTCTTCATCCCTTTAACTACTAACCTAACCCATTTATTCCCGTTGTGAAATGAAGTACTCACTGATGTTATGATAACAACGATAGAAACCCATACACAAAATAAATATTTTACAATGTTATTTTTTTCTCTATATTTATCTGTTTGCCTCTGACTGAAACAACATCCAGGTACAACAATTAGCCAGTAGTATATATCAAGAGTTCGAGCGTATGATCAATCGTTACGACGAAGATGTCGTAAAAAATTTAATGCCACTTTTGGTGAATGTCTTAGAGTGCTTAGATGCATCATACAGAATTAATCAGGAGCAAGATGTTGAGGTGGAATTACTTCGAGAAGATAATGAGCAGCTAGTCACACAATATGAAAGAGAGAAGAGTGCAAGAAAACAATCGGAGCAAAAGGTAATTTGAAAATTATTTATTATTAGAGTAAATACATTATTTTAATTATATTCTTTTTTTTTTTTTTGTTATAGCTCTTGGAAGCGGAAGACTTAGCCGAAACAGAAAACAAAGAATTAGCAAGTAGATTAGAATCATTAGAAAGTATTGTTAGAATGCTGGAATTAAAGCACAAGAATAGTTTGGAACATTCTAGTCGATTGGAAGAGCGAGAAGGTGATCTTAAAAAGGTAAGTTTAAAAATTGCTTTAAATCCTTAAAAATAATTAATAACGATATATATTTTAGGAATATAATAAATTACATGATCGGTATACGGAACTTTTCAAAACACATGTGGATTATATGGAGCGTACAAAAATGTTGATGGGATCAACTCACTCACAGATGAGCTCAGCTTCAGACAGGCAAGAAATCAGTAGAGCAAGGCTTAATCCAATTTCTAGGTAACTATGAGTTTTGTATTTTGTTTACACATTTTTTTTTATAATGAGCTTGCATTCGAGGTGTTATGAATACCCTTATAATAGTTTAACACAGTGCGAGCGTGTTTGTGCATTATATTATGAGGGAAAATTGAGCGGGATAAAGAATTCCACATTCGTGCAGTACGCCGGTAAATAAAGAATAAAGTCTATACTTTACGGTGTGTCTGATGTAAGGCTTTAGGGTAAAACAATGAGCTTTCCTTGCAGGACGGATATTAGGGTTAATTTGTTTCAGGCGACTGGAATGCAACTGCCATTTTTCATAGTACCAAATAAAGAAAGACAAGAAACGACTATGTTCTAGCAATGCCGTTATAGAATTATCTATTTTTAAGCTCTTTTCTGAATTCTACCCAGGAAGAAATATAGATAATCATTTCGCAGTATTTTCTTGCGACATCGTGGTCATTTCACTGAAGGTTTTCTGTGACACACCGAAAATGGAAAGTTGTTCTTCAATGCAAGTAGGTACCATTCATGGATATTGACATTAAGGTTATTTTCCTCTTTAACGACAGAATGTAATATTGAATTTTCACGTCGGTTTTTTAATTCCCGATGCTGATTAATGCTTTTAATGCGCTGTTATACGTCACAGCTCCAGTTCCACATCCGAAGAACAGTGTGCTCTCGTCAGCGTATAACAAATTAGAGTTTCAGACAGAAGATCGTTGATAAGGATAAGAAACAGAACGGAGCCTTGTGACACACCATCATTTATTTTGTAGATTTCAGAGTTAAAACCATCCAACACTACGTGCATTGAGCGATCCAAATGATAAATTTTAATCCAATCAAGAACAGATTCATCAAAATTAAACTTCAAAAATAAACTTATAATTGAAATGCAAAACATTCTCTTGGTAAACAAACATACCAATCAGAATTATTGTATGAACTTACTATTTAAAAGAAGGATATGTCACATACAGGCTTAATAATAATAATAACGACAAGCGACATCTACTGCAGGAATATTCTGACAAGTCCTCGCCTCGCACGTATCAAACAGAATTCCGAACTAAATTTGCTTAAATTTCACTTGTTCATCACAATCACAAACAGAAATCGATTAGAACTAATCAGCCAGCGAGTGCTTTGCTTTTTTTGTACGGCAGAAATAAAAAAAAAAAAAAATATTTTAATAATAAAAAATGAACCCATAGACAATTTTACTCATACGCCCGAGTGATTTATAAAATAAAAAATAATATAATAAGCGAGTACAAACGGAATATACGAACAAATGGTATGAATTTTTTTTAAAGTTTGAAAACCATATCTTACGAAGATTCAAACCAAAATCAAAATAAGCAAACAATTTTCTTTAAGAAAAATAAACTTCAAAATAGTTGGACCGGTTTTCGAAAAAATCGATTTTTTAAAAATATTTTTTCGAAAACTTTTTTCTAAAAAAAAGTGAGTATGCAGGTTTTTTAAATTTAATTTACAGCCGTTTTCGAGAAAAACACAATTTCCGATAACCGTTATATGGCAGGTACCGTTATTTTTAGACTTACAGTGACCTACAAAAAAAAAAAAACTCTGGGCATATTACCCTAAAAACCATACCTACCAAATTTGAAGTAAATCGGCCCACCCGTTTAGGCTGTAGGTGCCTAGACAGACAGAATTGCTGGACCCACTTTTTTCGTCTTCTCTATCATCGTAATGTAATATTTGATTCCTATAAAATTTATTCATATTTGATTGTTATCTCAAAACTTTTTTTTTGCCTTATAGTACCTATAGAGCAAGTAAAAAATACTTTACATAATTGATAACTAAGCGAGTTTTAACATTAATAAGTTTTTACATTTAAAAAGATCCACTGGACCCGTATCATATGGTTTTGCTTCTCTGGAAAACTCAACTATGTTGGACACCGAAACAATCTGCAGTGTAGGAAGTAATTCAGATGACTCTGGCCCACCATCACTTCAAAATGAATTGGAAAATATTCACACAATGGAACGTTCCGCCGAAACAGACACCTTACATCACATCAATCAAGCTACATCTCCACAAAGTGATGACTGTCCAATTGTGCCAAATGTTCCATCTAACGGTAATAACTCAACAATCATCTTGAATATCTTTCTTTGTTAACTAACTGATGGGGTTAATTTATTTTATTTCTCTTTTTTCAATTAATTCTTTTTGTTAATAACAATTATTAAAAATTTGTATTAAATATAAAAAAAAAAAATTGATTAGTTGGCCGAACAACAACTAAGAAGGAACAACGGTCCGCAAATACACTTTATCAAGAGTTGTCATTTCAGGACAATGAAGAGAGTGAAGAGCACGAAGTCACAGGTAAGATCGATTGTGTCCTTAATTCGTTGGTTATTGTTTTTCTTTGTATTGTGACGCTTAACTCAATTAACCGAGTTGCACGTTGATGATATATAAATATTTTTCTTATTTATTTTATTATAATTTATTTAACCAGCATCTAATAACATTTTATTTTTTATTTTTTTGTTATCTTTACTCTTTACATTGTAAATTTTGATACAAAATTATTATAACAAAACAACAGGCAGCTGGGTGCATCCTGGGGAATACGCTTCTTCAGGTAGGTGTTATCGTGTGTATTTTTTTGGAATTGTATATATCACATGTAAATATCTCAAGTACACTTTTGATGCTTGCATATAATTTTAATCCATTCGAATGTGCCTAATAAAATCATTCATATTTTTCATGAATTATTAATTTTATAAAATTATACAAATCGAATAAAATAAAACATTTTCCCACAAACAAAAACATAAATAATATTATGAATGTTCCTAAATTATATTCCTCTCTCAACCAAACAAACCTTGTCCTGGATCGCCCCAATAGCTAATGATAATTATTTTGGTAAGTTTAATAATTTATATATTTTAAGTTAAACATGGTCATTGCATACTTTTATAGAGATTTAAAAAATCAATCAATATGTTTGTTAAGATCTGTTTAACTCTCTGGACATAATAAAACATAATTGGTAGTGGTTGTTGTATTTGATATCTGTTGCATTATTTGATGTGGTAACATAATTTCCTTTTTTTTCAAATGCAATAAAACAAGTTTTTAATTTTGTGCCTTACTGCGCGAGTCTATTTAAAATAGAATTTTAGTCGAATAGAAAAATAATCGATTATCAGTATTGCGGGAGCCTTTTCCTATCGATATTTTTGCATTCAATAGAAATTTAATTTCTACCTAAAAAAAATAGAAAAAGCAAGTCACTTGAAATTTCAAATAAAAAAAATATAATGAATTTTGACATTTTAATCAAAAGCTAGACTTGTGGGATCCTTGGACGATTAATATACACGCGAGATTTAAAAAAAACAATCGCCCCTTTTTTTGACGTATTTCATCGAAACAGTCATCGATAATATTAAAATTTGATCCATTTATCGGTCCTGTTGGAAAGTTTAACCGCCAACGTGTGCGTATGGCAACAAAGATCATCCAAAAATAGTCCTCACTAAACATTTGGAAAGTTGAAGACCATGAAATTGCTTTTAATTGGTTGAAGCTCTCACTACCTCAATGTTCTCAGGTTATTTGATAAGCTGAAGGACTCCAGTACTTTGTCTTGTTACACTCGCGGTTTTTCTGAACATAAATTTATCTAACAGTTGCATTGAAGTGATTTCGGAAAATGGACAGTTTTTCGGTAACAGAAAATTCGTTCAAAAAGTTAATCTCGGCGCCAAACGCACTCTCCTCACTATTACAACTCATGATGATGGCTACTGACCTAGAAGAAAACAAAACTGAAAAATGAGCATTTGAAAAAAGGAAGTTATGTTACCCCACTTTGTTTTTACTGTTGAATTTCTTTAACAATTTGAACTTGATTTAACGAATTATTTTTTGAAGGGTGTTTTGTATAATTACATACTGCAGTTAGTTTGCGTAGCTTCCGCTCCATAATTCAATTTACATTTTGAATTGAATGAATTAGAAAACAACAACCTGTGGACACCAACACTATTTTTGGCAGAAGTTATAGCTGTTTCATGGCCACCAACGCCAATCATCAGACTCCTTTTTGTTTATTTGGGTCGCTCGGCCATTAACAATCTCATGTTTATTCGAAAAACACGTTTTTAAATTTTTGCCTGGGCCTGGAATTGAACTTCTTCGTAGGTACCTACATGTTAACCTCGTTACATTAATTCTCTTACATTAAATTTTAAGGTCTTATGTCAAAAATGTTCATGTTTGGGGTTTTGAAATCAAAAAAATATTTTTTGTAAATTCCTGTTGGTTACTACGGCTACAATCTCTTTACTTTATTCAGTTAATTCACGAAGTTCAGCTCCATCAGTTGAAAGTATTAAATATTGTTTATTGTATGTACAAATACGTGCAAATAAACGTTTTTAATGTATAAAAACGTTTTTTTTAACAAATGCATGATATCAATTTTTGAGCTAAAAGAAATTCAACATCTGCTTAGTCTTTTTAATTATTCTTTCGGTGCTGGAATTTAAGTTCTGAAACTTTTTTTTATTTGTATCCACTGAAGTTTTTATAATTTATTTAAATGTTAAATGTTTTTATATTTTTTTTATTTTATTTTAATTTACATGCGTATAAATTATATTATGTATATTTCGTGCTGAGTAACTGAAATATTTTAGAAAATAAACTGCGTTAGGTATTTTCACCATACCGATAGATGTCATCGATCTAGAGCTGGAAGTGGCTTTTTATTACAGTGTTTGAATCACAGTCCTTAAGCGTACATCGAAATATTTGTATAAGTCAATGCAACACAATAATAAAGTTTGTGTTGTGGATTACTTATGCACTATTAATATATGTTTAAATTGTTTCCCTTCATTCAAAAGATTATTCAAACATTTTCAACTTAAACTTACAAAATCGGCTTATAAAGTACTTTTCGTGGGATAATTTAACTTGCCTAATTGGATAGGATACTTAATATGCAAGTGAAGAAAATAAAGGTAGAGCTGCAATATGTATGTTGTTCAAATTAATTGTGTCATAACCGTTTGGCAAGGTTAAACAGGTTAAATAGAGTGTACACATGCACAACCTGAAAGCTTTAGCGTTCTAGTATGTACCGTTCGATATGAGTAAGACAATTGGGACGGTCTAAATGTTTCCTCGCTAGTGATGTAGATTCACAGCTGAAATGATAACGGGCATAATTCTCAGTGGTATGAACATTTTTACAAGAACTAAAAGAAAAGTATACAAATAAAAGAGAATTTCTTCTGGTTATGAGGATCAGAGAGTTAAACGTTTGATGTTTTAAAGTCAACCCCAAAGATATAAAAAACCCAAAAAGTACAAGCAAGCTTGGAGTGCCTGAAACGCTAATATTCATATGCTTCATCGGTTCCAACCCCCGTATATAATCACAATTTTGTGAGAAGTTCACGTTGCTGCCGAATCTTCTATTAAAAACTGCCGAATCTTTTTTAAAACTTTTATTAATTTTATAACGCAGTATGTTAATTTCAATAAATAAACGGGATGTGTATTACTCACCAACTTTTGTGGAATAGTCACCTATTGAGATTGCGAAAAACGAATCAAATTTTTTTCCGATGTGGTACACCTTAAATCCTCTCTTAATTTCCTAAACGCTCACGGAAAGTATTTTATTAATATTAACATTATAAGGATAGTCATACTTTTTCTGTTGTTTTATGTCTCTTGCATTCGTTAATTTCCCTCTTCTATTTTTTTTTACTAAAAACCTTTGAAATTTAAACGTCCCGAATCCCTCAAATAAAAAACAACTACTCACTAACTAAATTCATATCAATCATTTATCATCTCGGCTATTTATTATTATTTATCTTCCATTTGCTTTTTGCAGTAGTATGTAGCTGTTATTTTGGTTGCTTTATTAAATCACGTAAATCTTTTTTAAACTAAAAATTATTTAATAACAATATATTTTAAGGTATGGGAAAAGAAGTCGAAAATCTCATCATGGAAAACAACGAGCTGCTTGCAACTAAGTAAGGAATATTTTTTTTTGTTCGAATTGTACTTTTTTATTAAATTTTATTTTAAATTTGTAGAAATGCTCTTAACATCGTGAAGGATGATTTAATAGTTAAAGTCGATGAACTAACGGGTGAAATTGAAATTCTACGTGAAGAGCTAAACGCCATGTCGCAATCCAGAAACAAACTTCGTCAAAAAGTTGGTGAGCTAGAGGATGAGCTCAAAAAAACCAAAGAACAAGTCAAACAACAAAGTAAGCATATTTATCATAACCCTTCAATGAGATTGAATGAAAAATGTTATTTTCAGATGACACAGAACAAGAAGAAAGTGATGTTCCAATGGCTCAGCGTAAGCGTTTCACTCGAGTCGAAATGGCTATGGTGCTAATGGAAAGAAATCAAGTAAAATGCATAAGAATATTCGAAATATATTTGTTTTTTCATTCTCATCTAATATTCAGTACAAAGAACGTCTGATGGAACTCCAAGAAGCAGTTCGCTTAACTGAGATCCTTCGTGCTACCAAAACCATAGAAAAACCCAAACAGGGCATTTGGAAATATTTTAATAACCTTTTCACGTGAGTTTTTATCCACCTTCGGGCTTGATTGAAATGACATTTTAATTCAGTGTGCCTTCATCCACGAATATAGCTCCTCGAATCGACCCCAGGATCGGGAACCCGGGCAGGGAGGAGGGCCCATGTTTCGCTACAACAGTCCCTCTCACAGTCACGGATCTCCCAGTCGAAGTAGCGAGCATCGCCTTGCCATAACATCGGGCAACCATCCTCCTGCAAGTGCTGGCCTTGCCAATGCTCTCATCCTAGCGAAGGATTTTAGCGAAGAAGGAACATCAGAGCGTGCAAATGCTCGGCGGAAAGAACAGTATCGGCAGTTGAGAGCACACGTGCAGAAGGAGGACGGTAGATTGCACGCGTATGGCTGGAGTTTACCGATAAACAAATCGAATCAAGAGCACCACAGTCGCCATTCGGGGGGAGTCCCTGTACCGGTTTACTGTAATCCATTGGCCGAAGCCAGTCCGCACATGAAAGTATTCTGTGCAGCTGGAGTAAACCTCAATGGAGGCTTTAATAAAGATGGGGGCTCTGTGATAGGAGCAACTATTTTTTATTCAAGACCGACGGCAACAATCACTGAGATCACAAGTCCGACAGTGGAACTTAGTGGTCAGGAGTCAATGGAACGCCAGCTCAACATGTCTTTGGACGGAGGAGATCCAGAAATTGAGCTAAGCTCGTATGTTTGGGTTTGTACAAGCACACATGCTGCCAGTACAGTAACTGTTGTTGATGCAAATGAGCCAGCAAACGTGCTCGATGCGTTCCCTATTTGTCAGTCACATTTGTTGTGCATCGCTTCGGTGCCGGGTGCCATGGAGAAAGATTATGCTTTGCTAGAAAATTCGGAAGTTATCAAGGCGGGTGAAACGCTAGAGAAGCCAGGCGAAGGCCCAGAAATGCTGGGAAATGTGGAATTCATTAGAGTTCGACCCAAACCCGATCAAAATCGGAACACAGAAACCAAAGAAGATGAAAATGCATGCAGCGTCAATGGAAGCATTGAAGTAGAGGAGAAAGCCAAAGAAGCTGTAGAAAAATCAAATTCAAACGAAAGCGAAGAAGCTGTAGCTGTAGAAGAGGCTAAAATTGCACCCCTGTCGCCGTTGCATAAACTTGTTGTTGGCGGTGAGGTCGCAACTACGAATGGAGTAATAGAAGCGACTTCGAATAACAATAATTCTAGTTCACCATTGGCATTTTCAAGACCGGTTAATCCCATATTAGGTACTCATGACCGACAAAATGAGCCGCCAATGACATCTGTCGGTCCAACAATGTGGCTGGGCGCCCAGGATGGTATGCTCTATGTGCACAGTAGCGTTGGCCGATGGCATGAATGCCTGCACAAAGTGCTTCTTCCCGACGCTGTGCTGGGCATAGTGCACGTTGAATCCCGGGTGGTAGTTGCTTTGGCGAATGGACAGCTGGCTGTGTTTCGCCGGCAGACTGACGGACAATGGGATCTTAACAGTTATCATCTTGTTACGCTGGGTGACCAGCATCAGTCGATTCGGTGCTTGTGTGTAGTGGCAGATAAAATATGGGCTGCACATCGGAATAAAATTCACATTGTGGATCCTATTTCGCTTAATGTGATCCACACATTAGAGGCTCATCCAAGAAAAGAGAGTCAGGTGCGGCAAATGGCTGCAACAGGATTGGGAGTATGGGTTTCAATTAGGTAAGAAATAATTAACTAAATGTGATGGAGAAACACTAATTAATATTTTTTACATAGATTGGATTCCACACTACGGCTTTATCATGCCCATACATTCGAACACATTCAGGATGTAGACATTGAACCATATGTTTCAAAAATGCTCGGCACTGGAAAATTGGGATTTTCTTTTGTTAGAATCACTGCATTAATGGTCTCGTGTAATCGTCTTTGGATTGGAACAAGCAATGGTGTTATTATATCAGTGCCACTTACCGAAGGACCTTTAAAGCCATGTTAGCTTTTTGTTAGAATTTAAAATATATTTTATAAATTTATATAATTTTGTCATAGCATCAGCGTCCAATGGAATGATTCCTCGATGTGGCATGGCCAATGCTCAATTATCCTTCCATGGCCATCGAGACGCGGTGAAATTTTTTGTTTCGGTGCCGATGTCACAGGAGCCAGTAAATCAGTTACAACAATTTACAAATAAACGGCCCGATATGTTAGTCATGTGTGGTGGTGAAGGATATATTGATTTTAGACAAGGTAAGTTCAATGTTCGTGTTTCTTAATACTACTTTTTTAAGGACACAGCGAATGCTTTTTGTTGCTAAGTAGTAAGTGCTTCATTATAAAAACCTTCATTGAATTTAATAGGTTCCTTTCGTGAGTTTGTTTATTTTTGGTTTGTTCGCTTGTATTTAAACTTGAGAGAGGGAGGCACCATAAAAAAACAAGTATATTTAATATGAGATACTCTGAAACTTAATTCGCGATGTGTTGAAAAGCTTTGTTTTTCATTAAGATACAATTTTCGCATATACTTGGGGCAACCGGGAGAACGGTTTCTTCAAAAATATCTCTCATATACGGCGCTGCAGTTAGAAATGCATTTTCAAACACGTATGTATATAACTCTGGGCTATCAAAAATATGCCACCCCCCAGACCATTATGAACATCCACCATCATAAGCACCTCGTAGAATGATGGTGCAATATGTGCATTGCATATGGATCATCTAATAGTTTAAACACTAGTCATCTGGCTTGAGACAAAATATGAATTCATTAGTGAAGAGTACTCGTTGATTATAGTCGTCCTCAGAGCAAACTCAATGGAGTCTGGTGAGAAGTGGAGCCATAACTGGTATAAACGGTCTTGTTACAGAAACCTCAAATCAAGATTTAGATGGAACTCGATCATTTCAAACTTCCAGAAGTCTGTTATTAGCCTCAATTGAAATAACTAATCAGCCCTATCACAGGCTACGAAATTCGGAGTTCGGGAAATGTGGTATCACTAGCCCCGAATGAATAGAAAGTTTTCCGATTTTTCTACGAACAGATTTTTTGTTCGGAATCAATATAAAAAATCCCCGCGAATGATGAAAACACACAAAATATGTATATTAAATAATAGAATATTTGTTTCGGAGATTCCAATTTGTTGCTTTTCAATACATTTTTTTGCAAAACAAAACCAATTAAATTAAATTCACAAACTGAAGAATGATACAAATAAACGATAAATAATTAATATTTTGTTTGACATTTTGATTGTATCATGATTCCGAAAGTAGGAGTAGGACCGAGTTCCGTTTGGGGCTTGTGATGTAGTTTTCTTCGTATTCGTAGAGTGGCGTTTCGTTCGTAACTTTGTTGCGAGGGACTCTTTGATAGGGCTGAATTTGTATTCTTCAAGCGGCCACTTCACGATACGAATGTTCATTGTCAATCAAACGCACGGCCGGGATCTGAGATTTCAAATTTAATTAATCACTTTTATTATAAACAACTTTTTTATAAAGTAAATCGGAAGAAAAGCCGAAAACGCATTTAACGATACAAATTATAATGTATGCAATTTAAGTATTTTTATCTCATTTATGTTTGCCAAATTTATTTCAAATCTGACAGCACTACCAAGTATTCCATTTATTAAAAGACTGTATTTTATAAATAAACACAATTTGTTAAAAAGATTTACACTCTTCTGAATTTCGTGTGAATACAAAATTCTATCGTTTTCAAATGCCCGGTGTTCTAAATATCAAATTTAATTCGTTTAGATTTTGTTTTGCAAATTCAAATTCGAAAAATCTAAGTAGGTACATAATTTGTTTATTGGCTATCAAGTGTCTACATGCAAACTTTTTTTGTCCGAAATTTAGAACACATATTTTAAATCTATACGAAAATCAGAACAAGCCCCTTAGTTATGTACGTTTTTGACAAAAATTTAAGATAGAATGAAAAATAGAAAATTATTTTTCAGTTATAGGAATTTACAAACTTCCTAAGTATTAAAGTGTTGTTTAAAGCTTAAAGCTAAGTACAGCTATTATGTTTTAATTTTATTAAAACATTAAACTAGATCTTGTTAATCCTTTATTCAAAATAATACTAATATTTTTCAGTAATAAAATAATAAACTTAATGATAAACAAACAATAAGGATACTAGATTAATTTAGAAAATGCAAAGCATATAATAACTAAGTAATACAAACACAACATTCTTCCCCCTTTTAGGTAGGTATATGTTTATTGTGGGGTAAACAGGACCCGAGGTCTTATAATTCTTGTTGATCTTCTCGGAGCTGCAGGTACCTGCTTATAGGAATTATGCGAAGATTTTATCTGGGAAGGTGTTATCTCCTGTTGACTGGTTCTTGGCGTTGATTGATCAGCGGAGTTCGAGGAATGCACATTCGGTGAAAATATAATCTGAAATGGTGTTGAATCTTTATGATTATTTTGTGTTCTTGATTTCATTTGGTTATTGGATCTAGTAGGAGTCCAGTGTTTTGCTGGTATTATGTTGTTGGCATCTGCATCTTGATTTTCTCTTAATCTTTCCGGAGAGTTAGCAATATCTTTAGCGATAGATGGGGTGGGATCAATATAACAGTTTGCCCGGTACATATTTGTTTCTTCTCCTTCTCTGATTTGATCGTGTTGTTTTGGCCGGTTGTCTAAATTTTTGTTGCAAACACTTCTTTCGCTGTATTTCCGTTCGGTTGCTCTTAGTTGATCTACATGACGTTTGAAACTTTTTCCAAAGTAGTCCACTTCATAATGTAAATCCCCTTTACGAGCCGTTATAATTCCGGGGAGCCATTTGTCCATTCGTGGATTGCCAGATAAAAAGTAAACTGATTGCATTGGTTCGAATGTGCGAAAGCTTTGTCTGAATCCCATATATTGTTTTTCATTGATTTTTGTCGAAACGTCTTCTGGTCGTACAAGATCTAAGCGTGTTCGAATAACTCGTCCTAAAAAAAGTTGAGCAGGAGATTGTCCTGTTGTCGAATGTGGTGCTTTTCTGTATTGTCGCAAAAATTCGTTGAGGTTTTTCTGAAGTGATGATTTCGTAGTACCCATGGTCTTAAGAGCACTTTTTACTGTTTGAACGCTTCTTTCTGCTTGTCCGTTTGTTGATGGATGGTAAGGTGCGGTTCTTTTGTGGTATTTTACTCCTATTCTTTGTAAAAAATCTTTAAACTCGGCTGAAGAAAAATTTGTTCCATTATCGGACACGACTGTAATAGGAACTCCATAAGCGGCAAACAGCTCATCGAGCATTGCAATTGTAGCACTCGCAGTCATTGTGTTGGATATTTTGACTTCCAGCCATTTGCTATAAGCATCTGAAACGATAAGTAACATCATACCGGCATATGGTCCCGCATAATCAATGTGGATGCGTTCCCATGCAGCTTTTGGATATTCCCAATGGTGTTCTCTGAATTTAGGTGGATCATTAGCAAATTTGGCACAATCTTCACATGACTTTACAAACTTTTCAATGTCTGCATCGATTCCCGGCCAGTAAATAAAAGAACGTGCCATTCCTTTCATTTTATTCATTCCTAAATGGGCTGCATGAAGGTCTTGAAGTACAGCTTCTTGTAAGATTGGTGGTATGACGACTCTGTGCTCAAAAATCAGACACCCAGCTGCTGTACTATAATTTGACTCTGGTGCTTTGTATCCTGTTCGGAAAAGGCATTGCCCTGATTCTAAAAGTTGCAGAATTTTTCCTAAATGTGCGTCTTTCCTTGTTTCTTGTGCGATGAGTATAGCTCTTACTGGTAATTGTTTGATTTGTCCAATTATAAATTCATCAAATCCGTCATATTCTTGGTCGTTTATTGTTTGTGATGATGGTTTTATCTGTGGTTTAATACTTGGTAATGGGGCACGAGAACAGAAATCGGCATTCGCATTTTCTTTTGTAGGCTTAAATGTTACGTCAAAATCAAAATTACCAAGAAAATCTGCGTAATTTGCCATACGACTGATGCAAAGTACAGGAAGGGATCGATTAGGATGAAGTATTTGAGCAAGTGGCTTGTGATCAGTAATAAGTGTCCAGTGGCGTGCATACAGGTATAAAAAGAATCTTTGAACGGCCCAAACTATTGCCAGAGCTTCTTTGTCCATCTGTGGGTATTTTTGTTCCGTGGAACTCATCGTACGACTGGCATATGCGATCGGGCGCTCCTGCCCATTACTAAGTCGGTGGGATAATACGGCCCCAAGGCCCGTTTTGCTGGCATCGGTTGCTAATAAAAGTGGTAGACTTGGGTCATAAGGCATTAAGACTTGTGTTGAGGTTAAAATGTCTTTTATGTTAAGGTATGCTTTTTCCCCATCAGGTGTCCACTTGAAAACATCGTTGAGTAACATGTTGCGAAGAGGCCGAGATCTTGTATAAAATCTGGAATAAAAGCACCGTAGTATGAGGCTTTACCTAAAAAAAGTTGTAATTCTGCTGATGTAGATGGTTTTGGTGCGTCTCTTACTGCTTCCACATGTTTGTCCGATTTATGAAGTCCTTGTGCGTCTATTTTGTGTCCTAGAAATTCCACAGATGGTGTGGCAAAAACACACTTATCGCGATTTAATCGAATGCCATGAAGTTTCATTCTTTCCAAAGTTGTTTCCAGATTTATTAAGAGTTCATCGAAATCTTCTGCATGTATCAAAATGTCATCAAAGAAATTCCGTACTTTATTGATACCACCTAGGATAGATTCCATCCTACGTTGCCATATTGCAGGAATATTTGCTGCTCCATACACTGCTCGAGTTGGACGAATAAGACCATGTGTTGATGTGTTTAAAGTCAGAGCATGACCAAATTCTTTATCGACAGTTAGATGAGTATAGGCATCTGTAATATCCAGATGGCAAAATATTGTAGCCCCTTTCATCTGATTGAATATATTTTCCGCTTTCGGAATCGGGTGCTCATCGATTATCATTCTAGGATTAAGAGTTGGCTTGTAATTGCCCGTAATACGAATTTTTCCATTCTTTTTTGCCACGACGTGTGTTGTTGATGCCCACTCTGAATATTCTACACGTTCGTAAAACCCGGATGCAATTTTTGAATCTATTTCCTTGGCATAAGCATCTCTTAAGGCCATTGGTATTTCTCTTGCTTTTGCGAATACCGGCGCCACACCTGGTTTTAAATGTAGTTTTGCAGGAGGGCCTGTAAGAGTTCCAGCAACATTGCTAAATAGTTCTTCATAACGTGCCAACACCTGTTGAAGGCGTTTATTCTGGTCTTTATTTAGTTCTGGATTCGAAGTTTTTACAGTATTTATCTTGTTTGATTGAGTAAATAGCTGGACAAAGTTGATCTCATGGGCAAAATGGGTAATCCATTCTCTTCCTAAGAGATTGTCAAAATCACCTTCAACGACGTATAGATTTAATTTGCGTAAAGTTTTTCCTATTGACACTTTTACGGGAATCCGACCAGCGCAATTTATTCTATGCCCAGTATAGCTTGTAAATTTTCTCTCTGATGGTTGCAATCGACCACCAAGCTTTAGAGAGTGATATGTTTTTGTACTTATGATGCCACAGGGAGCTCCTGTATCAAGTTCCATTTGTAACTGACGTCCTTCAATTAGTACAGTGATCATTTGTTTGTCTGTAGGTTTTGCGTGTTTGTTGGATCCAATTTTATTTAGACTTTGGATTGAGTCATAGTTGCTTTCTGGTTGTTCTTCCACCACGTGTAAAGCTCTGGATCTGCATGCTTTTGCAATATGTCCTTGTTTTCCGCAAGCAAAACATTTGGCATTCATAAATTTGCACTGACTTCTCAAATGGTTACCACCACAACCGTTGCAAAAGGAAATGTCTCGGTCTTGTCGATCTGTTCCTTTTTTTTTTTGATGTTGGTATTCTTTATTGAATTGTAACGTATTTGCCCTTCTTGACTTAAATTGTACTGCAGATTGTGCCAGTTTGTTCATCGGTTCCGTTAAGAGAGTTGGTGCTGTTGATTTTACTTCCGTTGAGGTGTGTTGAGTTGCTTCAAGTGTATGTGCTATTTCATACGCTTCTGAAAATGATTTGGGTTTTTTCGAAATGATATTATCGCAAACATTGCGCTATTCAAGTCCATATAAAAGTTGCTCTATCAGCATTCTATCTAAAAATGTTTCATACTCACAGTGAGCTGCAGCCTGTTTCAACCTTAAGGCGAAATTGGCAATAGATTCTTCTTTTTCCTGCATTATTTGTCGAAATTTAATGCTTTCTGCGTATTTATTTTTCTTACGATCAAAATGGTCTATTAGTTTGGATTTAATTTGTACATAGTCAATATTTTCTGGTGACTCAGGGCTGACTAGAATTTTTAAGGCATTATTAAGTTCAGGTCCCATGTGCACCCTAGCGTAATGGTGGTGCTCTTCATCTGCGATTTTGCTTAATTTTAGAGCCCAATCGAAACGTGTGAAATAGTCCTCAACTGTAGTTGAATCTGTAGCTTTATAATCGGTCATAGAAAAAGATGGGGGTCTGGAAGAAAAAACTGTTGGTTCGGATAAATGATTTGTAGTAGATTGACTTTCTGTTATAGCAGAAATTGCACATTTTGTTGCCTCGTTCACAGCTTCTTGAATAGCCTTTGCGAATATTGTTGAGAAAGACTCTGCGTTTTCGATAGTTATCGACATTGTTGATATACGTTGTATAGTCCGAAACCAATTCTGACACCAATATTATGTTTTAATTTTATTAAAACATTAAACTAGATCTTGTTAATCCTTTATTCAAAATAATACTAATATTTTTCAGTAATAAAATAATAAACTTAATGATAAACAAACAATAAGGATACTAGATTAATTTAGAAAATGCAAAGCATATAATAACTAAGTAATACAAACACAACAACAGCCGATAGTGAAAAATATGTCCCAAAACCCAAATGTCTTACAGCCGTGTGAACACCCTATTTTGTCTGACAATATTGTCAGAAATGTCATTGCCAGACAACGACCTGACAATGAAATTGTCAACTTTCTTACAATTGTGCATATGAACCTTGAAAATTGGTCCAGAGTGATTGCTGAAACACGGACGGATGAAGATTGGTCGTTAAAATCATTAAAAAAATCATTCACACGGAATTAATTTTGTTTTATAAAAACAAACCCAAAAAAATTTTGACGTTTCTGACAATGGCTGCCAACTGATCGACCAATTTTTTTTCTACCAACCGTGTGAACTGATAATTTTCACCCTGACAATATTGTCAACAAAAGAATTGTTAGGCCATTGTCAGCCAAACGTGAACAGAATCTGCCAACCGTTTGAACACACAATTTCGCATTGTGAGATAGTTGATTATTGTCAGCTCATTGTCAGGCATTGTCAAACCATTGACAGATCTGACAATTTTAGAAGACCAGACAATCGTCTGTACTTAGCTTAACTTGAAAGTAAAATAATTGCTTCACTTCAACACTACGATGAGCACACTTTCATTCATTTAACTGCCTAAAAAAATTAGGCTTCGTTCTTCTTATTTAGTACGGCAATGTACTTCACTGTTTAGTGTAGCTAAGCTAGCATCTTCTTTATACGTTCAGAACTTAATACGTCTCATGACTTTGATTACCTTTTTATTGGTCCTTTGGTTGTCTTTTTTCATTAAAACCGCGACAACGTCATTCATAGACCCTATTTTGAAATGCAAATTTCGGAACGTTCCCGTTCGTATTTAATTTCCTCTACCTCCATACTTACATTGTAGCTACTATCTTTTTTTGTAGAAATCCGTGCAAAATTTAAGCATAATTTGCAATAATAAAAAGTTAACTGCTTTATTCCCTTAAATCCCCAACAATTTAATGTATACTAACAGATATTTTTTGTATTTTTTTCAGTTAACTTTATATAATGTTATTTTGTTTCCGTTAGCAACATAGAAGCATTCGCTTATTGATCATACACATATTTAGTACATTTCAAAACAGGTTCTTGGAATATACGCTTCAGTATGTTTGTGTTTGGATATGAAAACTTAGTATTAAAATTAGAAGTAGTTTTTTTAGTATTTTTTTCATAATATAAAATATTTGTTTTTCTTTTCTTCATTTACATTTTAATCGAAAATTATTTACCGAAAAAAAAGTATCAGAAAAGCATGCAGATGATGCAAGCGACAATGCGGCACATTTGATAGTTTGGCGAGTCTATACGTAAGAATTTTTTTTTTAATTTATTTTATTTTTTTTTAGTATTATTATTTTGAAACTAATAATTTTGTTGCTTTGTTTAATGTTAACTATTTTTTTAAACAAAAAAATTAATAATTTTCTTAGCTATATTTTTTCTTAAAACATTTTCTGTTTATTTATGTTTCTCTTCAAAAAACCAATTACAGAACTTACAATTTATGAATCTGATCTCGGATTGTTTTAAAGAAAATAAAAGTGCAATAATATTCACTAAACAATTTAAGAGAGAGAAAGATGAGACAAAATACAGCCAAGTTTTTTGGTCCCAAATGGATTCAAAATATTAAAAGAGCTAAAAAAAACTTAACAAAAAAGGTTAAAATAATTTATAATTTATTCTTTTTTTCTTTTGTTGTTTTTTTTTTTTTCATTTCGTTTGTTAATTTTCGCTTTTAATATTCAAGCACTTCTTCCTGTATTACAATGGTCGTTTAATGCGAACGTTTTTTTTATTCCTTTAATACAAATTATATATTTTATGGAGCGTTTATGAGTACGAGTACATAATTGTTGTGGCCTTATTGTGGAATTTGAAGCGACTCGATTTAAATTTAATGCATCTATTTTGCCAAGATTCGCCTTATTATAGATTCGAATCAAATCAATCATTTTACTTCCAATCCTACCAGTGAATGATATAAAATGTCTTCACATTCGCTCTCGATTTCGATGATACAAAACGAAAAGGACGAAAGCGGGGGCAGTAATATCAAATCTCAATATCGATACTAAAAATTATTCTCTTCGTATTCCTAATAAGGCCATATTGTTTTTTTTTTTGTATATTTAATTTTTATATCTATTGATCGGTTATTACTTTTTTTCTTTTAATTTTCTAAAACTTATCAAAGAGGATTATGAAAAGACGCAATATACAAATTTGCCGTTTATTGCCTTACATTATTGCCTCACGCATTGCAGTAGATGTAGTTTTGAATGACACAACATTGCACTATAACGAGTCAGACAAAACATAAATTAATTGGTGCCAGTTTATTTATAACAAAACATTTTTGACTTTGTTAAAGTCTGGACTCTTTTGTCCACACTTGATTCGTAGGTACATAAACCTAGAATCTGATGTCGAATAATAATATAGAACGATTCTTGTATCGCTTATATTTATGTTGGTTGGTGTTCCAAGCAGACTCACTTGGACGTAAAAATTCAAAGTCTTGGTTGATGGTTTTTAATTAACTCATAAAATTATTTATTAATATCAACATTTTATAGCAAAATATTGCTTATTAGACAGTTATTATTAAACATTGATTGCTTATGAAAATATATACTACAGTTGAGGCAAAAAGGTCAAGCTCACATTTCATTGTCTTTTATGCTGAGATTCGAAAAATAATTAAAAGCATGACTTTGTTTACCATTAGTTTATCAACCCGAATACACAAAAAATGTGTATCGTTTATTTTGCATGAAAATAAATCAGTTTTTTATTACTGAGTGAATGAACTGCTTATTGCATAAAAGACAATGAAAGGCAACCCGAACATTCTGCCCCACGTTAAACGATTCGTTTTACAAATTACAAATAATGTTTTTAGAAAAAGAACTATAAATACAAATACAGATTTAAAATTTAA
Organism: Baccha elongata; assembly: GCA_951217065.1. Classification (NCBI taxonomy): domain Eukaryota; kingdom Metazoa; phylum Arthropoda; class Insecta; order Diptera; family Syrphidae; genus Baccha; species Baccha elongata. The sequence goes on from OX578272.1 coordinate 172,026,057, forward strand.
TAAGAAAACAATTTACTATTTATTAAAGGAAAATAAAATAAGTATCGTGTTTATTCTTCAGTAGTTACATTAAATCTAGCTTCTGATGGGATGCCTTTTGGTGTTGATTGCATTCTCGGGATGGTGATGTTTGCATTATGTTTCCTCGGCTGAGGTGTTGGTTGGCTTATCTTATTTCTTTTCTTCTTGCAGTAATATTGGGCGACTAAAAATATGACGATTGAAATCGCTATTAATATTCCAGCATGTCCGATAGTATGGTGGATTTCATGCTGTTCTAATTTATTTGGGAGAGTTTCTCGAAATGTTTCAAGATTTTTCTTTAATGCTTCAAGATCTGTTGAATATTCTTCGTAAGCATGTGGTTGTTTTCTTGTGAGAAGTTCTTGTGTTGAGATTTTGACATCTGTAAGATTGAGGAGTGGTACATATGACAGTCTGGTTTCTGATGGGTAGATGTTATGACCTCGTATGGTTAAAAACCTTTGTTTTATTATGCAGTCACTCTGCAACTTGGCAATGCCCGTACCGTGGATTGTTATTTGAGAAGTCTTTTTGTCACAAACTAAATTTAGTGTTGTTTCTTCAGAAAGTGCATATATCCAGGAATTTGCACTGTATAGTTGAATCCAATGAGGACCTTCATCCATCTTCTTGACACGGCATTTGTTAGGTTCAAACTTGTGATTGAACAATGCTAGCTCACAAGCATTAGCGATGGATCCTTTGTGGTGAAGAGGACCTCTTTGTTTGCATAGGAGTCCTCCCAGAGGATTTGATGAGCAAGCCTTCATTTCTTCTTCCGATAGGGCGTAGTATAAGTCTCGATGCAAGTTGATCAATAGAAATGGTGAAGAGGGTTGTATTCCAGCAAATCCGTCCTCTTGCAATACAGGTACAGGGATTGTTCGATAGACTTCGAATTCTTCAGGGGTTATCAATGGTAACTTGATCTTGAAAATCGCATACCTTTGCAGAATTTTTCCTTCAATTGACATTATATTATAAATTTTTGAAAATCCAGCATTGGACACCGGAAGTTTCAATGAAGGAGGTAAATGTTCTCGTATTGATTGTAGTTCTTGATGCAATTGTGCTAACGGCATAAGAATTGGACTGATTCTTCCATGTTGACTATGAGTTATGATATCTAAAAGTGCCCCCTGAACGCGTTGAAAATTGGTTATTGAAGTTAGAGTTTGGACAGCCCTTGATAAGAAGAGTTGGGCTAGATTTTCTTCATGAAGATCCTTCGAAATAGCGTTGGTTTGATTTGTTAGGCCGTCTATCTGGGATGTAACTGTCCAAAATTGATGCAAATTCTGTGCTTGAGTTCGACTCATGATGTTGGCGGTTGTTTGAAGAAAGGATGTCTGGTTTTTGATGTGAGTAAGTAGGATGTTTTCATTGTCCTTTAACCCATCAATTGTTTTAGACAGATCTTCTGCATATTCGGAATCTAGGACACCAAACAGTGAATGTGCGATTCCACCTACAATGTTCAGAGCTCCTCTTCTGACTCGCCTTTGATTGTTGCTGGGTGGTGATAATAGCTCACTTCCCTTTGATAAGTCATTCATCAAGTGTTCAATTTGGCTTGTTATCTTCCTGCACTGTTCCTTATGCGTCATTGTTTTGCATAAATCTGCAAGTGAAGAACATGATTTTTTCACCATCTCAAGTTCTTGACTGTAATTTATCATATCAAAGTAAGCTATAATGTTCCATTCGCTTGCTATGATATTTGCCCTTGCAATGTTTTCAAAGTAAATTCCAGGCTGTGACGTAAAAGGGGTTAACTGTATAGGTGATCCGTTGTTTAACGGAAGGATCATAAGCGTCATCAGGACCATCGCTATTGTAGAACCCAGCGAGTGTCTTATTTTTTTCTTAGGTATGTCTGGTTGTACCCTTGAAATGTTGGAATTTCGACTAGAACCTTGCATTTCCTTAAATGTTTTTTCTTTTGGCTCTGAATGAATCACTGGTTTAGAATGAACAACTGTTTCAGGATCAACTAATGGTTCCGAATGTTTGAAGTGTGCTTTTGCTACGGGTGTAGGGTGCGAATCTTCTTCACTTTCAGTCGGCAGAGGTGCAAGTTTATGTATGGCACGTTTGAAAATGCCTGTTTTAGTTTTAACTTCCGCAAAGCGCACTAAACCGTCGTTTCCTGGTATGCATTTGGTTATTCTTCCCAGTTGCCATTGAAGAGGTGGTAAGTTGTCTTCCTTTAAAATCACCATCATTCCTTCTCGAATACTGCGATTTTCCTGCTTCCACTTTTGGCGATGTTGTAGTTGGCTTAAGTATTCGCTGGACCATCGGTCCCAAAATTGTTGTTTAAGCGCGACTATTGTCTTCCATCGTTTTTCCAAACCCTTACCAAAAACTTGGGCTGCAGGGTGAATAGTGCTAGTTAACGCTTCACCAATTAAAAAGTGTCCAGGAGTTAGTGCAGCGAGGTCATTCGGATCTGATGAAAGTGGTGTTATCGGTCGAGAGTTCATAATAGCTTCAATTTCAATCATAAGTGTTTCTAATTCTTCATAAGTTAATTTTGTTGGTTCCAGATTCCGTTTTAGAAAGTATTTCGCAGATTTTACTGCCGCCTCCCAAAGGCCACCAAAGTGTGGAGATCGTGGGGGAATGAAATGGAACGCTATGCCCTTGTTATTGCAAAAGGTTGTAATCTTCCCTTGTGCTACTTGATCATAAAGAACCGCTTGCAGCTCCGTCAGTTGATTCTTTGCTCCAACAAAGTTTGTGGCGTTATCGCAATGTAAATTAAGGCAATTTCCTCTTCTTCCGATGAATCGTTTAAGGGCGGCGATAAATGCATCCGTGGTGAGATCACTCACGACTTCGAAATGTGTTGCTTTTGTTGCAAAGCAGCAGAATACCGCAACGTATGCCTTCCGGGGTCGTTTTCCTCTAATATTGAAGTGAATCCACACCGGTCCAAAGTAATCAACTCCGGCGTTAACAAAAGGTCGAGCTGGCTGGACACGTGTTGCAGGCAAATTTCCCATTGCTTGCGTCATTAATTTCGGTTTTGTTCTTGTACAATGTATACACCTGTGTACTACTGCTCTGACCATAGTTTTGCCTTTAATGGGCCAGAATTTTTGACGTATTTTAGCTAGTAGGCCTTGTGGTCCTATATGACGATTTTGGAAATGAGTTTCTGTAATCAATAATTTAGTGAATTCGTGGTTGTAGGGTAACAAAATCGGGTGTTTAGTGTCGTAATCCAAATCTGCAGCTTCTAATCGTCCTCCCACGCGTAGGATACCCTTTGAGTCTATGAATGGTGATAAAGTAGTCAATTGGCTATTGCCGTGGATCCATTTCCCCTCAGACAATTGTTTTAATTCTTCTTTAAAGGCTTGGCTTTGCATGAATCTTACAATTACCTGTAGTGCTTGTTCCAGTTCGAGAAGTGATAATTCATCTTCCTTTGGTTCGAATTGTTCCAATTCGATAGGCATTAATTCGTCCTTCCTTGGTTTGATGTTTCCGCAATTTTGAAGGAAACGATATATGTATGCCACAATCCTTTGTAATCGTGAAAATGAGTTGCGGTGATTTATACTGTACATAACGTCTGTTTCAATTGTTGCTGTCATTACCAATTTCGATTTTTTTATGTCTAAATTGGTGGGTTTAGCCTTGAATTCAGCTGGCCATTTTATTTCAGGTCCGTATAAAAACAGTGGTCCATAAAACCAAATGTGGTGGTTTTTTAATTTTGTGGCTGACATCCCTCTTGATACAATATCGGCTGGATTTGATTTAGTTGGAACATGACGCCATTGATGTGGTAATGATAAAGATCGTATCTTCTTGACGCGGTTTGATATGAAGCTATGATATCTGCCTGCGTCAGCATTGATCCAAGCTAATACGATCTCTGAATCGGTCCAATAATGAGATTCCAATTCCCCAAGTTTAAGATCCTTTGTGACCTTTTGCATTAGTTCTGTAGCTAATTTGGCTGCGCACAGTTCTAAGCGTGGTATTGTTGTTTCACTTATGGCTTCATTATACCGGTTTTTCTTTATTGGTGCTACTCTGGATTTTGAACAAAGTAGGTGAACGGTTATTGTACCATTATTCGCAATTGATCTGATATATATTGCTGCACCGTAAGCCTTTCCCGATGCATCTGCAAATGCATGTAATTGGGTCTCCTTGGCTATCTTATTTGAAAAGACATGTCTTGGAATTTTTATGTCCTTTATTGCTTCCAAATCTTTACGATACTTTTCCCAAGTAGTGTGTAATTCCATTGGTAAAGCCGCGTCCCAATCTATCTTAAGCTTCCACAATTGTTGGATGAACAGTTTTGCAATGATTGTCATGGGGCTAATAAGACCTAGCGGGTCAAAAATATGCGCGATTTCAGATAATGCCGTTCGTTTTGTTATTTTACTGTGTTGAATAAAGGTTGAATTTATCAGGAACTCATCTTTTTCTGGATTCCATATGAGACCCAGTGTTTTGAGATGTTTTGCTTCCTTGTCCAATAAGTCCGATTGTAAAGCTCGATCTTTTGGAGGAATATGGTTTAAAAGTTGTGGCATATTGCTGCACCATTTTCTTAGATTGAAGCCTGCTGACTGCAGGACCTGTGTCAATTGTTGTTGCATGTCTCTAACCTCCAAAAGGCTGTTTGAACCTGACATGACGTCATCCATATAGAAATCGTTAGCTAATACCTTGGCTCCCAAAGGATATTTACGTGTATATTCCGTTGATAATTGTTGCAAGCAGCGCGTTGCCAAATATGGTGCAGAAGTAGTACCATATGTTATTGTGTTTAGTTGATAGCAACGCACCCTTTCATCCTTCGTTCTGCGCCAAAATATTAATTGATATTTTCTGTTTTCATTTGTTACCATAATCTGTCGGTACATTTTCTCGATATCGGCAATAAATACAAACCGATATAAGCGAAATCGCAGTAAAATGGAAAATAAATCGTCTTGGATTTTGGGTCCAGGTAACAAAACGTCGTTCAATGATATATTCGTGGAAGTTTTCATAGATGCATCGAACACTACTCTTAATTTTGTTGTGCTGCTCTCTGGTTTGAGTACTCCGTGATGAGGCAGAAAGTAATGAGGTGTTCCAATCTTAGATATTTCGACTTCTTCCATATGTTCTAATTTTAAATACTCTTCCATAAAGTTCGTGTAAAGAATTCTGAGAGGTTCATCCTTGCTTAATCTTTTCTCCAACGCAAAATACCTCCGCAAGGCGAGTTCTTTGGAATCACCTAATGCTGAAGGTTGTTCGGCAAATGGCAAACTTACTATGAATCTTCCATTTGTATCTCGCTTAACTGTTTCATCGAATTGTTTTACGCATCGCTGTTCTGACAAAGTGAGACTGTTGTTGGTTTCTTCTATTTCTTCTAGACGCCAGAATTTTTCTATGATGTCACTCAGAGAATCCTCCTCAATCCCAACACCACATGTTACGCTTGACATTGTTGATCGTTCAACTTTCCCAGCCACTATCCAACCGAGTACGGTGTTTTGCAGAATAGGTAGGTCGTCGGATAATTTTATTTGTCCCACTGACAGTAATTCATGGTAGAACTCAGCTCCCAATAACAGATCGATTTTATCAGGTCGGCTAAAATCTGGATCTGCCAATTTGATATTTGAGGGTAACTTCCAGCACGACACGTCCAAAAGTTGAGATGGTTGTGGTGATATTATATCCTTTAGTATGAAAGCTTCAATTCTAGTGGTGTAGCCACTAACATTTGACAAACATTCGACGTTTACTCGCTGATTTGATTTTTGTGTTCCTTGTCCTATTCCCTCGATGGTGAGAGAATCTGATCTTGGTTTGAGATTGAGTGCTCGGACAATTCTTTCACTGATAATATTTATCTGTGATCCCGAATCCAATAATGCTCGGCAATTTATTTTTTGCTGATTTGGTCCAACAATCTGAACCCTAGCTGTTCCCAGTATGATGAGAGGATGATGTGTATTATTCAACAAAGCACTTACAGCCTTGTTTGAATTTCCAGAATTTTTATTTGGAAGGTTATTTATTGTCGTTTCCATCTTCTTAGTAGCTGGACAATTTCCGGAATAGTTTGCATCTGTTTCGAAGTGAACAAGTGTATTATGTCGTTTCTGACACTTCAAACAGCTTCGTGCTTTGCAATTGAAAGTCTTATGTCCAAAACGTAAACAATTAATGCAGAGATGCCTTTGTTTGGCCAGATCTAATCGTTTAGCTGGCGTCAAACTTAAAAATTGTGGGCAATTGTAAAGTTGATGATTTTCCTTGCATGAAACACAAGCTGATGGTGACATTGTAGCTGCTGCTAATGTCTTTATTCCAGAAACGTGCATCCTATGATCGTCAGATTTATCCTTATTTCCCAAGGCCTCTAACGATTGGAAACGATTTTCCAAGAAAATGAGAAATTTATTGAAGGCAGGTATCTTCCTTGGTTGACTCAAAGATTGCTCAAAGAGTGTGTGGGACTCCTTATCCAGTTTTTTAAGGAAAAAGTGGAGTAATATTGGATCCCATGATAATAGTCGCGCTTAAACAACAATTTTGGGACCGATGGTCCAGCGAATACTTAAGCCAACTACAACATCGCCAAAAGTGGAAGCAGGAAAATCGCAGTATTCGAGAAGGAATGATGGTGATTTTAAAGGAAGACAATTTACCACCTCTTCAATGGCAACTGGGAAGAATAACCAAATGCATACCAGGAAACGACGGTTTAGTGCGCGTTGCGGAAGTCTTATTAGCCCCATGACAATCATTGCAAAACTGTTCATCCAACAATTGTGGAAGCTTAAGATAGATTGGGACGCGGCTTTACCAATGGAATTACACACTACTTGGGAAAAGTATCGTAAAGATTTGGAAGCAATAAAGGACATAAAAATTCCAAGACATGTCTTTTCAAATAAGATAGCCAAGGAGACCCAATTACATGCATTTGCAGATGCATCGGGAAAGGCTTACGGTGCAGCAATATATATCAGATCAATTGCGAATAATGGTACAATAACCGTTCACCTACTTTGTTCAAAATCCAGAGTAGCACCAATAAAGAAAAACCGGTATAATGAAGCCATAAGTGAAACAACAATACCACGCTTAGAACTGGTGTCCACATTTAGTCCTTGGAGCCCCATCAAGCATTCTTGTATTGTGTCATGTAGATTGCGGATGGATTTTGCACTTCCTGATGATATGTTTTGGTGTGAGAATAACTTTGAGAGCCATGATGACACAAGCAACCTAGAGTTATCGTATCTTTCAGTAATCAACTTCCAGGCTGCTGCATAGTTGGATCCTGAAACCGAAAGATGGTATATGAGTTTCGCAGCCTCTCCTGTTAGGCTTGATTTTAGAAACCATATTTTCTGACCATCAGATATATTTTGGTTATGAATGATCTCCTTGTACAGATCAGAGAATTGTTGCCATTTAAGGTAATTGCCGTCGAATTTAGGCAAATCCACCTTGGGCAGTTGCCATGAGGTTTGCGGTATCTCCAATTGTGTTGCTGATGTTGATGTTTCGATTATTTCAATCAATTCTTGCAAAGATTCCGCAACCTTTTCTTGCAACTCAAAATATTCCCTTATTTCATGGTAAGTTAGAACGTTTTCCATTTTTCGATAAATGGCAGTTAACTCCTCCCAATTCAGTTCCAATGTTCGACATTTGGTCTGACAAAATGCTTTGCTCTTGTGTGGCTGTGCAGCATTCTTTTCGATTGACCTCTGTATTATTTCCATTATAATTTTGTATTTTTGCTTTGTGTTGATGTCTTCTGGCTGTAAATTTGCATTGTCTTTTGTTTCTGCATTTGAGCCTTCTTTCTGGATGGGCTTGGGAATCGCTTCCTTTGTAGCTCCTTCCTGCTCATTTTCCGCAGCTGTTGCTGCACCCTGTTGGGCTAATGATAATTTTTCTTTAATATCACTATAGAACGACTCCTTTATTCTACTGATTTCTTGAAAAAAATTTTTCTTGATGTAAGGATGGTCATCTTCTATAGTTTCTATCCTTCGGATTTTGGAATCTGTCTCATCGAAAACCTTCCAGAGCAATGCCAATTTCTGCAAGCGATCATTTAAATAAGTGATCGTCTTACGCTCTGAAGAGTCTTTTTTGTAGTTTCTCCATAGATTGCATATTTTCTCCCCAGTATCTTCCTGTTCCTTTGTTAGAGCTTCAATATCCATTTTGCCGTTGTTTGATTGATCCAAAGAATGATATCAGCGATCGAATTTAGGTTGAACTGTGTTATGGCCCAGTTTACGCCCAAACGCAAAGTTTTTGTAATGTAAGGCGATGAACTGTGTTATGGCCCAGTTTACGCCCAAACGCGAAATTATTATGATACAACGTATGAACTGTGTTATGGCCCAGTTTACGCACAAACGCGAAGTTATTGTAATGTAACGCGATGAACTGTGTTATGGCCCAGTTTACGCCCAAACGCGAAGTTATTGTAATGTAACGCGATGAACTGTGTTATGGCCCAGTTTACGCCCAAACGCGAAGTTATTGTAATGTAACGCGATGAACTGTGTTATGGCCCAGTTTACGCCTAAACGCGAAGTTATTATGCTCCAACGGATGACTCTGAAGTAATTCTGCAACTGATGAAACTGCTGATGAAAGTCCTGTCACGGTCGCCAAATGATAAAGTCTGGACTCTTTTGTCCACACTTGATTCGTAGGTACATAAACCTAGAATCTGATGTCGAATAATAATATAGAACGATTCTTGTATCGCTTATATTTATGTTGGTTGGTGTTCCAAGCAGACTCACTTGGACGTAAAAATTCAAAGTCTTGGTTGATGGTTTTTAATTAACTCATAAAATTATTTATTAATATCAACATTTTATAGCAAAATATTGCTTATTAGACAGTTATTATTAAACATTGATTGCTTATGAAAATATATACTACAGTTGAGGCAAAAAGGTCAAGCTCACATTTCATTGTCTTTTATGCTGAGATTCGAAAAATAATTAAAAGCATGACTTTGTTTACCATTAGTTTATCAACCCGAATACACAAAAAATGTGTATCGTTTATTTTGCATGAAAATAAATCAGTTTTTTATTACTGAGTGAATGAACTGCTTATTGCATAAAAGACAATGAAAGGCAACCCGAACAGACTTAATGCATGATGGTTTTATTTCTGATGTATTATATTTATAAAAAAAAGCTACAAAGAGACTTCGTAAGGGTACGAACAGATGACTCTTAATATAAACTAATGAAATAACAGAATTTCGAACTTTTTTCGCAATAACGAACAGTGAGATTTTTTCTAAAGAGAAACATTGTAAATGCTTCAATGATCGCAAGAAATTTATTTATTCAATCATCCATGAACTTAAATAATGGTTTCCAATGTAAAAATTTCATTATTTTAATTTATTTTTATAATTTTTTTATATTAATTAATTATACAAAGTACCAAGAGAACTTTCTTTGCTACTTCTCATATATACATACATTCACTCTGCATCTGCACAGTCTTACAAAGTGCACCACCCGGCAAACAGTGATACAGAGTGATTGTTGCCTTAATTTAAATATCGTTGACTGTGTATTTAATGAGAAGAATTTTGATGAGTTGACTTTAGAAAACATCGGTAAGCCTTCTGATTTTAGATTTTTCCATTTGGCATAATTTTTCAACCGCTTCATGCATCCTATGCGATGGTTGATCTCGTCATGGCAAGATACTTTGCTATTGATGATAGGTACAAGGTATTTAAACTTTTTACACTTAGGAAGTACCCGTTAAAATAAATATGTTGAATAGACCTGCGTGTATTAAGCATTCTGTCTACTTTCAGCAAATAGTAGCTGATTAAGTTTCGGACCTTCACCTTAACTTTAGATAGTCAAGAACTTGTAAAGAACAAAGGGCTCAAGACCAATAATGAGTAACGTTGTGCTTATGCATTTCCTTCCATAACGTCTACCCAAATGCTCATTTGATCATTGGACTTGGGATCTTAACTTATGGTGATGATGAACATCGTCAGCAAATATTAACTGATTTGCTTTCGGGGCTTTTAACTTCAAATAAATAATCAAGAACAGTAGTAAAGAACAAAGTACTCAACACCAACACCACTTCTTATACATATGATCAAACGCACGTAGATATCTTCAAGTTGTTAGTCAAGAACTCCAGTAAAGATCAAAGGACTCAAGAAAAGTACACCAATGGGCAGCACAAGCCTATTTTGTACTCATGCAGTACCCATTTCCTTCCAAAACGAGCAACCATACATAAAATGCTCGTTACGAAGACATGCTATTTTCGATCGTCAGCAAAAAATAACTGATTTACTTTCGGGTCCTTAACCTTTAGTTCAAGTTGATATTCAAGAACTGTTGTAAAGTTGTTGCTTGTACAAATGTATAATCGAATGCACGTGATTTTTCCAAATCGGCCAACAGCGGAATGACGGTGTTTTCACATTTAATCTTTTATTCTGGATTACATCTGTTGATGATTTACCCGCAAATAGTGCTTCAAATTTTGTGTTGAAAGTGCACTCATCAATGGAACGATCGAATGAAGCGAGATAGAGATAGATGAAGCGATTTCTTCTTCGTTTCACTAAATAGCGGGGTGGATCTAGTGCCTCAACCAAAATGTTTCTCCAGCCAGTCCTAACTAAGGCAAACCTTCTTCAGCTTGGTAACGGCACAGTATGTATGTCATTCCTTGCTTCGAAGCTCCAAATTGCTTCGAAGACTCTACCGATTGGAATATCACTGTCCATTCGCTCTGCATGGCCAAACCATCGGAGTCGTTGAATCCGTATCCTTCTAGCTATATCGATTACACCTTAAAACGCATAATAAATTTCATCTTTGAACCTTCATTGCTGAATTTTTTTGACATTATCCTTGTCTCTGAAACGTAGAGAAGAACTGAGATGTTCTGGGTCTATAATAATTTAGTTTTTTCGAACGAAGGCTTTCTTACTCACATGTAAATAAAAACTTTGAAAAACATTTAATACTAATTCAACATGTACAATATTTTTCGACATACAAATAGTCTTCCTTCAATTCTGAACTTTTTATTCTGTAAGCTTTTGGATTTTATCAATTGTCAACATCCAAAAAGTATCGTCGCCTTAAAGTAATCACCATCTGTATAAATTGCAATACATAATATCCATATATATTAATGAACATGAAGTAAAGTTATCTATTTTTTTTAATTTTAGTTTGTTTTTAATATTGTATTTGTAAATTCTAATAAATGGGTTAGCTCGTTACCCCCTATTTTTTCTAATATTTTTTTCGGTGTGAATATTTCAATTTTTATATTAATCATTGAGAAGCACTCATAACCTTGTACATATATATATACATAACAAAATATGTTAAATAAAAAACAAAATATTTTTTTTAATGACAATCTTTCAGGTGACAATGACATGGAAAGCAGTATTCACTTGGAACCCAATCAGACCATTGAGAATCGAGGTGATAAAAGCTACTTGATTGTGTGGCACGTAAGTCAACGTTAGATACAACATTTTCTACAAAACCCTGCCACACTATTCCCATTTGAAAAATAAAAGAGGACGACCCTTTAATTAAACACCCGATTTTATTATTAACAATTCAATAACAAAATACAAACTGAGTAATTAGTTTTATAGTGACAAAAGATCTTAGCAACTATAAATAAAAAAAATAGTTGCGTGAAAATTGCTTTAAACATTTATTTCAAAAAAAAAAATGCTGATAATATAATAATATTTGCAAATTAATAAATGTAAAAGAATAACAATACAATTATTATATTCATATTATAATACGCTCTTTATTTTATAAAAAAAAATATGATCACTGTTTGTAAAATATTGTTTCCTTTAAATCAAATTTTTGTATTTATTATTTGAATAACTTTATTTTTGTATAAGAAAATCTTATTATTTTTCATAAGAAATTTATCAAAAAATATTTTTTTTTGAATAGGCAAATGATGAAATTATATTTCAACCAACAAAAGACATTTTTATTGAATTTCCTCATGTAAATTAAAATTTATCGAATTTTATAGACAAAAACAATATGAAATGCCAACGATTTCAATTCTCATTTTGTACATTTTTTTCTTCTTTGTTTATTTAACCTTAAAATGGTAATATTATTTTGTTTTGTTATTTTTAGTTATTGTTTATTTTTAAGATTATTCCCTAAGATATTTATTAAAAAGAATAAAAAAAAGTAAATATTTATTAAAAATTATATGTAGATAGCTATGATTATATAATTTATTTTAATTTTCACATTCTGGTTCTGGTTCGTATACGTAAGCAACTTAACTTAATACAAAAGAATCTACTAATAATTTCCAATCGAAGTTGGTGTACACTTTACAGTTCACCAAAGGAGCATATTGAGTCATTTCTTATCATAGTACTTGCCTCTCTACTGGAAGAAATGGTGACTGGCGAACCCGAAAGTAAATCACTTATTATTTCTGATGATGAAGAACGAGTGAAGAGGAAGACCCTTCATCCTTACAAAGAGCACAAAAAAGACAAAATAATTTTGCTGACCATTTTCTGAATCATACATGCTTATTCCGGATATTTATTTGAAGAAACAGTGCTTCCCAAGTGCCAATGGCTTAAATATCTTGGACCATCGATCAATAGCGAATCATCTTGTGATGAAGAAATCAACCATTGAGTAAACGTAGGGTCGATGAAGTGATGGAAGAACTGCGTTATCCTCTATGACGAAAAATGCATCCTAAGCTGAAAGCAAAGCGGCGCTTCATTGCAGTTTTTTGTCAATTATGAGGCTTAATTTAACGGTAACTGAGTTAAAGATGCTTCGAATGACTAGGAGTGATAAAAGTAACTAAGTGCAACGACCAGCATTCAGTTAGCTTCAAACATGAAACAATCCAAATTCAGGGAACTTGGCGAAGTTGTCTGAAGTAGGTAAAGAGGTTGCCATTCAAGATCATTAACACTGTCGCAAAAGAAAGAGAAGAAGTCGAATGCAAAATCATTAAAGGGAGTGTTACCTTCTTCAAATGTACAAGAGTAGGTATAGTTAACTGATGTTAAACTCTAATTACAATTTTAAGGACAACCGCAATGAGTTATGAGTTATTCTTGCTGAAATTATAGCGACATTAATAGTATTCTCATGTGTAGTTGCTATACAACACAAAATTCTAGATTTAAGCATCAGCGAATGCAAAAGTAAAAAAAACATATGCATTTGTTGTATGTTGAAGTACCGATCGGCATGTCGAAAATTTGAGGGTGAATAATTTTGCAATAACACATTTGCAGATTGCATACAGTTATTAGTTGCTGCTGTTGTTTTTGCATTGTATATACATTTCTATAGTATTTCCATGCTGAATAATCACCGCCTGGCCATCTTGAGAAACGTGTGATAAACACATTTTTAGGTTCGTGCATTTAATAGTTGTCTATTCTGTAACCCTGACAACAGTCGTAAACATATATTATTTTTGTTTTGTTTACGACTCTTGTCAAGGAAATATGGATTTTAAAGCCAATAAAATACATTACATATTATTAATTTGTTTCGTAGACGACTATTGTAAGGGTAACAGAATAGACACTTAGTGAATATAAGAACCTCCAAATGTGCAGTTAACAACTTTCTTTAGATGGCGCTGCTCCATGGTTGTACTATAGAAATCTATATACAATGGTTTTTGTATGTAGACGTGTCGTATGAGGAGTATGTTTTTGCGCGACAAGTATTGTCAATTTTCTTCAATTTTTTTTGTAATGCATGAACAAAGAAGCCACTAAAAGGTCAAAATAACAGTATTTTACTACACGCATATGAAAGCATACACAGCCCTTATAACAAAACACATATTTTTAAAATGTTTGTCTGTCTGTTTGTCCTGGCTAATCTCGTGAAAGGCTAGACCGATTTTGACGGGGCCTTCACTGGCAGATAGATATTGCTGTAGCGCGGAATCATTTACTGCCTAGATGGCGCTCAGGTCGTTTTTATGCCCCAGTCAGAAACTACATATGCTTGACAGATAGCTGATGTTGTAGGGAGTTACTTAGGTTTTTTTAATGACCCGGGGCTGCCTATGTGTCGCTCGGGTCGCTTTTTTCGCATTTACTTATATATGAACCGATCAGAAACTACTGGACCGATTTTAGCGGGATTTTCACTGACAAATAGCTGTTGTTGTAGGAAGTAACTTGTGGAGTAAATTATCCCAAAGATGGCGCTCGGGTAGCTTTTTTGAAAACATATATGAGCTAAAAAGCTTTTGGCAAAATGTTGCCATGCAAATCGGAAAAGTGTTGGGTTGCATCAATTTCTCAATAAAGACTGTTGTTAATATTGGTATCAAATGCAGGATTCTCAATTTGTTTTTCATTTAATATAAATCGGGACACTCCACAAGTTACCGCTGATTGAAGAGCGGATTAACTTGAAAGTTCAGTACGAATACACGACACATTCTAAACTTACTTTAAACAATAATTTAATATATTTTTGATTAAAATCACTACATTCATCTGGGCCAAATTATCGCATACGTAATCTTTAAAAGTAATAAGATGTAACTATTAATGAAACGCTTATATGTTTTTGAATGATGGAATGATAGAGTGAGTTATTTTCTTAACAATTAATTATCCAACTAAAAAATTCTGAATTTCGATAGCCGATGTTCGAAACGTTTGGGATAATTAGGCCCTCTATGTATTTTTAAAAATGTTTAACGTGTTTTAACGGTTTTAGCAATTAAAATTTTTAAATCATGATTTGACATATCTAATCATATTGGATCAGCTGATAACCACAAGGTCTACTTCAAAAATCATCTAAAATACATTTTGTGTTTACTGGGCTATATCATTTGGAAAATGAAGAGATTCTTAGACGTATTTAAACAACCCAAATGTAATGTAATTGGTATGATCCATTTAGGAGCTCTACCAGGTAATTAAAAAAGTGTTTGTTTGAACAAAATTTAATTTAACTTATCAATCAAAGGGACACCAAAATATGCTGGCAATTTTAATGAAATCATAGAAAAGGCCAAATATGAAGCGAGTATCTACACAAATTATAAGTTAGTAAGTTAAATTTTACTTCTAGCTATGATAGTTAACATAACAAAATGTTTTTTTTTTATTTTTATTCAGGATTCTGTTCTTATTGAAAATATGCACGATGTTCCCTATGTGCAAGAAGAATTTTTAGGACCTGAAACTGTAGCATGTATGTCAAGAATTTCTGCTGAAATCAGAAAAATTTTACCAAAAACTATGCCATGTGGAATTCAGGTAAGTTTGATAGCGTTTATCGTTATGTAATATATAAGGGAACTTGACTAGGTTCTGGCTTGTGGTAACAAACAAGCCCTATCGATTGCTAAAGCCTGTGATCTTCAGTATATTCGTGCTGAAGGATTTGTCTTTGGTCATATTGCTGACGAGGGTTACACAGATGCCTGCGCAGGAAATATTTTGAGATATCGCCGCTTGATAGACGCCGAATCAGTTCTGGTTTTTACAGATTTAAAGAAGAAACATAGCTCCCACTCTATTACAGCTGACACAAACCTCTTAGAGACAGCTAAGGCGGCTGAATTATTTCTAACCGATGGGATCATAGTTACAGGTAAAATTAACAGGACAGAGTGAAAAATAGTGTATCTATATTCTTCGACTAGGAACATCAACTGGACACGCTGCTAGTCCAGAGGACTTAAGTGCTCTTAATGGAAAAGTTGAAGTCCCTTTAGTAATTGGATCTGGAGTTACAAAAGATAATTTGGGAAACTATTTCGATAAGGCAAACGCTGTGATTATCGGATCGCATTTTAAAATCAATGGACACTGGACTAATGATCTCTGTGAGCGAACCATTGGCAGTTTTATGGAAAATCTTCAAATACTGAGAAAAAAATAAATGGCATTCATAATGTCAACTTTGTTTATTGCTGCTAGAAATACTGAAATTTAATAGGTCATTAGGTTTTATTGTCCATTGCTGGAAATAATGTTTTTTAAGTATTTTCCACGATTCTTGATACTGTTTGCTTATTTCCTTGAACTCGAGATAAGTTTTTGTTTCCAAATCTTTGTCCTCTAAGTTGAATTTCGACTTTAGGTGGTCGTTATCTCGTAACACATCACAGAATTCTTGAAGCAACTTGATTTTGCTGATCCGAAGAGATGATTTCTTTGTAAAAAGTGCCTTTTTTGTGATTCCTTGCTTTTTTCCATTGACTGAAATCTCGTACGGACTACGAAAACAAGACATATATTCAAGTGAACCATAAATTCTTTGTATACTAACCCATCGTCATCAGGAACATCACACCACACCAAGCCGTTTGGTGATGGATTCTTACTCCCCTCCTGACCAAATTCAAACTTAATCAGCATTGCTGATCGAATCAGGGGCATTTGTGGCATGAATCGTGTCCTTCTAAATTCTCTGTCGCCCCATCGTTCGTAGATGGCTCGATTCATTGCTTTCATATCAAAATCGCATGAGAAGTTCAACGATTCAAAATAAATTGGTTTCTCTAGAAGACTATCCAATAATGCTCCTTGAACTCCAAGAATATTCCACTTTGAAAGCTTGTCACTGCAAGACATTGAACATGTCCGATCCCCGCGTCCTGGTTTTGTTCGAAGTGCCCCATTAATTTGTCGCATTGGATCAGAAGACAGCTCACCGATAATTTTGGCACCCGTGTATACTTTGGTTGGGATCAAAACGTCTCCAGCTTCAGAATCGTCGCTTTCTAATTTTGGACGCTTGTTGGGTATTTCATATTGTTTATTATCAGCACTTAAAATGATACAAGCATCCCCACAAGGCACTTGGGTGCTAAAAAAGTGAAAGCTAATTGATTCCTTGATTCGGAATACATGGGCAGTATCATCATAAGTATACACATCACTTCCATTTTTCAATTGATGGTAAATATATCTCATGAAACCTCGCCTGGCCAGAACTTCTGCATGGGAATCGTTTAAAATTAAACCCAATGGACACAGTTTAGATTTTCCGATGCACTTTGTTCCAGCACCGAGGGAAACAACTGTAGAAATTCCATTTGTGTGATCAACTTGAATTATGGAGGAGAGAACTGTCCATTCGGATTTTGTGGGTTTGCCAGTTTTGGGAAGTGAATTGAATTTATTAAACGTTAGCTCGGAGAAGGTATCGGCAGTTGGATATTCTCGCTGCATGGTTCAGTTCAGATAAATATTTTTTGTTTACAAATATAGTGACACTTGTCATTGTTGTACTAAAATGGGTGAGTTCAGTACGTTCTAAATTAATGCGTTTAGTTTTGAGCTTTTTGGTGACATTCAAAGACATTCCAAGTGGGGACCTCGTACCCCCTTTCCGGAAGACAAAACAAATTATTTTCCGATTCGTGTAAGACGCTGTAGAATCACAAAAAAATTGTGTCCAATAATGTTGAAATGCGAGTAACTTATTATTTCCATTTTAAAATTAATGGCAATATTATTCGATCGTTAAATCGAGATGCAAAGTTAAATCCAGATATGATATATTCATTTTACTCATTTCTTAGCCAAGTGAACAAAGACATCCAAAATAAGTAGCAAATGAAGAGATGAATTTTATATGAGAATGATTGAACTGTGTATATGCCGCTTTAGACACAGTGAACTGAGTCAACAAATTTTATCGATTTTGATTGAGAACTTCAATTAAGTGTGAGCAGCTTATGAAGTAAATTGCAAATGTTCATATTTTATTAGTAAATCATATTTTTTTTAAAATCATTTTTATACTGCCAAATCACAGGTCATCAACTCGTAGTCCTCCATTTCATCCCGTAGAAAAATATTGTATACGCGCTTTTCTATACGTGAATACGTGTGAACAGCTAAATGACAAATTGTAAGAATGTTTTGTTTAGCCAGATTTGACAGTCCCATTTGAAATGCACGGGCATGCATACTTAGCTAAAACTTTGCAGTTTTGAAAGTTTGTAGACAAAAGTGGTTACAAAAGTGATTTTTTTTTATATTATTCTATTTATATATTATTTTATGTGCCAAATGCATGCACAATTATTGCACATGAATCACCAATTATCAAACATTTATTAAGTACTTTTTTCTGTCTAGATGCATCCATCTAATAATGTCATCTGTCACTTTTTTCAATTTTCTCAAAGTTGGCAATATTGAATTCAAAACAAACTGTGCTAAAAAATTTAAAGACAGGTGCAACGTCGGTTTCTTTTTTTGGCCCGGCATTGCAGCTTCTTGAATTCCAATTGAAATTAACAATTAAAATTAAATTAATATTATAAAATAAAACATAAGATGTACCACACTCCAATTAAACGTCCATCAAGTACTCCCGATTCAGAATTCCACACGCCTTTGACTTTCAGCAAAGAACTCAAACAAGTGCTTAACGAACGGAATCTGCTTACTGCAAAAACAAGAAAAAGAGGTAAGAATAGTGCAAGCACTCTAATAAGTTTTCTAGCTAACACTACTATTCTTCATAGTTTGCTCCTTGCTGGATCGCATAACACCAGATAAGCATAATGGGTTTGACCGCCGTAAAAGTTTTCGCCTTCAAGCCATCGATGAGATCATCAGCTCAGAAAAAACCTACCTCAAGCATTTAGAAATCCTAATGGAATATTTTGTTGTCCCTTTAAAAGACCAAGGAATTCTCAATGATAATTGTCACACAACACTCTTTGGTCAAATTGAAATGATTTATAATTTAAACGGTGAACTTCTAAAAGAAATTGAACTCAATCAGGAAAATGTAGCGGAAGCATTCCTTAAAATGGCACCATTTTTTAAGTTATACTCCGTTTATGCTTTTGACTATAAGAATGCTCTTCTGATCCTTCAGGATCTAACTAGTAAGAACCCGGTTTTCCGGAAGTTTCTAGAAAACACCGAATCCCGTCCCGAAGTACAAAGGAAATTGAATTCCCTAATGATTGCACCAATTCAACGAGTTCCCAGGTACAAGCTGTTGCTAGAACAGGTTTTACTTTACACCAGTCCAGCTGATGCCGACTTTAAGCTATTAAAAGGTAAGACAGTCAACAAATTTAAATAATTAGATGTCTGCTAACTAAAATATTTAACACCAGAGTCCGTGAAGCTAGTCGAGAGTACGGTTTCCCATATTAACTCAGTAATCGAAGACCAAGAAGTTACCCAGAAGTTGCTGAACCTTCAAAATTCTCTTGTTAATCGTACTCCGAACATTGTCAAACCAAGTCGCAAAGTCATCAAGGAAGGAATCCTCAACAAAGTCAATCGCAAAGGGGATGAAATTAAACGCTATTGTGTTTTGATGTCTGACATCTTTATGTATTGTAAAATTTTGAAGGATCGTCCAAAAGACACAGTAGTAGAGAACTCCCTAGAATGTTGTTGCATCTTCCCACTCAAGAAATGCAAAGTCTACGAGATGTTTCCGGGGAATTTCAAAATTACATGTCAAGGAGACGGAATAATTCTCTGTACAAGTGATCTCAATTTAGGAAGAACCTGGGTGGGCTTCATTAAGGATGCAATTGAACTTCATATCATTTGCCGAAAGACCCTTCGCAAAGAATCAAGCAAAAGGACTCCCATTAGGTTATCAGATAAATTTAATTTCAGTTGAGGCAGAAATATTAATCTTAAACATATTTCTAGGAAAAAGGACATCAAATACTTTGACTCGGATTTCATCATGAGTCCAAACAAACGTAAATGTGTAAGTGGTCTTGTAGTTCACTCTGTTTCAATTTAAATATACATTTATTACAGGAGTATGAAACTGTATTCCGCAACAAACGCAGCACTGACTCTGAAGAGGATAGCGATGGAAAATCTTCGTGTTTTGGTCGTTTTAAAGAAATCACTACCAACTTCAAAAGACCAAAAGATGAACCAAACCTTCCAGTCAACACTAATCGTCTGTCCAAAGCAAAGAACAGTCTCACTACAGATACACTTCCAAATTGTCCTCCACGTCGTCGCAGCATTTTAAAAAAAACCAAACCATTTTTAACAAAAAATGAAAGTCATGACCCTACTTACGGCTTTACAACTCACTTCACCGACTCAAAGTCGTATTTTCGTGCTCAAACAGTCGATTCGACGATTCCAAACACAATTAATCGGCAAGATTTCTTCAATGAAACATCAGCAGATGGTGGTGCAAGTCTGAAGGATATTCTCTACCCTTTGCGTACAAGTGGAGGAAGTAACAAAAGCGGCAGTACCGGTTGGTTAGCTACCAGAAGAGGTAAAGAAAACCGTTTGTCTATTGATTCGGGATCATCGCCAAGAAAACGCGTGAAATTTGATGACTTGCAGCAAGATACAAAGAATGATAAAGCAGAACCATACCTGTTTACTAATAATATTGCTACTAAAACTACGGCGCCGTTGCACGAACGGATTATTGACTTTTTTGCAAAATTATTTTAAATATTAACATTCTTTTTTTTCTTATTGTTAGAATCTCTTGTAAGATTAATTTTGTCTATTTATGTTTTGTACTTGCCTTTCTTTATTTGTCTTTATTTAAATGTTTGATAAATTTTGTAAACAAAATTGTGTTCTGGTTATTAATTTTACGAATTCACAAGAGATTGCAAAACGCAAAACGACACTGACTAAAATAAAAAATAAAACCGCTAACTTTGATTAAGGCGAAATTTGCTGGTACCCCTAAAAGTCTGCAACGAAATTGCCCTAAAATTACGACACCTAAAACTATGCAGCGACAAAAAAAGTCGGAAAAACAGCGATATTCAAAATTTCAGAAAAACCGCTGTATCTCGAAGGGATTGCACTTTTCGTCAAAAATAACGATTTTTTTGTAAAATTCCTAAAGTTGCATCAACTTAAAGGTACCTATTCAGAGAGACAAAAAAAGTCGGAAAAACAGCGATTTTCAAAATTTCAGAAAAACCGCTGTATTTCGAAGGGATTGCACTTTTAGTCAAAAATAACGATTTTTTTGTAAAATTCCTAAAGTGGCATCAACTTTAAGGTACCTATTCAGAGAGACAAAGAAAAGTCGGAAAAACAGCGGTTTTCAAAATTTCAGAAAAAGCGCTGTATCTCGAAGGGATTGCACTTTTAGTCAAAAATAACGATTTTTTTGTAGAATTCCTAAAGTGGCATCAACTTTAAGTTACCTATTCAGAGAGACAAAAAAAGTCGGAAAAACAGCGATTTTCAAAAATTCAGGAAAACCGCTGTATCTCGAAGGGATTGCACTTTTAGTCAAAAATAACGATTTTTTGTAGAATTCCTAAAGTGGCATCAACTTTAAGTTACCTATTCAGAGAGACAAAAAAAGTCGGAAAAAAAGCGATTTTCAAAATTTCAGAAAAAGCGCTGTATCTCGAAGGGATTGCACTTTTAGTCAAAAATAACGATTTTTTTGTAGAATTCCTAAAGTGGCATCAACTTTAAAGTAACTATTCAGAGCGACAAAAAAAAAGTAGGAAAAACAGCGATTTTCAAAATTTCAGAAAAACCGCTGTATCTCGAAGGGATTGCACTTTTAGTCAAAAATAACGATTTTTTTGTAGAATTCCTTAAGTGGCATCGACTTTAAGTTACCTATTCAGAGAGACAAAGAAAAGTCGGAAAAACAGCGATTTTCAAAATTTCAGAAAAACCGCTGTAACTCGAAGGGATTGCACTTTTAGTCAAAAATAACGATTTTTTTTTAGAATTCCTAAAGTGGCATCAACTTTAAGGTACCTATTCAGAGAGACAAAAAAAAGTCGGAAAAACAGCGATTTTCAAAATTTCAGAAAAACCGCTGTATCTCGAAGGGATTGCACTTTTAGTCAAAAATAACGTTTTTTTTTGTAGAATTCCTAAAGTGGAATCAACTTTAAGGTACCTATTCAGAGAGACAAAAAAAAAGTAGGAAAAACAGCGTTTTTCAAAATTTCAGAAAACCGCTGTATCTCGAAGGGATTGCACTTTTAGTCAAAAATAACGTTTTTTATAGAAAAGTGGCATCAACTTTAAGGTACCTATTCAGAGAGACAAACAAAAGTCGGAAAAACAGCGATCTTCAAAATTTCAGAAAAACCGCTGTATCTCGAAGGGATTGCACTTTTAGTCAAAAATAACGATTTTTTTGTAGAATTCCTAAAGTGGCATCAACTTTAAGGTACCTATTCAGAGAGACAAAGAAAAGTCGGAAAAACAGCGGTTTTCAAAATTTCAGAAAAAGCGCTGTATCTCGAAGGGATTACACTTTTAGTCAAAAATAACGATTTTTTTGTAGAATTCCTAAAGTGGCATCAACTTTAAGTTACCTATTCAGAGAGACAGAAAAAGTCGGAAAAACAGCGATTTTCAAAATTTCAGAAAAAGCGCTGTATCTCAAGGGATTGCACTTTTAGTCAAAAATAACGTTTTTTATAGAAAAGTGGCATCAACTTTAAGGTACCTTTTCAGAGAGACAAAAAAAAGTCGGAAAAACAGCGATTTTCAAAATTTCAGAAAAACCGCTGTATCTCGAAGGGATTGCACTTTTAGACAAAAATAACGATTTTTTTGTAGAATTCCTAAAGTGGCACCAACTTTAAGGTACCTTTTCAGAGAGACAAAAAAAAAAGGAAAAACAGCGATCTTCAAAATTTCAGAAAAACCGCTGTATCTCGAAGGGATTGCACTTTTAGTCAAAAATAACGTTTTTTATAGAAAAGTGGCATCAACTTTAAGGTACCTATTCAGAGAGACAAAAAAAAGTCGGAAAAACAGCGATTTTCAAAATTTCAGAAAAACCGCTGTATCTCGAAGGGATTGCACTTTTAGACAAAAATAACGATTTTTTTGTAGAATTCCTAAAGTGGCACCAACTTTAAGGTACCTTTTCAGAGAGACAAAAAAAAAAGGAAAAACAGCGATCTTCAAAATTTCAGAAAAACCGCTGTATCTCGAAGGGATTGCACTTTTAGTCAAAAATAACGATTTTTTTGTAGAATTCCTAAAGTGGCATCAACTTTAAGTTACCTATTCAGAGAGACAGAAAAAGTCGGAAAAACAGCGATTTTAAAAATTTCAGAAAAAGCGCTGTATCTCGAAGGGATTGCACTTTTAGTCAAAAATAACGTTTTTTTATAGAAAAGTGGCATCAACTTTAAGGTACCTATTCAGAGAGACAAAAAAAGTCGGAAAAACAGCGATTTTCAAAATTTCAGAAAAACCGCTGTATCTCGAAGGGATTGCACTTTTAGACAAAAATAACGATTTTTTTGTAGAATTCCTAAAGTGGCACCAACTTTAAGGTACTTTTTCAGAGAGACAAAAAAAAAGGAAAAACAGCGATCTTCAAAATTTCAGAAAAACCGCTGTATCTCGAAGGGATTGCACTTTTAGTCAAAAATAACGTTTTTTATAGAAAAGTGGCATCAACTTTAAGAAACCTATTCAGAGAGACAAATCGGAAAAACAGCGATTTTCAAAATTTCAGAAAACCGCTGTATCTCGAAGGGATTGCACTTTTAGTCAAAAATAACGTTTTTTATAGAAAAGTGGCATCAACTTTAAGGTACCTATTCAGAGAGACAAAAAAAAGTAGGAAAAACAGCGATTTTCAAAATTTCAGAAAAACCACTGTATCTTGAAGGGATTGCACTTTTAGACAAAAATAACGATTTTTTTGTAGAATTCCTAAAGTGGCACCAACTTTAAGGTACCTTTTCAGAGAGACAAACAAAAAGGAAAAACAGCGATCTTCAAAATTTCAGAAAAACCGCTGTATCTCGAAGGGATTGCACTTTTAGTCAATAATAACGATTTTTTTGTAGAATTCCTAAAGTGGCATCAATTTTAAGGTACCTATTCAGAGAGACAAAGAAAAGTCGGAAAAACAGCGATTTTCAAAATTTCAGAAAAACCGCTGTATCTCGAAGGGATTGCACTTTTAGTCAAAAATAATGATTGTTTTGTAGAATTCATGAAGTGGCATCAACTTTAAGGTACCTATTCAGAGAAACAAAAAAAGTCGGAAAAACAGCGATTTTCAAAATTTCAGAAAAACCGCTGTATCTCGAAGGGATTGCACTTTTAGTCAAAAATAACGATTTTTTTGTAGAATTCCTAAAGTGGCATCAACTTTAAGGTACCTATTCAGAGAGACAAAGAAAAGTCGGAAAAACAGCGATTTTCAAAATTTCAGAAAAACCGCTTTATCTCGAAGGGATTGCACTTTTAGTCAAAAATAACGATTTTTTTGTAGAATTCCTAAAGTGGCATCAACTTTAAAGTACCTATTCAGAGCGACAAAAAAAGTAGGAAAAACAGCGATTTTCAAAATTTCAGAAAAAGCGCTGTATCTCGAAGGGATTGCACTTTTATTCAAAAATAACGATTTTTTGTAGAATTCCTAAAGTGGCATCAACTTTAAGGTTCAGAGAGACAAAAAAAAGTCGGAAAAACAGCGATTTTCAAAATTTCAGAAAAACCGCTTATCTCGAAGGGATTGCACTTTTAGTCAAAAATAACGATTTTTTTTGTAGAATTCTTAAAGTGGCATCAACTTTAAGGTACCTATTCAGAGAAACAAAGAAAAGTCGGAAAAACAGCGATTTTCAAAATTTCAGAAAAAGCGCTGTATCTCGAAGGGATTGCACTTTTAGTCAAAAATAACGATTTTTTTGTAGAATTCCTAAAGTGGCATCATCTTTAAAGTACCTATTCAGAGCGACAAAAAAGTAGGAAAAACAGCGATTTTCAAAATTTCAGAAAAACCGCTGTATCTCGAAGGGATTGCACTTTTAGTCAAAAATAACGATATTTTTTGTAGAATTCTTAAAGTGGCATCAACTTTAAGTTACCTATTCAGAGAGACAAAAAAAGTCGGAAAAACAGCGATTTTCAGAAAAAGCGCAGTATCTCGAAGGAATTGCACTTTTAGACAAAAATAACAATTTTTTTGAAGAATTCCTAAAGTGGCATCAATTTTAAGGCACCTATTCAGAGAGACAAAACAAGTCGGAAAAACAGCGATTTTCAAAATTTCAGAAAAACCGCTGTATCTCGAAGGGATTGCACTTTTAGTCAAAAATAACGATTTTTTTTGTAGAATTCCTAAAGTGGCATCAACTTTAAGGTGGCATCAACTTTCAGAGAGACAAAAAAGTCGGAAAAACAGCGATTTTCAAAATTTCAGAAAAACCGCTGTATCTCGAAGGGATTGCACTTTTAGTCAAAAATAACGATTTTTTTGTAGAATTCCTAAAATGGCATCAACTTTAAGGTACCTATTCAGAGAGACAAAAAAAAGTCGGAAAAACAGCGATTTTCAAAATTTCAGAAAAACCGCTGTATCTCGAAGGGATTGCACTTTTAGTCAAAAATAACGATTTTTTTGTAGAATTCCTAAAGTGGCATCAACTTTAAGGTTCAGAGAGACAAAAAAAAAGTCGGAAAAACAGCGATTTTCAAAATTTCAGAAAAACCGCTGTATCTCGAAGGGATTGCACTTTTAGTCAAAAATAACGATTTTTTCGTAGAATTCCTAAAGTGGCATCAACTTTAAGGTACCTATTCAGAGAGACAAAAAAAAGTCGGAAAAACAGCGATATTCAAAATTTCAGAAAAACCGCTGTATCTCGAAGGGATTGCACTTTTAGTCAAAAATAACGATTTTTTTGTAGAATTCCTAAAGTGGCATCAACTTTAAGGTACCTATTCAGAGAGACAAAAAAAAGTCGAAAAACAGCGATTTTCAAAATTTCAGAAAAACCGCTGTATCTCGAAGGGATTGCACTTTTAGTCAAAAATAACGATTTTTTTGTAGAATTCCTAAAGTGGCATCAACTTTAAGGTACCTATTCAGAGAGACAAAAAAAAGTCGGAAAAACAGCGATTTTCAAAATTTCAGAAAAACCGCTGTATCTCGAAGGGATTGCACTTTTAGTCAAAAATAACGATTTTTTTGTAGAATTCCTAAAGTGGCATCAACTTTAAGGTTCAGAGAGACAAAAAAAAAGTCGGAAAAACAGCGATTTTCAAAATTTCAGAAAAACCGCTGTATCTCGAAGGGATTGCACTTTTAGTCAAAAATAACGATTTTTTTGTAGAATTCCTAAAGTGGCATCAACTTTAAGGTACCTATTCAGAGAGACAAAAAAAAGTCGGAAAAACAGCGATTTTCAAAATTTCAGAAAAAGCGCTGTATCTCGAAGGGATTGCACTTTTAGTCAAAAATAACGATTTTTTTGTAGAATTCCTTAAGTGGCATCATCTTTAAAGTACCTATTCAGAGCGACAAAAAAAAGTAGGAAAAACAGCGATTTTCAAAATTTCAGAAAAACCGCTGTATCTCGAAGGGATTGCACTTTTAGTCAAAAATAACGATATTTTTTGTAGAATTCATAAAGTGGCATCAACTTTAAGTTACCTATTCAGAGAGACAAAAAAAGTCGGAAAAACAGCGATTTTCAAAATTTCAGAAAAAGCGCTGTATCTCGAAGGAATTGCACTTTTAGTCAAAAATAACAATTTTTTTGAAGAATTCCTAAAGTGGCATCAATTTTAAGGCACCTATTCAGAGAGACAAAAAAAAGTCGGAAAAACAGCGATTTTCAAAATTTCAGAAAAACCGCTGTATCTCCTAATTATTCCTAAAGTGGCATCAACTTTAAGGTACCTATTCAGAGACACAAAAAAAGTCGGAAAAACAGCGATATTCAAAATTTCAGAAAAACCACTGTATCTCGAAGGGATTGCACTTTTAGTCAAAAATAAGGATTTTTTTGTAGAATTCCTAAAGTGGCATCAACTTTAAGGTGGCATCAACTTTCAGAGAGACAAAAAAAAGTCGGAAAAACAGCGATTTTCAAAATTTCAGAAAAACCGCTGTATCTCGAAGGGATTGCACTTTTAGTCAAAAATAACGATTTTTTTGAAGAATTCCTAAAGTGGCATCAACTTTAAGGCACCTATTCAGAGAGACAAAAAAAAGTCGGAAAAACAGCGATTTTCAAAATTTCAGAAAAAGCGCTGTATCTCGAAGGGATTGCACTTTTAGTCAAAAATAACGATTTTTTTTGTAGAATTCCTAAAGTGGCATCAACTTTAAGGTACCTATTCAGAGAGACAAAAAAAAGTTGGAAAAAACAGCGATTTTAAAATTTTCAGAAAAACCGCTGTATCTCGACGGGATTGCACTTTTAGTCAAAAATAACGATTTTTTTGTAGAATTCCTAAAGTGGCATCAACTTTAAGGTACCTATTCAGAGAGACAAAAAAAAGTGGGAAAAACAGCGATTTTCAAAATTTCAGAAAAACCGCTGTATCTCGAAGGGATTGCACTTTTAGTCAAAAATAACGATTTTTTTGTAGAATTCCTAAAGTGGCATCAACTTTAAGGTACCTATTCAGAGAGACAAAAAAAAGTGGGAAAAACAGCGATTTTCAAAATTTCAGAAAAACCGCTGTATCTCGAAGGGATTGCACTTTTAGTCAAAAATAACGATTTTTTTTGTAGAATTCCTAAAGTGGCATCAACTTTAAGGTACCTATTCAGAGAGACAAAAAAAAGTCGGAAAAACAGCGATTTTCAAAATTTCAGAAAAACCGCTGTATCTCGAAGGGATTGCACTTTTAGTCAAAAATAACGATTTTTTTGTAGAATTCCTAAAGTGGCATCAACCTTAAGGTACCTATTCAGAGAAACAAAAAAATCGGAAAAAACAGCGATTTTCAAAATTTCAGAAAAAGCGCTGTATCTCGAAGGAATTGCACTTTTAGTCAAAAATAACGTTTTTTTTGTAGAATTCCTAAAGTGGCATCAACTTTAAGTTACCTATTCAGAGAGACAAAAAAAAAGTCGCAAAAACAGCGATTTTCAAAATTTCAGAAAAACCGCTGTATCTCGAAGGGATTGCACTTTTAGTCAAAAATAACGATTTTTTTGTAGAATTCCTAAAGTGGCATCAACTTTAAGGTACCTATTCAGAGAGACAAAAAAAGTCGGAAAAACAGCGATTTTCAAAATTTCAGAAAAACCGCTGTATCTCGAAGGGATTGCACTTTTAGTCAAAAATAACGATTTTTTTGTAGAATTCCTAAAGTGGCATCAACTTTAAGGTACCTATTCAGAGACACAAAGAAAAGTCGGAAAAACAGCGATTTTCAAAATTTCAGAAAAAACCGCTGTATCTCGAAGGGATTGCATTTTTAGTCAAAAATAACGATTTTTTTGTAGAATTCCTGAAGTGGCATCAACTTTTAGTTACCTATTCAGAGAGAAAAAAAAAGTCGGAAAAACAGCGATTTTCAAAATTTCAGAAAAACCGCTGTATCTAGAAGGGATTGCACTTTTAGTCAAAAATAACGATTTTTTTTGTAGAATTCCTAAAGTGGCATCAACTTTAAGGTACCTATTCAGAGCGACAAAAAAAGTCGGAGAAACAGGGATTTTCAAAATTTCAGAAAAAGCGCCGATCTCGATGGGATTGCACTTTTAGTCAAAAATAACGATTTTTTTGTATAATTCTTAAAGTGGCATCAACTTTAAGGTACCTATTCAGAGAGACAAAAAAATCGGAAAAACAGCGATTTTCAAAATTTCAGAAAAACCGCTGTATCTCGAAGGGATTGCACTTTTAGTAAAAAATAACGATTTTTTTGTAGAATACCTAAAGTGGCATCAACTTTAAGGTACCTATTCAGAGAGACAAAAAAAAGTCGGAAAAACAGCGATTTTCAAAATTTCAGAAAAACCGCTGTATCTCGAAGGGATTGCACTTTTAGTCAAAAATAACGATTTTTTTTGTAGAATTCCTAAAGTGGCATCAACAATAAGTTACTTATTCAGGGAGACAAAAAAAAGTCGGAAAAACAGCGATTTTCAAAATTTCAGAAAAAGCGCTGTATCTCGAAGGGATTGCACTTTTAGTCAAAAATAACGATTTTTTTGTAGAATTCCTAAAGTGGCATCAATTTTAAGGTACCTATTCAGAGAGACAAAAAAAAGTCGGAAAAACAGCGATTTTCAAAACTTGAGAAAAACCGCTGTATCTCGAAGGGATTGCACTTTTAGTCAAAAATAACGATTTTTTTGAGGAATTCCTAAAGTGGCATCAACTTTAAGGCACCTATTCAGAGAGACAAAAAAAAGTCGGAAAAACAGCGATTTTCAGAAAAACCGCTGTATCTTGAAGGAATTGCACTTTTAGTCAAAAATAACGATTTTTTTGTAGAATTCCTAAAGTGGCATCAATTTTAAGGTACCTATTCAGAGAGACAAAAAAAAGTCGGAAAAACAGCGATTTTCAAAATTTCAGAAAAACCGCTGTATCTCGAAGGGATTGCACTTTTAATCAAAAATAACGATTTTTTGGAAGAATTCCTAAAGTGGCATCAACTTTAAGGCACCTATTCAGAGAGACAAAAAAAAGTCGGAAAAACAGCGATTTTCAAAATTTCAGAAAAAGCGCTTATCTCGAAGGGATTGCACTTTTAGTCAAAAATAATGATTTTTTTGTAGAATTCCTAAAGTGGCATCAACTTTAAGGTACCTATTCAGAGAGACAAAAAAAAGTCGGAAAAACAGCGATTTTCAAAATTTCAGAAAAACCGCTGTATCTCGAGGGAATTGCACTTTTAGTCAAAAATAACGTTTTTTTTTGTAGAATTCCTAAAGTGGCATCAACTTTAAGGTACCTATTCAGAGAGACAAAGAAAAGTCGGAAAAACAGCGGTTTTCAAAATTTCAGAAAAAGCGCTGTATCTCGAAGGGATTGCACTTTTAGTCAAAAATAACGATTTTTTTGTAGAATTCCTAAAGTGGCATCAACTTTAAGGTACCTATTCAGAGAGACAAAAAAAAGTCGGAAAAACAGCGATTTTAAAAATTTCAGAAAAACCGCTGTATCTCGAAGGGATTGCACTTTTAGTCAAAAATAACAATTTTTTTGAAGAATTCGTAAAGTGGCATCAATTTTAAGGCACCTATTCAGAGAGACAAAAAAAAAAAGTCGGAAAAACTGCGATTTTCAAAATTTCAGAAAAACCGCTGTATCTCGAAGGGATTGCACTTTTAGTCAAAAATAACGATTTTTTTTGTAGAATTCCTAAAGTGGCATCAACTTTAAGGTACCTATTCAGAGAGACAAAAAAAAGTCGGAAAAACAGCGATTTTCAAAATTTCAGAAAAACCGCTGTATCTCGAAGGGATTGCACTTTTAGTCAAAAATAACGATTTTTTTGTAGAATTTCTAAAGTGGCATCAACTTTAAGGTACCTATTCAGAGAGACAAAAAAAAGTCGGAAAAACAGCGATTTTCAAAATTTCAGAAAAACCGCTGTATCTCGAAGGGATTGCACTTTTAGTAAAAAATAACGATTTTTTTGTAGAATTCCTAAAGTGGCATCAACTTTAAGGTACCTATTCAGAGAGACAAAAAAAAGTCGGAAAAACAGCGATACCTATTCAGAGAGACAAAAAAAAAAGTCGGAAAACAGCGATTTTCAAAATTTCAGAAAAACCGCTGTATCTCGAAGGGATTGCTATTACACTTTTAGTCAAAAATAACGATTTTTTTGTAGAATTCCTAAAGTGGCATCAACTTTAAGGTACCTATTCAGAGAGACAAAAAAAAGTCGGAAAAACAGCGATTTTCAAAATCTCAGAAAAACCGCTGTATCTCGAAGGGATTGCTATTGCACTTTTAGTCAAAAATAACGATTTTTTTGTAGAATTCCTAAAGTGGCATCAACTTTAAGGTACCTATTCAGAGAGACAAAAAAAGTCGGAAAAACAGCGTTTTTTCAAAATATCAGAAAAAGCGCTGTATCTCGAAGGGATTGCACTTTTAGTCAAAAATAACGATTTTTTTGTAGAATTCCTAAAGTGGCATCAACTTTAAGGTACCTATTCAGAGAGACAAAAAAAGTCGGAAAAACAGCGATTTTCAAAATTTCAGAAAAACCGCTGTATCTCGAAGGAATTGCTATTGCACTTTTAGTCAAAAATAACGATTTTTTTGTAGAATCTTAAAGTGGCATCAACTTTAAGGTACCTATTCAGAGAGACAAAAAAAAGTCGGAAAAACAGCGATTTTCAAAATTTCAGAAAAACCGCTGTATCTCGAAGGGATTGCACTTTTAGTCAAAAATAACGATTTTTTTGTAGAATTCGTAAAGTGGCATCAACTTTAAGGTACCTATTCAGAGACACAAAAAAAAGTCGGAAAAACAGCGATTTTCAAAATTTCAGAAAAACCGTTGTATCTCGAAGGGATTGCACTTTTAGTCAAAAATAACGATTTTTTTTGTAGAATTCCTAAAGTGGCATCAACTTTAAGGTACCTATTCAGAGAGACAAAAAAAAGTCGGAAAAACAGCGATTTTCAAAATTTCAGAAAAACCGCTGTATCTCGAAGGGATTGCTATTGCACTTTTAGTCAAAAATAACGATTTTTTTGTAGAATTCCTAAAGTGGCATCAACTTTAAGGTACCTATTCAGAGAGACAAAAAAAAGTCGGAAAAACAGCGATTTTCAAAATTTCAGAAAAACCGCTGTATCTCGAAGGGATTGCTATTGCACTTTTAGTCAAAAATAACGATTTTTTTGTAGAATTCCTAAAGTGGCATCAACTTTAAGGTACCTATTCAGAGAGACAAAAAAAGTCGGAAAAACAGCGATTTTCAAAATTTCAGAAAAAGCGCTGTATCTCGAAGGAATTGCACTTTTAGTCAAAAATAACGTTTTTTTTGTACAATTCCTAAAGTGGCATCAACTTTAAGGTACCTATTCAGAGACACAAAAAAAAGTCGGAAAAACAGCGATTTTCAAAATTTCAGAAAAACCGCTGTATCTCGAAGGGATTGCACTTTTAGTCAAAAATAACGATTTTTTTGTAGAATTCCTAAAGTGGCATCAACTTTAAGGTACCTATTCAGAGAGACAAAAAAAGTCGGAAAAACAGCGATTTTCAAAATTTCAGAAAAAGCGCTGTATCTCGAAGGGATTGCACTTTTAGTCAAAAATAACGATTTTTTTGTAGAATTCCTAAAGTGGCATCAACTTTAAGGTACCTATTCAGAGACACAAAAAAAAGTCGGAAAAACAGCGATTTTCAAAATTTCAGAAAAACCGCTGTATCTCGAAGGGATTGCACTTTTAGTCAAAAGTAACGATTTTTTTGTAGAATTCCTAAAGTGGCATCAACTTTAAGGTACCTATTCAGAGAGACAAAAAAAAAGTCGGAAAAACAGCGATTTTCAAAATTTCAGAAAAACCGCTGTATCTCGAAGGGATTGCACTTTTAGTCAAAAAATAACGATTTTTTTTGTAGAATTTATAAAGTGGCATCAACTTTAAGGTACCTATTCAGAGAGACAAAAAAAAGTCGCAAAAACAGCGATTTTCAAAATTTCAGAAAACCGCTGTATCTCGAGGGGATTGCTATTGCACTTTTAGTCAAAAATAACGATTTTTTTGTAGAATTCCTAAAGTGGCATCAACTTTAAGGTACCTATTCAGCGAGACAAAAAAAAGTCGGAAAAACAGCGATTTTCAAAATTTCGGAAAAACAGCGATTTCAAAATTTCAGAAAAACCGCTGTATCTCGAAGGGATTGCACTTTTAGTCAAAAATAACGATTTTTTTGTAGAATTCCTAAAGTGGCATCAACTTTAAGGTACCTATTCAGAGACACAAAAAAAAGTCGGAAAAACAGCGATTTTCAAAATTTCAGAAAAACCGCTGTATCTCGAAGGGATTGCACTTTTGGCATCAACTTTAAGGTACCTATTCAGAGAGACAAAAAAAAGTCGGAAAAACAGCGATTTTCAAAATTTCAGAAAAACCGCTGTATCTCGAAGGGATTGCTATTGCACTTTTAGTCAAAAATAACGATTTTTTTTGTAGAATTCCTAAAGTGGCATCAACTTTAAGGTACCTATTCAGAGAGACAAAAAAAAGTCGGAAAAACAGCGATTTTCAAAATTTCAGAAAAACCGCTGTATCTCGAAGGGATTGCACTTTTAGTCAAAAATAACGATTTTTTTTAGAATTCCTAAAGTGGCATCAACTTTAAGGTACCTATTCAGAGAGACAAAAAAAGTCGGAAAAACAGCGATTTTCAAAATTTCAGAAAAAGCGCTGTATCTCGAAGGAATTGCACTTTTAGTCAAAAATAACGTTTTTTTTTGTAGAATTCCTAAAGTGGCATCAACTTTAAGGTACCTATTCAGAGACACAAAAAAAAGTCGGAAAAACAGCGATTTTCAAAATTCAGAAAAACCGCTGTATCTCGAAGGGATTGCACTTTTAGTCAAAAATAACGATTTTTTTGTAGAATTCCTAAAGTGGCATCAACTTTAAGGTACCTATTCAGAGAGACAAAAAAAAAGTCGGAAAAACAGCGATTTTCAAAATTTCAGAAAAACCGCTGTATCTCGAAGGGATTGCACTTTTAGTCAAAAATAACGATTTTTTTGTAGAATTCCTAAAGTGGCATCAACTTTAAGGTACCTATTCAGAGACACAAAAAAAAGTCGGAAAAACAGCGATTTTCAAAATTTCAGAAAAACCGCTGTATCTCGAAGGGATTGCACTTTTAGTCAAAAATAACGATTTTTTTGTAGAATTCCTAAAGTGGCATCAACTTTAAGGTACCTATTCAGAAAGTCGGAAAAACAGCGATTTTCAAAATTTCAGAAAAACCGCTGTATCTCGAAGGGATTGCACTTTTAGTCAAAAATAACGATTTTTTTGTAGAATTCCTAAAGTGGCATCAACTTTAAGGTACCTATTCAGAGACACAAAAAAAAGTCGGAAAAACAGCGATTTTCAAAATTTCAGAAAAACCGCTGTATCTCGAAGGGATTGCACTTTTAGTCAAAAGTAACGATTTTTTTTGTAGAATTCCTAAAGTGGCATCAACTTTAAGGTACCTATTCAGAGAGACAAAAAAAAAGTCGGAAAAACAGCGATTTTCAAAATTTCAGAAAAACCGCTGTATCTCGAAGGGATTGCACTTTTAGTCAAAAATAACGATTTTTTTGTAGAATTTATAAAGTGGCATCAACTTTAAGGTACCTATTCAGAGAGACAAAAAAAAGTCGCAAAAACAGCGATTTTCAAAATTTCAGAAAAACCGCTGTATCTCGAAGGGATTGCTATTGCACTTTTAGTCAAAAATAACGATTTTTTTGTAGAATTCCTAAAGTGGCATCAACTTTAAAAAATAACGATTTTTTTGTAGAATTTATAAAGTGGCATCAACTTTAAGGTACCTATTCAGAGAGACAAAAAAAAGTCGCAAAACAGCGATTTTCAAAATTTCAGAAAAACCGCTGTATCTCGAAGGGATTGCTATTGCACTTTTAGTCAAAAATAACGATTTTTTTTGTAGAATTCCTAAAGTGGCATCAACTTTAAGGTACCTATTCAGAGAGACAAAAAAAAGTCGGAAAAACAGCGATTTTCAAAATTTCGGAAAAAACAGCGATTTTCAAAATTTCAGAAAAACCGCTGTATCTCGAAGGGATTGCACTTTTAGTCAAAAATAACGATTTTTTTGTAGAATTCCTAAAGTGGCATCAACTTTAAGGTACCTATTCAGAGACACAAAAAAAAGTCGGAAAAACAGCGATTTTCAAAATTTCAGAAAAACCGCTGTATCTCGAAGGGATTGCACTTTTGGCATCAACTTTAAGGTACCTATTCAGAGAGACAAAAAAAAGTCGGAAAAACAGCGATTTTCAAAATTTCAGAAAAACCGCTGTATCTCGAAGGGATTGCACTTTTAGTCAAAAAATAACGATTTTTTTGTAGAATTTATAAAGTGGCATCAA
This sequence comes from Baccha elongata, assembly GCA_951217065.1. Classification (NCBI taxonomy): domain Eukaryota; kingdom Metazoa; phylum Arthropoda; class Insecta; order Diptera; family Syrphidae; genus Baccha; species Baccha elongata. The sequence goes on from OX578272.1 coordinate 172,060,970, forward strand.
CTTTAAGGTACCTATTCAGA